>CM053792.1:270522597-271722597 GCA_028749045.1 Cupressus sempervirens | reverse complement strand
TGATTTTGTGGGTTTTGGCAAGTAGGCACATTTTTGTTATTGACATTTGGATATTATTGATTTGGGGAGTGGTAAAGCTATGGTTTGATGTTATTTTCTTCTACCACTCCACTATTTACCATGTTTTTGTTGCTATTTTTCCACCATGATCTATGTCTATCATTCAATCAATTGGATGAGTTGGGTGGTTGTGAAGAATTATTAGAAAAACCTTTGTCATCTTTTGATAGTTTAATGATATCATTGCTTAGTAAGGTTTCTTAAACTTTGGTTGCATTTTCCAATGTTCTTTTAAAATCCTTAGGACCTTGAAGTTTTAGTCAATAATTCATATGTTTGGAGAGGCTATTAAATATATGTCTATTTTTTATTTTTTTGGGATGTCCCAATAATATTTGGAAAAAGTATGCCACCACCTTTGTAAGAAAATTTTAAAAGATTTACCCAAAAAAAAATTTGTATTGCATAAGTAAACCATGGTGACTTCTCTCTTGATGTTATAGGAGTATTGTGCAATGAAGACAGAGGCTAGTTAATCAAATGATCTAATATTCAAGGGGAGTTTTGAGAATGACTCCATGCCTTGTCCTCCCAAACTTTTAGGGAATAGGTGCATAAGATAGGTTGTGTCATGCAAAAATTCCATACTTAAGGTATAGAATTGATGAAGATGGTCTTGGGGATTGGATGTACCAAAATATTTTTTATTTTCTGGTATTTGCATATTTTGGGGAAAAGGTGTCAAGATGACACTTCTATCAAAGGGGAGAGGATATATCCTCTCTAGACCAAATTTAGCTGATTGGATTTTTCCTCATTTCATCTTTTTCATTTCCATTTGTAGGTCTTGGATTTTTTGGGTAACAACCTTAAGGGTGAATCTTCTTGATCACTTTTAAGGTTAGATACATTGAAATTAGTAGGTAATTTTGCACCTTTTTGTGTCTATGATAGTAGGCAATTCTCTTTATGGCATTCTAGTAATCTTTCCATTATATCAACAAGTTCTGTGTTTTGTTGAAAGTCTTCAATTTTTGACTCTAGGCTATTCTCACCCCAGATTCGAGATTAACCCATTTCATTAGCGGGTTTGAGTTTTTTTTTTATTAGGGAGGATTCATTAGTGATGGTGGTTGATGAGAATTCAATGGATACTATGGGATTGATGGTTTTTGATGATTGTATAGATTATGTGGTTTTCTTTGCTATTCTAGCACTTACTCGTATTGACAATCTTTTTTGTTCATTTTGTTTAGCACTTACACTAATTTTTCACAGTGGCATGAGATGTGAGGATGATTTTTAGACCAAGTTATAATGAAGTATCAAGCTATCTTTCAAATGGTTTCTAGCAATACTAATGGTGATAGGATCTAGCTTTGTGAAGTCAAGTGATGGAAGGATTTGTCTATCCTCTCATTTTTTACTTGATGTAGGAGGCTAGAGTAATAGTGTTGGTTGGATAAAATCTCTATGATGATGAAAACTTTCTTTCTTGATCTTAAAAATATTGGTCATTTTTAGATTTCCTCAAATTTCCTAAGTGTAAATGGAGGAAATGGTTATTCACATATGCTCTTTGTTTTAGGATATTCTATGTGCAAGTAGCCAATATTTTAAAAATTCTCTCAAATGCACTACAAAAAGGTTTGAATGTGCTATTTAATTATTCAAATGCATTATTTCATCCTGTACCAAGTGCTACTATACAATGCAAAAGCATTGTTTTAAAATTAGATGCATTATTTTAGTTCTCAAATGCATTGTTCTCATGTTCAAATGCATTGTTTTATCAGTCAAATGTATTATTTCACATTGAAAATGAATTAAAAGAGTAAGCAGATGTGTTTTTTAAGGTTTTTAACATGCTATTTCAAGGTATACAATAGTGTTTAATTCTGGTTCAGGGGTGGTTTGCAATTGTGTCTGAATTTTCTTGAAAGTGTTGTAATCTGAAGTTCTTTACCATGTATTAAAATAGGAACACTCAAGCACAAAAATAGTAAAAATGAAAATGAGATAATCCACACACAAACTTAGAATTTTAAAAAATGGCTTGCTAAGGCTAGTGACTAGGGGTTTTAGTGTTTATCTGCTTATATCCAAATTTACCTCTCTGTAAAAGAGAGATTCCCACCAACGTAAGGGAGGCTTGGTGCAATATCTTTCAAGATTACTAGAGGAAGGCTATGTTTTGAACATAGTTAGCTTTCATTTTATTAGGAATATAAGTTGGAAGGCTTTCCCTCTCACCAGCCTTACTAAGGAAAATCTTGGGAGGTATGTCTTTCTATGGCTGATTAAACTACCTATGGAAAATCATGAGAAATAGAAATTAAAAGAAGTTTTTGGAGTTTGATCATCCTAAAGGGTGAGAGCATATCCCTACTACTCAACTTCTAAAACACAAAAAGCAAGATGTTCAATTATGAACCTTTAAACTAGGAGAACAAGAGGCTCCTATTCAGTCTATGTGTTTATTCATTCCCAAATTGATTACTATTGGCCCTTTTGGAAGGTTTGGCATTCTAATCAACTTTAGAGAGTTGAGAGAATAGGCCTAGTTAAGTTAAAGAAACCAATTTCTTACTTAAACTAGATTGTGAACCTTGAAAAGCCACAATTTAATTGACAAGAGTTTTAGGCCTACTTGATTCGATGCTAGAAAATGCTAGGCACATTTTTAATTATCTTCATTCCCTTTCTACAACTTTAATGACTTGGGAGCTCACTTCTAGTTTAGAGAAGACCTGTAAGCACCTAGAAACCATATCTGTATGTTAAATATGACAAAATTTAGGTTTGATCAAATACATTATAGAACTACACATATGCGCTACAGGATTACACAAATGCTTTATAGAATCTTAGAGAAACTCTAAAAATTTGTAAATGCAATAGAAAAGATGGTAAATGTACTATAAAATATTGCATATATGTTATCAAATCTTTCAAATGCATTAAAAAGGACTTCAAATTGAAACGATGTTCAAAAGTGTTAGAACATCGAGAAAATCTCGGATCTAGTATTTGTGAGTTTAGGATCATCTTTGAAAGGTTGTTACGCCTGTCATGAGTCTTCCCAAATGTTGTTAAGCTTGCAATAAGTTAGATATCTACAAGAAATAAGAGTAACATAGAGATCTACAAAGAGATTTAAATATTAGAATGAAACATTGGATAATAATGAGGCTTTAAAATGAAGCCCTATGGTGGGTGCCAATTTGTACATGCTAGAATCATGTATTCATGAGACCTTGGTGTAGAGTACAATAAAAATAATAATGAACTAAGCTAGACCCAAGAAAAAATTTCTAAATAATGACTCTATGAACATCTCAAGTTTCCCTAACTACAAATGCTAAAATCGCTCTCAAACCAACATCTTAGTGACAAATCTAGAATGGGAGTATGCTATTAATGTAGACCTATGAATGTCTATATGAGATCTATATGAAGTGAAAGATATGAATATGAAAATTCTAAAATAATTTTATGCATGAGACTAAAAAATGCTAAGTAATGCTTAATAAATATTAAAATGATGCTAGAATGACACTAAAATGACATTAAATCTCTATAACAACGATGCTAAATGGATGATCAAAATGATAGCTCTAATATGCCTATATATAGATGCATAAAGATTGAACCCTTTTTTCTTTATTTCTCTTCTATTTATAGCATTTTAGAAGGGGGTCAAGGTAAAGATTTGGGTGTTGCCTTTCACTAGGGGTAAGAGTGAAACTGAAAATATCTCACAAAACCCCAAGAGGAATATTCAATTGTTTTAAATTCCAAAAAGAGTGGATTTCACTTTTGAGAGGATAAATGATTTTTTTTTATTTATTAAATGTTGCATTTATTTTCAACTTTTGTCTTTACCTTTTTCCTTTTTTTCCTTTTTTTAACTAATTTTATGAATTGGTTTTCCTCTTTTTAAACGTGAATTTGGTCTTTTTGAATTGGATAGGTGATTAAATAACCACCCAAATGACTTTTTTTGTAATTAATTTGAAAGTCTATTATCTTTCTCATTTATATGATTTTTTATTTAATTTTTATTATTTTATTGAAATTCACATTATTTTAGGACTTTGCCAATTTTAGGGTGTCTACAAATATTGTCATGGGGAGAGCAATTGCATGGAAGGAATATGATATGAAAGTTTGAATAGAGACATAGATTGGTCATTGTGTTAGTAGCATTTCTAGGGTTTTACTTGATGCCTAAAAAAGGTTAGTACAAATTGGAGTGTGGGTGGGCTAGGATGTTATAGCACATGATAGACTAACCTACTCATTTTGGATGGGGTCAGTGCATGTTGGCACACACATATAAAAAGATGCATGAGACCACATTAGGAGGTGAAAAATATGGTTGTAGGGGTATATGTACTACACATATGGGCATGGGAGAACCTTCCCATTATGAGACCCCTTTTTGATGCTCATAGACAACCTCATGAGCCCTACATCTATGGGTATAGGGGATAGATGACCCAGCCTATGCTAGGTAAGACTAAGTGGTGGAGAGATCAACTAGATGACAAAGTTTTAGTGGCATGAAGACCTTGGAGAGAGACATAAGTGTGGGATGACATGCGAGCACAACTTGGTTATATGTTTGCATTACAACCATTGATTGATCGATCGATCTAGTTGATCAATAGATTCCCACTTATATACATGTAGAGATAGTATGATCAACCATATGATATATGACATGAGTACTTCTTATACACTTGCTTCATGGAGGAGCTGAAGAATGGTTGGTCAGGAAGGTTGGATCTTAGGCAATCCATGACAAACATTGGAGGACTAACACTTACCCATTGGGATTACTTTCCTATAGCTACAGATGGAGGCATGATTCCCAAGTTCAAGGATCATTTTGTGAGTCATCCTTTTCCATAATTTATAGATCTAGTGGACATGGAAATGAACATTTAGCTAGTGCATAAATAGTAGCAACCATAGTAGGGAGGGCCTTGATAGAGGCCCACAAAAGTCCATGTTCCTCCTTGACAGATGAGGAGAGATTTAGGTGCAAATGGGAGTGGATTAGGACAGAGACATATACTAGGGGAGATGCGAACTTGATGGGGAATAGAATGGGCACAACAGAAAAGGGAAATTATATTAACTGAGAAAATAAGCTAGTACAAATAGTACAGAGAAAATAAACTTCAAAACATGCCCTAAGGGCTTACAATAGCATAAATCTTGAGAATATTTCTCCTTTTAGCACCTCCTCTCAAACTCCACTTCGAACTGCCTTTTACAATGCCAGAAATCTCCTTAAATAGACCTCGGAGGGTTAAGGACTAGGAGTACATTCTAGAAAGTGCTAGTAGGCATCCACCGACAAAATAGAAGGTTCCAAAAGCTATGTTAGAAGTCAGTGCAAATCTAGAAGAATCCAGAAACGGTAACCAAACTTCTAGGAGGCATAACTTTTGAACTGTAGCTCCGATTGACGAACCGTTTACATTTTTGGAAAGCTCTCAAAGCACTCTATAGCCCTATGGACAAGCTTTTCTCATCCTCCATTATTCAACCCTTTTCAAGGTCATTTAATGCCCCAAACCTGACTTTGAAGCATTCTTAGGAGGTCTCCAAAACTCAAAAAACTACAATAACTTTCAAACCATGGGGCCTATTGACCTGATTCTTTTTTTGGAATGCTCTAAATCATGATTAAATTCATCTAGCCAATTCACACCTTCTAGTTTACCAAAATGATGGCCGAAATACATGCTCCTATTTTTTCAGGATTTTCAAACGCACTGATAGTTGAACTATGAGAGTTGGAACCTTTATTTGAGCCAAATGGGTATCCAAAAATGTAAAGACATGAAACAGAAACTAAGTCTAAGTAAATTTTTTTGGGTGACACAGGATTGCCCTTATACCTCTGGATGCTCCTACATCAGACACCCAGGGTAGATTGAAAAGTGACCCTGTCACTTTATGGATGGTGGAAGAAATCCCAAATGGGAAACCTCAGCTACTGAAATCCAAGTTGAGTCCTCGATCGATCGTCCTTTCCATTTGACCAAATACTCTTCATACTGCCTATTTCTGGTACTCCTACCTACGCGATGATCTAGAATGTCTTCTATCTCCTCCTTCTTAGAAGCAGGAATTGGACATGGCTCTAAAACTAGCTCCTCATCTGCACCATCATCATGATACTCTATTAAATCTGCAATGTTGAAAATGGGAGAAATGTGAATACCATCTGGCAGCTCCACCTCATATGCATTTCCTGAGTCATGTTTCTTCAAAACTTTGCAGGGGCCAAATTTCTTCATTTTTAGCTTGTTGTAAGTACCAACTGGAAATCTTTCTTTTTGTAAGTGCACCATGACTAGATCGCCTACTTGGAATTCCTTATGTCTTCTCCTTTGATTAGCCCTAGCTTTATACTCTTGATTCATCTTGATAATGTGTGCTTGAACCTCCTCATGTAGACGCTTGATGTGTTCAACAAATTCCTCAGCTTCAACACTTGTCCTCTCCCCTTGTTCTATCTTCCTCAATTCTGGTGCAGTCCTTGGGCTATTCCCATATACAATTTGAAATGGTGATTTTCCAGTACTCCTATTTACAAAGTTATTATAAGAAAACTCTGCCTATGGTAGAATCAAATCCCATCCCTTGGGCTTACCTCCAACTAAACGTCTCAGCAAATTGCCCAGACTTCTATTTACCACTTCTGTTTGGCCATCAGTCTGTGGGTGATGCGTGGAACTAAATTTCAAGTCTATTCTCAACTTCTTCCACAATGTCCTCCAAAAATATCCCACAAATTTAGTATCTCTATCAGAAACTATACTCCTTGGAAGACCATGTAGTCTTACCACCTCTTTGAAAAACAAGTCTGCAATATGGACAGCATCATGAGTTTTGTGGCATGGAATGAAATGTGCCATTTTGGAGAACCTATCAACCACCACGAATACTGAGTCATTACCCCTTTGTGTCCTTGGCAATCCAAGAACAAAATCCATACTTATGTCCTCCCATGGCCTTGATGGAATAGGCAATGGCTGATATAGGCCAGTATTTTGACTAAACCCCTTGGCAACTTGACAAACCTAGAAACTCTGTACAAACTTCTTCACATCCTGTGTAATTTGAGGCCAAAAATAATGTTCTCTAAGAATGGCAATGGTCTTATCTCGACCAAAATGTCCTGCCATCCCTCCACTGTGTTTCTCCTTAATCAAATTTTCCCTCATGGAACTCCTTGGAATGCATAATTGACTACCTTTGAACAACATGCCATCTTGAATCAAATAGTCTAACCACTTGGTTCTATCTACAGCAACAGGTTCTTTACAAGCTTTCCATGCTTCAGCAAAATCAGGATCCTCAGGGTACAAATTCTTGAGTTCATCAAACCCAACTACTTCAACCTGCATTGTTGTAAGCAACAACTGTCTCCTACTTAGTGCATCTGCAACCCTGTTAGATTTTCCACTTCTATGCTTCAACACAAATGTATAACTCTGCAAGAATTCTACCCACTTCATATGCCTCTGATTCAATTTACCTTGGCTATTTAGGTACTGCAATGCCTGATGATCAGTATACAAAACAAATTCCTTTGGCAATAAATAATGTCTCCATTTCTTTAAGGCCTGAACTATTGCATAGAACTCTTGATCATAAACAGAATACTTCTTCTTTGCATCATTCAATTTTTCACTAAAATATGCAATAGGCTTACCTTCTTGGCTTAATACAGCCCTAATAGCGCTACCACTAGCATCACAATCCACCTGGAATACTTTTCTAAAATCTAGAAGTGCCAACACAAGCTATTTTGTCACCTTCTTCTTCAGCAATTCAAAACTTCTCGCAGCTACCGTAGTCCATTTGAACTCTTTTCTATCCCCTCTTATTGTATCAGTTAGGGGTGCACATATGCCACTGAAATTCTTAATAAACTTCCTGTAAAAACTAACCAGACCATGAAATGATCTTACCTCAGTAGCAGACCTTGGAGTAGGCCATTCCAAGATGGCTTTTACCTTCTCTGGATCCATTTTGAGACCTTCAGGTGATATAACAAATCCAAAATAGACTAACTCCCTTTTTGCAAAGACACACTTCTTTAGATTAGTTAATAGTTTCTCTTCCCTTAGCCTTTTAAGGACACTACGAATATGCAGTAAATGTTCTTCCAAAGTCTCACTGAAAATTAAAATATCATCCAAATAGACAATAACAAATTTTCCCAAGAACTTCTTAAGTACCTCATTCATGAGCTGCATAAAGGTGCTTGGGGCGTTCGTCAATCCAAAGGGCATGACTAACAACTCATAAAGACCCTCCTTGGTCTTGAAGGCTATTTTCCACTCATCTCCTTCTCGAATCCGTATCTAATGATAACCACTCTTCAGATCTATCTTTGTGAAGTACTGAGCTCCACTCAAGGAATCCATAAGATCATCCATCCTTGGTAAAGGAAACCGGTACTTGATGGTTATCCTATTTATAGCTCAAGAATCTATACACATCCTCCACTCTCCATCCTTCTTTTGTGCAAGTACTATAGGTATTGCACATGGACTCAGGCTCTCTCGAATCAAGCCCTTCCTCAGCAACTCCTAAACCTATCTATTTAGCTCCTCTGTTTCAGTAGGAGTCATCCTGTGAGTAGCCTTGTTAGGAAAACTAGCTCCTGGAATTAGATCTATCTGATGACTGATTTGCCTTACTGGTGGAAATCCATCTAGAACATTATCAGAGATAATATCTCCAAACTCCCCTAGTAAATCTAAAACTTCAAATGGTATTTCACTACTACCTTCTTTATCTTTCCTAGGAATCAAAGCATAGCACATATGCTGATGTTTCATGCCATCTAAAGACTTCCTTCCATCAACAAGACAAATCCTAGCACTGCTACATACCTTTTCACCTTCCTTTTTCATGGGCTTCAATTTGTGGCAAACTCCATCCTTTGTCAAAGAGTATGTGTTTTCATGTCCATCATGCACTGCATGTCTATCAAACTACCATGGTCTACCCAACAATAGATGGCAAACATCCATCGAAATAACATCACAAAGAACTTCATCATGGTAACTCCCAATTTTGAATTTTACTAAACATTGTTCACTTACCGGGACCTTATGATCATCTTTTACCCAAGAAATCTAATAGGGCTGGGGATGTTTCTCCCTCTTGAGCTTCAGCTTAGAGACCATCTCTTCTGATACCAAGTTATCTGTGCTACCACCATCAATGATCACATCACAACATTTATCCTCACACTTGCATCTGGTACGGAACAAACTCCTCCGTTGTCCTAGTTCATTCTCACCACTTAGTAGGACTCTTTCATTTACCAAGGTCTCTCCTCTTTCTGCATCCTCTGAATGTGATGATTGTGCATCCTCATCCACATGAGAAACCCTAGCTTGGCCCTCAGCTCTCCTATCTGTCCTTCCTTGTTGTTGAGGGCATTCAAAGGCACGATGCCCTTCTTCATTGCAATGGAAATAGGTACCATGGAAGCCTCCTCTTGCTTGCCCATGTCCTCTACCTCTTCCTCTTTTATTTCCAAAGTCTTGGTCATGGAAGCGGTTGAAACCCTCATTCCTCTAGTTCCTGCTAGTACCCTCATCTTCATTTTTCTTTTGGGTTTCATTGCGGCCTTCAAATGATCTACCGCTTCCCCTTCCTCCTTGACTGCACCCTCTTTGTCTTCCTTCAAACCTTCTACTCAGTTTCTCTTCAACTCGTAGGGCAAACTGGTATGCTTCTTCAATGCTGGTCATTCTTACCAGACTTAATTCCTCCTGGATGCTAGGTCGCAACCCATTGATATAACGAGCAACCTTCTCCTTATTTGCTTCTGCATGCCCCGCTCTAATCAAGAGTCGGTAAAACTCCTCTGTATATTGTTGGACTGATCTTCCTTCTTGCTTTAACCCATGCATCTTCTTAAATAGATCAAGCTCGTAGTCCACAGGAATGAACTGCTTCTTCAATTTGTCCACCATGCGATCCCATCTTGTGATCTTCTCCTTTCCTCTTCTAAGTCTTTCCAATTGAACCTCTTGCCACCAGATTTTGGCATGGCCTTTTAGTTTGGCCTTTGCAAACTTAACCCTATCTGGGTCCCTTATATCCTCATACTCAAAGTATTCTTCCAGTTCATTGATCCAATCGATCAACTCATCTAGTTTCAGATTTCTTGAAAATATACCCACTTCAATTGTAGGTCTTTTCCCAAACTTAGTAATGGCCCTAAAAAGCCTTTCCTCTACAGAATTTAGAACTTCCCCATCAACTTCCTCTTCTGGTCCCATTACTTCCTCTTCATTGTCATCCTCACTATTGTCACCTACAGCAACATTTGCTCCTCTACGAAGCTCCTCTTGCAATGCTTGTACCTGCCTCTGGAGGGCTCTAACCTCCTTAGGATCAATAGCTCTAGCCCTTCTGCCACGCTCTCTTCATGGAGGCATCTTCTAACTTGAACCCACAACCACACAGTCCTGGTGCAAACTGCCTCACAGTCGATGCTCTGTCTACACACTCAGGAAAACCCGCTCTGATACCACTTGATGGGGACACAACCCAAGAACAGAATGGACACAATAGAAAAGGGAAATTATATTAATTGAGAAAATAAGCTAGTACAAATAGTACAGAGAAAATAAACTTCAGAACATGCCCTAAGGGCTTACAATAGCATAAATCTTGAGAATATTTCTCCTTTTAGCACCTCCTCTCAAACTCCACTCCGAACTGCCTTTTACAATGCCAGAAATCTCCTTAAATAGACCCCGAAGGGTTAAGGACTAGGAGTACATTCTAGAAAGTGCTAGTAGGCATCCACCGACGAAATAGAAGGTTTCGAAAGTTGTGTTAAAAGTCGGTGCAAATCTAGAAGAATCCAAAAATGGTAACCGAACTTTCGGGAGGCATAACTTTTGAACCGTAGCTCCGATTGACGAACCGTTTACACTTTCAGAAAGCTCTCAGAGCGCTATATAGCCCTATGGATGAGCTTTGCTCGTCCCCCAACTTTTTGACCCTTTTTGAGGTCATTTAATGCCCCAAACCTGACTTTGAAGCATTCTTAGGAGGTCTCCAAAACCCAAAAAACTACAATAACTTTCAAACCGTGGGGCCTATTGACCTAATTCTTTTTTTGGAATGCTCTAAATCATGATTACATTCATTTGGCCAATTCACACCTTCTAGTTTACCAAAATGATGGCCCAAATACATGCTCCTATTTTTTTGGGATTTCCAAACACACTGATAGTTGAACTATGAGAGTTGGAACCTTTATTTGAGCCAAATGGGTATCCAAAAATGTAAAGACATGAAATAGAAACTAAGTCTAACTACATTTTTTTGGGTGACATAGGATTGCCCTTATACCTCTGGATGCTCCTGCATCAGAACTCTAGGTTCCATCAGTGGTAATGCACAAAGGCAGAGGGTGGAGGACTAGTCTCCATAGTAGGAAGAGGTAGAGGGTGATGGTGATGAGGAGATGTAGGGCCAACCTTCTCAAGAACTGCCAGGAGGAGATATACTAGTGCAGACACTAGATGCTTTGTGGTGATCTAGGGACAAAGCTAGGATAGAACAATGACAACTAGGAGAGTTGTAGATTTAGGTGGTGGTGTGAGATGCACACTTGGTAAAGTGCAATCAAGAGATCTAGGAGGTATGAGATTAGTTAGAGAGACAACATGGTGAGGCCCATGTATAGACAACTCAAGTTGCATATTAATATATAGTGTATGTTGAGGTGGTACCATATGTTGTACAGTAGGTGTCCCACTTTTCTAAGTATGCAAGAGCATCAGAAGCTGTTCATCCTCCTTCTGGAGAAGATATGCCTCCTCCTCCTCCTCCACCACCAGGGGATGAGGGGGAAGGTTGTAGTTAGTTCTCTATCTTTTATCCATTTTTTATTGTAGATTATGTATATCAGATGTATCAGCATCACATTTGTGTATCATTTTTAGACATTATTATTGATAGTGCTCAAGTAGCACCTCTTTGTATCATTCTCACATTTTGACTCATTTAATGTGTGTGTGTGTGTGTCTATGAGAGCTCTGTTGTCATATCATTGCATGTTTCATGTTGTGTTTCTTTATGATGTCCATACATGAGATGTTTCCTAGATGGATTTGATTTATGTAAATATTTATGATGTGTGAATGCATAATGTAGATGAGATGTAATGTATGCATATGTATGAAAATGTGATGGATTAGCTAGAGATATAATGTATTTTTATAATGTGATTTGATTATGCTTAAGTGTAAATAGATGTTATGGTGATGAAAAATGAAAATATACTAATATCTCATTTAGGTTTCACATTTATTGCTCATGACAGGTGCTCCATAAAATTCTTAAAGATCGACCATGGGATTGAATTGTTGTGCAAACAAGATGAAACATGATACATGTAACAAGTCTTCTACTTCTCAAGTTGAGTAACACACTTGAATAATTAATCAAGATCATGGTCTAATGAAAGTCTAATATGAGGTGTAGTCCTATGCTAGATGCAATCCCTAAGACTAGTTGCTAAACCCTTAAGATATAGTTTTCATCACAAAGAATTTTGTTAAGGCCACCAAATTTTGTACAACCCTCATTAACATTGCAATCATGAGAATATGAATATGAATTATTCATAGATTTATCAAAATTAAATGTAAGCATTAAGGTACAAGAATCCAAAATCACTAGGCAATCATTTCCTTTTAATTTAGTAAGTGAACATAAGCATCAAAGCATAAATGCTAGGATGACCAAAATGTTTCTTGTGTACAAGTACATTAAATATGTGAGAGATCCTTCTAATGCTAAGTAATCATTAAGTATTATGTCCACAATAGCCCTTATGTTTATAACCTAAGACAAAAGTGTGCTAAGCATACTTGTAGTGACCCATATGTTCACTTCATAGGATGGGTATCACTATTTACTATAGCATAGAGAATCTACTCAAATAGACAACGAGAAGAACCAACCTTACCAAAGTATCCATATAAAATGAGTCAAGGTAAACATGGCCATCCAACATGAAATAGAGGCTCTTATAGTTAACACTTCATTTATATGGGTCCTTCAGATCATTGGAACTAAACCAACAAATAGAAAACAAAGAAAAGATCATTACCCTAGTCCTTCCTCCTCTAGTAAAATTTAGACATCCTGGAGGTACTCAAAGGGAAATTACAAAGTGAAAGAAAAAACTCAAAGAAAATCTCACCAAAGCTCAAATAATTTCAATACTCCATTTTAGTTTTAGTGTCAAAGGATTGATGTCAAATTTTGAAGTTTAGAACGTTTGTGAGAAATATTTTTAGTGGATGAATGACAATAGACAGATGTAGTTAGGACAACTAGTGACTAACATTAGAGAGATCTTCTTTGAGAGGAATCTTGTTAATAGACTAAGTGATATTAGGAAGACATAGTTAGAACAAATGGTCATGGACATAAAAGAAATCTTTGAAAAGAACATAGGGTGTTACCCTCTAGACCATGACCAGTATCAATCCATGTAGATTTGAGCAAAGTCTCAAAGATAACTAAGAGTGTATGCATGAGCGAAAGAAGAAAATTAAAGTGGAAAGCAAAGAACTGGAAGAAAAGAAAGTGACTATATAGAAGCAAGAAGAAGCACTACTAGATGGAATATTTGAAATAAGAGGTGTCTATTTACCAGGTTTTCACCTTCTTGGAAAAGATACTATTTTTACTACCATGATGTCGATTTGTCAAGTTTTCATCAATGACACTTTTTCTATTTTCCAAATCTTTTATTCTTTTCTCTTTTTCCCTTTCTTTTGTATTTTTAATTTTTTTAATATTTTGGGTATTATCAAGATGCCTATTGCTAGGTTTTCACCAGGATAATAGATTTCACTTCGATATGCAGTGGTTAATTATGAGGATGACTCAAAGAATTATCATCTTCTTTAGAAAAAGACAAGTAGTGAGGCAAGGTTAAGTTCCCTACCATAGATTGAAACTAATTGAGATCAAGATATTTAGGTATGCTCACCTCAATGAGAGCTTTATCAACAATCTTCCTATGAGAAAATGGCATTTTAAGAAGTTCAAAAATGGTGATCTGAGCATTTATACATTGTAGTAGTTTGAGTATACTATATTTTTCAATGATAGAAAGTGTTGAAATTTTTCTATTCATGCCAGTTGAAGCAATAGTAATCTTGTCTTTGTATTGTTCATTTTTAGGAGCAAAAGGCATAAGACCTTTGAGTACTATCTTATCACGAGATCATGTGACAATTTTAGTATAGAACTATGATTTTTCTTGATCAAACTCAAGACATGTGCCACATCTCAGAATGAATGGAGCTTTTGGTTTTCCATTGTCATTTTTCCCTTTGATTGTGATTACATCACAGTATTTAGAATCTAAAGGTTCAACCATGATGATTACATTGTTATCATTTGAATGTGTGCAGTTGACCTTGTTATTGTTTTTTGTTTTAAAAGATTCACCTTTTTCATATGGAGGAAATCATTTTTCAAATGCTTTATGATCTAACTTTTTGTTATGTTCTCCCATAACTATATCACCATCATCAATGAGGTCTTGGATCTTATGTCTTAGATTAACATAGTTGTTGGTTTTATGACCTTTATTTTGGTGATATTCATAGTATACATTTTTGTTCCACCATTTAGGTCTTGGTTTTGTATCATATGGATGAAAATTGTCCATGGGAGTAAGAATTTGATTCTAAAGAAGAGTCTTGTAGACTACTTCAAGAGGTTCACCCAAAGCTATGTATTCATGTTTGGGTCCAAAAGCGCAAGATGTATTTTTAGCATTTTTTTTAGATGTTCTATTGTTTTTAGTAGCCTTTTTAGTGGCTTTGGATGTGTGTATGCTATCTATGATATTGAAAGCTTCCTTAGAAGGTTTAGGAGTGATATTTCCCACCACTTTGTCATGTATTGCATCTCAATTTTTGTGAATGTATTTGGACTTGTCTTTGCTAGACTTGGATGCATGTTTGGTGTCTTTTTTGAGGGTTAACTCATCTTTCTTAACTATGAATTCTTCTATATAGATACCATGTGTGATCATATCTTTAAAGGTATGTGTGTTGGAAATATAGATGGAGTAACTAAGAGGGCGAGGGGGGCAGTGAATCAGATACCACAAAAAAAATCCACATATCCCTTAGATGTCTGATAAACTAGTTATTGTTGTCACTCGGTAAACATACAAAAAAATGATGTAACTCGGTAGATATAGTGTATGTTAACTTTTTAAAAACTTAAACATTCATAGTGATTAACATGCAACCATAAAAGAAATAACATGAACACATGAGCCACCATATTTAATGTCGAAACCCAATATGGGAAAAACCACCAAGTAACTAGCTATTGATTTTCACTCTTTTGAAGTGAGCCCTATTAGGATCCAACCTAGTTAAAGGTTACAAAACACACTATTAGGTGTGACCTTGTTAGAGGATTTAATCACCCTGTTAGGAGTGGCCTTGAAAAAGGTCTTTAGAACATTTCAAGGGAACTATCACCTTGTTAGAGGATTTACAAATGGTTGTTAGACCAACACTATTAAGATATTTAGGAATCACTGCTACAATGGTGAGAAAGTAACAATGAAATGACCTAAATGAGATGCAACTGAATTGTTGATACAGATCTCTATTCTACATCACTAGATCCTTCTTGATCAAATAAAACTTTGTTGCTCCTCAAGGATATCTGACCATCCTTCAAAGTTTTCTCACACTTTCCTCTTCAAACAATCAACACACTTGCATGCTTGCTCATTACACTTTAGAATTATCAACTTGACCTTTTATTTATACCTGACAAATTATCAAGTCGGCCCAATTACAATTTACAATTACCAATAATCATTACCTTAGTCAGCTACAATCATTATTTGAAATGATTTAACTTTATTTCCCAAATTAAAAAAATCCTTCATTAGCTGACCCTACTTGGTAAACAGTCTTCCAAAAATGATTTTTTTTGTTAACCAACTGAAGCTTGGTTAAAACTACAAACCCTGAAAATTCCTTTGGAAACTAAGTGAGCTCAGTAGACACTGTTTCCACAGAGTAATTTCTAGAAATGCTCAATAGAATCTAAAATTTTATTTTCTAACCAACTAAGCTCAATAGATACTATATGCCAACTGATATGACATTTGTGTAACATCAAAGAAAACACACAATTGGGCAATTGTATTCAACCATCTCCCTCTTTGGCATTGATGGCAACACAACATGTCATAGCACAATGAAATTTGAAAACAAGTTTTTTTTTTTATAGAAAATTTTCTCCCACTTAGATTTTATGCCACAAACTTCTCTAATGCATTAATCTCCCTTTGTGAAGAATTATATAGCTTCTTTTCTAAACAACAAACTCTCCCTTAAAAAAATTCAAATTTTAGAAAGATATGATAGTAAACTCTCCCTCTTTGACAACACATGCCAAAGACAACACATACCAAATGACTAACAATGTACCTTGAGTACTAATTCATATGCAATGTTCCCATGACTATGCTACATCTACTGATAGATCTTCAACTTGGTTTCTGTTGATGCATCACTAAAACTTTATTTTAGTGAGCTTCAGATAGGGGAATGACCCCTAACTTACCTCTTAGATACAAGAATGCATCCTTAGGTAATGGCTTGGTAAATATGTCAGCAATTTGTTCTTTTGTATGGACATATTCCAATCTGATCTCATTATCCTGCACCAATTCTCTAACAAAGTGGTACTTTATAGCAATGTGCTTGGTTTTGGAATGCATCAGTGGATTTTTTGATATGTTAATTGCATTTGTATTATCACAAAACATAACAACTAGTTCTTTGATTTCAACCTTCATGTCTTCTAACAATTGTTTGAACCAAACAATATTAGAGTAGTTCACTACTGTTGAAACATATTTTTCTTATGTTGTAGATTGGGATGTGCAATTTTATTTTTTTGCTTGTCCATGATACCAACCTTTTTCCTAGAAAGAATGCTCCACCACTTGTACTCTTTCTTTCATCAATGTTTCCTACCCAATTAGCATTAGTAAACACTTTTAAGTCCAAATTTCCTCCAAATTTATACCACAATCCATAATCTTCAGTGCCTTTCAAGTATCACAAGATCTTTTTGATTGCCATCATGTGATTTTCTCTGGGTTTTGTTGAAAATATTTCCACTATACCAATTGCAAGAGCAATATCAAGCCTTGTATGAACTACATACTATAATTTTCCAATCATTGATCTGTATAAGGTCTGATCTACCTCTTTTGAATCATCATCTTTGGTAAGCTTTAGTCTAGTACACATGGGAGTTCCAACTGGTTTAAAATCTTCCATACCAAACTTCTTGAGTATCTCCTTGATGTATTTAGACTAAGTGATGTAGGTACCATTCTTGCTATATTGAATCTAAAGATGAACAAAGAATTTAATCTCACCAAACATAGATGTTTCAAATTCCTTTTTCATTTGCTCTAAAAATTCTTTGCATAGATCATCATTCCCTATAAACAAAGTATCATCCACAAATATTTATGCCAAAATAATCTTGTTATCTGGTCCTTCCTTGATGCACAAACTATTGTTATCATTAGTTCTCTAGAAACCAATCTGAATAAGGTAGTTATGCAATCTTTCATACCATGCTCTAGGGGCTTGTTTCACACCATACAATGCTTTGTGTAATTTGTAGACCATGTCCTTTTTGTCTGAATCAACAAAACCTTCAAGTTGCTCAATGTAGACTTCTTCATCTAGAATACCATTGAGAAATGTAGATTTGACATCCATCTAATATACCTTAAATCCTTTATATGTAGCATATGCAAGTAAGGTCATGACACCTTCCAATCTTGCAACAAGAGAAAAATTCTTTCCATAATCAATTCCTTCTTCTTGAGAGTAGCGTTTACATACCAATCTAGCTTTGTTTCTTGATACCTTACCATCTTCATTCAATTTATTCCTGAATACTCATTTTGTTCTAATCACATTTTTATCTATAGGCCTAGGTACAAGAGTCCATGTTTTGTTTTTTCTCTATTTTCTCTATCTCTTCATTCATAGCCTCAATCCAACTTTCATTTTCCAATGCGTCGTTGACATTTTTAGGTTCAAAATCATAAAGTAAACAAGTACCTTTTAGCTTATTCTTGTCATAGTACCTTTTGATTTGTCTCCAATAATCTGATCTGGTGCATGATGTCTTCTGACATACTTGGCCAATACGGGTTCCTTGCCTTTTGAATGAATTGCATTGTCATCCTTTTGCACTTTAACTTTAGGTTTTGGCTACTCGGACTCGGTAGGCATTGGCATGGTAGCTTCAAAATGTGACTTGGGTTCCTACAACTCGGTTTGATCTTCTTGCAACTTTTTGACTGATGAAGACTCGGGAGTAGAAGCCTCTTGATTGACAGATGTGTCTGGAAAAGTATTAGGTTCAATGAAAACAAATCTCCTATAATCTTCTAGTTTCTTTTTTCTTTCTTCTTCAGTCCTTCCTGCAAACTCATCAACTTTCACATGTGCACTTTCTATGATTTTATGAGTAGACAAATTCAAACATCTATATGCCTTACTCTTGTGAGAATATCCCAAAAATATATCTTCATCACCCTTCACATCAAATTTTTCTTTTCTAGATTCTTTCAAAATGTAGCTTTTATTTCCAAATACTTTTAGGTAACTTACATTAGGTTTATAGCCATACCATAACTCATAGGGGGTTTTGAATGAGTCCTTCTTCAGTTGTACTCAGTTCAAGGTATGAACTATAGTGCTGATAGCTTCCTTCCATTATTTGATAGCAATGTTATTTTCCATCATTAGAGTCCTTAGACAATCCATGATAGATCTATTCCTACTTTTAGCTATTCCATTCTACTCAGGAGTTACTGGGTCTGATACCTATCTTTTGATCCCTCTTTTAATGCAAAAGGTATTGAAATCATTAGAAATGAATTCAACACCTCTGTCTGACCTTGAGGATTTTAGTCTTTTCCCTATTTCCTTCTCTACTATAGCCAAATACCATTTCAACTTCTCAAATGCTTCTGACTTCTCTCTCAAATATATAATAGTCATCATTCTAGAGTAGTCATCAACAAAAAGAACGAAGAACTTTTCTCCAATATAGCTCTCAATTCCAATAGGTCCACATAAATTAGTATGCACAATTTCCAAAATATCTTTAGACTGATAGTTTTTACTTTTAAAGCTAGTCTTTCCCATCTTAGCAATCTGAAAATTCTTGCATAGACCAACATCAGGTTTCTTTATACTAGGAATATCTCTTACTTTCCTAAATTTTCTTATCTTTACCATGTAATAAAAGTTTACATGACATAACCTTCTGTGCCATAACCAACTTTCTTCAACTTGAGCGATAAAATATGAGCACTCACCAAGATCAAGATAAAACAAGTTACCTTTTGTTTATATGCATGAATTCCACCTTGAATCCAATATTGATTAGTTGTGCCACACTCAATAAATTGTGTTTTAGTCCAACACAATAGGCATTATCACATACAAGTTCTTTAGTTAATGAGATTCGGCCTCTTCCTTTTATGCAACAAGGTTCATTATTACCAAACCTTACATTACCACCATCATAGTCTTCAAAATGTTCAAACTTAATTTTTTCACCAGTCATATGATGTGAACAACCACTTTCTATGATCCATGTATCATTTTTCTCACATGAGAGATAAGTGCCATCTTATATTCCTCATCATTATCAAATTCTTCTATCATAGCAATGTAAACAATTTCATCTTCACCATTATTAGAATCTTTAGAGTCTTTAGCCATAAAACATGTTTTAATACCTTTTTCTTGAATGATTTGAAATCTTTCTTGTCATTGCACTTATGACCTTTCTTCTCATCCTTGCTTTTCTTGTTTGGGTACCTAGCTGCAATATGACCAATTTCCTCACATGAAAAATAGATTAGGGGAACTTTACCTTTGTATTTTCCTTTGCCTCTAGAATATTTTCTTGCAAGTAGAGCCTCAACTACTTCAAGATCACTATCATAACTTTCTTCTAATTCTTCTTCACTTTCTGATTGAGTGTCCTTTATTTTCTTCCCTTTTTCTTTGAGTGAAAGCTTGGCTTCAAATACAGATTCAATGTTCTTGGAAGCTAGAACATAATTTTCATAGTTATCTAGATCAAATGTCATCAATCATCCTACTATGGCATCCAAATTTATCTTATGATTTTCTTCACATCTTCTTTCTTGAATTTCAAATACACTAATTGCATAAATGGGAAGCAATGTTCTAAGAACTTTACTTACAACTATTTCTTCTTTAATGTCTCCTCTAGAAGATTTGATTGCAATGACACTTGCTTTGACCCTCTCAACATATTTGGCAATGTTTTCATCCTCTCTCATTCTCATTTGATCAAATTGTCATCTTAGATTCTCTACTTTGGCTCTCCTCACATTATCATCACCTCCACAAATATCCTTTAGCTTGTTCCATATTAAAAAGGAAGTTTTGCAGTCCTTGATATCATCAAATTCTTCATATCTTAGAGTAGATTCAATGTCTATCATCATGGTGTTATGTGTCTTCTTCTTACCAATGTCATTAGCAGATAATGTAATAGGAGTTGTGTATTCTTCATCAAGGTATTTCAATCTTGTATCACCAATGGAAGCCTCATCAGACCTTGCCATGCTAAAAAGTTATCTTTGGTAAGCCTTGGAATTTCCCTCTTGTAAGACATTCTAATCTTTAGCTTAGGTCCTTGAAACCCTTCCTACAAGCACCAAAAGCTCTGATACCAATTGTTGGAAATATAGATGGAGTAACTAGGGGGGTGAATCAATTACCACAAAAAAAATTCCATGGATCCCTTAGATGTCTGATAAACTAGTTACTACTATCACTTGGTAAACATAATAAAAAATGCTATAACCTAGTAGATGCAGTGTATGTTAGCTTTTAAAAATCTTAAACATTCACAGTGATTAACATGCAACCATAAAAGAAATAACATGAACACATGAGACACAATATTTAACATGGAAACCCAATATGGGAAAAACCACCAAGTAACTAGCTATTGATTTTTACTCTTCTAAAGTGAGCCCTATTAGGAGCCAACCTAGTTAAAGGTTACAAAACACACTATTAGGTGTGACCTTGTTAGAGGATTTAATCACCTTGTTAGGAGTGGCCTTGCAAAAGGTCTTTAGAATAATTCAATGGAACTATCACCTTGTTAGAGGATTTACAAATGGCTATTAGACCAACTTTCATGTCCCCTTTTCAAATAATAAAAAAAAAATAATCTTTGCTAAGGCAGGCAGGCCCAAGAAAGTGAAGTTTTGGAAAAAGGGGGTTAATCTTTGGAAACCGTTAGACTAATAAATGAAATTATTATTAAAATATGTTTCATTAACCTCTCTTGGATGTGAGTTACGGTTATGGCCTCTTTTAAGGGGTTTGGAGGCATTTTGGGCAGATTCCAGAACTTGATTTTTGATCATTCTTTGGTATTCTTCAGAGGCTGCAAAACCTGTGGAGAAGGAGTCCCAAGAACGAGAGTTTGCAGGTTTCTAGGGAGACCCAAGAATGGGAGTTTGCAGGTTTCCAAGAAGGCTAAGGACAGGAGTTTGAAGCCATTCCATGTGCATGCTCATACAGAGTTTGCCTTTGTGCTGAACAATGCAGATTTGTGGGTTTTTTGGTTCTTGGTGTTTGAAGAAGTTATATCCTATTAGGGTTACACTCTACTTTATCCAGAATGGATAGGTATAGAACAGAATCTTAGAGGACACGATCTTGGACAATTGATATCCAGAGTCAAAATAGTAGAAATGATGGTTATTTAGACATTCGAGATAAACTTATGAAAATAAGCCATGACATGTCTAAATAGTTGGTTGAGCACCACCGTATAATGAATGACATGTTGTCTGACCCAGCTAAGGTGGATAAGTTGACTGGATTTCTATTTGGCAAATTTTCTCACAGGACAGATGACATAATTCCCAAGAACTTGCATAAGGAGTTTGAGAAACTAACTGATAGCCAGGTACAGGTCTCAGATTCTACTCTGCCACAGGAGGTGGTGGGAAAGGATATTACACATATTGATAGTAATGGTCAACTTGATACTCAAATTGAGACAATTATTTATAGGTCATCAAAGGGTGATGCCACAGGTATTCAGGATGGTATAGTTACAACAGGCAGTGACTGCAATGTAGTGGGTTCAGATGATGATTATGAGGATGTTGTTGTGCAGGATGGTGAGATACCTGGTAGAGATGAGCAGACATTGAGCATTCATGACTTTGTTGAGAAAGAGTACCAGGCACAGTTAGATGCTTCATCACATGAGGTTGAGGCTGGTAGTACTTCACATGATTTGTCTAGCCAGCTGAAGGTGAACAAAGATAGTATTGTGACTTCATTATCTCATCATGACACGTATGTGGAGTTAGTTGGTATTGGTCATATTACTCAAGTGAGGAGTTTTCTTGAGTTACTAATTGATTCTAGTTTATGGATATTGACTCGAGATTGTTATATTGGCATTTGGGATTTAGTTGACTGGAGATCTTTAACGCTTTTTGGTAGCAGTGTTTGTTTGGGTGCTATCATGGATTTGATTAGCAGATTATGCGGTGTTGTCTTTTCTTGTGCCAGTATCTTGTCTGATGTTGGTATTAGTTTTTATACACCGATGTTGGGCTTTGTTCATATATCTAGTCGACCATACTTGCTAGAATGTGTTGATGATATTTCATATTTGGCAGTATGTATAGATGAGTCCCAAGATCATATTGGCATTGATGACATCCAGGAGGATGCAGTGGGCAGTTTTGAAGACTTAGTTTCCTTGGGTATAGAGGAGTTGGACAGCAATGCTAATGTTTTTGATACTCTGTATGTTGATATGAGTTTTAGATTTGATTCACAGGATATGGATTGCAATACTCTAGAGACTAGTAACTTTGAGGATACTCCTTTAGACAGTGCATCAGAGGAGGTTTGTAGGAGATAGTCAAGCTAGTGCCATCATGTGTCTAATCAGTTGAAAGTTAGTGACCAAGACATTGCTATCACTTTCCAGCATTTCGATGCTGCTCATCAGTTGTTAGCAGTTTATGGATGGGGTTCTCCTACTAGTGGTGAGCAAGGAGGCACTTATCTTTCCTTGACAGAGCTCCACTCTTTATGGGAGGCTATCCAGATTCTGAGACAGGATTATATGCAGTTGGTAGCCGACAGAGATTATCTTATGAAGTGGGGCAGTACAGCATATGATGCATTGTTGGCCAAGGAAGATGAGGTGAGTGAGCTTACTGAGCATCTTGAGGTGACTTCTGAGATTCTTTAGAGTACACAGTTGGCTTTCAAGGACTCACAGTTTCATTTGGCTAAGGTAACCATGGAGTTAGAGAAACTAGAGCCTTTACCTGATTCTATACAGTCACAAGCTATGGTGTTTGGTGATCCGAGGATGTCCATGGCTGAGATTGTCAGAGACAGTGGAGATGGGGATGCATCCATTCTTGATACTAACATTGGCATATCAGGTTCATTCCCACTAGAGTTAGGTTCAGTTGAGTTGGGTGTTGTAGCAGATTGTTGTATGCCTGACATGGTGGTGGCCTCTAGTATTGATGGCATAGAGACTAGAGATGTATCAAAGATCATGTGTGATGTTGGTGAGTCGACAATTGGCATGGTTCGTGCTAGTAATACTACTCCCTTGGTGATATCTTCGAAGGTAGTAGTCAGTTCCAACATGGTTAATGATCAATTGTAGTTAGTTTCATCTAGATTACAGTCTGAGCCACTAACTGAGATTGGCACATTCTATCAGCATTACATTGTGAGGTACACTCATCAATTTACCTTTGATGACCATGTTGATGAGATAATGATACAGAGATGTACTTTGGTTCCTAGTGCTTATCATCAGTTATGGGACAATTTGATGCCTCAAGATGAGAGTTGTGATGGACATGACATGGTGATAGGTTCTACAATTGACAGCTTGATAATATGTGACTTAGAGCAGGAGTTTGGGAGTGATGCTTCAATGGGTGTTGTTATTGATTCTACTCCTCTGGCTATGACATCTCTTGACTTAGCTAGTGATCAGTCACAGTGGGTTGTATCACTTGTTCATGGTGAGCTGTTGATTGAGGTTGGTTTTTTTAATCAATATTATATTGCAGGGTATGTACATCAGTTAGCATTTGATCCTTGTTTTGAGGAGTTGATGGCAGGAAAATTTGGTTTGGATTCCATTTCTTACTCTTTATCTTGTAATTTCTTTTCACCATTAGCAGTGCATGGGAGTTATGGTTATGAGATAGTGGCCAGTGATTTGAAGAGTTGTGTTGACTGCAGGAGTTGTACAGTGTGTGGATTCTCCATACCTGGTACAATTTCATTCGAGAGCATTCGCCATTGTTGTAGAGTTGGATTGTACATTCCGTATAGGCTAGTAGGATGCGTTGATGGTATTTACTGTATTGGTAGTTTGATTTGTCCACTTTACTTGGGTTCTGATGTTCTAAGAGTTTGTGTCTCATGGGTTTTTGACTATAGTGGTGGTGATTTTGGAGTTTGGTTGAGCTATAATTTTCAGTTTGATTATGGATTCCTCTTGGTCATATTGCAAAAGATATTGCAGGAGCCTGTGTTAATTGGCAGTAGTATAGTTCATGACTACATTTGGGATCCAGGTGGATTGATTGGTTTATTGTTCAGCCATTGCTTGAGGACAAGCAATTTTGGGGAGGGGAGGACTTGTCATGTCCCCTTTTCAAATAATAAAATAATAAAATTTTTGCTAAGGCAGGCAGGCCCAAGAAAGTGAAGTTTCAGAAAAAGGGGGTTAATCTTTGGAAACTGTTGGACTAATAAATGAAATTATTATTAAAATATGTTTCATTAACCTCTCTTGGACGTGAGTTATAGTTATGGCCTCTTTTAATGGGTTTGGAGGCATTTTGGGTAGATTCCAGAACTTGATTTTTGCTCATTCTTTGTTATTCTTCAGAGGCTGCCAAACCTGTGGAGAAGGAGACCCAAGAACGGGAGTTTGTAGGTTTCTAGGGAGACCCAAGAATGGGATTTTGCAATTTTCCAAGAAGGATAAGGATGGGAGTTTGAAGCCATTCCATGTGCATGCTCATACAGAGTTTGCCTTTGTGCTGAACAGTGCAGATTTCTGGGTTTTCGGGTGTGTCTTTTGTATGAGTTTGGTGTTTTCAGTTGAGTATTTCATATCAGTTTGAGTTGCTGCTGTATTTCAGACTTTAAGGTGTTAAAATAGAGCTGAATATATGTATTGGGATGTGATTAAACTTTTGAGATAGATTATTAGTGTTTTTGTGGTGTTTTCGAGCATTTTTGTGTTAATTTCGGGAGCCCGATGAGCATAGTTTTTGTCCTACATTTGAGAACTATTGTGTAAAGGATATACAGATCTGGAAATGTCATTTTTTAGGATGTTATGCTGCTGAAATTTCTGTAAAAATTTCCACTTTCAGATTTATTAATAATAGGTGAAGCTGTGAAGCTTTTGGCACAATTTCTAGCATACCCGATTTGGGGTTTCTTGAGAAATTTGGTGGATCTTTGTGATATTAGTTGTTTGATCTTGAAAGTCTGATTAGAGGTTGGGAATATCATATAAAATCAGAATAGGGACATTTCACCAACTCTATTAAGAGATTTATGAATAACTACTACAATGGTGAGAAAGTAACAATGAAATGACTTGAATGAGATGCAAACTGAATTACTAATATAGATCTCTATTCTGCTTCACTAGATCCTTCTTGATCGAATAAAAAAATTCTACTCCTCAAGGATATTTGACCATCCTTCAAAGTTTGCTCACACTTTCCTCTTTAAACAATCAACACACTTACATGCTCACTCATTACACTTTAGAATTCTCAACTTGACCTTTTAATTATACCTTACAAATTATCAAGTTGTCCTAATTACAATTTACAATTACCAATAATCATTACCTTAGTTGGCTACAATCATTACTTGAAATAATTGAACTTTATTTCTGTTAGTACCCAATGTGGATGTGGTTTTAAAACTTTTAGTTTCAGGTTTTGAACCTTTCTAAAGTACTTCGAACTCAGTTCAAAGTAGTTCGAAGTGGTTCGATAGTTCAGAGTGGTTCAAGATGTAGATTTGTTAGTTCAAAAGGGTTCAAAATCCTGTCTCATTCCATACTTTAGTTCAAGATTCTGTCAGTTTAATGATTCCAAGAAAGTGCAGAATGGTTCATTCAGGAAAGTTCATAATCAGATACCATCAGTTCAAAGTGCTTCAAAGCAGTTCGATAGTCCAAATTGTTTATTCCACAGGTTCAGTTTGACAAGTTTAGAATCTTGTCATTTAAGCTCAAGTTCTGCCAATTCAACAGTTTCGAGGAAGCGCAAAAGTACATGTCAAGATGGAGATCAGTTCAGTGGTTCAAAAATACAAAATGATTCAAAAATTTTAATATGCAGTTGTGGAAACAAGTGTCGGGTTTAATATCTTCTAGTTCAATGATCCAATGAATTGATAGAGGAAGCTCAATTCAAATAGCATCTACTCCCTATGGTGAAGCAGGCTTTAAGACACCGTATGGACATATCGATATTGAAAATTCTATATGTGAAGGTGGAACTGTGGAGATTATAGGACCAATTGCAATAGTAGTTGAGAATGTGATGTTAGTATATGCTACAATATTGGGATTGTTGGCAGTCGATTTGGCTTACTCAAGACCGATGCCTCCTTACTCTCCTATGTTGGGAACAATTAACCATTTGAATCTTTTAGAATCACTCAAACATTGAAAAAACACACTGCGCCAACAAAGATCTACATGTCATCAATAGTGGCAAAATGGTAGAATAGAAGCTCGACGACAGCGAGGGATGTGTTCATCAATTGAAGCATATCCAAACTCTGACCTAGAGCATTCCAAGGAATTTTGGTAGGATTGGTTACAAGAACATTATGATGTAGTGCTTTATAGCAATAAACTTCCTACATGTGTGATGAAGGTATAACCTCAAGCTCACTTTATGGATTCATGGCACAATGGCAAGATTTTGTTGGGGCACATAATCTGAGAGTCAGAGGCATCTATTTTAATAATTCCATGATGTGAAGGGTGTTCATTTTAAGGAAGCTCTATTGTATACGTGATTTGTGGAAAGTTGTAACCACTATGTATGTTTTTAGGGCTGTCATGTTTTAACCCTCAAAGATGTGAAATGGAATCCAAGCTTCAAATCTAGCATAAGAATTCATGCAGAAGCCATGTACAGGGGGCAGTAAACTAAACATTTAGTGAGTATTCTGAATAGAATCTATATCATTTTCCATTCAGAATGTATGGATTCAATCTAGCTTGCGGTATCCAAAATGAAAGGTAGTATATTATGCTAAAGATGAGGGATAAGTTTCACCATAATCATTTGCCCAAACAAAGCCTTCATGCTTTATGTTCAACTGAGCACCAACCAGATGGAAGAAGAAGCCACGTGTTGCACCAGTAATGGCAAAAGATGCAAATAGGTTCAACATTAGTTGAACCAATTCTAAAGGTGCCCGACGTTGAGGTAGTTTTGTGCAGTTATCGAATGACATAGTCACAAAAGTATTGTGTACTCAAACCTGCATACCAACTGTTGTGCAAGAACACTTACAGAGCATACAGGATAGGAGAAAACAAAATCAGATTCTACATTTCTACTACATCATAATACAAGGTCACAGATAGAGATCCAAATGTCAAGAAATATGGGTGACCCAAGGAGGAACCATGCAAGAACTGCATCGAAGATAATTGCATCCATGTCAAAAAGCTTTTGATCACTATCTAGCAGTATATGTTAATACCTCAGATCAAAAGTGTATGGATATGTCTTAAAAATGTTAGGCAACTGTCTACAACATTTTTGGAAATAATGATTGCTGAAACCTTCAATCATACATATTGCTTGTTAAGCATGATAATCATAAGTAATTTAGGTGAAGAAGTAAATGCCCCCCTGCATTATGGAGTTATCATAAGCCTTGCAAATAGAGATGATTCTCAGATGTCTTGACACCTGTCAAAATAATTACATCATATGTCCGATAATTTCACTTTGTCATGGGAGGCTGACTTAGTCTTCAGAAAACATTAGGCCTTGTAATTCAAAATAAATAACCTTCGAAGATGGCAAAGATTCAGTTATAGAAACTGAAGAAGATCACCGAGAACATTCTTATATTAAAAGTAAAAAAGGGGAAGAGAAGATAAAATGACAGTTCCAAGAATCAGTTATAGGAGCTGAACAGTTTGCCCACAAATTCTATATATGGTGAAAGCATCAAACAAAAGGGGGTTCCAAATTCTTCCAATTTCCAAAACTACAGACTTTAGGCTTTAGGCAAGGAAGGAGGAAATTTTGATAGAATAGTTTCATCTTCTGGGGGTTCCACTTTTTCTTCCAGCAGCTACAGACTGTGTGTTGTGAGCAGGGGGAGAGTTTTCAGTTCTGAGGGAAAAGAATGCAAAATTTGGAGCTGTAGAAGAACAGAGCTTTATTTTCTAGAATTTGTGTTAGTGATTAAAGAGGATTTTGATTTTGAAATGTGATGTAGGAGAGATAGTTTTCATTTTTTGATGCATGTGTAATAGGATCTGTGTAGCCTTTTACATCTTAAAGAAGGAAGGTTTGAAAGACATCTGTAAATTAGAACTTTGAGTCTATGTAGTTTTCTTTCCACTGATGGTTATATTACTGTAGCTTTCAATTTTCATTAAGTGCATCAGATGTGCTATTTTCTGTATGCATTTGATATCAGAATCTTCTAGAAGCTTTGATTAGTCTTTCCTCAAGAAGATGGAAATTGTTCTTTGACTTTATCCTTCGTAATGCAGTGTACAGCAGGTTAACTTTGTGTAATCTATTTTATTCTGTTTCCTTTCTTTTTAGTTATTAGGCTTCACGTCTACTATGTGTTTACATGGTAGATGTTAGATATCCCTTCGTGCTTTCTGGTAAAAGCACCCACATTTAATTCATTGTAAATCTTGCACGAGGAGCTGTACCCATAAAATTCAGAGGAAGGTTATTAATCTAATAATAACCTATCCAACTATTGGTGTCGATTTGTCCTTTCACTTGGGCATTCAGGATCAGATTTCCACACATTCTCTCGAAGGACAATCTGTTCACTAACAATTTCCCAATCAAAAAAATCCTTCATTAGCCTACCTTGCTCGGTAAATAGTGTTCCAAAAATGATTTCCTGTGTTAACCAACTGAAGCTTAGTTAACATTGTGAACCCTGCAAAATCCTTTGGAGATCGAGTGAGCTTAGTAGACATTATTTCCATAGAGTAATTTCTAGGAATGCTCGGTAAACTCTAAAATTTTATTTGTTGACCAACTGAGCTCAGTAGATACTATCTTCCAACTACTATAACATTTGTGTAACATCAAAGACAACACACAATCAAAAAATTGTATCCAACAATTTGGCCCTTGAAGCTATAGTTTGTATTTGAAATCAAGTAAGAGGTTATATATGAATATGTCAAGCTTCTCATTTTTAGGTATTTTGTGCAAGTACTTAGTGTATAGTTGTCTCCATCTTTAGAGGAATATTAAGAAAAATTCTCCAAATCTCCTTTTGAGGTTAAAAAGATATCGTATGTTGATTAGATGTTGTGGATTGTGTGAGTATTGTTGTATGAACATGTTAGAAAACTCATCAAAAAATTTGATCCTAATAGGTAATCATGATAACCACTCCATAGCTCGAACACCCAAACTACATGGGAAAAGGTGCATGAGGTATGTTTGATCATGTATGAACTCCATGGACAAGGAATTGAAGTCCCTCAAGTGATCTTGAGGATTATACGTACCCATGTACTTTTCATATTTAGTTAGCTCAACTCCTCTAGGAAAAGGAGGCATGTACAAATCCTTGTCAAAATGAAATGGAGAAATAGCATCTAGTGTATATTGTTTAGTGGGTTTGTCTTTTTCTTTCATCATTTGTGCTAATTTCTCTTGCATGGCTTGGAGTTGTTTTTGTAGTTTAGAGGTTTCAGATTCTTCTTCTTTGATGAAAATAGTTTCAATGTTGTAGTCTTGAGGTAGCTTAGCTCCTTATTGAGCTAGTTTGAGGAAATACTTATCTTTCTCTTCATTGAGTAAGATTTCCATCATCTTTTGGAAGCTTTTGTCTTTGTGACAATTTTCTATGTCTTCTAGGGTATTTTTTCATCATCCCCATAGTCATTTGTGTAGGTGTAATAACCCTTGAACCTTTTATTTCTTCAATACTCATCTATGTTTTCTCTCCTATCATTTTCACTAGTTTCTTGGTCTTTGTCTTTCATCCTATCAATATGCAAGTTTTTAGTGTGTCTAGAATGTATAGGTGTCTTGTATAGAAGCTCAAAAAAAAAATTGTAGATATAAATGTCATGTTTGTGTTGTCAAAATTAGGTTTAGGAGATGACCTATCAGCATTTGGTTTCTTTTTAAATAGTGGGTTCCTAACTTGTTTTAAGTTTATAGAAAAGACATGTTGAATGTAAGGTTGACCAATAGAGGAAAAAGATCAATTTGATCCTTCCTTGGATGTACCAGGTGAAGGGGACCATCAGGATCCTCCACTGTACTCAAACTATGTATAGAATCAAGAATGACCTCTACCATGATTCCTACCTCTACCTCTACTTCTTCTAGGTCAATGGGAATGAAACATGTTTCCACTCCTAGTTACAATAGTCATAGATAATGATGTGTGAAAAAGTTTAGAAAAAGAGCACACTCATTACTAAGTCTCAAAGAAAGTAAGTGATGTATACTAGGGTATGAGTAGTAAGAGAAGTGGCTAAAATAGCTGAGAGATTGACTATCATGACAATAAAGTATGACAACATAGTAGAACAAAACAAGACAACTGAGTGATGAGAGTAGTTCTATGTGTATCACAACTATTTAACCAAGTTGTCTAAGTTTTAGACTATTGAAGATAGAGAAGTGTACTAGTGTACCTAAACAAAGACCATATTTGGAAAAAGTTTTGAAAAGAAACCTAAGAATAGATCATTATTTTTGGCAATTTTTGACAGATTTGTGGAACAAAATATCTTTGGTATGAGCTTGTAACATAGACCGTGAGATTAAATTCCCTTTAAGGAAATAAAATAGACCTAAAAAATAGATTAGATAAGTTTTTGATAGCTTTAGGGAAAAATGTTGCACGAGGATCTAGATAGACCCAGGCAATGAAGTATAGTGACTAACATGAGAAAAGGGATTAAAAAGTCCCATAATCTAGATTCGTGTGAGGTTCTATAGGGAACCATGTGAGGAAGTGACTAGTTTGACCAATTTAACCAAGTTTTGACCAATCTTCATAGTATATTTGCACAAGCTTACTCAAGAAAATAGAGCTTCCTGGGTGAGAAAGTACAGAGAGTGATGCAAGAAAATGCAAACTGTAGGACCCTAAGACCTTTGCTTACATGAGATTTTGTATCAAAATAGTTGACTAAAGGAAAGACTTATCATATTTGACAAGATTTTGAAGAGATTTTGACTAGTTCTAATAGGTTTCAAACAACATTCCTAGTTTTCAAACAAATTTGGACATTGTTTCAGATTTGACATAGTTTGGACTGATTTACAAGTATAATAGTTATTTTTTCAGACTCATTTGTAAAGCAGACAATGGGACACAAATACTAGTTGTACACAATCCAATTGAGGAAAAATCAACTTGGAGGGATGGGGAGTCTTTACTTTTTGTTTTGAATAGTTTGGACTCTTGTTGACTCAAAAAAGACACATTTTATCCCTATAATAGAAAATTGTAGAGGAAGAAAAACCTTTGTCTCACATCTTATGTGCATTGATTCACCTCACATAGTCGTGTCACCCCACTAGATGGGGCCTATATTTTTTGTGTATTCCAAGGAATCAATAACATATATGTTAAAAGGCTTCCCTTGAGGTAGGGACCACTATCATATACCACCTTCCAACACCCAAGTGCATGCCTATGGTGAGGATCTATAGGAGAGATTCTTCCCCCTCCTTGCATAAAGATTATGCCCCCTTTGAGAGGTGAATCAATTAGAAACTAACTACAAGTATTTAATATGCTTCCATTCACATTAATCCCTAGTGGCCATGCAAGTGAGATGGAGATCTCTCAACCACACTAACATTTGAAAGTGTACACACTTGGCTAGCAAGACTAGGAGTTGTGTTGTTTAGTACAATAGACAAAGCCTTGTCAAGATATGTGATATTTGGAATCAAGAGGAAGAAACTAACATGGCTTTGCAATTTTTTCTCTATAAAGTTTCTTTATTATAGTGAGTTGGACTCACTAGTGAAAGGTTTATGCTCACTTAGGTCATTCTTGGAGGTTGGATCACTCTGGTAGACTTTCTAAAGGTTGACTCAGACTTGGTTTGAATTCAAGGGTCCAAGTTTCTAATTGTCCCAAAGGGAAAAGAGCATACTCCTCTACATTTTCACCTCATCCAAACATGCCAAACATATTCATCACTGAGCTAGCTTATCAATTCCAACTTATCTAGAAGCTTTTGGGTTTCTAATTTTCCTAAAGGGAAAAGAGCATAATCCCCTCACTAAAATATTTTCTTGGGAGAACCACTTCCTCCCTTGCCTCCCGTGGGTACCATCTTCCAAATGGGTCTACATTTTTATTTACTCTTAGGCATCACTTCAAAGTAGTAAAGAGCATAATCCCCTATCTCTTTAAATAGGGTCCTAATAAGTTCATAAGGCCTATTTAAACTATGTGAATTGAAAGCATGTTAAAAAAAAAGATAGAATGTTTGAGTGGGTTATAAATGTCTTTGATAAGAAATTCATTGATGAGTGCCCTCCAATAAAATTGTTAGCAAGTTTGAATGTTTGTTTCAAGGTGTCTTCAATAATCGTTCTAAAAAATACTATTATGTTGTTCCAAAAATCATAAAACACAAAAGAAATGCTTCAAAAATATAGGTTATCAAGAAATGACAATGATAGAATGCAAAAAAAATGTAAGAATTTAAACACTCTACTATCAAGTCTCACACAAGGTTTTGCATAGGGTTGTGCAATTATTTGCTTCATGTCGCATGAGAGAATTACTTCTTCAAGTGAGCATATGTATTTTTATGTGACAAAAAAGTACATAGCACTGCATGAGTATTTAGAACTCTTGTGTGATAAAAGAACTTTTGGGTGAGATTTCTCTAGATTGTATAAAAATTGAATGTAGAATGTCAAAAATAAAGATAAATGAGCCTAGAAAATTAATTTTTCTGTCCCACGATGGGCGCCAGAAATGTATGCATTAAATATGGCCCTCTAATTCAACCACACAATTTAACATATTCATTACTTGTTATATTCATCTATGGATGAACATGAGGTTATTCATCTTGAGGGTTTGCACAATGTGACATGTTTCCTTCTATCTTGATAGCATTTTACTATGCGCTCTTAGAATCAAGAGTTTAGTAACCAAACCAACTAAGAACAAAGGGTTTGATGAATGAAAGTTCAAGATTAAACTAGGAAAGTAAATATGATTAAGCTATATGAATTTAAATTTAAGCTATGAAAGTAAATAACCAATTAATCTACATGTATGCAACATAATCTAAAAGTAAGTATAATCTAAGAATAAAGTATAATAGAAAGATAGTTGAATGTAAGAAAACTGAGTTCTCAAATTGATAATATTTTGATACTCAACAAATGCATCCTCCTAAAATGAAAGGCAGAAGGTCCCTTTTATAGAATCTTAGCATCAATCAATGGTCAAGATCAAACCATATAAACCATGAAGATTTGAAGAAAGGTTAGTTAGAATAGAAAATTTTGTTTATTGTAGGAGTCAATTGATTGCCTTTGAGATGAATGAGGAGTTAACTAGCTTTATTTTTTTTCCTGATTTGAGTTAACTCAATGTTTCCAATTCTGAACTAAAGAGAGAATATTCAAGAAGACATTTGATTTAAAGAATTACATATGACCTCATAATTGAATATATTAATTGATTGAATAATTAAATTCAACAATTAGGATGAGGGTATTTAATTAAATAAAATACATTTAATTCCTTTTGTCATGTATATTAGCTAGAGGGGTGGTTTTAATTGAATAAAAGTGTTATGACTTATTTTTGACTTATAATTAAATTAATTCAATTAGAAGGCCAATTTAGCCAATTTAAGTCAATATTTAGGAATTAAATAAAGTATGTGATTATTGTAAGTTAATGATTTCTTTGCAGTTTGAAACTTAGATCAAGTATAGACATTTGGCTAGAAATGCCTAGTAAAAGAGGACTTTGTTGATCAAGAAATTAATCTTGGAGACTAACGCACCAAAATTGGTTTAGAATGGCAAGGTGCTAATTTTGGGGTATTGTAGCACCTACAAAATTTACAATTTTTTGGTGAGTGTTTCCTAATATTGTGTTGGATAATATACCTGATGGATTACCCCAATGAGGAAGATCAATCACCAAATGGACTTGATCCTAGGAGCTAGTTTTTTAAACAAGGTAGCACATAGAATGACACCAACAGAAAGTGAGGAGTTGAACAGACACGTGCATGAGTTATTGTAGAAGGGGTTGATTCAAGAGAGCCTAAGACCATGTTTTGTACTAACAGTATTAACAACAAAGAAGAATGGAGGATGGAGGATGTGCACATATTCACAAGATATCAACAAGATCACAATCATGTATAGATTTCTATTGTCACAAATGGGTGATATTATGGACTACTTGAGTAGAGATGTATATTTCAAAAAGATAGATCTAAAGAGTGGGTACCATCATATTTACATCAAACATGGAGATGAGTGGAAGACTACCTTCAAATCAAGGGAAGGATTATATGAGTGGTTAGTCATGCCTTTTGGGCTAACCAATCCATCGAGAACTTTCATAAGGCTCATGAATGAGGTACTGAAGGAGTTTATGGATAAGTTTGTCATTATTTACCTAGATGATATTTTAATCTTTATCAAGATATTGGAGGAGCATTTGATCCATATTTGTAAGGTGTTTGATAAGTTGAGGGAAGAAATGCTACTGATAAGTCTAAAAAAGTCTAGTGTTGTGAAGGAGTTGGAGTACTTGGGATTCATAGTATCAGCAAAAGGTTTGAAAATGGACCCTGAGAAAGTATAGGTTATCCTTGAACAGCTTTCTCTATGAAGTGCAACTAAGGTAAGATAATTCCATGGATTGGCTAGTTTTTACATGAAGTTTTTTAGGGGTTTTGGCAGTATATGTGGACCCTTGACTGAAACAATGAGAGGGCATAGGAAAGAATTTAAGTGGACTATAGGAGAAAATAAGATTTTTAATCTGTTGAAACTAAAAGTTATAGAACAATGTGTTTTAGCACTTCTAGATTTTAACAAGGTTTTTCAAGTATATTGTGATGCTAATGGTACTATAATAGGAGTTTTTTTGAGCCAAAAAGGTAGACCTATTACTTATCTTAGTGACAAGTTGAATGTTTCCAAAAGAAAATGTTATGTTTATGATCAAGAATTTTATGCTATAGTTCAAACATTGAAGAAGTGGAGACACTATCTTCTTCCTAAGGAGTTTGTTTTGTATATTGATCATCAAGCTTTGCAATATTTGAATAGTTAAGGAAAATTGAACTAAAGACATTTTAAGTGGGTTGAGCTTTTGTAGAGTTATACATTTATTCTGAAAAATAGGAGTGGGAAGTCAAACATAATTGTAGATGCTCTTAGTAGAATACATTTGCTAACAAAGATGCAGATTGAGGTGGTTGGGTTCAAGGAACTCAAGAATTTGTATCCAAAGGATCCTGATTTTGCCAAAGGTTGGAAGGCTTGTACAGAACTTGTTACACTTGATAGGACAAAATGGTTGGATTTCATAATCCAAGATGGTATTTTGTTCAAAGGAAGTCAGTTTTACATTCCCAAATGTTCTATGGGAGAGAATCTCATCAAGTAGAAGCATAGTGGAGGATTGGCCAAACATTTTGGGAGAGATAAGACCATTTCTTTGATTGTTGATAATTATTACTAGCCATAGTTGTAGCAAGATGTAAAGAAGTTTGTGTGGAGTTACAAAGTATGTCAAATGGAAAAAGGAGTGAAGAAAAATATTGGGTTGTATCAGCCATTACTTGTACCAAAGAATTTGTAGGAGGATGTTAGCATGTATTTTGTTCTTGGTTTACCAAGGACACAATGAGGGCATGATTCTACATTTTTTGTGGTTGCCAAATTTTTTAAAATGACATATTTCATTCCCTACAAGAAGACTAGTGAGGTTGTTCATGTGGCGAAGTTATTTTTCAAAGAAGTGGTGAGACTTCATAGTTTGCCAAAGATTATAGTTTATGATTGAGATACCAATTTTGTTAGGTATTTTTTGCATACATTGTGGAAGAAATTGAAGATAGACTAGAATTTTAGTTCATCACATCATCCATAGACTGGTGGACAAAAAAAGGTGATGAGTAGGATCTTGGGGAATTTGCTGAGATGCTTGATTGGCAATAAGCCAACATACCGAGATCTAATTTTACCATAGGGAGAATTTTCATATAATAATTTTGTCAATAGGAGTATTGCAAAATCACCATTCCAAATTGTATATGGAAGAAATCCCAAAAATGCTTCTCAATTGAGGAAATTTGATAAAGGAGAAATAAGTAGTGCTAAAGCAAAAGAATTTGTTGAACATTTGAAAAATACCCATGAGGAGTTGAGGAAGCACATTATTAAGATGAATACATAGTATAAAGCTAAGGGGGATGTGAAAATGAGGTATAAGGAATTTCATATTGGAGAGAGTCATGCTTTATTTGAGAAAGGAACAGTTTCTAGTAGGTACATATAGTAAGCTGAAAATGAAGAAGTTGGGACCATACAAGATAGTGAAAAGGCATGATTCTGGAAATGCTTATAAAGTTGAGTTGTTTACTGAATTGAATATTTAACCAGTATTTAAAATTTTAGATTTGATAGAGTATTATGAAGGACATGATCGAGATGAAGTTGTAGAAGTGTAGTGGAGTATTCTAGTAGTTAGTTTGGTTACAAATGAGATTGAGGATATACTAGATAGATGTGTTGGCAAAAGTACAAGGAATAGAACTTATGAAGAGTACATGGTCAAATGGAAAGGGATTCCAATAGAAGATTCATCATGGCTAGAAAGGGAGGAGGCTAACCATCTTAGTTTTCCTCTTAACACCTAAGAGGTGATGGGGTCACTTCCTAATTATCTTAGGCATCTAATGTAGGAGCATCCTAGGTCTAAGAAAAATCTTGCATCACCCAAAAAATATTTCCTTTTTTGTTTCTTTAATAAGGGTTGTCTTAGTGCAAACTTATTTTATATGAAGGCTTGTTTCTTAGTATGTCAGTCATATGAGCTTGGAATGTCCTAATTATAGAGGTGGATGTTCACCTTGAATATATCAGCCTACCAATTGAGGCTCAGTGCCATATACTAAGTATTCATGCAGTTATTGTGGATTTTTGGTGTGCAATTTTCATATAGAAACTAAAGGCTCATCACTTAAGACCTTAGAAGCCCCAAATGGGCTCCAAAATGGGGTCATTTAGAGCTTATGTGAGTCCAACCATGTAAATCAAAAGCTGAGGATTTGAGAAAATGGTTATATAGCCAATCAGAGCAATAGTTCAAAATTTATGGCCTTTTAAGTTGGGCTAACCAAAATTTCTAAAATAAGTTTCAAAGGTTGATAGAGCCAGCTCTATATATAATTTAGAGTTAGTCAATCTCAAGGATTAGGGTTTGATGTCTAGAACTTTTTGAGTGGTGTAAAAATGTTTATTTAAGGAATGCCTTTACATTGTCTAGGATAACTTTCGGTGATAGTTCATAGCTCTATATTGCAAATCATTTTAAGGAAGTTGATAATGTGGATCTAGAAATATGAGGTAGGCAAGGTTACTAAGAGGGGAGGGGTGAATCAGGAACCAATAAAACTTTATCTTACTTCACTAATTAATCCTTCATATAATATTCTAATCTAATTGTATGCATGAAAGAATAAAATCAAATAAACATTCATAACACTTTGACACAAGATATGGTGACCCAAAAACCTTCCAATTGGAAAGTAAAACTAGGGTGGGGATTATACCTGCAACCTTTAGTACCGTAGTATAAAATTAACCTGTTAAGGCTTACAATTTGACCACTTCTAGTGATCTTCCCTATTAGGAGCAATAAATCTTTTTTGTTCTTTATAATACTAATATCCTTCCTTAATTTATACTTCTACTCATCACATATTCTTCACATTTCTTCTTATTTTGATATGTTGTAATTGGTTACATATATACCAATCCAAATCACAACTTACTAGAGTTGGCTACAATACCAGTTCCATCATAATCCATAAAGTCAGCCCAACTGCTATAACTAGAGTTTTGAAGACAATCTCGGTGATGTTCTGATACACGACAAACACTATCAACACTTGACAATCTTTGGCACTTGGTTGAACTTGAAGCTCAGTCCATACTAATCACTTCTAAGTGTTAGAAATAAGGTGTCTCAAACTTGGATAATTCCTATTCTTTTTTTTTTTTTTCTAAATGTATTTTTTGCAAATAATGTAATTAAGTGTGAGTCTACATTTCTAGTTGGCATATTGATATGTCACTCCACTTGTATGTGTCGACATCTTGAATTGTGTGTAAGGAGATCATGGCTGAAATGGTTATGATAGATTTGTATGATGTGTAAGAGCTATCTTTGGAAGATTTTATGATGGATGAAGATGTGAAAACATATGGAAATTGATCATTGAGTACTATACACTCAAGTATCCAATCATAGTCCACCATGAAACATATATCATCCTTATAATCTTCAACCAGTTTCTTGGGGATCCTATATCTATTATTCATCTTCTCCTTGAATTTTTCAAAGTAGTTATCCATGATACTTTCAAAATTTTCATCCATTTCTACTATATACTCATTAATCTGATACAAAACATGAATATCTTTCCTCCATACTATTGTACCTTTAGAAGGGAAAATTTCATGAGTAAAGAAGAATAAAATTTTTAGAAGAGATCTGAGCTAACATGGATTATTCTTTGATCTTTTGATGCTCTCCATATTCCATTTTAATTGATTCAATAGCAACTCGGAAAGGTCGAAGGATAGCTTATTCTTCACAACCTTGTAAGCAAGATCGACAGCTTCACATGATACACTATTTGATATGCTTGAACTATAAATCTTATGTGCAATGATATGAATGCCAAGTTTCAGCTCCATGTTAGTTACACTACTAATCTTCATTCCTCTTCCATCCCACTTGGCAAGAGTTCTCATTTCCAATTCTACCTGACCTAGGGTTATAGTTGTCTTTGCTTTATTAAGAATTGGGAGTCTAGTGATTTTATGAATCATTTTCTTGGTTATCTGAATAGGTTGCTCCAACCATAACTACCTATTATGTACAGAGCTCAAAATATATCTCATCCATTTAACCTAAAAGTCTCCTAGAATATGTTAGATATGAGTCAAGCCCTTAGTTTCCAAATGTTGATGTTCAGGTTTCAATGCACCATCCACACATAATTCCCTAAATGCTTCATTCATTTCTAGGGTTCCAAGTTCTTGGATTGAGAAATGATAAAAAGAATGGATTTCATGCACGAGTAATACCTTAGGAATAATTTTCAATTGTACACCAGCTGGTTCAAGTGTCTTTGTAATCGTTGGACTAAACTTGAAGTTTAGTGCCTTGCAATCAACTCCACGAACCAGCATTTTAGACCCTTTCTTCTCTTTGTTTCTTGAGGATGCCATGCTTAGTAGGATTTTTGAAAATATTGAAAATCCTTCAACAACAAATGCTCGATTTTCTTAGGGGCTCTAAAATCACTCTGCACTAATAGCTTTGGAAATTCATGGTGAAAACAACGCCTTTAATTTCTTTCTTATAAAAAATTTCCCTTGATCGATCACTAGTACTTCTTCATACTTCAAACTTTCTCATGAAAAAATGTCCTTCTCTAGGTTTAGTCTTTAATGCTCAGAAGACATCTATAGCTTGGTAGAGTCACCATTACTTTGTAGGAACTATCAACTTGAGTCTACAATAATATGTAACCCAACCTTGCTCGATAAGGTCCTACAGCCTAACCTTGCTCAATAAGGGCTTTTTCTCTTCATTATGCTTAGTGATCCCTATGCATCTTGAATGCTAATTTGATCATTCTTTTTGTTGGATGGAACTAATGTTATATTACTTGCTTTGAATCATAGTTCCAATGATCTCCATAGGGAACTAAGTTGAAATGATTGAACCACCACCTAACTCATTTACTTGGGTGTCATTCACTTCATGATCTTGGTTTGCATTCTTTAGAAATTTTGGTATCCATTGTTGCCTCACTTTGTTTCTTATATTGTCAACTTTGACTTTCTTTTCATCTTCAATTCTACTTATGTTCATATAGTTCTTGGCAAGATGTCCAAGTTCTTTATAGATAAAACATCTCTTGTTAGTGTCTCTTTTCCTCATATGATGTTTCACACAATTTTCTTCAATATGTCCAAATTCACAACAGTAGTCACATATGCATCATTTATTGTAATCTGATCCAAATATTGCTTTCACAATTTGTTCTGTTGGGTTCCACTACTTGGTTTTACATTCTAAATATTTGTGTCCTTGTTTCTTGCAATTGTGACATTTACCTTCAAACTTAGGTTTTTCTTTACATTCACTTCCTTTATGACCATGGTTATTACAATTGTAACACTTTCCATTGAATTTTTCTTTACCATTACTCTAGCATTTATTTGATGTATGGCCTATCTTACCACAATGATTGCAATTAAGTATTTGATTCTTTTGAGCTCCTTTCTAAAATGATTCACCTTCTTTTTTGTATCCTATTCCATCTTTTCATATATGTATGTACTAAATTTCTTCATTCAATTGATTCATACTTTCCTAAGATTTCATCATTCTTTCATAGGTTTGTTTTTTAGTATTGAGATCATTCTATAGTTTTTCATTTTCTGACCTTAGATTCATAAGTTCTTCATTTGCATTAGTGAGTTTATCAATGAAGTCTTCTTACTGAAGGAATTGATGTTGAATTTTATTATTCTTTCCTTCTATCTCTTCTTTGGCTTTGGCTTTTTCTTCCATGACTTCACATAATCTCAGTGATTGTATTTCTTGTTCTCTTTTCAGCTTTCTAACTTCTTCTTGAAGATTGGATTTCTTTTCTTATAATTATTTGATTTCTTCATCAGCTTCATCTAAATTTCTTTCTAGATAAACATCTTTAATTATTTCTTAAGTATAGATATTGTCATTCATTTGTCCTACAAGATATTTCCTTCTTTTCAATGATGGAGAGAGTTGCTCCTTTTCTTTCTTTAGTTTTCCAATGACCAATTCAAGATCCAACGTTTCATTATCAATAGCCTTATCTAGCCTATATACCTCCATTGTCTTTGATATTTTCTCAAAATATTAAACTTCTGATGTGAGAACCTGAAAATCTTTGATACCAATTGTTTGAAATATGAGGTAGGCAAGATTATTAAGAGGGGGGAGAGAATCAGGAACCAATAAAAAATTATCTTACTTTACCAATTAATCCTTCATATAATGTTTTGATCTAATTATATGCATGAAAAAATGAAAGCAAATAAATATTAATAACACTTTGACACAAGATATGGTGACCCAGAAACCTTCCAATCAAAAAGTAAAACTGGGATGTGGATGATACCCACAAGCTTTAGTAATGCAGTATAAAATTAACATGTTAAGGCTTACAATTTGACCACTTACAGTGATCTACCCTATTAGGAGCAATAAGGATTGTGAGGTCTACCTTTTCAAAGGATTTACAAAAATACAATGAAGTATACACTTGGTTAGGAGATTTAGTAAAAGACTATTAAATCTACCCAGTTAAAGGATTTGGCTAATTCACCTATTAGGATAATGAAGTAGGAGCATCCTGGATTGCCTTGTAATTTTTTACTTTTTTTTAATTCTACTAGTTGATTTCAAGTTCTTATTTTTTGTCGAGTGATTTCTTTGGTTGTTGAGTGATCCTCTTGTTTCTAAGTTCTCTGTGGTTACCTAGCATTGGTGGATGCTAATTTTGTAATTACTACCGAGTGATTCCTTTGGATGTCAAGCTCGTGTGGATGTCAAGTGCTAGTGTTTTGGTGAAGTCTTTTTTTTTATTAGCATGTGTCTAGTTCCAGTTTGGCCTAACCTTTCTCAGATTTAATTTTGCTATAGGTAGTTAATATCTTATGTGAGCTGACTTATGGTTGTGCATGAATTTACTATAGGGTTTAACTTTGTGATAGGCCAACTTGTGGCCTCACAAGTATTTAAGAAAGTCTAGGATTGAGTTTTAGGTAGATTGGTAGAACACAGAGGAGATGAATAAGGTGATAGGTGTTTAGAAGAGCAAAAATCAAGTTGGATCATGAATCTAAAAGTTTTATTTTGTAATTGACCATAACCTAGAAGGCCTTACAACTAGGAATGTTGCTAATTATTTGAAGAATATATAAACATCTTATTCTCTCTCTCCTTGGTGTTGTTCTTGTGTTGTGTTTTTCACTGTGTTAACTCTTACAGGGTGGTTTGGATAGTTGGGTGTGCCTTTGGCCCTAGTTATTTTGTTCCTCCCTACGTCAGGTGGTATTAGAGCTTGAGGTTTATCCTTGTGATGATTGGATCGTGTAGAACCCTAAGTGAATTGGGTTGTAGGGTTGAAAATCTATGGATTTGACCTATAACTTATAGAGGGTTATGATAGTACAAGAACCTAATTCATAAAGATGGTTTGCGATAGAGGAAATGTTGATAATGCAATATTAGATACATTGAAACAAATTACAGCTAGATTAGATGTGGAGATAGCCCAGAGGAGAGGAGTACATCTTGATGATGTAAGTGATGATGAAGTAGTAGCACCAAACCCTAATTAAAAACCTAAAGAAGACCAAGATGAAGAAAGATTGTTGAGAGTATTATCTAGGGAAAATTCAAAGCCTATTGTAGAATTTGTTCCTTATGGTGGAAAATTAGACACCAATGTTGTGTTGGATTGGATCTATGAAATGGAGAAGTTCTTTGAGTATGAAAACACTTCTGATCATAGGAAGGTGAATATTGTAGTTACAAGGTTGAAAGGACATGCCTTACTATGGTGGGAGCATTTGCAAACTAATAGAGAAAGGAGAGGAAAGAAGAAGATCAAAACTTGGGTGAAGATCATAAATAAAGTAAAGAAAAAATTCCTTCTTGCTAATTAAAAGGCTAGCTTGTTGAGAAAGATGCAAAATTTGAGGTAAAGAGACACGAGTGTGAAAGAGTATACTGAACAATTCTATAGATTGGACATCAAATCTAGACATATGGATGATGATGTTGAGAAAATTACAAGGTACATAAATGGATTGAGATATGGAATTCAAGATTAAATAATTTTTTTGAAATTGGAAAGTGTGGAAGAATCATATCAATATACCTTGAAGGCTAAGGAGATCTTGACAAAGAACAATGAACAAAGACAAAGAGGTAGAGGTGGTAAATTCTAGAAAGGAAAAGGTAAATATTATGGAGAAGGTAGTAGATCTAAAAATTTTGTAGAAGATAAGGACAAATCCAAATGGAAGAATGATGACAAAGGCAAGACTGAGTGGAAAGGTGATGATTCTATTGAGGAGGTTATTGGAAATAATCAAGACTAGCTAGGCTACTAAGAAGGGAGGGGTGAATCAGTAACCTCAAAAATTTAAATCAATTCAACACTTAACAATATAAATCATTCATCATACATTTATCTAATCTACTACATGCATGAAAGAATAAACATTCATAATACATGAACATAGCATTTTTGTGACCCAAAAACCTTACAAATAGAAAGTAAAACTGGGGTGGGGATGATACCCACAAAACTTTACTACTGCAGTATAAAGTTGGCTTGTTAGGGCTTACATTGACCACTTCTGATGATCTACCATTTTAAGAGCAATTTGGACTACTAGGTTCACCTTGTCAGAGGTTTTACAAACATACAATGAAGTATGCACTTTGTTAAGAGATTTATACAAAGACTATTAAGTCTACCTTGTTAAAGGATTTGGAAAACTGATTCACCTGTTAGGATGAAACATTAGATCTAACTTACAACTTGATTGCTGATTAGATCCTTGAAGAATAAATCACCTCTTGTGACTGATATATCTTTATTGCTCCTTTGTAGACCTTGGTGAATATTCTGCTCTATTGCTTATTCACATTTACTCTTCAAAACATTACATGTCTATTCCATTGACATTCTCATCATTACATTGCAAATGATAAAATGCATTACATATATACCATTCCAATATTTACAATTACAAGGTTAGCTAAAACACAAGTAAACAAAATATTACTGAGTCAGCCAAACAGTAGAAAACTCGAGTTCTTCAAGCTGACTTGGTGAACTTTTGATACTCGGCATCCACTGCATTACTTGGCATCGTCATGCACTTAGTAGAAGTAGAAGCTCAGTCCATACTAATCACACAACTTAGCTTTGAACTCAATAACCACTTGAGACTTGGTACATATAGTGTCACTCGGTAGATACTGAATCCTTTGTTTACCTAGTTGTCACTCGGTAAACACTACACATCCATCACTCAGTAGAAACTGGCTTCACATTACACAAACTAATGACTCAGTAGACACTATGAAGCTCAATGACCACTATCTGTTTGGTGAACACTACAAGCTCGATATACACTATTGAACTACACACTCACTCGGTAGCTTCAGGAATTCTCGGTGTAAACTACTTAACTGCTAAACTTACTAGGTAACCACTAAATACTTGGTATAAACTATAGATTAAATGATGAGATCAATAATCATTCAAAATCATAAGCATTGTCACTAATGACAAATACAACATAATTCCAACAATCTCCCCCTTTGGCATTAGTGACAAAAACACTTATGAGCCTTATGTACACTAACATTCTGATTTTTTGATTTTTCAAAATTGATATTTTTAAAGTTGTTGTATTTACATATATTCCCCATACATATTGCATAATATATATAGATTTTCATCCTTTTTATTTTGTACATAAATCAATATATTTTCTTCCTTATTTTATCCACAAGTCTCTTATCATTTCTTACTCCCATGTCTCTTACTATGTCTTACTCCCCCTTTTTGACAATAATGCCAAAGAGATATGCAAAATATTCAAATAGAGACACCAAATGTGAGAGAAATTTGGAGTGTACCTTGAGAATAGAAGCCAATGTCTTATCCCAATTGTCTTCCAAAATTTTGTAGGTGGAGAGTGCCACTTGAACTTCTGTAGAAAGTTCAATCATATGATCTACTATGGAAAAATTGTTATCCTGTACCAATGTTTTTGAATATGCAACATGTTTTTGCATTGATTCCATAACTAGAAGGATCATGTTTTGTATATCAATCAATGTAGACCTGATCCTAGTTTCCTCTCTTAGCAATTATGCTTGTGTTTCTAACAAAAATTTTGCCTTGACGTGATGTGTTGACCTTGAACTAGGGTCAAGCTATAGCCTTTCAGTGCTTGCCTTCATATCAACATCAATCTTACTCAATTTCTTCTTTATATCCTTGGTGAACTCAGTAACATCACAAAGGTTTCCAAAAAGTGATGTCACATTGGTGAAAGATTGTTCAAGATTGCTCAAAATTGTAGATAGCTCTACCTAGTTAATGGCAATGTGCTCAAGCACCTTATTATCAAACTTCTTCTCTACCTTCTCAATGAGCTTTTCTTGGCCAGATGTATCCTCATTGAACTTATTTATAGCTTCTTCCAATTGTAACAAAATGTGTTGAGATGAGTCTACATCAACACCTATAGCCTTAGTTATTATATTTTTAGCATTCTAAATTATAGTAAACTCTCTATCTCTTTCATCTTTAAGCAACTTTTGACTTTCTTTTTGCTCCAAAAGCTTACTAACTAGTATCATTTCATCAGCTATGGCAGTGTCCAGATCTAACTTGGGAATAACAATTTCCTTGTCCAAATCAATGTCTTCATCAATTTCTTTTCCAGTAAGCAAAATTTTACAGCAATCTTTGGTTTTACTTCTAAGCTTACTTCTTTGGACTTAGAAATGGAAACAATAGTAGAAATGGCTGGACTTACAGTAGAAACTTGAATAGGTTCAACTGAAGAAAATCTAAAAGAAGTGCTAACCATATCCAAAACTGATGTGCTATCCAAAAATGAAGTACCAATCGGTGGTATACAAATTGGAATACTTATAACTGAAGAACTAACTAGAACAAAAGCTGGTGATATTAAAGTTATAGTAGACAAAAATGTAGAACATACTGGTAAACTTACTGTAAATTTTGTTGTAGAAGTTAACACAATTGAAGAACTAGTAGCTATGCATACTACTGAAGTAGATGACTCGAGAGTTGATGAAGAGGGCTATAGCTCAGTAAATGAAGTGATACACTTCCATTGTAGATAATTGGAGCTATGAGGTAGCAACTAATGATTGTGCAAATGATATATCTAAGGTGGTTGCAATCATACTTGCTAAAACTGACTCCAACCCTGATGATGTTGTTGACTTAGGTGGAGAGTGAGGAAGGGAAGCAATGACTTTTTTCTACTATTTTCATTGGATCATCTTCATCATCTTCTTCCTTGTCTTCCTCTTTAGCTTCTTCCTCTTTCTCTTCATCATCAACCTTTAATGCCTGATAGTCTTGAACATCAAAAGTAATACATGGAGTGTTATCTTCTTCCTCATCATCACTCTCATCATCATCATCTTTAATTTCCACTAGATCTTCACTGTGCTTATGTAGATGACAAATGTTCTTCCACATGTTTGTTGCATCTCTATCCACATGCTCAATGTCTTTGATCAAAATCAAACATGTATGGAATCTAATCATCATTTTACCTTCATTTTATTTCATGGCTGCCTTCACTTCTGCATCTATAAGATTTTGCAGTAACTTCCTCAAAGACTGCTCATAAATATCTTTTGTTGTATGCATAGTTGATTCCCACCTTGGCTACAATCTTGCCATCAATTCTTTTGAAATCTGAGGAGCAATCTAATCCGGGGAATACTTCCATTTTCCTATTTTGGTGAGTACCAACTTCTCAATTTGCTTCTTCTTAGCATTAGTCCTTGTCTCAAACTTTAGGGCCTTAAATTTTGTGATGCCTGCTCCTTCTTCCATCTATTTTAAACTTTCCTAGAAGGTAAGTGGGGGCTTCACAAGCACAACTTCACTATCTCCTTTTCTTTTCCCTTTTGATCTTCTTGTGAAAAAAAATATGGAGGCCTTTGGAGGTTTGGTAATGATTACCCTTCCTTTCTTCTTTGCTAGCTCGACATCCTTCTCAAATTCCTCTTCTTCTCCTTCTTCTTCTTCTTCTTCATCATCCTCTCCTTTGCCCTCGATAAGCATAAGAGGGCCACTAGAAATTTCCATCTTGGCTATCTTCCTCTTTCCTTTGTTGATTTCCTAGGGTAGCTTGATTTCAATCTCAGTTCTAGCTTTGGCTTCATCATATGTACCAAAAACTGGTAGCTATTGATTTATAGGTTCATTTACCAATGCTTCAATGATGTCTCTAGTTTCATCAAAATTTACCTCATATGGGAGAGGTTTTACTCATGCAACTCAGGCCCTAACTACCTAAATATACATTGTGTCATAGTTAACCATAAAACATACATCATCTTTGTAATCCTAAACAAGTTTGGGAGGAATCCTAAAACCATTGTTCATCCTTTCCTTGAAATTTTCAAAATAATTATCCATAATGCTATCAAAATTTATTCCCATTTCTGCAATAAATTCATTAATTTGATACAGAATTGGAACATCTTTTCTCCATACAAAAAAACCTTTAGATGGGAAGAATTTTTGTACATAGAAGAAAAGGCATGTCAAGAAAGAACCAAATTTACAAGGCTTTTTCTTTGATGTCCTAATATTTTCCATATTCTTGTTCAATTGTTTCGGTAGTAACTCTGACAAGTCAAATTCCATATTTTTCTTCACAACCTTAAATGCTAAATCCACTCCCTTACATGGTACACTGTTCAAATGACTGGAGCTATAAATCTTATGGGCAATTACATGAATACCAAATCTTAATTCCACACCAAAAATAGTGCTAATCTTCAAACCTCTACCATCCCACTCAACTAGGGTTTTCTTTTGGAGTTCATCCTAACCTATGGTTTTGGTAGATTTTGCTTTGTTCGGCATGGGAAGACCCATAATCTTAAGAATCATTTTCTTGGTGATTAACACTAGCTACTCTAACCGTAATTGTCCATTATGCATATGACTAAGAATGTATCTAATCCACTTAATCTGAAAGCTCCTTGGCAAGTGTGTGATATGGGTCAACCCTTTAGTTTCAAGATGCTTATGCTTGGGTTTTAAAGAACCATCAATATGCATTTCTTCTAAGGAACTATCCATTTCTAGGGTTCCAATTTCCTAATTAGAACACTTAAAACTAGTTTGAATGTCATTAATTAGAAGTACCTTGGGAGGGATTTGAGATTGAACTCCATTCGGGTCGAGTACCTCCACAACTGCTGGAACTAGCTTTAAGTTTGGTGCTTTCCACTCCATGCCTTTTACCAACATTTCTAAAACTCTTTTCGTCTTGCTGCTGCTAGTGCTTCTGGATGCCATCACTACTTAGTAAATGATGGAAAAAAATTTGAGGAAATTCTTCACTCTAAATTTGCTTGAAATTACCTGGATGCACCTAGAACCACTTAGCTCTGTGTATTATGAAGTCATGGTGAAAAAATGAAGATAAATTTTTCCCTTTTGATGAAAAATTTCTCCATTAGTGCTAGGTACCATAATGACATAGTGTGTGATAGACTGTCACCCACAGACTAGCTTGGTAGAAACTTGTGACTCGATGACTGAACAAACTTTCATTACTCCTGACATCGCTCAATTGAGTCTATGACTAACCTCACTTAGTAAGGCTTGATCTAATGTGATCCCTTTGTATCTAAAATACTGATATGGATCTTCTACTTTCTTACATTTGGAATGCTCAAGATATAGATTGAAGATATAGTTCCAGTTCCTCCTTTTAAGAATCTAATTGGAAATGGTGGAGTCACCCACTTCTTGAGTGACATGGCCATCTTTTGAACTATTCTGCTTGGTAGATTTGGGAATTCAATACTATCTCATCTACTTCTTGATGTTATCAACTTTATCTTTCTTCTCAACTTCAATTCTTCCTATATTCATGCAATTTTTAGCTATATGACCAAGTTCAGTGCATGTATAACATCTTATTGTTGAATCTCTCTTTCTCAAGTGATGCCTTGTACAGTCTATGCCAATGTGTCCATATTCTCCATACTAGTGACATTTACACCAAGTATTTTAGTCCCAACCAAATATTTCTTTAACAATTTGTTCAGCTAGATTGAATGATTTGGATATACATTCAAATGCCTTGTGATCTTGTTTCTTGCATTTGTGACATTTGCCTTCAAATTTTGGTTTCTCCTTGCATTCATTACCTTTATGACTGTGTTTACTGCAATTGTAGCATTTTTCATTGAATTTTTCCTTTCCATTGTTCCAACATTTGTTTGATGTATGACCTAACTTACCACAGTGATTTCAAGTAGGTCTTTGATTCCTTTGGGCACCTTGTTTGGAACATTCACCTTCTTCTTTGTAACCAAGTCTTGCTTTACCTTTTTTCCTATAGAGATTTTGCTGACTTTGCTAATTCAATTGATCCATGTCTACTTTAGATTTCATCATCCTTTCATTGAGTTGCTTTTAAGAAATTAGATCAGTTTTCAATCTTTCATTGATTTTCCTTTCAGTGATTAAATCATTCCTTAAACTTTCATTTTTAGATCTCAAATTCATGATTTCCTCATTTGCATTAGAGAGTTGATTGATAAGACTATCTTGATGAAGGGATTGATTTTGATTTGCATTGTTCCTTGCTTCCAAGTCTTCACTTTCCTTATTCCTTTGTTCAAAAATTTCACAAATTCTTATTGACTAAATTTCTTATTATCTTTTCAATTTTCTTACCTCTTTTTGTAGAGAGCCATTCTTTTCTAAGAGTTCTTTGATTACCTCATTTGCTTCATCTAAACTGCTTCAAGGGAAAAAGTCTTCAATCTTTTCTTCAACATATTGGTGGTCATTCATATGTTTTGCAAGTTCCTTCCTTCTTTTCAGTGATTAGGAAATATTCTCTTTTGCTTCCTTGAGTTGAGCTATGGCCATCTCTGGATCTAGCTTTTCATTATCAATAGCTTTATCAAGTCTGAATATCTCCATTGCCCTTGATCTTTGCTCAAGCTATCAAACTTTATCCTGAGAACCACAAAGATTTGATACCAATTGTTGGAAATAATCAAGACTAGCTAGGTTACTAAGAGGGGAAGGGTGAATTAGTAACATCAAAAAATTTAAATCAATTAAGCACTTAACAATATAAATCATTCACCATACATTTATCTAATCTACTACATGCATGAAAGAATAAACATTCATAACACATGAACACAGTATTTTGGTGACCCAAAAACCTTCCAAATAGAAAGTAAAAATGGGGTGGGGATGATACCCACAAAACTTTACTACTGCAGTATAAAGTTGGCCTATTAGGGCTTACATTGACCACTTCTGATGATCTACCTTGTTCAGAGCAATTTGGACTACTAGGTCCACCTTGCTAGAGGTTTTACAAACATATAATGAAGTATGCACTCTGTTAAGAGATTTATAAAAAGACTGTTAAGCCTACCCTATTAAAGGATTTGAAAAACTAATTCACCTGTTAGGATGAAACAATAGATTTGACTTACAAATTGATTACTGATTAGATCCTTGAAGAACATATCACCTCTTGTGACTAATATATCTTTACTGCTCCTTTGTAGACCTTGTTGAATATTCTTCTCTGGTGTTGATTTGTATTCACTATTCAAAACATTACATGTCTATTCCATTGACATCCTCATCATTACATTGCAAATGATAAAATGCATTACATATATACCATTCCAATATTTACAATTACAAGGTCAGTGAAAACACAAGTAAACAAAATATTACTGAGTCGGCCAAAAACTAAAAAACTCGAGTTCTTCGAAGCTGACTTGTTAAACTTCTAATACTTGGCATCCACTGCATTACTCAGCATTGTCATGCACTCAGTAGAAGTAGAAGCTCGGTCCATACTAATCACATAATGTAGCTTTGAACTCAGTAACCATTGGAGACTCGGTAGATATAGTGTCACTTGGTAGATACTGAATCCTTTGTTTACCTAGTTGTCACTCAAGAAACATTACATATCCATCACTCAATAGAAATTGGCTTCAAATCACACAAAGTGATGACTCGATAGACACTATGAAGCTCAGTGACCACAATCTAGTTGGTGAACATTGCAAGCTTAGTATACACTGCTGAATTGCACATTCACTTGGTAGCTTCAGGAATTCTCGGTGTAAACTTCTTAACTACTGAACTTACTAGGTAACCATTGAATGCTTGGTATAAACTGTAGATTGAGTGATGAGCTCATTAATCATTTAGAATCGAATAAGTGTTGTCACTAATGAAAAATACAACATAATTCCAATAGAGGTATTGGTTCTTATCGAGGAAGAGGTAATTCTTATTCTAGAGATGGATTTCATGGTAATTGTTTCAGATGTGGTAAAGAAGGACATAGATCTTTTGAATGTAGATCCTTTGAGAGTAGACAAGGTAATAGAAATTTTATGGTTTAAGGAGATGATGAGGGATCACCAAGTGGACCTAAGGGTGGTGAAAATCTAATGGTGAGAAGAACCTTGTGTAATAATGGAAGTGATGAAGAACCTGTTTTAAGGAGAAGTCTATTTAAAACGAAGTGTAAGATGGCTAGAAATTATTGCAAAGTGATCATTGATAGTGGAATTTTTACAAATTTGGCATCAGAAGAGATGGTTACAAAGTTGTAATTGCAAAGGCTAAAGCATCCTAAACCCTACCATATTTCATGAATCAAAGATCAGCATAAGATATTGGCAAGTGAACAATGTATTGTGAAGTTCAAGATTGGACATTACTTTGATGAAGTGCAGTGTGATATTATGCCTATGGATTGTTGTCATATTTTGTTGGGTAGACCTTGGCAATATGATAGATATGTTGTACATGATGGAAGATTGAATCAATATACTCTTTGGGTAAATGAGAAGAAGAAAATATTGTTGCCTTTAATTGAAAGTCCAAATGAGGTTAGTTGTACTGCAATAAAAGTTTGTATGGTTAATGGAAATCAATTTGAAAAGGAAGTAAAGAAGAATCAAGTTTGTTTTGCCATAGTTCCTAAAGGACCGAGTGTTGGTAGTAATGACTGAGTAGCAGAAGTTGGTAATGATCGAGTGACATTAGATAGTGGTAGCCAAGTACCAGAAGAAATTATAGAATTGCTTAATGAGTATAAAGACTTTTTTGCTGAGTATAGGGTAAGTGCAAGAAGTTGGGTCTCGCTTTTGGGTAAAAAGTGTAATTTTTTTTCCTATTTTTGAAATTTCTTGTCAAATGATGTCATAATTTTAGGGATTTAGAGATTGAATATAAAAAAACTTCAAAAATAAAAAAATTTGTGTTTGGAATCTAGTTTTTGAATATGTAATTTATTTGTATACCCGTATGATAGATTTTGTTTTTGATATGGATCTTTAAAAACCACTTTTTCAAATCCCTGTTTTAGGACCATACACCACTCATGTATGGACACCATAATTTAACACAAATAAATGAATTTTCATAAATCCTTTGAAAGGGAGTTACCTAATACACCTAAGATTGATGACAATATTTTTTTTTAATTTTTTATTGAATATTTTTATTATTATTAATTATTAATTGGCTACAAAGATAAATTTAAAAACCTCTCGTGTACAGACACCATAATTTGATCAAAATTTCACTTTTTTCAAAGATTCTTTTTTTTAACCTCAAAAGAATTGTATGTAGATTGATGACATATAAATTAATTTAAGAAAAATTATAAAATACAAAATTTATTAAAATTTTAGTGAACTTCACTGTTTTAGGTACCACCTTTCATTAAAAAATAATGTAAAAATAGTAAATAAAATCATATGACTATAAAATTTATATGTCTAAAATCGAGACAGTGAGAGCTCTAATGGGTTTTTGTTTCATAAAAAAATTTGATCAGGAAGACCCTCTAAAAATTACAAGGCATAAACTTGTTAGTTCAATGCCTTAGCCAAATCTTGAGAGGTCAAGGCATAGGCTTGGTCTCACCAAGCCTATCCCAAACCAAAACCTGAAGTAGGAGAAAAAAATCCTGCCCAATATTGTAAGAAATGGGTACCCATTATTTAAATTCAAAAAATGGGTACCCATTTTGAAAAAGTCAAATCGACATACAAAATCCCCCCAAAAAAAAAAAATTTTAATTTTTAGAAATGGGTACTCATTTTTTAAAAGTAAAAAATGGGTACCTATTTCTTAAAAATGTAATTTTTTTATGTTTTCAAAAATGGGTACCCATTTTTTGAAAATTAAAAATGGGTACCCAATTTTTTTTTAAACGGGTGCCCATTTTTAAAATTTTAGATCAGACGCCCGAACCTAAAATGGGTACCCATTTTTTAAAAATGAGTACCTATTTCTAAAATAGCATGATCTCAATCTGTGGACTTTCATGAAATTGAGACCCAACTCCTTGCTTCTACCATATATTCCCGATGGTTTACCACCAGTGAGAAGCATAATTCATTGTATGGATATGATTCCTAGAGCTAGCTTTCCGAACAAAGAACCATACAGATTGACACCTATAGAGAATGAGGAACTTAATAGAAAAGTGCATGAGTTGTTGTAGAAAGGTTTGATTAGAGAAAGCTTGAGTCCATGTGCTATAACAACTGTATTAGCACCTAAAAGAATGGAGAATGGAGAATGTGTATTAATTCCAGAGCTATTAACAAGATCACAATGAAATATAGGTTTCCTATGCTAAAGATGGATGACATAATGGATTTTTTGAGTGGAGTAAATTATTTTACCAAGATTGATTTGAAGAGTGGTTATCACCATATCAGAATCAGAGAAGGTGATGAATGGAAGACAAATTTCAAGACAAAAGATGGTTTGTATGAATGGTTGGTTATGAATTTTGGTTTGAATAATGTACCTAGTACTTTCATGAGATTGAAGAATGAAGTTTTGAAAATATTCTTGGGTAATTTTGTAATTGTTTATTTGAATGACATTCTGATATTTAGTAAGACTAAGGAAGAACATCTTAAGCATGTTAGGCAAGTAGTGTAGAGATTGAAGGAGGAGAAGTTGTTGATTAATCTAAAAAAGTGCTCTTTTATGTAAGAGGAGATTGTGTATTTGAGATTTGTGATTTGAGTTGATGGTTTGAGAATGGATCCAAAGAAATTTAAAGCAATTTTGGAGTGGCCTACACCTAAGAATGTGGGTGAGGTAAGATCATTTCATGGTTTGGCTAGTTTTTATAAGATGTTCATAAAGAATTTCAGTGTTGTTTGTAATGCTAAGACTGAGACAATGAGAAGAGATAAAAAGGAATTCAAGTGGACACATGAAGTTGATAATAGTTTTGAGACTTTGAAACAAAAGGTCATTGAGTTGCCTATATTGGCTTTACCTGATTTCAATAAGGTCTTTCAAATTGAATGTAATGCAAGTGGTAGTGCAATAGGAGTTGTATTGAGTCAAGAAGGTAAACATGTTGCCTTCTTTAGTGAGAATTTGAATGATGCTAAAAGGAATTATTTTGTGTATGATCAAGATTTTTATGCTATCGTTCAAGCCTTGAATAAGTGGAGACATTATTTGATTCCTAAGGAGTTTTTGTTGTATACTGATCATAAATCTTTACAGTAATTGGTAAGTCAACATAAATTGAACCAAAGACATATGAAGTGGGTTAAGTACTTGGAAAGTTTCACATTTGTGATCAAGCATAAGAGTGGAGTTACTAATAGAGTTTCTGATGCATTGAGTAGAAGACATTCTTTATTGACTGAGATGAAGGTTGAAGTTCTTGGTTTTGATGAAATGAAAGAGTTGTATGATACTAACCCTAATTTTTCTAAGGCATGAAGAGAGTGCAAAGAAACAAATTTAACAAATCACTTAAGTATGATGAGTATTTCATTCAAGAAGGTATGTTTTTCAAAGGTATTCAGTTGTGTTTTCCTAGAAGTTCTATTAGAGTTAATTTGGTAAAGGAAAAGTATAGTGGTAGATTGGTTGGACATTTTGGAATTGATAAAACATTGAGTTTGCTGAAGGATAAGTATTATTGGCCACAAATGTATAAGGATGTTTAGAAATTTGTAAAGAGTTGTTGATTTTGTCAAGTTGCAATAGAAGTAAGTTAGAATACTAGTTTGCATAACCTATTGTTGTTTCTGAGAAACCTTGGAGTGACATCAGTATGGATTTTATTCTTGGATTGCCTAAAAAAATGAAGGGGTATGATTCTATATTTTTTGTGGTGGATAGATTTTCTAAAATGGCTCATTTCATACCATGTAAGAAGACATCAAATGCTAAGCATGTTGTTTAACTTTTCTTTAAAGAGATTTTAAGATTACATGGACTACCAAGAAGTATTATTTCTAATAGAAATAGTAAGTTTTTTTGTTATTTTCGGAAGACTTTGTGGAAAAAGATGGGTACTAAGTTAAAGTTTAGTTCTACATTCCATCCACAAACTAATCGACAAATAGAGGTTGTGAATAGAAGCTTGGCTAATTTGCTAAAAAAATTTGTAGGGAATAAGCCAAGTAATTGGGAGATGGTGTTGGTACATGTTGAATTTGCATATAATAATTTTGTGAATAGGAGTATAGGGAAGACACCTTTTGAGATTGTTACTAGAATGCAGCCTAGAGTATCAAATTTGAGAGATGTTGCTGGTGAAGAAAAGATAAGTGTTGTAGGGGAAGAATTTGCTGAATTATGAAATCTTTGTATAAGGAAGTCAAGTTGAAGTTGGAACAAAGTAATCAGAAGTATAAGGAGAATGTTGATAAGTCTAGAAGATATCATGATTTTCAAGTTGGTGATGAGGTGATGGTTCATTTGAAGAAAAGAAGATTTCATGTTGGAACATACAATAAGTTGAAGATGAAGAAGTTTGGACCTTGTAAAATCTTGAAGAAGTTTGAAAGTGGTAATGCTTATGAAGTTAAGTTACCTAATGACATGGATATATCTCCTATATTCAATGTTGTTGATTTATATAAGTACCATGAGTTAGATGATGAAGTTGTTGTATCAGAAGATATCCTAAGAAGCATATTGAAGAAGTTGAATAGATACTAGATCAAAGAGTTAACAAGAGCACAAGAGGAAAAGATTACTATGAATATTTGGTGAAGTGGAAGAATAGAAAAATTGAAGATGCTACATGGATTTCTCAGTTTGAGTTGGATTCATCTCAGGTTGTGACACTTGCATGATTTAGGAGAATCATTTCTTAAACCTTGGTTGTTTGATGCAGGAGCATCTTGGGTTGCCTTGTAATCATGTACTTTTGTTCAATTCTACTAGTTGATGTTGAGTTCTTAGTTCTTGCTGAGTGATTTCTTTGGTTGTCAAGTGATCTTTTGGTTGTCGAATCTTCCATGGTTACCAAGCATTAGTGGATGCTGAGTTCATAATTACTGTTGAGTGATTCCTTTAAATGTTGAGCTCGTGTGGATACCAAGTGCTAGTGTTTTGGTGAAGTCTTCATTTATCAAGTAGCCTATGTCTAGTTCTAGTTTGGGCTGACCTTGCTCGTACTTAATTTTTGTATAGGTAGTTAATATCTTATATGAGCCATTTTGTGGTTGTGCATGAATTTAAACCAATTTTTAAGGAAATCTAGGATCGAGTCTTAGGTAGATTGGTAGAACAAAGAGGAGATGAATAAAGCTATAGGTGTTTGGAAGAGAAAAAATGAAATTGGATCATGAATCTAAAAGTTGTATTTTGTAACTAGTCATAACCCAGAAGGCCTTATAATTGGGCATGTATGTTGATTATCTAATGAATATATAAACATCTTGTTCTCTCTCTCCTTGGTGTTGTTCTTGTGTTGTTTTTTCTGCTGTGTTTACTATTGTAGGGTGGTTTGGATATCTGGGTGTGCCTTTGGCCCTAGTTATTTCATTCCTCCCTATGTCAGATGAACCAGTGGCTGATCTTTGATCTACAACTCTAGTTTTCTAGTTGAGATTACTTGTATTATAATAGTCACTTGATTGTGATAGATATAAATCTTTGATGTCCCTTATACTACTAGTAGCCTTCTTTAATTCTCATTTCTTCTCATCATATATTCTTCACATTTCTTATTATTTGGATATGATATAATGCATTACATAATATTAATCCAAATCACAACTTACTAGAGTTAGCTCCATTACCAGTTTTATCATAATCCATAAAGTTAGCCCAATTGATATAACTTGGGTTCTGAAGACAAACTCGGTGATGTTCTAATATACAACAAGCATTGTCAACGCTCAACAATGTTTGGCACCTAGTTGAACTTGAAGCTCATTCCATACTAATCACTTCCAAGTAGCTTAAACTAGGTCAGAAATGTGTGACTCAGTTAACTCTGAGAAACTCAGTAGGAACTGAATCACTCAGTTGACACTGCATGACTCGATCAACACTAGATCCACTTTGTTAACCCTGTGAGCTCAATATACACTATTAGACTTGGTTAACACTATGAAGCTTGGTTAACACTATGATCTTCTTCTCATTTACTGACTGTCTTAGTAGCCTCTACTATGCTCAGTTTTCACTAAACTTTGTCTCTAAATTTTGGTAAACACTGCATAGCTTGGTAAGCATTGTAAACTAACTCAGGTGCTAGGTAGACACTATATTCTGACTACTTAGCTCGAGAACAAATAAATCACTTGGTTAACATTGCAAACTAAATGATAAGCTTGGTAGCAACTATAGAGCTCGATAGCAATGTAACCAATTGACTAAATGTTGAGTCACTGATAGACAAATTGATCTTTATGTCAAAAAGTTGATATCAAGGATTAGGGTTTGATGTCTAGAAACTTCCTGGGTGGTGTAAAAATATCTATTTAAGGAATGCCTTTACATTGTCTAGGACAACTCTAGGTGATAGTTCACAGCTCTGTGTTGCAAATTATTTTAAGGAAGGTGTCAATTTAGGTCTATATATTGCATTTCAAAACAAATTAATTCCACATTTGTGGCGATAATAAGAAGCCCATATTTTGTTCTCACAAATTGTTATTATTTATTTTTTTCTGTTACATGTTCCTGGTATTAATGGGAGCACCCTTTATCGGTGGTATCAAAGCAAGAATTCCTGAGGGTGTAGGTAGATTATCAAACATGAGCCAATTTGCACCAAGACCTTGGAATTGGTGAAGTTTGTCAAGAAGGATTTCTTGAGTGTGTAGATAGATCACTAACTATGAGGCAGTTTTCATGAGGCGCTTTTGTTGCAAGAAGTTTTTCTTATGAAGACTTGATTATGGAGAAGAGAAAGAAGAAGATGACTTTTGTGATTTGATGGATTATGAGGATTCCTAAACTTGAGAAATTTAGAAAGAGAATGCAAGAAGAAATAATTTTGGATTCACAAAAGTGGATGAATAAGTTAGAAACATATTTGTAAAAGAGAAGAGATCTTCATCAAAAGAGAGATGTTGATAATTATTTGGATGTAGAAAAGAAAGAAGATCTAGTGAAGTGTCACGCATGTGATACAAAAGAAGAGAAAGAGGATGAACATGAAAAGATTTATAAACCTGAAGTTGAAGAAGAGGAAGAGCATGAAGATGACAAGACTCATGAGCCCAAAGTAAATGAAGATGGTTTGAAGTCTACAACAATATAGGAAGAGTAGAATGCCTTTGTTGGAGATCAAATAAGTAAGCAGTTACATGATTTATTGAAGACATGGAAGAGGTAAATTTTTTATGAATCATGGGATGTTAAATTTGAGATGAATTTGAAAGATAATGATGATGTTTTACATGAGGATCTTGTTAGTGATGTGTGGTATGTTGTGATGTGAAGCCTAATCAAACTCAAAGGTTTATTCGATGTGGTTTCCTCTAGATTATTTCCATAGGGGTTAGGGGGAAATACCCCTAAGACAGGGTCAAGGGGTAGCACCCTTATGGTATCTTGGGGCAATGCCCCAAGTGTGCTCCCTATCATAGTATAGGGTGGATTCAAGGGGCAATGCCTCGTGGGGGTTTTTAGGGGGAGCACCCCCAAAGCCAAAATGACCTTATATTGTAAAAGGCATTGGCTACTATTTTTCTATTGGACAACTTATTCTAGTGCTAATTTTGTAAGTGGAAACAGCTTGTATAAAATGGCTTAGGATTAGGGATTTTATAATGTATGGTGATATTTTAGCTTCTTGCAATAATATTGAGATTTAAGGGATTGCAAATTGTAATCACTAGATAATAATATTATTGGACTTGGTATTGGTGGATGTAGCCCAAGGATTGGGTGAACCACGTTAAATCTTTTGCACTCTCTTTTATATGATTTATTATTTCTGATATTGGTTATATTCTCATGTAACTATTATTTATGTCTATAGGTTATCCTAACATGGTATGAAAATGAAGATTTGTATAGTGTTGTTTAGTTTATTATAATTGTGTTAAATTCAACAAGATTGGAGGAGGATGGGAGTTATAGTTGAACAAAGTTAATTGTGGAGGAGTGTTGAACTAGAAACAGATACTTGTTTGAACTAGGCATTGGAAAAGAAGGAAGAAAGAAATATATCGGCAATGGACACTTGTTTCAACTATGTGTTGGAAGAGAAGGAAATTTAAAAAAATATCAGTCATGTGTACTTCATTTTGTGAATCTGTATTCACAAAAAATGTCATGCCCAAACTACGAGGGCAAAAACACACAATAAATTTTTTTTTTTTTATTTTTTTTTTTTATAATTAAGATGCTCCAAGTTCGATAAGGTTGAGATCACATTGCATGAAAAGATTCTCTTCATTTCATCTTAAGTTACATATCTTGTAAAGGCATACATCATTAAAATTTGATGCTCTCGTTATTAAAGTAATATCGACATTATTTCGTTTCATATTAGCCTTAAAACAATAGATTTATATCTCCTCTATAACAATACATGAAAATTATTTAAATAACAATTTAAATGAGTTCGTTCTAGATTATTTGAAAATATCAGATCAAGAATTTATTAAAGGAAAAATTACATCTACCCATACCCCTATAAAAACTATTAAGTTATGATCAATTACCAACCTATTTAAGAAAGACAAAAAATAATATTCAAAGACTAATTAAATTAACATTAATATTAAAACAACTAAATTTTACTATCATAATATATAACTAACTAAAAACAATTTTAATTAAATTAACTAACTACAACAATAAATTAACTTTTGTAACAACATAGCAATTGTTTAAAAACAATAATTAACAATGTCAATTTAAACTAACCTACAATAACAACTTATAAACTAACACTATTAACAAATGATAAAATAAAATAAACTAACACCTAACTAAAATTATTAACGAATAGATTAATCTAAACTAAACTAAACTAAACTAACATAATAAAAACTAACTTAAATCAACTTAGTTAATAATTACAAACTAAATTTAAAATAACTTACAATCAAATAAAAATTAAACTAACTAAAAACTAATAACAAAATAAAAACTAACTAAAATAATTAACATACTCTCTAACCTACTAACTACCTACATTACCCCTACACTAACTCTACCCTAACTCCCCCCTACACTAACTCTATGCCCCACTAACCCTTGGGCAAGCGCTTCCCAAGCGTTGTCCTTGGGACAGCGCTCTGCCCGAGGGTACGCTAGCAAAGCTCCCCGCCACCTCAAAACCTGTGGCCAAGTAAAGAAGGAGGACAGAAGCTTACAAGGTTTTGGACTTTGTTAAAAAACAATATTAATTGCCTTTCCCTCCCTTTGAGAGATGAGCGCTCACATTGGATGAGGAAAATTGGGGATGGGACATGGGGGCAGGTTGACGTCACCCCCCCCCATGTGATTTGTTGACTAGCAAAAATTTTTTTAAATAAAACCTTTTTAAATGCATTCCAAGATTGACATGCAAGGGGTAAAATTTAATGCAATAAAGACAATAAAGTTATGTAGTTAGACTAGGATATTTTAAAAGTTTATTTTTGCATTGATATATAAATTTATTTATAAATTTGTTAATTTAAAAAAAAAAAAATTCAACCACAATATAAGAAGGAATCTTTCAAAGATTCTCTGTTGCAAAGAGGTGGAATTAAATTGCCTCTTCATTCAAAATCCAAAGAGTTTTCACTCTCTTGGAATACTTTTTTCTTTGAAAATTTTTGAAGTATAGAATTACAAGGCAATGCCAATATATATATTTTTTTTTGTTCTAAATTTTCTAAGTATAAAATTTTTAGTTGATTAATAACCAAGGGGGGGATTAAATTTTTCTTTTCAAATAAAATTCATAAGGACTTGTTACAACTTAATATACCAAGAATTTGAATTATCTGTTTTAATCAATAATGCAAGAATTGTTTGATTCTAATAATCATGAAAACTGAATCTACATGCATGATCGTAATTTTCATTTTCAAGATAAAAGAAAACTTGAAATTTTGTCAAATTGAACATCATCAATTCCATCCTATTTTTGATGTGCATCCATCTAAATTTAAATCACGATTAAATCACATGATAACCAATCATACTCAAACACCAATTTTAATGGCAAACCTGATTCAAAGGCTCAGCCGGGAAAGAACCAGGAAGAAAACCCAATGGCATTGCCATTACAACAAGGTTTTGAGATACAAAATACATAGGATTCCAATCCCAAAATTTACAACAATGTAATTGAATTTCCTTCATGACCCTCATCAGGGGTTCGATATCAATTTCTGCAACACATTTCTATGAACCGTGGAGGGAACAAAATCGGATCAAGTGACCACAAGCATAACCAAGAACAAAACAAACATGCATATTCATACAAGGCCTTCATAATAGGATTCACAATGAATCAAAACTAGGGAAAGGTGGATTTTTCCAACAGGAGACATCAGACACAACACCAAACCAGGTGCCCAATCAAGGCTATAAATTAAGAACTTTCGTTCTTCCATTCTTACATGCCAAAACTCATATGTGATTTGTGCTGACAGGTAGGGACCCATAACACCCTACCCTCTCTCCCTCTTCTCGTCTTGAGAAGAGACTCTACACTATTGGAGTCCAACTAAAATGCCCTTTCCTGAAATTGGCCACTTCTGCCCTCTCCAAGGGTGAGTAATGCCAAAACACCCATGCAAGAACATCTCAAAAATTCAAACATAAACATGAAAGGAAATCATTCAAAATGACATGGTTTTCAAAGCTTCCCAACATACCTACAAACATACAAACATTCAAACAACAACAAGGTAGCATAAGCATGAAACAAACATGAAATCTGAACAAGGGAGATGAGAATTCCTACCTTCACAAAGAGGTAATGGAAAAAGAACAAGTTTGAGTAGAGCTCTTTCCTTCCTTGCTTCAATCTTCCAAGACTCCTCTCTAAATGTAGAGATTGAGTAACAACCTCAACTAGACCAAGAAGGGCCTCTAAATAAGCCTCAACTCAACCACCAAAGGGATCAATAACTTCTCCCACCCACTTACAATTCTAGAAACTCCTAACTCAACCCACACTATGGTTAAACACTAAGTGGAGGTGGGGTAAGACAACTCATGGTAGCCATAGTCAATTTTCGCACAAAAGCAAAATGAGACTTTTTGAGTGGCCTCAAAAGTCAATAAAAGGGGCTTGGGGGTTGGAAAAGACCCCCAAACCATACCCATACCCTTTGGGTATAATTATTTCATGCTTTGAAGCCTTAGGAAAAGGTTTAGAGCCAAACAAAGGCTAGGAAATTAAATAAGACCATCCAACAACTCTAAAATGCAGATTAAGCACTAATCCAAATTAAGGATGACTAAGCTCGATTAAGAACCAAATTAGCAAACCGAAACTAACTAAATCTGACCTAGGTCCAAAGGTTACACAGCTAACCCTAATCATCACAGTGAAGAACATAAACAAATCACGAGTGTCAAGGGACACCATAAGAACACAGTTTACAAACATTAACATTTACTGATCACATAAGGATACATACATGCATCTCAATTTAATTACGAACAACAAGGTTTCCAAAATTAGCACATAGGGATCAGTTCTATTTCTCCGTCGATTTTCTCGGCTAAAATATCTGCACACTCATTGCACACATCAGTAGTCCCAAAAATCACATGTACATATGTATATATACGTATCAGGAATCACATAAATTAAAATATCTATCTATAACAAAATTAGGGTTCCTCTCATCCTATTCAATTCTTAACCATTTAAAATATCTTAAACCATAAATGTTAATCCTATCTTTTTACTTAATTCATCAACATACATAAACATAAAACATCAAATGACGAACATCAAATATCTGAAAATAACATCACACAACATGAAATAATATGATATGTTCAAGTATCTGATAATGTCTCAACATCTCGAGTCGTGAGTATCAAAATGATAAAGTAACAACTAAGGCTACAAAGGGTCGAGGTGAGGCCTCCCATCCTCCCCCACTAGGCATGAACTTCCTCCTGGAGTTCATCAAAAGATAAGGGTATTGAGATTGCATCCATGGCACATCCTCCCATGAAGTCGTGACCTCATCATAACAATCCCACTAGACCCTAACTTGGTCCAACTCTCGATCTTGAGGAGCTAGGGTCTGTCGGGCAATAAAATGGATAGTCTCTAGCGCTAACTAGACGACCAACTCCACCTGTAGCCTAATGCTCAGTCTGGAAGTTGTCAACTACTGTAAAAACTCTATAAGACCTGCCCATGTCTCCAACTGTCGGCTCTGAAAAAGCCCCTCTCTGACCACTGGATGACTGTCCCTATGAACACTCTCTAGCTATGTGACCCATGCCACCACAAGTGTAGCGTGGTTCTTGGGTATAAGATCATGCATCCTGTGATCCAGACTGCTGTGGGCCTCCTGACCTACTAGACCCACTGTATCCACCCCTAGAAGATTGTTGAGTCTGCACTGACTGTGACTGAGGGGTATGTGCTTTCTGATCCTGCTGTAACTGCTACCACTTGGGCTCGGAGCCCTGGTAACCCTGTGAGAGTTCCTGCTACTATTGAGACTATTGGCCCTTAGAGGACCCTAGTGTATAGTTTGGATTCCATTTCCAAGGGGGTTTCTGCCGGGTAGAGTTTCAATTTTGAGATCGATCCCGTGATTCCTATCTACCCCGAGTATCCTTTGCCACTAGTGCTATCTCCACTACCTGTCTGAAGGTGGTAGGGAAGGCCATCTGAACTGGACCCTGAAGTGAGAAATTCAAACTCATGATAAAGTGATGTACCCGTAGTTTCTCGTCCTTCATGTATTCTACATAAGGAAGGAGCTCGAGAAACCTACTCTCATACTAAGCCACTATAAGACCTCTCTGATAAAGAGAATGGAACTCATTTATCTATTTCTATCGAAAATGCTCTGACAAGTACCTCTCTCAGAATCTTTCTAGGAATGATTCCCATGTGAGGGTGTCCATCCTCACTCCTCCTATGATCTCCTCCTGATGCCACCAATTGGAGGCATCCCCTCTCAACTGATGAACTGCTACGTGTGCCTTTAGATTACTCCCATAGGGTCGTAATCCAAAGCACCACTGTAGGCTCTGCAACCATGCCTCTGCTACTGTCCCCTCATTGGAACTTGTAAATAATGGTGGCCCAAGTCGAATCAATTCCCTAATATCATCTCTTACATGTCTAGGAGGTCTGTCAAGTGGGGTCTTCTCTGGTGTATTGACTCACCTTCATGCCCATCCTGCCCCTCTAACTGTCTCGGTGGGGGACTCCTAGTCCTCTCTCTACCTCTGGGCTCGCCTCCTCTGGGTCCCTTTGCTTCCACTACTGGAATCTGCTAAATTGGCTAAACTATAGGTACTACCCTCTACTGAACTACATCGATCAATGTCTAAAGTGCATCCAAAATGTCCTGGTTTGGGTTAGGTGGTGGTGGAGGTGGTCCATCCCCATGTCCCGCTCTACCACCTCTTGCCCTATGACCTTTGCCTCGTGGGTTTCTTCGAGTAACAGGAGACATCCTACAAGATTTAATGTTTAGTTTTAAGTTTCAGAAGCATAATGGTTTAAGGTTCCTAGTGTTGAAACACGGGCTCTGATACCAAAATGTCATGCCCAAACTACGAGGGCAAAAACACACAATAAATTTTTTATTTTTTATTTTTTTTATTTATAATTAAGATGCTCCAAGTTTGATAAGGTTGAGATGACATTGCATGAAAAGATTCTCTTCATTTCATCTTAAGTTACATATCTTGTAAAGGCATACATCATTAAAATTTGATGCTCTCGTTATTAAAGTAATATCGACATTATTTCATTTCATATTAACCTTAAAACAATAGATTTATATTTCCTCTATAAAAGTACATGAAAATTATTTAAATAACAATTTAAATGAGTTCCTTCCAAGTTATTTGAAAATATGAGATCAAGAATTTATTAAAGGAAAAATTACATCTACCCATACCCCTATAAAAACTATTAAGTTATGATCAATTACCAACCTATTTAAGAAAGACTAAAAATAATATTCAAAGACTAACTAAATTAACATTAATATTAAAAAAACTAAATTTTACTATCATAATATATAACTAACTAAAAACAATTTTAATTAAATTAACTAACTACAACCATAAATTAACTTTTGTAATAACATAGCAATTGTTAAAAACAATAATTAACAATTTCAATTTAAACTAACCTACAATAACAACTTATAAACTAACACTACTAACAAATGATAAAATAAAATAAACTAACACCTAACTAAAATTATTAACGAATAGATTAATCTAAACTAAACTAAACTAACATAATAAAAACTAACTTAAATCAACTTAGTTAATAATTACAAACTAAATTTAAAATAACTTACAATCAAATAAAAATTAAACTAACTAAAAACTAATAACAAAATAAAAACTAACTAAAATAATTAACATACTCACTAACCTACTAACTACCTACATTACCCCTACACTAACTCTACCCTAACTCCCCCCTACGCTAACTCTATGCCCCACTAACCCTTGGGAAAGCACTTCCCAAGGAGCACTTCCCAAGGGCTATCCTTGGGACAGTGCTCTGCCCAAAGGTACGCTGGTAGAGCCCCCTACCACCTCAAAACTTGCGGCCAAGTAAAGAAGGAGGACAGAAGCTTACAAGGTTTTGGACTTTGTTAAAAAATAATATTAATTTCCTTTCACTCCCTTTGAGAGATGAGCGCTCACATTGGATGAGGAAAATTGGGGATGGGACATGGGGGCAAGGTGACGTCACCCCCCCCCCCCCCATCTGATTTGTTGACTAGCAAAAAACTTTTTAAATAAAACCTTTTTAAATGCATTCCAAGATTGACGTGCAAGGGGTAAAATTTAATGCAATAAAGACAATAAAGTTATGTAGTTAGACTAGGATATTTTAAAAGTTGATTTTTGCATTGATATATAAGTTTATTTATAAATTTGTTAATTTAAAAAAAATATTTTTCAACCACAATATAAGAAGGAATCTTTCAAAGATTCTCTGTTGCAAAGAGGTGGAATTAAATTGCCTCTTCATACAAAATCCAGAGAGTTTTCACTCTCTTGGAATACTTTTGAAAATTATCTAAGTATAGAATTACAAGGCAATGCCAATATATATATATATATATATATATATATATATATATATATATATATATATATATATATATATATATATATATATATATATATATATATATATATATATATATATATATATATATATATATATATATATATATATATATATTTTAGGTCTAAATTTTCTAAGTATAAAATTTTCAGTTGATTAATAACCAGGGGGGGGGATTAAATTTTTCTTTTCAAAGCAAATCCATAAGGACTTTTTACAACTTAATATACCAAGAATTTGAATTATCCATTTTAATCAATAATGCAAGAATTGTTTGATTCTAATAATCATGAAAACTGAATCTACATGCATGATCGTAATTTTTATTTTCAACATAAAAGAAAACTTGAAATTTTGTCAAATTGAACATCATCAATTCCATCCTATTTTTGATGTTCATGCATCTAAATTTAAATCATTATTAAATCACATGATAACCAATTATACTCAAACACCAATTTTATTGGCAAACTTGATTCAAAGGCTCAGCAAAGAAAGAACCAAGAAGAAAACCTGGCATCGTTGGCATTACAACAAGGTTTTGAGATAAAAAAATACATAGGATTCCAATCCCAAAATTTACAACAATGTAATTGAATTTTCGTCATGACCCTCATCAGGGGTTCCATATCAACTTTTGCAACACATTTCTACGAACTGTGCAGGGAACAAAATCGAATCAGGTGACCACAAGCATGACCAAGAACAAAACAAACATGCATATTCATACAAGGCTTTCACAATAGGATTCACAATGAATCAAAACTAGGAAAAGGTGGATTTTTCCAACAAGAGACGTCAGACACAACACCAAATCAGGTGCCCAATCGGGGCTATAAATCAAGAACTTCTGTTCTTTCATTCTTACATGCCAAAACTCATACGTGGTTTGTGCTGATAGGTAGGGGCCCATAACACCCTACCCTCTCTTCCTCTTCTCATCCTGAGAAGAGACTCTACACTATTGGAGTCCAACTAAAATGCCCTTTCCTGAAATTGGCCACTTCTACCCTCTCCAAGGGTGAGTAATGCCAAAACACCCATGCAAGAACATCTCAAAAATTCAAACATAAACATGAAAGGAAATCATTCAAAATAACATGGTTTTCAAAGCTTCCCAACATACCCACAAACATACAAACATTCAAACAACAACAAGGTAGCATAAGCATGAAACAAACATGAAATCTAAACAAGGGAGATGAGAATTTATACCTTCACAAAGAGGTAATGGCAAAAGAACAAGTTTGAGTAGAGCTTTTCCCTTCCTTGCTTCAATCTTCCAAGACTCCTCTCTAAATGTAGAGATTGGGTAACAACCTCAACTAGACCAAGAAGGGCCTCTAAATAAGCCTCAACTCAACCACCAAAGGGATCAATAACTTCTCCCACCCACTTACAATTCTAGAAACTCCTAACTCAACCCACACTATGGTTAAACACTAAGTGGAGGTGGGGTAAGACAACTCATGGTAGCCATAGTCAATTTTCGCACAAAAGCAAAATGAGACTTTTTGAGTGGCCTCAAAAGTCAATAAAAGGGGCTTGGGGGTTGGAAAAGACCCCCAACCCATACCCATACCCTTTGGGTATAATTATTTCATGCTTTGAAGCCTTAGGAAAAGGTTTAGAGCCAAACAAAGGCTAGGAAATTAAATAAGACCATCCAACAACTCTAAAATGCAAATTAAGCACTAATCCAAATTAAGGATGACTAAGCTCAATTAAGAACCAAATTAGCAAACTGACACTAACTAAATCTGACCTAGGTCCAAAGGTTACACAGCTAACCCTAATCATCACACTGAAGAACATAAACAAATCACGAGTGTCAAGTGACATCATAAGAACATAGTTTACAAACATTAACATTTACTGATCACATAAGGATACATACATACATCTCAATTTAATTACAAACAACAAGGTTTCCAAAATTAGCACATAGGGATCAGTTTTGTTCCTCCGTCGATTTTCTCAGCTAAAATATTTGCACACTCATTGCACACATCAGTAGTCCCAAAAATCACATGTACATATGTATATATACATATCAAGAATCATATAAATTAAAGCATCCATCTATAACAAAATTAGGGTTCCTCTCATCCTATTCAATTATTAACCATTTAAAATATCTTAAACCAAAAATGTTAATCCTATCTTTTTACTTAATTCATCAACATACATAAACATAAAACATCAAATGACGGACATCAAATATCTGAAAATAACATCACACAACATGAAATAATATGATATGTTCAAGTATCTGATAATGTCGTGACATCTCGAGTCGTGAGTATCAAAATGATAAAGTAACAACTAAGGCTATGAAGGGTCATGGCGAGGCCTCACATCAATTTCCTACCATGGGTATTTGGTGTAGGAGCATCTTGCATCAAAAAAATAAAAGGAGGTATGATAATAATAAAAAATTAAAAAATTAAAAAATTGGAGGAGAGAGAAAGTGGAAAAAATTGGAGGAAGAAAATAGAACATAAAAAATGGAGAAAAGGGATTTTTTGTTTACCAAGATGCATAGGTGGCATTAAAAGAAAAGAAAATAAAAGTAGTTGTCATTTCATTTTGTGGTGTGTAGGTGGCAATTTAGAAGTTTGTGGAAAGTTCCTTCAATCATGCATTTAATATTTTTTTTTGTCCACAAAGGCAATGTAATTTTCTAATTTTCCCATATGGTGGTGCTTAGTTATCATTGAGGTGGAATTTAATATTTTTTGTAAGTTAGTTGTGTTTACCTTTTATTCCACATTGGTTGTGTTTGTAATATCATGGGTGGTATGTTCCTATATAAGGAATGCATACGAGCATTTTTAATCAAGCTTTGGAGGTGAAAGACCTTGATGTATAAGATCTTAACTGGGAAGCTCTTCTTGTTAGACTCTTTGAGTTCAAGCTCTTTGGTTGTAAGATCTTCTTGTGGAATCTCTTAGCTTGGAAGCTCTTATTTGAGAGTTCTCTCATTTTGAAGAATTTGTAAACTTCTTTTGGAAGAAATCATGTGTAGTTATGATATCATCTTGGTGATGAAGTAAGGATTTTCAAAGTATAATAAAAGCATTCTTTGTGAAGCATTTTGTCTTCTCTTTGTCTCTATATTGTTATGTTTTTAGCAATGAGTTTGTAAGGGTGGAGTGGTCCTTCATCAGATTTTGAGAAGGTGAATGAAGGACCTTGAGGAATGATTTAGTTAAACAAAATAAATTCAAATAAAAATTCAAGTTAAGCACTAAAAAGCTTGATGAGAAATTAGAAAGGAAGATATCAGTCAAAGACAAGTAAGGGTTAGGTTATGAACAAGGAGAATTTTCTAAAATAAATGAGGCTACCAAAAATTAAATGGAGAAACCTAAAAGAGATATTAATGGACAAAATTTAGTGACATATATTTTCCATGTAATAAATTTGGTCATAAGACAAAAGAATTCAAGAGAAATACTACTTATACCACAACATTTTTAGGATATTATTTTACATGTTGGTAGTATGGACATATATCAAATAAATGCAGACCTAAAGGAATACCTAATGCAATATCCTTAAATAAATTTAATCTTATGTACTCTTTGAATGAAACAATTTTGATTATTTTGCAAATGATTGCAAATTAAAGATAAAATAGAACAAACTGAGGTATGGAAATCCAAATTTTATTTGTTATCGAAGCAATAGTTTAGGATATATTGCTAGAAATTATAGATATAATGGCATGATAAATAAAAGAAGACCATCAGTTAATAGAATAAATCAACATGTTGATGAAAAAAGGAAAGAAATTGGCATTGGTCAAGTTAGAGATGAAATGTAGAAGACATTGGTTAGGAAAGAACATATTTATTCATATGGGGAGACTACACCAACCCCTGGTGTGGATTCTTCATCAAAAAACTAATTAGGTCTTAAACCTAAAGGGGAGGTATTAGCAAAGTTAGATTGATCTTAGATTATTACTTCTTGGATCACAGATAGATATTTTGAAGTTTCATTAAAATTTTGGAGTGATTCAATGTTGTAGGAGACACTCCAAAAATGAGATCATCAAAGAAGAATGTAGTAGAGTAGTTGAACCAATCTAAATATCATAAGTGAGCAATGAATGTCAATGCAATCATCCAACTTGATGTGAAATTAACATTTATAATGCTTGGTTACAAGGTATATTATATAATTAATAGATTGAATTCAATCCGAGTCACTATTTTACATAGTGCTAATTGAATGTTGAAGGAGAATGCTCAAATAGATGTGTGTCAAATTTTGAGAAATTTTCCAATGGCAAAGCTAATTAACGATAAATCTCAGATATTCAATTATGGTTCCCTTCTTATTCACATTTTTTAAATGTTATAATTTATGAAGTACTTTCCTAGTATAAATAATATCATATGGGAGAAGGATACACCCCTTGCACTATAAATATATGTAGATATCATAGCATGTAAGACAAGAAATGGGTGAAAAAAAGAGATTCAGGGATTCCTTAAGATGCTCCATGAATAAATGCAACAAAGAGAAAGATTTCTAAAGAATATTGTTGAGATTTTTATCTTTTTGTGTTACCCTTTAGCAAGTTATTATTGTTAGTATTGACAAATAGATTAGTTCTTAGATTACTAAACTTTATTTTTCTAGAAAACTCTAGACTTGTTATAAAATGTTAAGTAGCGTTGATTTGATTATTTCTCTTATTGTGTTCCTTACAAAGTATTTTTTTTAAAGATTGTTAAATTACTTATAGACTTTCTTTGGTCGACCAACAATTATAAGAAACAAGGATTTTATCACATTTTGAGAATTATGTTGTATTCATTGTGATATTAGAAATGAAATGTTTTATTTAAGACAATAAAAAAGTTCAAAAAGAATCCAGATATATGTACTTGTATATTTCACTTATATCATTTAATTCTTATTTATTTAACTAACAAAAATAGATTTATATAACAAACAAAATTTAGAATTAAACATGAAATCATCACTCTCTTAATACATATATCACAAACCTTCTATAATATGAAAGGTTCCAAAAATAATTTTTAGTGTCACATTGTACAAAGTCAAATTGTAACATGATAGACCCCCAAAGATATTATTTAACATTGCATTGTACAAAGTCAAATGGCAAAATGATAGAACCCCATATATTTTCTTTAATATTACATTGTACAAAGTCAATCATAACATAATAGACCCCCAAAGATTTTCATTAACACCTCATTGCACAAAGTCACTTGTAACATGATAGATTCCCAAAGATTTAATTCGACATCACATTGTATAAATTCTATCATAGACTCCTAAAATATTTTTAACTCCATGTTACATAAGATCAATCATAACATAATAAATCTCAAAATCATATTACATAGAAAGCCAATTGTAACATAATATACCTTAAATCTATTTTTTAACACCGCATTATAGAAAAGTCAAATACTCTACATATGCCACCCTTAAACATCACAAACTAAAGAAGAAATTAAGTTTGGAATAATAAGTCAACTTTGACTATTTAACACTTCAAGCCTAAAAATCAAGTCTTAATATATGATGTTTAAGCCGTTCACCCTACATAGCTACAAAAGTCTACAACTACTAGACAGTGAATTTTGTGGACTCCATCAAAATTAAACATTTTACCTAATCAGATCTCTCAATTTTGTGGACTCCATCAAAATCAAACATTTTACCTAATCAAATCTCTCAATTTTGTGGACTCCATCAAAATCAAACATTTTACCTAATCAGATCTCTCACGACGACTTGTCACCATTAAAGAAACAAACTAAACGGTTTTAAGTATTCAAACACTATATTGATTATCAATCTTACTCATTATATTCCTCCAAATCGAATTGCATGGATTTTCAGATTACTTATGCTGCTAAACTACGTCACAAACAAAACAAGAAAAGAAAATTCTAACAAATAGCAGCGGGACCCTTAATCTCAGATCTCTACCAAATGTCATCACATGATCTTTTCACTGTGAAATGTAGAACAATCCAAACAGCAATCATGGAAGATATGGATTTGTATTCTTGAAAAGAACAAGAAACAAATTTATGATCCAAATACCCCTAGTCAAATATGTACACCCACCTTAAACTACTCCCTAAATAAAAGTAGAAGTTTTGGCTATCAGTGTACGTGCCCTCTACGTTTTAGATCCATGTATGTAGTTTGTGTACACGAAATGAATTTGCAGAGTTTTGGGCATTTGAAATATCATTTGCAGAGAGCTACTAACACACGTCGAGGAGGTTTTGATGGCCTTCTTGCATGCATTACGGCCAAGTTGTCAATGAGTAAAACATCTCCTGCTTCCCATTTTATATCTACACTTTCCTCGTCCATTTTTCTCCCACTCTCCTCCATTACTCTCTCTGGAATACTGCTTCCATCTCCACATATCAATCTATTGAAGTTTGCCTCAGCTTTTCCATATGTGGCAGCAGGAATATAGTTGAACCAGACCTTTCTATCTCCATAGCCATGGAAACTTCTTGTGGCAGGAATTGGCCCTGCAATGATGTTTGCACTTCCATCTTCTGTCCATTGTAGCTTCCCACCTCCTTCTTCTACCCTGTGGATTTTGACAATCATTAGTTATTGCTCCAATTCTTGCAAGAATTAATATTAAAGACATGAAATGATAGATTGTTTTTACCACCACTGGTTATTTCTTCAATCCTCACAAGACTTATTGTTGAAGACATGAAATGAGTTCAGATTTGGTTTTTATTGATAAGTCTATCTTTAGTATCTTATATTTTGTATTGGAGTTATCTTATGTCTTATATTTTGTAGAATTATCTTTTCTTTCTTAGATCTTGCAGACAGTTTAAACATCGCACACTAAGCTTCATTCTAAGACTAAAAGTGTTAAATTGTCAAAGTTGACTTATTTTTTCCAAGCTTAATTATCTGCTTAGTGTGTGATGTTTAAGGTTGGCTAGATTTTTTAATAGCGTAGTAACCCTTAGCGCACCCTACTTTGGTTCGAGATGACATGTGTTCTTGGTACTATCTTGTTCTAGACTGTAACCTCAACTCTAGACTACAACCATCCATCACTTCCAAACAGTATTAGTTCTATTTTCTAACTAAGTTTGGTGTAATTGTATAATTAAGTACATAGACTTTTTTATGGATCACAGATTACAATAGGATTTAATATTAAAGACGTTAGATTTCAACCATGTATAATATTTAACACATTATATGTAGTTGCATATAATAAATACATCTTTACGATTTAATATTATATACTAAAGCATAATCATCTTTAGACACACCAATCCCATCTCCACGGTGCACCTCGTCCCTATATTGACTACGTTAGGTTTGGTTTAAACTGTATAATATGTACACAACTTGTTATAGGGGTCATGTTTTGTGATAAAATTGATATTTAAGACAGCACACAATTTTTAAGAAAATTATTCTATATTGTCTTAGAATTCAATAATATCAAGTTTGTTTTGACTTTCTATTTCGAATTATAGTTTATAATAAAAAAATTTATGTTAAATATATCAAAATTCTACAATTTATAATATGTAATTAATATTATTCTAAAATTGACTTAATATCAACATTACAAATCACACTCTATAACCTACCATTACTTAAAGAAAATCAAAAGAGTTCTCTCATGCAAGATTTTAATCAAGATAACAATTCTGATGAAGAGGAAGAGTAACATACTTTCTTTGTGCTTCTTTGGGATCAGCCGTGTGCAAATGAGACTGCCAACTCTTGCCAAGAAAATAACCAAGATTATCGTTTTTGGGCAAGAGAGTGTGAGTGAATATCCCATTTGTATCCAGCTGTTCAACAACCTCTGGAAAGTTGTGTTCCATGTGAGCCGCAACTCGGTGGCTCTGCACAACAGCTGTTTCTCCACCCTCAGGTGGTGCAACCTCACAGAAAAGGATGACCTTGGATGGAAATTCTTTTCTCTGCACCCAAATATATTTCATATAAACTTCTAATAAAAAGGAAAAACTTCAATACATGTATAGATCAATGGAAGCATAACAATATCAGAGGGTGTGTCATGTCAACATAATTGATTACATTAAAAAAATTATCTAGTATACTCTGATTAATAAAAAGGCTATTCAGTTCTTACGCTACAACCAAAAAAACATGAAGAACAAAATGAATTACCAGAGCCATCTCATGGTGGAAGAAGATATGTTGGTCTAGAGGAGCTTCATTAGCAGACCAAACTCTACCAACAATATTCTTTCTTGGAACAGGGCCTTTGTAGGGCTGTTCTTCCCATCCAAGAGCTTCCACAAAGCCATTGAAATCCTCTGCAGACTTCAAGCCAAATCCTCTGAAAAGAATAGCCCCACAATCATGCAATTCTCTTTCAATCCATGCTCTATTCTCTTCTAATGCCATAAATTTCAAAACTACACCAAATTCTTCCTTATGAGAAGGAATCAGAACTTTGGGAAACAAGCGACCATCTTGGAGTTTTTGCTCCTCGATTCTACCCTCCATGAAATTGGCCATCTTTCTTGATTCAATATCTCACAAATATTGAATTCAAAGAAGCCACACAAGCACATATATTTTTCCCATCTGAGATGGCTTAAATAGGGCAAGGCAATGCATTGAATTGGGCAGGTCAAAGAACAAACAGTAGTTCATGACAACGACTGCTATGACATGTCTGGTCGGTTACCTATGAAGAAATTGTCTTCGACTCGTGTTTCATTTGAAATCAATGAAAACCCACCATGCCATTTTCTGTTATGCCTGTTTCGATTCTTCAAACTGCTATGTTACACAGCAATGGTATTTCAACTTGTACTGATTCCTTGCATAGAACATGTTATACCTTGTAATTAGTATTCGTCACACGGAACAAACTGTTCACATTTACACTGGGTGGTGGGAGATTCAGAAATAGAGTCAATTTGACCAGACGTAAATCATTGATTAACATGGTGTTTAAAGAATTTTACAATATGGGTCAATTTGACCTTAAAAAACTAATTTTGTGAAGAAAAACTGGTGCTTTATAATGTGAGAGAAAGTATCATATTTGACTTAGAAAGATCAAACACCAATGGATAACCGAGTAAATGGGTGAGGTCTCTTTCAGCCAAGACAACTTCCAGAATATGTGGTTTGAATGAAAGTAAAAGGACAGGATGATAAAAATATTGGAAGACAAAGACTTTGGATGATAAAAATATTGGAAGACAAAGACTCGGGAGCGAAAGTTTCTCCCAATTCGGCGATCAAGGTTATGTTCAACTTGATTATGATCATTGTGAAAATTATGCCCTTTTGGATTATTGCATGGCCTCTGCAACCAGCTTTCTTCTTTCCCCTGCCCATGGAAAACAAATAGACAATACCAAAACCACGAGAAAAAGCTCTTGTTTTTTTTAAATTTAGGTTTTAGAACAGTGATATATTTTTGAAAAAAGGGTGGCTGGTAAAATAGTATATTCTCCATGTCTGTGTTAGACCAACTCTGAATTAAAAATAAGAGTTCAAATCGACCGCTCTATATATAAGATTAAAAATAAGTGAGTAAAGAAAGCAACATAAGTAATGGACCACTCTATATATAACATTAAAAATGAGTGAGTAGAGAAAGCAGCATAAGTAATAGAGTTGTCTTTGTCATCAACTTGCTTTTAAATATCATTAGAGGTAGGATTGTTATCAAATAGGTTTTAGCTAATAAGAGTATCACCTTTATGGTTGAGTATAATGTGAAGAATTGACTAACTCTATTTAAGGACACTAGTTAGAGCCTAATTAACTATAAAGAAAATGTTTAGGAGAAGCGGTGCAAGCTAGTGGTGAAGATTGAGACCAATTACGAAAAATATTATATGTATATTTCAGTAGTTGAGAATCATGAGAGGGAGAATCATATTCGCTTCTAGAATATTGGCTACAACCTCATTAGCATCTCAAGTGCATTTGATTTAAAGCTTACCTAAATTTCGTTAGAGGTAGGATTATCATCAATTATTTTTTGGCTAATGAGAGTGCCACCTTCTTTTTCAAAAGTGTCTTCTGAAGATTGAGTACAAATGAAGGAACTGGCTAATTCTAGTTGAGGACATTAGCTAGGTTCTAATTGACGAAGAGAATCATACCCATGAGAAGGGGTGGAAACTGACGGTGAGGGTTGAAACTAATTATGAGAAATATATATCTCTATTTCCTCAAAGTTGAGAGTTAGGAGTATGGAAAGCAACATAAGTAATTTAGAGATGTCTTTGTCATCAACTTTATTCTAAATATCATTACATATAGTATTGCTTTCAATTAGCTTTGAGTTGATGAAAGTACCACCTTCATGAGAGTACCACCTTCTTTATCAAAAACATTTTCTAAAGGTTGAGTACAAACTAGAGAATTGATTAATTCTAGTCAAGGACACTAGCTAGAATCTAATTAATCACAAGCACCACACCTAGGAGAAGGGGTGGAAGTTGGCACTGATAATTGAGACCAATAATGAGAAACATTATCTCTATTTTTCAAGAGTTGATGAGACCAATTATGAGAAAAATTATCTCTATTTTTTAGGAGTTGAGAATCACTAGAGTAAGAACCACAATCACTTTTAGAGTATTAGCTACAACCTCATTAGCATCTCAAGTGCATTTGATTTGAATTTTACCTAAATCTACATTTGTACCTTCTATAGAAATAGAAATAGATATCAATTAAACATTTTTAAAATGAAATATATTTCTATTTCTAGTATACTTGAAAGGGAGATAAGGGCAGACTCATAATTATGCCATATGCCATGAAAGTGGACTGGTCCTTAAAGGCTCAAAGAAATTATTAATCCAATTTTAAGCACTCTGAGCTTTAGTGCAAAACCACTAAGGATACTTGAGAGTCACAAACTATCCACCAAATAGATAATAGGCATAAGGTAACTCATTTGTTAAGAAAGAACTGTGTCGAAGGACTTGCTAAGCAATCCACCGAGAAAAATGGGTTAATTTAAGTTCAAGAATTATTAATGCTTCAACTCATAAGCCATAAAAATATAAGGAGAAAGCCACAAATATTGTTTTATAAGGCTTGCATTAATGAAATTGTACATCAATATATTGCTCGCACTCCTTCCACCAAGATTTGAATAACACCAATTCCAAGCTTCATAAGGTTTGGTGCAAAACCACAAAAGATACGTGACACTCTCAAAATATCCACAAAATCAACAACGGGATCAAGAACTCAATAATGTGTTAAGAAAGAACCAAGTGGAAGTGTGAATGAACCAAGTAAAATAAGTAAACTTTAACTCAAGAACTAGTGGCAATTCAATTAATCAACAATACAAAGTTAAGATAAAGACAAAAATATCCTTTACAAGGCTTATGATTATGAAATGGTATATATCAAGATACCATTTTAGTCCTCACATCATGGATTGAAAGATTCGAGCCCAAGATTCATGAGTTTGTACAAAATCGCTAAAGATTCTTTAAATTCCCAAACTATAAAAAAGAAAAAAAAAGGGCATGAAAAATTCATAAATTTGTTAAGGAATAATTAAGTGGAAAGCCTTGATAAAAGAATGCACCCAAAAAATCAATTTAAGCTTAAGAACCAATTATGGTTCTAATCAATCATATCTAAAGATTACGGGAAAGCCACAAATATCCTTCACAAGCCTTATAATTATAAAATGGCATTTCAAGATACCATCTTTAGTTTTTCCACCAATGAACTTGAAATATTCAAACTCGCTTTTGTCAATAACCTAGGGAAGAATAACATTGATAGTAGTTTGAAAACTCTCCTAGAGTACAAATTAATCTCATTTTGATTTTTCATCAAGAATAAAAAAATCTTTGTGGGTCTATTAATGAGATCAAATAGCTTCAAGAAATTATCCCATCATACATTATCCATTGGGTGGCTTTCACAAGATAAAATAGGAGATCACAAAAAACACTCTTGATTGATTGAAAGGTCATTAGGTAATTATTTCTTTCTAGACAAGCTACGCTCCATAGCCTTTTAAACTTTTTGAATGATTTTGATGACAAAAGTGTTGTGTATCAATACTACCTACAACATGGTGATGAGAGCATTAAGGTCTTATCCTTTCCAAGTGAGCACTTGACAGGTACACCTAAAATTGTACACAGGGGGGTTCACCCACCCCCAGTTCCCTAACAATAGGGAGGCCAAAAATAGCTCATCATCGATTGTTGGTAGTTTTGGTCATATGATAGACTACCACTGATAGGTTGTAGTACCACCACCAGTAGTCTGGGGTATGTGGTCCCCCACACACAATAACGCAAAGAAATGATTTTTTTAAAGATCTTTTTTATATTTAATTTTTAATTTTTTTAAAGAGTATTTATGAAATAGCTAATAATTAATTTTTAATAACTAAGTGTTATTTAATATTATTTATTAATCATTGTTCAAGATAAGTTTATTTATTTAAAATTTAATAAATATTTATAATTAATAATAATAAAATTAAAAATCAATAAAAGGTCAAAGGCCAAGATGAATAAGGCAAAATCCTACAACGCAATGGTAACTTGTGAGCCTCTCTATAAATATATTCAGTGGCTAGCCCACTTTTGCCTTTAAATAAAAATTAAAAAAAAAACTTGTGAGCCTCTCATGTGGGAGGTCTTGGGTTTAAATCTACCTTCACTTAACATATAATAATAATTAATTCTAACAAATAATAATAATTAATTTAGGCTTCGGCCATTTACTGATCAAAAAAAAAAAAGGCCAAGATGAATATAAAATTAAAACTACAAGACCCATCTCAATAAGACACCAAAGATAAGAGATGGGATAGGTAACTTTGTTATTTCCCTTACAAACTTTTTTTTTAAAGAAAAAAATGTGATGGAGAAAGAGACGCCTTTGTATCTGAGAATTAAGAAGTCTTCACTGTTAAGCTTGTCAACTTGTTTTATCCTTCCTTGTAGATCATGTAACTCAAGACTTGCTAAGATCTAATGTTAGTTTTCTTATGCATATTTAAATCATTACCTTAATATTGTGAAGGAGAGATAAAATATTTGAAAAGGTAATCTCTCGTTGCTAAACAAAAGAAACTAAACACAAGTATTATGAGGAAAATGTAAGAGAAACTAGAAAATTTCCCATGATTTCAAGGAACGTGATTGGAAATAATAATCAGATATATATATATATATATATATATATATATATATATATATATATGTGCATTTATTCACATTTTCATTAATAAAATAAGAATTTATTATACAATATGATCAAATATCTCAACATATGCAAATTGTCATTTCCTTTATTAATTACTATTAATTAGAGATTTACCTCATCTCCTAAATAGCTAGAGTACCCATCAGGGAGAAGAAGTAAAATTATAATCATATACACCATCAAAGGGATTGTTAGGCCTAATGAATTAAAGACTAATACTATCTATATTGTCCCATAGACCAACTTGATCTTCCTCCATAAACTTGTCCATCTAGACATAGGAGGGAGGGAATCTAACATGGAGAAAATACATCAAAAAATATACATTTTGCCTAATGAATGGTTTCCATTTCCTAAACCACTTTTGATCTATAGGAAGTAAATTGGAAACATAGGAACATTACTTCTACCAATCATATTTACATTGTAGTTGAAAGGCCCGGGAATCATATGATCTTCATTGATATTAATCAATACCTTTTGCAAATCTCCTATATAGACACTCTTGAATAGCCTTCTGCATAAAAGTTCTATCCTATATTTGTTGAATTCCACCATGTGAACCATTGATACAAACATTGATGCAATATTTGAAGGCACACTATATCCATCTATATTAAAAAAGAATTATTTTTCCATAATTCTACAAATAACTCAAATAGCCATAAAATGATAAGGCATTAGCATATCCTTGATCATCAGACCAATGGCATGCCTATTAAATAAAATTTGTGCTATAGGCCTACAAAGCTTAATTATTGTTTCCATTCTTGGGCTTGTGGAAAATGGGCCTATGCAAGCTAAAGAAACAAGAGAGAACTTATATAATTAATGAGGGCAAAGAAAAGATTGGAATGAAAAAGGTTGATAGTTAGGTAGATCATACAATAATATAAATTGATTCATAGACCATAGAGAGATTCTAGACTACTAAAAAAGTATCTTGAGAAACTCAATGTTGGCTAAAAGATACTAACCTCGTCAAAACTAATTCTAGTTGCATAAGATGGTGGTGAACTTATAAAGAATTCTAAGAAACTTAAATTTCCTATTATCCTAGGACTCTTGAAAAAAAAGATACTTTCCCCCTTATGTTGTATACTGAGAACTTTGTTCTCGGGCTACACCAAAAAAAAGGGCAAGGTGTATGATTTTAAGAAAATGATCCATCAAATCACTTTGCTTTATAATAGTACCATCCTATGAATCCAAAGAACACCTTAAATCTAACTGACATCGTTACTAAGTTAAAAAAGAGTATTGGAGATAACAAGGGAGTAAAGGGCACGATAGGAAAGGAAGAAGAGGATAAGCAAGAACCTTGAGATCAAAAAGGAAATAACCAAGAAAAAACCTAATCAAAGGAAAGCCTACAAATTAAAATCATCCATTGTATGAGTAAGAATAATCGTAGTTATCCAAAGTCTATGAGATGATAGTCCCAAAGAAGTAGACTTACTTAATTCCAAGTCACCAGATTGAAACAACAATTGAACAAACCATCAAGAGATCCAAAGATAGAGAAAAAAAAATGGAGAGATTGTATCAAGGGACATTATTATGTATGGGATCTTTATAAATCTCAAGTATACACTATCACTAAATACCTTAACCCCGACCAAGATGAACATATGTCCTATATTTTCGGATGAAATGTAAAGAGTAGAGGTTCAATATAGTAACTGTTCAACCAACCCCATCTAAGAAGGCACCTTGGGTAGGAGGGAGTAAAACTAATAGAGCTTCAATTAACATCCTTCAAGAAGGAGATACACAACCTAAGAGCCAGATTTAGAAAAATCTAAAATTAGGTATAAAACACTCAAAATAAAGGAGAAAAGGACTAACTGATAGATAAGATATGAAGATTCTAATTGTAAGAATGAAAAAACTAACTTGAATTGAGGGAGGTGTTAACATAAAAGTTGAACTCGATATAAAAATGATAAGTTTAATAGGCTATCAATTTAGAAACAAAAAAATTCTAAATTCATTTTTCTTCACATCATTTTTATTTTACGATCCCTTATTTTATGGGAGATTCCTTTAACTCTTTTGATTCGTAGTGATTAAGATTTTTAAATTTGCAAGTAATAATACTTTGAAAGGAAAGCAGTTGAGAAGATATCAATGTTAGATTTTATATCACCATCAAAATTCTCATTTTAAAAGCTTTTGAATTCAAACCTTAGGATGTTTATATAAATAATTTCTAAGAAAAAGTCATTTAAATTTTAATAGATGATTGAATATATCAGATTAAATCTAGTTAAGAGTTATTAAATATCGATCTCACAAATAATCAAACATGTTTCCTGCTAATATTCTACCCCTATTTTTTATATGATATTTGAAACCCTAATTACTACTCAAAGTGCCTATTATTTCCTTCCTAACTGATTCTTTTCTTATTAGCCAAAAAATCCTTTTAAAATTAACACCAATCTATAAGCTTTTGCAGTCATAAATCAAACAAGAAGCCTTTTCATTGATCTATTAAGTGACACTTTAGATAATACTAATCTGTTGTTACCACCATATGAGAATAATTTTAAACATTTTCTATGAGATTTCAAATTTATTAGGTCAATTCACAAAAACCTTTTCTCTAGAGGGGATAAAAACTTAAAGAAATTATTAAGTAATCTATAATCTTGAAGATAAACCATTAATCCTTTGAAATATGCAAACTTGAACCAATGAAATCAAGTAAGAAAGTAAACTACCATTTCATTATAAAATGGATCCCAATTTATCATATATTAGAAAAGAGCAAGAAGATGAGTCTCAATTCTGTGAAAGTCCATGGGTAAGATTGAGACCTCTTTAGAAACAAGCGCTCAATTTTAAAAAATTGGGCACCTGATTAGGTTCAGGTAATCAATCCAAATTCAAAAATTGGGCGCTTAGTTTTTGAAATTGAGCACCTGATTCATGAGATTCCAATGCTAATTGGGTGCTCAATTTTAAAGCAATTAAGCACCTAATTTGTATAAATATTAAAATTGCATTTTACTCTTTTTACTCTCAGTAAAAAATGTGATAGTGATTCCTAGTAGATAGGAGCCCAATTTACAAATCCCTACCAACACCCCCCCATCCCCAGCCCATTTGTTTTAAATTCCAAGTATAGACATGTTTATTTGGTTTTTTATTATTTTTGCTCTGTTTCTTTTATTATTTTTGTTCATCATTGATTAGTTTTATTCTTTGTATTTACTTTGAATTTTTTTTTTTAATAAATTAAGTATATAATGCACAAAATAGGTAAACTATAAACAAAAATGCAAATTAAAGAATTATAGGTTCAACTGATACTTGAAAACATAAACTGTAAGTTTAATTGATACTTAAAGACATAAACTATAGGTATAATATAGAAACATAAAATTTAGGTAGAAAACAAAAACATTAGCATTAGGTAAAACAATAAAAACAAAAACCATTAACAAAATAGGTAAAACAATATAAAAAAAAATCCTAAACTTAGAAAACCAAAAAACATTAAAAATTTGCGTTCATCGGACTCTTGTCCTGGGGCTCCTCCATTTCTCTCTCCTTTCATCCTTTTTCATCATTTTCTTTTTCTCTTTCCTCCCTTGTCATCTCTCCCTTTTTCTCTTCTCTCTCTTTTTCTCTCTCCTCCCTCTTTGTTTCTCTCTCCTCACATTCTCTCTCACCCCTATTTTTATCTCTCCTCCCTCTCTTTTTCTTTCTCCTCCCTTTCTCATCCCTCTTTTTTCTCTCTGCTTCCTTTCTCTCTCCTCCCTCATCCCTTTCTCTCTCCTCCCACTCTTTTTCTCTATCCTCCCTTTCTCTCTCCTCCCTCCTCCCTCCTCTCTTTCTCTCCCCTCCTTTTCTCCCTCCTGCCTCTCATTTTCTCTCTCCTCCCTTTCACTCTCCTCTCTTTTTCTCTCCTCTCTTCCCCTTTAAAATCCCCATCACCTTCGTCTGAAACCCTAGCAAAGCTGCCACTTTGATCTATTGGTTTAATAAAGATAACTTTATAGTGAACAAAATGTCTATGTGAAGATTTGATGAGTTTTCTAATGCTTAAGAGAAATCTATACTCATAATGTGATCTTAGGTCAAGGACACAATATCATTTAATCTAAGTTAAACACACTTTAGTATTTTAAAAAAAGATTGCATGTGTTGGTACTAAAAATCACCTTTTAGGGTAAAAGTACAAAGTTGTGCCACCTTTCAGGCTGACTTATCGAAACAACTAAATTTGAGTATTACTATGTGAAAAGCAATTTTGTTCAAAAATATGATCTAGATAAATTCATTCTAGCTAAGATGCATAATTTCTCAGACTTTTCCAATTGAAAATCTCTATTGAATGCATGTTTAATACCAATTTGTATATAATTACTAAATAAATAAAATTATTTCAAAAAAGTCACATTTCAATAACTCTCACTCTCTGTAATGGTTTTTTTTAATAAAATATAAGCACCATTTTGTAGAGCTCAAAGTCAAGAATATGCTCATATAGAGTCTATAGTATTTTTGTTGACATAGTGAAGATCCCTCTCCACCATCAATACATGCTTTTGGTGTGATGGAAAAATCAACTATTTTAATTAGACATAGTATATTGCACTTAAAATATCCTACAAGTATGTATTTTAACACTTAAGTTGATGTTGGTTTTCAGAAAGAAAAAAATTTTAAATAATATCAAAAAAAAATAGAAAAGAATATATGATATTCTAGAGGAGAGAATCCTCTTCCTGAATTTATAATTTTTCTTTTGGTTTGAATAAATTTGTTATGAGAAATGTCATGGGAGATGAAATCTATCAATTTTAGATGAGTTGAAATTTGAATTGTTATAAAAGAGAAAATATAGGTAAAAAACAATTTTATTTTTTTTAATTGAGATATCTATGTATGTCAAATATAGCATAATCTAAGATCAAAGGGAAAAAGGTTTATTTCCATACAGTTTTTTGGTGGGAAGTAAACCCCAAATTTTCAGCATTTTTCAACAACTAAAAAATCATCTTTTAAAATTACAAAAATATATCAAATCTTTTTTTTATTGGTAAATGGCCGATGCCTAGATTAATTACTATTATTTTTTGTAATTAATTAATTTTTTATGTGTGAAGTGAATTCGAACCCAAGAACTCCCACATGAGAGGCTCACAAGTTACTGTTGTGTTGTAGGCTCTTGCCTAAAATATATATCAATTCTTATTGCAAATAATTATTAAAAAATAATAATCCTAAATTCATCCATTCCTACACATTTCATTACTTTACTTCATTTCAAAATTCTAAATAATAATACCACTTTTATGCCATTGAAGTTGAACAATTATACTTTTGCTAGCCTTTTCTTTTATAAAAGGGTGACACATATTTGTGTTTTTACCCTTCAATATGTACTACATAAATTGATTAAAATATATATTCCTTGAGTCTTAGGATTAGTTCATTAATTTTCACCTAGTCTAATTAGATTTATCTAGTCGTTTAGAATCTATTGGCCTTTGTTAGCACCCATGTTTGGGATATTAGTGATGATAGGTGTTAAGAGACTGCATTTGTTATATCCATATAAAGTGACCTATGTAATGAATGGCTATGACTTCAATTTATTCACTTTTTATCTCTTTCACAAAAAGATCTATCTATGTAACTCATAACAATTACCTAATCACTTTTTTAAAATATACAATAGGTTTCCATTTTTAAAACTAGTACCAACCTTTGACAAATGAACTTTATATGGTATGTCCTTCCTTCCTCTTTCTCTCTCCTCTATTTCTCTCTCCTACCTTCCTCTTTCTCTCTCCTCTCTGTCTCCTCCCTTTTCTAATATTTTGACATGTGCATTTAAATTTTTATTTTGTAGATGTTCATTTAAATTTATGTTTTAGATGTTTTAGATGTTCATTTAATTATAGTTAATTATGGTATATTCTCTCTCCTCCCCTTTTTGATATATTTTTAATTAAAAATGTATTAGATATTTAGATTGTATTAAAGATTTGATTATATTTATGTTTTATATTTAAAAATGAATTTTATATATTTATCCTATTTTGAACCCTAACCATTTAATTCAATCCTAACTAGAGCCACGGTACCTATACACCCTAATTGAACCCTAACTAATACATAATCCCAAACCCTTACCCTAATCATAAAGCTAACGCTAAGCCTTAAATACCTAACTAGATGATAATTTAAATTTTAGACCTTATATTCCTAACTCTATCATAGATGCTAAATTCTAAATGTAAATGAAAGCCATGAACTATAAATTCATATCAATATCCTAACATTAAAGTTGTTTATGTAGTTAAAGACATGTATTAAGATGTTTAAATGGTTTTAAAGATGTAATTATTTTTATATTTTATATTTTTTAATTAAATAGTGAATTTTTATGTGTTATATATATATATATATATATGCAGATTATATCCATGTATGACATTTTTTTATGACCCACCCTCACCGCCTCCATCTCCACCCCACCTCCACCTCCATAGCCTCCATTACAAAAATGAAACCTAAGCACACTAAGTATGAAACCTATGTTGACAAGGATTGCAAGTACAAGTAGAGATTATGCCAGTAGCAACTGAACAAAAATGGATGAAGACATGAAGATTGAGGAAGGACTTGCCTAATTATGAAGAGAGAACCTAAAGGTAACAAAATCTTTACATGTTGGATGTAGTGCCTACCCCTAATTTACTTTTCCTGGTTTATTTCCAAATTCTTTTAGGCCAATTTTATGGTTATGTGTCATGATTTAGTGGTACTTAGTTATATATTTGATGAGTTACTTGATACTTAGTTATTTTAGGCGTTTATGTTTATCCATTCGTTGATGATGTTTTGTATGTTCATATAGTTATTTCAATTATTTCATGATGATAGTTAGATGGATTATTTATATGTGCTTTCTATGGATACTTACCCCATACTTGCATATGTATGGTCTACATGTATATTGTACTTTATGTTTGACATTTTTGACATGGTTAAGAGAGGGAGTCATAGTCACCTGCTAGTCATGATCTACATGATGCACCACTCCTAGTCATTTCTTGTTTAGTTTAGATTTATATGTATGTGTACATGCTTGGCTTTTATGCAGATTGTAAGTAGTAAGCATCGACTTCCCTAAATTGCCAAGATGAGTGTGCCCTGTCACAATATCTCAATGGTAAAGAAGGGAGATAGTTTTTGAGTTCAAATCCTAAACCTAAGCCAATTGTCCTAGAATATAGGACAAGTATCTAAGTTATGTACCCTTCTAAATGTGTCAAGTGACATGAATTCAAAATTTTGACCCTTGAGTTTGATTTTATACTTTGTCTTTAAAATAAGTTTTGTTATTTAGTTTTGTGGGTCTATTGTGGTTTTCAGTTATAAGAAAATCAAATTAAGAGAATATTAAATGATTTAATTTAATGAAAACTCTATAAAGAAAAGATCAATTGTAATTATATTTAATTAACTGAGAAATTAATTAAATGGAAGAATTAAATTTAAAAGTTCTAATTAAAGTTCTAATTTGGCATAATAATATTTATTTTATTTAATAACAATTAATTTAGGAGTTTCATTTTTATTAATGAACTTTAAATATTATTATCATTTAAATTAACAAATATAGTATTAAAGACATCTTGTGGTTTTATAAAAGAGAGGGAGAATAAATTTAATAAAGTTTATCTTAATTAAAATGTAAAAAGTTTGCACATGAAATTAAATTAATAAAGAAAAGGGTTTGCATGATTGTAAAACCAAAACACTAAAGGGAGAAAGCTCTTTATTAAGATATTAGAGCTCATTTCTCCGCACACAGGTTTGGAGGAGCGAATTTTGAGAAATGGTTTTCGAGAAGATGGGAATCTTGCAATCTCTGAGCATTCATCTAGTTAGCATCAAATTGAGGTAGGAATGTTGCTTGAATTTATCATAGTAATTATTTTCAATTTTTTTCCTCTAGCTTCTTCATGCTTGTGTGAGAATCTTGTTTTAGAAATGGATTTGTTTGAAACCCTCATTTGAGTAATTACTATTCTTCATTATGGAAATGTTTGTGAATGAAAAACAAATTTGAAACCCTCAAGTTGAATAACTCAAGTAGACTATAATTCAAGGAGAAGTACAAAGAGAATCTAACCTAGATTTGACCCTAGAGCATAATTCAGAGTTGGAAAAATGACACCTAACATAAATTTGATAAAGAATCACCCTGATGAACAAATCATTAGAAGCAAAGACAATGGAGTTATGACAAGAAACAAGGTACAAGCAGAACTATATTTAATTTTTCAAGTTGAACCTAAGAATACTAATGAAGCTAGTGAAGATGATTATTGGATTAAAGCTATGAAAGAGAAACTAGAGAAGATTGAGAAGAACAAAACATGGAAATTGGCTCCTAGACCTAAGGATAAGATTGTTATTGGAATGAAATGGGTATTTAGAAACAAGATGAATTAACAATATGAAGTTGTAAGAAATAATGAAAGATTAGTATATAAAGGTTATTCACAATAGGAAGGAATTGTCTTTGAGGAAACGTTTGTACATGTTTGTAGATTAGAAGTTGTTAGAATGTTTTTGGCATCTGCAACTAATAAGGACTTTAAAGTATATCAAATGGATGTCAAACCAGATTTTCTAAATGGAGAACTTGAAGAAGAGGTATACATTGAGCAACCTAATGGTTTTTTTTTTTACAAATGAAAATGATATGGTTTGTCGATTGAAGAAATTATTGTATGGATTAAAATAAGTACCTAGAGCCTTGTATCCAAGATTGGACAAATAGTTGACAAATTTGGGATTTGTGAAAGGCAATGTTGATAGTAACTTGAATTTGAAAAAAGATGATAAATGATTATTAATTGTTGTAGGATTGATTAATGACATTATTTTTGGAGGTAATGATGAAGCAAGTAAGATATTTTCAAAAGAAATGAAGAAGGAATTTGAGATGAGTATGATTAGTGAGATGAAGTATTTCTTGGGATTGCATATTGTACATAACAATGATGGTATTTTCATATCATAAGATAAGTATCTTAAAGACTTATTAAAAAGATTTAGTTTGGAAAGTTGTAAACTTGTTGGAACACTATGATAACTAGATGTAAATTGACTAGAAAAGATGAATCCTCTATTGTTGAGAAGAAAAAGTACAAATCTATGATTGGTGGATTGCAATATTTGACACATACTAGATGTAATATAGCTAATTCAGTTGGAATTGTGACAAGACTTCAAGTAGATCCTAAAGAGACACATTATGTAGAAGTAAAAAGACTTTTAGATATTTGAAGGGTACACTTGATCATGGATTATGGTATGATAGATCAAATGATTTCACTCTATGTGCATACACTGATGTGGATTGGGTAGGAAGTGTAGATGATAGAAGGAGCACCAGTGGTGGAGCATTTTTATTGGGAGGAAGAATGTTTTCTTAGCTAAGTAAGAAACAAGATTGTATTTCACAAAGTACGATAGAAGAAGAGTATATCGCAGAAAAAAACAGTTTTAACCAGATTTATGGATGAAGAAAATGCTAAAAGACATGGGGATTGAATTTATTGAGCCTATTATCATACATTGTGATAATACAAGTACAATGAGTATGTCAAATAACCCTTTATTAAATTCAAAGACAAAGCATAATATCTATTAAGTATTGTTATTTGAGAGAGAAAGTTGCATAGAAAGAAATCAGATTGGAGTATGTTAGCATAAAGCAATAGATATTGGACATATTTACAAAACCTTTGGTGAAGAATACATTTGAGTACTTGAGAGGTATGCTTTCCTAGATTATTCTCCATCCTAATTTTGAGTACTTGATGCAAAGATTGCATCAGTCCAATGGTAACAAAGCACTATTTCTTTTATCTAGACTAGATGCTTGATGCTTCCTATGTGGGGAGTATCTATGATCAAGCTAACTCACAAAGACTCTTGGTAACTAGTATTTAATGGTGTCTTGGACACTTGGGCTTATTGCAAATCTTACTTAGTGAATTGGCATAATAAAACCTTTGTCATTGATGTCAATGGGAGAGAGTTACACATGAAAAAATATTTTTGATATTTATGTTTGGAGGAGAGTAATACATGAAAAAACATCCTTGTATATTGATTGATATCAATAGGGAAGAAGATTCAGAGGAGCTTATCCTTTGGGGGAGAGATATTCCTAGAGGGGGGATTTGATTGATGAAGAAGATATAAAAATATGATGTTGTATGGGGGAGATTAACACCTTCCTTGTGCATGATGGTTATAGTATAGATACCATTCATGGACAACATGGATGAGGGAGGAGATGCATCAAAGACATTTGGTATTCATGGAACCTAGATATTTTTCATCTATGTTGCCATAAATGCAAAAGGGGGAGATTGTTAGCATGAATGTTGATGGTTTTCCTATGGGGGAGTTTCCTAGCATTGTTGGAGACATATTTCAAATGCTTTGTTTTGTATTCATGACATATTTTGTCATTGGTGTCAACATGTTAGTTATTCTGTAAACAGTGGTAGAGCAGTAGACAAAGTTTGGTTTCACATGCTCTGAGGATTAAGGATCATCTTATGCGCATGTAGGATAATATTCTATAATATGAATATATGCTAAAATTAAGTGTGTGTATGGAAATATGAAGATTGGATAGAGTTATGATGGATTTGGTGAAGGCATCTTTCATATAGAGTTTCTGGAAAGTGGGTACTAATGTTTGGATTGTATCTCCTAACAGAGATGGAATCTAGTTGAGAGATCTTATACAGAGTTTGAAGAAATGTTGACTATATTATGGGTAATCATGCACATTCAGATGGTCAACTAGTGAAGAGTTATGAAGATTATGAGGCAACATATTGCTTGTAATTGTGAAAAAGTTGTAATATTGTAGTGTAACGTGTGATGTAATATATTAAGTTGGTCATGTGTTACTATTGTAAATTGGGAAAGCCTAAAGTTTGAATCAATAATTAATTCTAGGAATTTGTATAAAGGAAAGATCATTTCTTTGGATGAAAGTGATATACAATCATATCTATGTTATGTATCAAGTGAGCTTACATGAGAACATCTTTTGATCACATCAGAGTTTGGTGCAGTTGTGCCACGATGAGCTTACAAGGAACTATATTTGATAAGAAAAAATGTTGATGTGCACTTTTATTATTTAGTGAGGATAGTATTGAAGCTATTTGGGTAGTGGTTCCATCTATCTTCATTTCAACTCCTAATAGGGTTGACACAACTCCTAATAGGGTTGGAATCTCCTAACAAGAATTTCAAAGACTACTAACAAGGACTCATATGTACTAATTGTATTTGATTGACTCCTAATAGAGTCCATTCTTTCACAATGAACATTTATATTAGTACATCATCTTGTGGGCACCATCCCCACAAGGGTTTTCTCTAGTAAATAGATCTAGTGTTATTGTGTATGGTTATCTTTCTATGGTTGTTGCATCTACTAATTGTATGCATGAATATGTGGCCTCTGCTAACACACACACTTCAACATGGTCATTGTATGTGGATTCATCCCGAAATGAACATTGGATTGTTCATCCGAAAATTAGCTTGCAAAGTGACCTGTTGCCTTCTTTCTAAAGGGATTTTTCCTGTTAATATCCTCAGAATCAAGGTGTAGGCAACCAGACCTTGTAAGAACGAAGGATTTGAATGTAATTTAGGCTATATGAATATGCAAGTAATCTAGATGAAGTACAAGCAATTAATCTAAGAAATAAAAGACATTAAACTAAAAATGTATGCATTATTAAGCTAGATGAATTTAAACTAAGAATGCAAGATGTATGTAAAAATATGAGCAAATGTGAGTATGAACTCCAGCAGCAATTCGATGCAAATTCTCCAAATTCATCCTCCGAAATGAAGAGATGAGGGTCTCTTAAATAGACTTTCCTGAAATCCATCAACGGATGAGATCAATTCGGATCAACAGTCAAGATTGAAGATGAGGTTCAGTCATAAAGGGAGATTCCCAAATTAAAGGGAGTTAACAGATTTAATTTGAGTAAAATAAGGAGTTAACTGATTTAATTTGAGTAGAAAAAGGAGTTAACTGATTTAACTCATTTTTTATCAATAGTGAACTGGAAATTTCCCTTTTTGAACTCAAGAGAAATTTTGTTGAGATATTTAATTTAATAAAATGAGATATGCTCTCATAATTAATTTTTCTATTTAATTAAATAATCTTTAATTAATTAGAGACACTTTTCTTATTTAATTAAATAACTTCATTTAATTAATTAGGAATGGCTTCCCATTTAATTAAATAACTTTGTTTAATTAATTAGAAGTAAGTACTGTATGCGTGAAAATGTGGCCTATGCTAACACACACACTTCAACACGGTCCTTATTTGAGGATTCATCGCGGAATGAACATTGAATTGTTCATCCAAAATTTGCCCTGCAAAGCGACCTATTGCCTTCTATCTAAAGGGATTTTGCCTGTTAATATCCTCAGAATCGAGGTGTAGGCAACCAGACCCTCTAAGAATGAAGGATTTGACAAGGGAATTAAGCTAAGAATGAGTATACAGATTAATCTAAGAAAATGAAAGATGCAATGTAATCTAAGAACAAATGAAGCAAACTAGATTAAGCATATGCATGATTAAACTAAAATGAGATTAAACTAAAAATGAGAATGTATGCAAGAAATGTAAGTAAATATGAGCATGAATTTCAACAGCAATTCGATAGCAAATCAATTCATCCTCCCCCAAATGAAGAGTTGAGGGTCTCTTAAATAGAGTTTCCTGGAATCCATCAACGGTTGAGATCGATTCAGATCAACGGTTAGGATTGAAGATGAGTTTCAGTCATAAAGGGAGATTCCCAAGTTAAAGGGAGTTAACAAAACTTAATTTGAGATAAATAAGGAGTTAATTGTTTTAATTTGAGTAGAAAAAGGAGTTAACTGTGTTAACTCATTTTTGATCAATAGTGAACTGGAAATTCCCCTTTTTTGAACTGAAGAGAGATTTTGTTGAGATATTTAATTTAATAAAATGAAATATGCTCTCATAATTACTTTTTCTATTTAATTAAATAATCTTTAATTAATTAGAGACACTTTTGTTTAATTAAATAACTTTATTTAATTAATTAGGAATGTCTTCCCATTTAATTAAATAACTTTGTTTAATTATTTAGAAGTAAGTACTCTATTTAATTAAATAATTTCTTTTAATTAATTAGAAATACCTTTCCCATTTAATTAAATAATTACATTTAATTAATTAAGATAGGCGTATTTATTAAATTAAATAAATTTAATTCCATAGTATATTAGCCTTAGGATATAATTTAATTTAATTAAAGTATAAATACTTAATACTTAAATTAAATATTAATCAAGTAGGTTTAATGCAACTAATATGAGTATGTACTATAGGAATTAAATAAGAAATATGATGAATGCAGATTAGGGTTTTTCTGCATCTGACAATTAAGTCAAGTAGCGAATAGCAAAATGAGAATTGCCTATTAGAATAGGACTTTGGAATTATCAAAAATAGACTAGAATTGGTATAATGGCAATGAGCCAATTTTGGGGTATTACATTTTGCCCCTCTTTGAATGAATGTGCAAGCAACACGTTCAATTCAAAGATAATCAAAAAGCATGATGTGAACATGAGATTGGTTTCGAAGGTGATGACACGGAGACCAATTGATAAGCTTTTTAAGGACCTTCTCTAGAGCAGAGCTTAATCCTAAAGAATTCAAGCAAAGCACTTAGATACCTAAGATTGATAGCATTTAAAAGACTATCTTTAGAACAAAGCGTAATCTTTAAGGATCTAGACAGAATGTCTAGATACCTAAAATTGATAAGCATTTAAAAAGTTTCTTCATAACGAAGTTTAACCTTTAAGGATCTAGATAGAACACCTAGATACCTGAAATTGATAGTATTTAGAAGATTATCTCCAGAATGAAGCTTAACCTTCAAGGATCCAGATAGAACACCTAGATACCCGAAATTAATAGCATTTAGAAAATTATCTCCAGGACGAAGCTTAACCTTCAAGGATCCAGATAGAACACCTAGATATCCAAAATTAATAGCATTTAGAAAGTTATCTCCAGAACGAAGCTTAACCTTCAAGGATTCAGATAGAACACCTAGATACCCGAAATTAATAGCATTTAGAAAGTTATCTCTAGAATGAAGCTTAACCTCCAAGGATCCAGATAGAACACCTAGATACCCGAAATTAATAGCATTTAGAAAGTTATCTCCAGAACGAAGCTTAACCTTCAAGGATCCAGATAGAACACCTAGATACCTGAAATTGATAAAAGATAACAAGGTCTCATTAGAGTCATAGAATCATCCCCAGAACGAGGTTTGATCCTTAGGAGTCGAGGTTTAGAATGTCCCAATACTTGTCCATTGAACTCTGAGAAGAGTTGTTATAAGGTTGATCAATTGATGAAAAGATAAGATAGATGGCAGAAATGTCAGATAGAAGGGAACAAAAAGCCCCAAGTGATGAGATGCCCCAAGTGACGAGATGCCCCAAGTGACTAGGACATAAGATGGGAACTAAATGCCCTGAGCAATAAGTATTTAATGATGTAATCATCATTCCCCCTCGGAAGCAAAATTGAAAGATGACACACCAGAAATATGATTTGAAGTAGTATATCATGTAAAGTTGACTTAAGTTGACTATTTTCAAAATGAATTTTGAAAATATGGAGAATGTAAAGTTGAAAAGATTCCAAGAATTATAAAGTATCAGAAAGATTTGACTGAACAAGCGTTCGATCACATTGGTCCCTAAAATTTTAAAACGCATTTTTAAGGCTTTTGGGTGTGTCAGATCTTGAATTTGATCTCAAAAATGGATCCAGAATGGTCCAATTAGCCAAGGGTGCGATTTTTGCGCAAATCCGAGCACTTTGAAAAATTTGGTCAACACCTATATAATGGATTGAAGGGTCATTTTCAATTCATTTGTGCTTTTGTCTTTTAGTGATTTTGAGCTCTGATATAGACATGGCAGTGAACTTGAGATATCATCATTTTGAGCGCTCCAGACAACACAGCCGGCCAGCAGACTACGGACCACTAGTGAGTCATCGATCTCCCATCTTCGTACTTTCGATTACACGTATTTCAAGATCATTTATGCACGTTTTTAGCATGTTTTAGGATGTTCAATTCTTTCTTGGCATGAGATAGATCTCTTCTCGTGCGAAGATATTCTTTCTTCGCATGAAGAAATAGGATGTGCTGTTTCTTCGCGCGCGGTCGGAATATCTTCGCACAAGGCGATTTTGGCTTCGCGCAAAGATGTAGATTCTTCGCGCATGGAAAATCTTGTTTCGCATGAGAACCTCTTTTCTCGCGCGAGATGATCTATCTTCACGCGAGGAGATCTATTTTCGCATGAAGGAGAGTTTCTTCGCGAGAGGAGAGAACTATTTTGCGCAGAACCATATGTATTTGCGCGAGATTTCAGCATTCTCGCACGAAATTTTGTGCCAATTTTGTGATTTTCACATTTAGAAATCGCATTGTATTTTGTTTTGATGCTTTGATTCGACTTGATACTGATCGTTTGTTTATCATTTTTTTGTTGTGCATGCAGGAGGTATTCGGAGACGTATCATTTAGATCTCATTATCCGCCTTATGGAGAGTTATTGCGGAGTTTGGATGACGCAGATCGGGCACACATTGCCCGATTGGGTTTGTCTTCACTATGCCGGATTCCAGCCGTGATGGTGAATCACGGTTTACTGACTGCATTGGTAGAGCATTTCCATTCGGAGATGAGCACATTTCATTTGCCGATGGGTGAGATGATCATCACACTAGAGGACATATGGAGGATCTTGAGGATTCCCTTTCACGGTGCCCGAGTTGTAAATGATACAGTGCCTCGATTAGGGATAGAGGTAGTATCCATTATTTTTGAGAGAGAGCTACCGAGGGGCAGGGCCATCAGCTGGGATGAGCTGATGCATACTTATGGACCTACACATAGGTTAGCATCTGTGTTGGGTATTTTCTTGAGCTGCTTCCTATGTCCTGACAGGGGACAGCATGGGTTGGAGTGTGGATGGGGTGTCATGCTCCGTAGGATGGTTGAGGCACCTGAGATCTTTGGGTGGGGTCAGTGTATGTTGGCCCATCTTTTTCATGAGATGCATGAGGTCGTCTTCCATGAGAAGAAGATCATGGCAGCAGGTGTTTATGTGTTACAGATCTGAGCCTGGGAGCATCTCCCTGTATGTAGACCGATTTTTGAGGATTCTCAGGAGCCCATGGAGCCCTACATTTGTAGATATCGAAGGCATATTACCCAGGCCCACTTGGGTAAGACTGAGCATTGGTGGGCACATCTCGATGACCTAGTGTCTGTTATATGGTGACCCTAGAGAGAGACAGAGGATTGGGATGATGCCCCGAGAGAGCTACCCTGGATGTTTAGTTCTTGACCGCTGGCAGGCAGGACGACATCTGTCATAGAGAGATTTGTCATCTCTCGAGTGTGGCGATAGTATGGTAGACCACAGGACATTGCGGCTGAGTATTGTGCCTATGCCAGGGTACAGAAGGATATAGAGTGGGGATGGCCTCCACGGATGGATCCAGGATGATCCATGATAGATATTCGTAGTTTGGTTGCAGTTCAGTGGGACTACCTGCTAGAGGTAGTAGATGCTAGGATAACGCCTGCATATCAGGCATTTTTTATGAGCCATCCATTCCCATGCTTCATAGATCCATTAGGGATGGCAAGGCAGGTACAGGGGCAGGGACAAGTATCACAGTAGTAGCAGGCACAGCCACAGGTGCCACCACAGGTCCAGCACCGGGTACAGCAGATGCCTATTCCCCCACGGCAGATGGGATCAGACCCAGGTGTTGGGGGTAGTGGAGTAGGACACGGTCGGCGAAGGAGGCAGAGGACAAAGGAGCAGGTTCTTCAGCGGAGGTACCACAGCAGCAGGCACCTCCACCGCAGCAGGCACCTCCACCTCAGCATGCACCAGAGATGGTCGATGAGGATATGTCGGATCAACCGGTAAGTGGAGTACAGGACGTGGTACAGCGGTACCAAGAGAGAGTTCGTGCAGCCTCCCGACAATTGGGAGAGTTGCAGATTGTAGTGGCAATCAGGGATGCGTAGCTGGTAGAGAGACAAAGAGAGACAAATTGCCAGAGAGAGCGTGCGGAGGCTGCAGAGCGGAGGCTAGAGTTGGCACAGGATGAGATCCGCTTCCAGTCTGCTCGAGCTGCATATTATTATGCTGCATACACTAGTGCAGCACCTGATGAGACATTGCATGTGCAGTGATTCTCTTAGTATGCATGAGAGTCCGGAGGTGCACGACCTCTTGTTAGGCCGGATATGCCACCACCGCCTCCACCACCTGTTGCCCCTGTTCCTCCTGCTCCTCCCGGAGGCAAGAGTTCGAGACAAAGTTAGATGCTCTATTCCTGACTCTTATTTTGATCTCTGGCTATGTATTGATTGGTGTGCCAGCACCAGATATATCATTTTTGATCGATTGCACTCGAGTAGTGCCCATTTTATTTGTACTGACCCATTCTTTGACATATATATATACAAGATTTTGAGCCGAGTATTCCTGTGTACATGTCATTGTCTGTTTTGTTTTGCTCTGATGTATGTGTAGAGAGAATGCATATGTATGAACTAACATCTGACATAGTGTTGTGCATTTTTATTTGACAGTCACAAGTATTCCATTGAGGAACGAGAATCGATGAACCAAACACTTGTGCAGCCGTGGAGGAATCTAATGCATGTGGAGTATGAATAGGATTACCATCGAATTGCATGCTAATGCAAATGAAGTATACAAGACTATGTTAAATGCAGCCTTAGGTCTGGTCACCAAGCCTCGATGATTTATCATCATTGGATATAAAACAAAACTCGTATGTTACATAATTTCCACTGACATTGCAATCATGAAAATATGAATGTAACATACGTTATTGGAATGTTGGGATTAAATGTAAGCATTCGAGGCACAAGAAGTCAGAATGACCAGAACATTTGTCCCTTTTAATGTAACAAGTTAACATAAGCATCAAAGCATGAATGCTAAGATGACCTGAATGTTGCTTATATGATAGGCACACCAAACACATGGGAGATTCCTCTTATGCAAAGTATTCAATATTCATGCTGTCCACAACGACCCTTGCGTTCGTAACCTGAGATAGAAGTGGGCTAAATATACTCGCAGTGACCCGTGCGTTCACTTAATAGGACGAGTATCAATATGTACTATAGCATGAAGAGTTCACTCCAACAAACAAGGAGAAGAACCAATATCATTGACATATCTGTATAAAAGGAGTCAAGGTACACACGGCCATCCAATATGGAATGGAGGCTCTTATAGTGGACACCCCTCTTATAGGAATGTATCAACTTATTGGAACTAAACCGCAAACTGAAAACATATGAAAAGATCATGCCCCCAGTCATTACTTCTCTAGTCGGAGATGACATCATCGATGTTGCTCGAGGAGATATGATAAAGCAAAACAAAGCAATAAGAGAAAATGCTCAAAAGATCCAAACAAGTATATCATTGAGATTAATGTTTTCAGGATGATGTCAAGTGTCAATGTCCAGAATATGTAAGAAAGAAATCTCTTCAGTAGGGTGACAACAGTAGGCAGACGCAGTTAGAACAACTAGTGACTATCACGAAGGAGATTCTATGAGGAAAATCTCGAAAAGAGTGACACTGGTGATAGTAGGCAGACGCAGTCAGAACAATTGGTGATTGTCACGAAGGAGATTCTATGAGGAAAATCTCGAAAAGAGTGACACTGGTGACAGTAGGCAGACGCAGTCAGAACAACTGGTGACTGTCACGAAGGAGATTCAATGAGGAAAATCTTGAAAAGAGTGACACTGGTGACATTAGGCAAACGCAGTCAAAACAACTGGTGACTGTCACGAAGGAGATTCTATGAGGAAAATCTCGAAAAGAGTGACACTGGTGACAGTAGGTAGACGAAGTCAGAACAACTGGTGACAATCACGAAGGAGATTCTATGAGGAAAATCTCGAAAAGAGTGACACTGGTGACAGTAGGCAGACGAAGTCAGAACAACTGGTGACTGTCACGAAGGAGATTCTATGAGGAAAATCTCGAAAAGAGTGACACTGGTGACAGTAGGCAGACGCAGTCAGAACAACTGGTGACTGTCACGAAGGAGATTCTATGAGAAAAATCTCGAAAAGAGTGACACTGGTGACAGCAGGCAGATACAGTCAGAACAACTGGTGACTGTCACGGAGGAGATTCTATGAGGAAAATCTCGAAAAGAGTGACATTGGTGATAGTAGGCAGACGCAGTCAGAACAACTGGTGATTGTCACGAAGGAGATTCTATGAGGAAAATCTCGAAAAGAGTGACACTAGAGGGGAATGCCCTCGACCTATGACAAAACTCAGTCCATGGATACATGAGCAGGAAAAGCAAGAAAGAAAAAGCATGAAAGTGACTAACAAGAGGCGCCTATTTACCAAGTTCTCAACTTCTTGGATTTTTTTTTTTTTTCAGGACTTTTTCTGATTTTTAAGATTTTTTCAGGACATTTAGATATGTACAGAGAGCTTGTTGAGATTGAATCAACTGAAAAACCGCTTTAGGTGGAGAGTGTTCATAGGCTCTTTAAGCACTTCTCCTTCAGTTGTAGAAAGTTGATAAGCACCAGATCCATATACTGCAGTAATGATGTAAGGACCTAGCCAGTTTGGTTCAAACTTTCCCTTTTCCATTCGTTGTTGTTGATTCTTAGGATTCTCTCTTAGGACGAGATCACCCAGCTGGAAGTCACGTGGCCTAATCCTCCTATTGTAGCTTCGTGCCATTCTTTGTTGATATGCTCGTAGATGATCACAGGCCACTTATCGTCGTTCATCCAGCAACACAAGTTCTTGAAGTCGGGCTATCCTACAGTCATCATCTGTGATAAGGCCTTTCATAGAGATTCTCAAGGTAGGAATCTCAATCTCTATCGGAAGCACAGCATCTGCCCCATATACCAACGCAAAAGGAGTCGCGCCTGTTGGAGTTCTAATGCTTGTTCTATATGCCCACAGGGCGGGATTGATCTAGAGATGACAATCTCGCCCTGACTTACTGACTGTGCGATGAAGAATTTTGAGGATTGCCTTATTTGATGCCTCAGCTTGCCCATTACCCTGGGGGTAATAAATGGAAGACCAATGTTGTGTAATTTTAAATTTCTTGCACAGTTCCTTAAGGTCTTTATTTTTGAATTGTCCTCCATTATCAGTAATGATTGAAGACGGTATACCATATCTACAGATGATGTAGTTTTTGATAAAAAGCGCTATAGTTTTGCCATCAGTAATTGTGAGAGGGACTGCCTCTACCCATTTCGTGAAATAATCTGTAGCGGTGATAATAAACTTATGTCCATTAGAAGAGGTTGGGTGAATCTGTCCCACCAAGTCAAAGGCCCATTGTTGAAATGGCCATGTTGAAGTAGAGGGAATCAACTCTCTAGCTGGAGCGTGAATGAGATTCCCATGTAGTTGACATTGTTTGCAGGACCTAGCATATTTAATAGCTTCTTGCTCCATTTTAGGCCAGTAGTAACCAGCACGAAGGAGTTTGCGAGCTAGTGTTAGGCCATTGGAATGAGATCCGCAAATGCCTTTGTGAACATCAATTAGTGCACGTTTGGACTCGTCAGGTTCTAAACACCTAAGGAGTGTTCTGTCGAGACCTCTCCTATATAGATCATCAGCAATAATGACATAATGTGAAGTGTTACAGATTAGGTAACATTTCTCATTCCGGGTCAGACCTTTCAGAATGGTTTGATTACGAAGGTAGGAGTAGATGTGATGGTAGCAGGATGATTCTTGTCCTATAATAGAACAGATCATCTTGGAATCAGGTGTGTCATAGGCTGGGTAGTGTAACGCTTCCACCAAGAACTCATGTCGGAGATCATTTTCTGGCATTTGTAGAAGGGAGGCCAGAGTGGCCATGGCATCAGCCGCTTTATTATCTGCACGTGGAACCTGTTGGAAGGTGATGTGTGCAAAATATTTCATCAAGTCATCAACCATGCGCTTATAAGGAATTAGTTTTTCATCCTTTGTTTGATACACATCATTTACTTGGTTGATGACAAGCTGAGAGTCACCGAAGATATCCAATTGATCTACTCTCCATTCAGCTGCAATTTTCATACCATTGATCAAAGCTTCATATTCAGAAATGTTATTTGTACAAGGAAACAGAATCTTGTATGCTTTGGGCAATGAGTATTTTTGTGGTGTGATGAAAAGTAATCCAGCACCTGATCCTTGTTGTGTGAAGGATCCATCGAAGAACATAACCCATGTATGGTGAGTGAGTGTTAGAATTGACTCATCTGGAAAATCAATGTTTATTGGTAGGAGACTCGGTATGGGTGCCTCAGCTAGCTGGTCTGCAATTGCCTGTCCCTTTATAGCTTTGTGTTCAACATATTGGATGTCAAAGTCACTTAGTATCATGACCCATTTAGCCAATCTTCCTGTGAGAGCTGCCTTACTGAGCAAATACTTTAAGGGATCTATTTTAGCCACAAGCCGTGTAGTGTGAGCAAGCATGTAGTGTCTCAACTTTTGGGAAGCAAAGACAACTACCAAGCAAACTTTCTCAATAATAATGTAGTTTTTCTCATAAGAGACCAATGTTTGGCTCAAGTAATAAATAGCTCTTTCTTTGTTATCATTGTCTTCCTGAGCCAACAAGATTCCCAAAGATGTTTCAGTAGTTGAAATATATAAAAGAAAAGGTTTCCCATGCATAGGAGGCATTAGGATTGGTGGATTGACAAGATACTATTTAATCTATGTTAAGCTTTGCTCACAATCCTGGCTCCAATTGAATTTCACACCCTTATGTAAAGTCTTTGTGAAGGGTTGTGATTTATCCGCCAATTGTGAAATAAATTTGCAAATAGATTGAAGTCTTCCCTATAGTCCTCTCATCTGGCTGATGTTTTGAGGTGGTGGCATGTCCATTATTGCTTGTACTTTTTCTAGATCTACTTCAATTCCCTTTGCAGAAACAATATATCCTAACAGTTTTCCTGATGTGACACCAAATGCACATTTCTTAGGATTGAGCCGAAGACTAAACTTTTCCATACGATCTAGAATTGGTCCCAAATTGTGCAAATGGGTATTGCATTTAGCGCTTTTGACCAAAGTATCATCAACATAGTCCTCCATAGTTCTATGCATCATGTCATGGAAGATTGTAGTAACAGCCCGCTAATATGTAGCTCCAACATTCTTTAAACCAAATGGCATTACATTCCAACAAAAGGTTCCCCATGCACATGTGAAGGTTGTTTTCTCTTGATCTTCTGGTGCAATTTTTATCTAATTGTATCCAGAAAAACCATCCATAAGTGAGTACATCTCATAGCCAGCTGTCATGTCCACAATCATATCAATATTAGGGAGTGGGAAGTCATCTTTAGGACATGCCAAGTTAAGATCACAGAAATCTGTACAAACTCTGATAGACTTATCATGCTTGGACACAGGGACAATATTGGATATCCATTCAGCATAATCAATTGCACGAATGAAACCAGCCTTCAGAAGTTTCTCCAATTCGGCTTTGACTAGCAATGCAACATGAGGATGCATTTTGTGGAGCTTCTGTTTAACTGGTTTTATGCCTGGCATTATGGACAACTGGTGCATAATAAGATCAGGATCCAATCCTGGCATGTCAAAATATGTCCAGGAAAAATTTATTTTCTTTCTCTTGAAAAAGGCAATGAATTGTTCCTTTTCTTCAGTTGACAATGACTGAGCCAAATGTATCACATGAGGATGTTCTTCTATGCCTAGGTTAATCGGCTGTGTTGGCTCTATTAACACTGATGATCTCTCCTAAAAGTGACTAGGAAGGACATCAAATATCTCATCTGCGGGTGCCTCAGAGAGGTTTTCACCCTTGGATACGTCTTTTGTTTTTACTATTTTTGGATCCGACACTGCCACAATGTGGTTTTCACCATCGGACCTCTTGCAATTTTTCTTTTTAATTATGTGACTAAGATATTTGATGTCAGCCTCAGTCATGTTGACGCTCTGCTCATTGGTGGAAGACGTTATAGGTTCAATAGCGTTTAGGTAACAGGCAAGAGTATAGTCATTCTGGAATGTGGGGACTTCGTTAGATGCATTGGGGTTCCAGTCTATAAGCTCGGGATGTGTGAGTGAGAGAGTAGTGGCTGGTTCAATTGTGTTCACAGTATAGTTATTAAATGCGTGGACCAACAATTCGAGACCTACGGCGACCTCACCCATAGGTGTATTCAAATGTCTCAGAGTATGAACGTTAGTAATTGATGAATCTAAGACACTAGTTGGACCAGACTCCTGTGACCTATCCCTAGACATTTCACTCACTTCAATTTGATTTTCATAGACATGCACTTGGTCAATGTCTTTATCAGTAGTCGCTTCTAAAAGATTGTCAAATTCATATTCATGAGAATCGGTGCTACATGGTGAGAGACTATAGAACTCCTCAACAGTGATAGGGACATACTCTCCTTTAGCCTCTGGATTCTTACACAAATACTCAATATGACATGACTGACTAGATTCTCCCTTTTTTGAATGATATTTGAGTTGCTCAGTATTGTCCTCGGAAGAATCACTAGTATCATCCAGAGTGCTAACACGTGGAACAAAGTCATCTGGTTCAGCAAAGAATTTAGCAAGATCATAAGGAATAGGATGAGGGTAAGAATCCTCATCATCAGATTCTTCCTTTTGAGTACCTGATTCAGATTGTGACTCATTTTCAAATGAACTCTCAGGTACAGGTATGAATTTATTGGATCCCAAATGGAAAGGAACCTTCTTGAACCCTAGGCCAGTTGTGTCACTGTTTCTTCGAGCTGTTGCTTTGACAGGATCTATTAAACCATTGTTATTGCACCCAATAGGGCCAGTTCCCTTGTAGCCAAAATGCTTCATAAGCTTAAGACTAGGTCCATACTTCTTAGGAGTGATTTCTCGAACTTGTTCTGTTAGGTCTACTGGAGACTCTTCTTTGTAAAGCCATGAAGCAATGGCTCTGTTTTCACTTTCATCTTCTAAGGGAACTATAGCTTTGACAAAAGAACCATTAAACTTGGTATGAGGTGTCAACACGAATGGCTTCTTTGCTAGTGAGGGTCTCCCAAAATGTCGAGGGGATTCTAGAATTGATGTTAATGATAACACTGGTTCCATGTGGTACTCTCCCATACCAGTTTATTTCAATTTAAATGACTGCTCAATTTGTTTCAGCTTATTGTTGTGACAATCAGTAGACTCACAGTTAGCAAGGACGAAAGATTCAGCAGCTTTGAGCATATTGCAAGTGTAGCTAGTAGTTGCAGGAATAGTAACTTCAGAGCCATGAAATGGGAATTTAATGCATTGGTGGTATGTGGATGGTACAGTGCACATCTCATGTATCCATGGCCGTCCTAACAGAATTTTGTAGGCTAAGGGAATGTCAAGCACCTGACAGGTGACATCCCTTTCGACAGGACCGACGCGAATTGGTAAAGTCACAAGACCTAGTGGCTTTCGTTCTACTTCATCGTATGCTTTAATAGTGATCTTTCATCGAGGATCAATAGAGTCCTCAGAATAACACAATTGTCTAAGCAGAGCTGCAGAAACAATATTTAGGCTAGCACCATTGTCAATTAGTACCCGACGAACACATGTCTGGTGGATCATAACCTCAATGTGTAGAGGCTGATTGTGTGGGTGATTCAGTGAGTTGTCATCCTCCTCAGAGAAGGTCATAAGATGAGGTGAGGTCAGGTGACCTACCATGGATTGAAATCGTTCAAGATCAAGATCCTGAGGAACGTTTGTCTCAGTGAGGGCTTTGTCCAGAATTTGCCTATGAGCGGGTGAAATTTTAAGCAGCTCAAATATAGAAATGTGACCATTGGTTCATTTTAATTGATCTAGAACACTATAACTGGTTGCAGTCAAGTTCGTCGTGTGTTTTGCACCTTTACTGGATGGACCAACCAGGGCTTTGTCCTTGTGTTGTTCGAGATTTGAAGTAGGAGGTGTAGGGCCTTTGAGCACCAATTTTGCATGAGAGCGAGTAACAGTGTTAGCACAGTGTTGCGAAGACGTATTATCCATGTTATTGGAAGTAGGGCCTCTCAAGACGAATGGTGTCTTGGGTTTATCATTATCTTACTTTCCCTTTATGGTAATAACGTCGCAGTATTCAAAATCTATAGGTTCAACCATGTGAATGACATTGTCATCATTGGAATACATATAGTTGACCTTATTGTAGGGTTCTGGTTTCGAAGTCTCTCCTTTTTCGTAAGGTGGGAAAGGCTCTTTGAACGCCTTGTGGTCCGAGTTTTTGTTATGTCCATCTACCACAAGTTCACCAGCATCAATCATGTCCTGGACTTTATGACATAAGTTTATACAATTGATGGTTTTATGACCCTTGTTTTGGTGATACTCACAAAATGAGGTCTCATTCCACCATGGTGGACGTGGTTGTGGATCATAGGGACGAGGGTTATCCATTGGTGAGATAAGCTTGTGTTGTAGCAATGTTTTGTAAACCACATCCAAAGGTTCTCCTAAAGGCATATACTCTCACTTGGGTCGTGCTGCCCATGAGTTTCTCGGTTTATTCCCACACATTTTATTGTCAGGAGGAGGCTTCTCAGCACTTTTGGTCGCTTTGAAGCAGTCTGTGAGATTAAATGCTACTTTAGCGAGTTTTGGTGTGACATTATCAACAACCCCATCATGTACAATTTCTCGGTTCTTGTTGACATGTTTGGTTTTATCCTTGTTGGAAGTGGAACCTTGTTTTGAGTCTCTCTGAAGAGTGAGCTCACCTTTCTTGATCATAAATTCTTCAATATAGATAGCCTATGTAATCATGTCTTCAAAGGTACGCGGACCTTGTGGTTGGACTCTATACCCGAAATCAGGTAAGAGGTTATCGGTGAAAATGTGTGGGCAGTTTAGCTCCCTCTTGGGCGAGTTTGAGAAAGTACTTTTCTTTCTCTTCATTGATTAGGATTCCCATGACCTTCTGAAAGTTTTTGTCTCGTCGACATCTTACTATGTGTTCAGGAAGGATTTCCACCTCTTCTTGTTCTTCATCAGTGTCATTTTCTTTCTCTTTCTCCTTGTCATCCCTAGGTTGTTCTTGATATCGACTATGGCTACCTCGTTCAGGTTCACGATTAGGCATTATAGGAACTTGTTCAATTTCCGTATGTTGTGTTTGAAAAGGGTCTGTGGAGAAAGGGTCATACATTGTGTTTGAGAATGCAGGACTCCTACCTATCTCAATATCCTTTTGGTAAAAAAGATTCCCAATTTGTTGCAAATTGGGAAATGTTCGTTGATCTTGAGATGACCTTTCAGGTGAGGAAGACCGTGAAGACGCCTCACTAGCCAAAGTAGATATGGATTGCATAGTGAAAGGTAAGCTACCCCTATTGCGATTACGACCCCTTGCACGACCACGTCTAATGTTATCAGGATAAAACACTTTCCCACTTCTGGTTGTGACAGTCATAGGCAAGGAAAAGAAGCTAGAACCTAGACAAGGACTATACTAAGACTGAGTCTCAAAAAGGACAAGATAGTAACAAGAATGCTGTTCACTAAGGCACAAATGGTCTGATTTAAAGGCTAGAATAGCCAAAGATTATGACCACTGCAGCACAAAGTATGGCAAGCATTAAGACGAGGATGTATGAGACGAGACTAGCCAAGGTATAAGACATAAGTTTTCAATTAAGCGAAGTGTCGCTGTTCCAGGACTGTTTGCAAACAAAGAGTGATAAATGGACGCAAAAAAGGATAGCATACAGGCTGCAGATAGCTAAAACAGACCCAAATTGTAAATGCTGATACAAAACTTCACGCAAAAAACCTTTACGGGTCACGCGAAGAAGTTTTACGGCCCGCGCGAAGATGTTTATGTCTCGTGCGAAAATCAGTAACAGTTTTTAATTTTGCGCGAGAATGTTTCTGTATCGCGTGAAGATGCGCAATAGAACTTTAATTTCGTGCGAGGGCAAAATGGCTTCGCGCGAGATCCAAATCATTTCGCGCGAAACCAAAATGATTTCGCGCGAACGAACATAATAGTTTCACAACAGTGACTAATTTTGACAAAAAAATTTATCGATCCAATAACCAGGCAGATAAACAGGCACGTAGAATAGCAAGCGAGTGATTACAAGCACGTCCGAAAACAATGAGCAAGGACAAAAGCAACCTTGCGCATGAACAATCAAGTGACTTAGTTTGTGTTTAATCCATAAGAGAGCTATTTGTGTACATTTTCAAAGAGTTTTGCAATCATCGCACACATTCGTTAGAAAAATAAAAGTTGGCTTCTCTAAGGTATTTAATAATGGTTTGACTCTGCAACTTTTATGGCTCACAAGGGTGACCTCCAATCTTGGCGCACCGAGGTTTTGACACAGTCTGAGAACTTAATCTTCAAGAGCTGCTAGGGAGATCTGACAACCCACAATGAACAACACCCGTGGAGATTTCTTCCACAAGGACATTTATATAGCGGTTGTCACTACCATGGCGAAAATGGCTATTACCGTTTGAGGTTCCGTCATCACAGTTTTCCCTGTAGAGGGATTGTCTGTTATGGTTAACCCTCTCTAAAGGTGACCGACTCACAATAGTATACCACAAGGGGACCTAGCTTCCAGATTCAAGGTTCTAACACTTTTTCACCTTTAGCTCAATCAAAGCAAACAGATTAATCCAACACGCTAAACTAAGATTATCCCTTAAAGATCTATGATATCATCTTCCTATGATCTATCAACCTCTCCGGAGAAAGGATGCCTTAATCAACAAGTCAAAGATTCATCTATCTACAAGATGCTCAAAGTATCCTCCCCACCCATAAGGAATCCGTCTTAGAGAGGAGTTTCACTAGGAACCCACTCCCTCAAGATCCACGAATAGTGTTCATGGGGGCTTAATTACTATGTGTGTATAGATGTTAATTCCTGAAAGCAAATCTATCTAAAAGTAATCAAAAAAAGCACAAGGTGGTACACTTAACGCTTTAACTAATGTGAGGTGAGTCCAAAGATGTGGAACATTTAACCCCTCACACAAGCCAAAACGAGTCCACAACTCAAAAATTAGTGAGTTCTAAAAAGCACAAAAGGGTTGCCTTGTGGAACCTTTAACGCTTATGTCCTGTAGACTCCTCCCCTATTTAACGTGGTGTTGAGCTTGCAACCACAGGGTGGAACGAGGGGCCGGCAGATTAGCGAGTCCAATAACCCAAGATAGTTAATCAGATCTATCACTAAAGACTAAGCCTGCCAAATGAATACTAACAGAGATTACGCCCTAGTATGAGTTTATGCATGTGTTGTAAAATGGAAGTACAGAAGGAAACACACAAGCTCAACATGAAAGATGTTTGTTTTAGATTCAAATGAAATGTTATCAGCTGATGAAGATTACCTGGTGATCCTCGCAATGCGCTTAGTAGATTCTTACCTGTTTCTGACAACTTTAGCACGCTTTTCCCATTATTCCAAAAACCACTACTATGTTGTTCAAAAAAATCAAGACAAAACACAGAAACATGAGAAACTACTAACAGTCAACAGAAAAATCAAAAAACACGCAAATCAATGCAAAAAAAATTTGCCTCTGTCATCAGAGTTTCGCGTGAAATTCCTGACAGTCCGCGCGAAGAAGTTTTAGGGCCCGTGCGAAATCAAATCCGGCTCGCACAAGATTAAATTTAGCTCACGAGAAAAAATAAAGTCTCGCGCGAAGATTCGCGCGCCAAAGAACTTTCTCGCGCGATGCGGAAAGAATCTTCGCGTGAAGATTCTAGATCCTCGCGCAAAAATGAACAGTTTCTCGCGAAGATTCAAACCTATACGAAACAGTACGAACAAAGAACAAAAAAATGATTTAAAAAATACAGAAAGAGGCTAGAAAAATTGATTTTCACGGCCCCACGGTGGGCACCAGAAATGTATGCGTGAAAATGTGGCCTATGCTAACACACACACTTCAACACGGTCCTTATTTGCGGATTCATCGCGGAATGAACATTGAATTGTTCATCCAAAATTTGCCCTACAAAGCGACCTGTTGCCTTCTATCTAAAGGGATTTTGCCTGTTAATATCCTCAGAATCGAGGTGTAGGCAACCAGACCCTCTAAGAATGAAGGATTTGACAAGGGAATTAAGCTAAGAATGAGTATACAGATTAATCTAAGAAAATGAAAGATGCAATGTAATCTAAGAACAAATGAAGCAAACTAGATTAAGCATATGCATGATTAAACTAAAATGAGATTAAACTAAAAATGAGAATGTATACAAAAAATGTAAGTAAATATGAGCATGAATTTCAACAGCAATTCGATAGAAAATCAATTCATCCTCCCCCAAATGAAGAGATGAGGGTCTCTTAAATAGAGTTTCCTGGAATCCATCAACGGTTGAGATCGATTCAGATCAACGGTCAGGATTGAAGATGAGTTTCAGTCATAAAGGGAGATTCCCAAGTTAAAGGGAGTTAACAAAACTTAATTTGAGATAAATAAGGAGTTAACTATTTTAATTTGAGTAGAAAAAGGAGTTAACTGTGTTAACTCATTTTTGATCAATAGTGAACTGGAAATTCCCCTTTTTTGAACTGAAGAGAGATTTTGTTGAGATATTTAATTTAATAAAATGAAATATGCTCTCATAATTACTTTTTCTATTTAATTAAATAATCTTTAATTAATTAGAGACACTTTTGTTTAATTAAATAACTTTATTTAATTAATTAGGAATGTCTTCCCATTTAATTAAATAACTTTATTTAATTAATTAGGAATGTCTTCCCATTTAATTAAATAACTTTGTTTAATTATTTAGAAGTAAGTACTCTATTTAATTAAATAATTTCTTTTAATTAATTAGAAATACCTTTCCCATTTAATTAAATAATTACATTTAATTAATTAAGATAGGCGTATTTATTAAATTAAATAAATTTAATTCCATAGTATATTAGCCTTAGGATATAATTTAATTTAATTAAAGTATAAATACTTAATAATTAAATTAAATATTAATCAAGTAGGTTTAATGAAACTAATATGAGTACGTACTATAGGAATTAAATAAGAAATATGATGAATGCAGATTAGGGTTTTTCTGCATCTGACAATTAAGTCAAGTAGCAAATAGCAGAATGAGAATTGCCTATTAGAATAGGATTTTGGAATTATCAAAAATAGACTAGAATTGGTATAATGGCAATGAGCCAATTTTGGGGTATTACAAGTACTCCATTTAATTAAATAATTTTGTTTAATTAATTAGAAATACCTTTCCCATTTAATTAAATAATTACATTTAATTAATCAAGATAGGCGTATTTATTAAATAAAATAAATTTAATTCCATAGTACATTAGCCTTAGGATATAATTTAATTTAATTAAAGTATAAATACTTAATAATTAAATTATAATTAAATCAAGTAGGTTTAATGTGACTAATATGAGTACGTACTATAGGAATTAAATAAGAAATATGATGAATGCAGATTAGGGTTTTCTGCATCTGACAATTAAGTCAAGTAGCGAATAGCAGAATGAGAATTGCCTATTAGAATAGGTCTTAGGATTGATTAGAAATAGACTAGAATTGGTATCATGGCAATGAGCCAATTTTGGGGTATTACACTAATTACATGTTTCAAGATTAATAAGGATATTGGGAGTTGTTTTAATTGCATAAGTGATTCACCCTCTGCCCTCTCAGTTATCTTGGTGGAATTTAACTTTCTAACAAATACATGTTGAATTAGACTTAAAATAATGTACATTGGAACTCAAATTTAATAATATGTTCTTGTATCATCTCAAATTGGAAGCACTTGAATTTAATGAATTTTTAGCACCTATTAAATGTGAGATCATCAACCTCCCTCTCTCTTTCATCTCTTCTTCCCTTTTCTGTCCTTCTCCCTAGGTGGAGATGGGGTAAAACCTAATAGATCCTCTTTAAAGCTCCTATTTTCATGGTGTTAAGATTGAGGTAGGATCTATTTCCCCTAGGTCCCTCATTTTCAAGAATATATCCACTTTTAATATACTCCTCACACCAAAATAGAATTTCCTCAAAATCTGGACCCGATTTCAAGTTTTTGAGACCTATTTTGGACCCCCAAAGACAGCCCTCGAGGTTTATGCACCTAATCATCAGGGGGGGAAAATTATCCTAATCAGTCAAGGGGAAAATTATCTCATGATTAGTTAGAGGCCATGTTTGCCTCCAATGGTCCATTTAGGGGTGAAATTTGCCCCTAATGAGGCCCTATTTTGGCTCCCCTCTTCAAGTCCCATATTATATGATGTTTAGGTGTTAATTTCTAGGTTGGTTGACCTATAGGAGTTAATTAATTAGAATCTCTATATAAACCCTTCCATTTTCTCCATCTTACATAACATAACATACACAAGCATTCAAGCACCCTAGCATTCAAGCCTTCAAGCATCCATTGGAGATCAAGGATTCAAGTGTTCAAGCAATTGAAGAAGTTTGTCTTCAAGATAGTCTTCAATCTATTCAAGATCCTTTCTTTCAACTTCTACATCCATTCAACTTCATCTACTTGATCCAAATCCATTGGTGAAATTAAGCACACTCCATTTGATTCAAGAGATATGGCTTTGTAAGGTAAATTTGTACATTTACTTAACATTCATGGTATTTGAATTATTTCAATTCAAGGTTGATTCCTAAATTGAGGTTTCACTGAGGAAAACCACCCATCAACAAAAAAAAAACCTTTTTTTATTACAAGTTGTTTATATCGGATCAACAAACAGGTTGCAGATCGCAGTACCCTTTTTAACCTTTTACAAAACTATGAAATCAAAATTAGCGCCAGATACAATCAATCAAGGGAAAAATTCACCCCTAAAGAAGTATTTCACCCCTGATAGATCACAAAAATATTTTTTGGGTTTCATCCATTGTGCATTTTTAGGTCCATGTCTAAAGATTTCCCCTTATTTTGATCAATACAGCTAGTAGAAAATAGAATTCAAAGGTGTGTTTCTTTACCCTCATTGTCCTTTCAATATATCTACTTAGATCTACTTTCCTACACAGACAAAGAACACTTAAGGAATTGGATATTACAATCACCCAGAAATGGTCATCTAGACTATGATCCTCCTTTCTATCAATTTTGCATAATTTATTAATCACTTATTATTGATCAAATCCTCAAAAATCAGTTTATTTGATTATAACATATGGTTTGGCCTCCATATCCTAAGTCTTCTATTTAACTGAAAGAACTTGCTCCCTTTTAATTAAATAAAAGCCTCACTTTCTACTTATCATAAGTATGCACACATAAAGCATTATTCCTATTTTTAAAATAAAATAAAATGCATTTTTGTCTACACATGAATGCAAAATTTTCTATGTGAGAGGTATCTTCTATTTTTAAAATAACTTTATTTCTCCTCAACACATTTCTTTACCTCACAAAATTCAACTATTGATTGTGATTGGGGGAGATGCTTATGTAGATGGATCACTCAAGATGCATTCTCCTCTCTTGATTATGCATCTTTTGCCTCTTGATCCCTACCATCCATTTATCTTTTAAAAGAGAAATCTCTCCTCATTCTCTAATCTTAGACTCTTATGCTAAAGTTATGTTTGAAGTTTACTTGGTGACTTTGAAGCTTTGAAGGACTTGGAGCACTCTTGCATTTGCATTTCACATTTGCTTTATCATTCGACTTTCATTATGGCAATATAGTTTAGATTTCCATTTATGCTCTAAAATAGCTCACCTAGTCTAAATAGGGGTTTTGTAATATTTCATACTTGTTAGCTTGTATCTTGCATCTCATTTATTTTAGTTTTCATTCTCTATTGCATACCCATTTGAGGATTCTTGATATTAGCACTTATTTCATCTACTTTTCTAATCTCTCATTCTATGGTGCACCTTGCAAGGGTTGCATAGATTTGGTTTATTTGAGAGTCACCACTTCACTTCTTGCACCTTTTCACATCATAGATAGAGAGCTATAAGCCACCTATTGAGATTATCTCTATCATAAGTATTCTTAAGAATAAGGGTTTATATAAGTGTGATACATTTTTAATACACATTTTTTGGTGCCCATCGTGGGGCTAGAACCAATTTCTAGATCTAAATTCTCGGATTTAGCTTTTTTTTTTGCGATTATAGATGAAACAACACTCTTTCATAGAATTTTGGTACTTCTACACTCTATTTCATCACTTCTATGAGTTTCTATAGTGCTTTTGCTTATTCTTTTGGTGCATATAACCAATTATGTAGCGCTTTTGCATATTTTATTATTTTCTGGTAACATTTGTCTATAGGGGTTTCAGTGCATTTATAGATTACTATAATACTTTTGAGATATTTTTCATTGCATTTGAGAATTTTAGTAGCACATATAATCATTCTTTTAGTGCTTTTGAGCATTTGCACAGTGCATTGAGCATTTTTGTAGCACTTTTGAATATTTATGCAATGCATTTTCTTACTTCTACACTACACTCACTTTGCATCTTGCTCTATCCTTTCTACAAGGTGTTTGGTGCATTTACAGGTGTTTTAATGCATTTGCACATTTTGGTAATGCATTTGAAACTTTTTGTAGTGCATGTGAAAAATTCTATAGGGAATTTGAAATTTTTTGTAGAGCATTTGAAAGTTTTTGTAGGGAATTTGCAACTTTCTATAGAGCATTTGAAATTTTTTATAGAGCATTTAAAAGTTTCTATAAAGCATTTGCAATTTTCTATAGAGTATTTGAATATTTTTGTGGAGCATTTGAATATTTATGTATAGCATTTGAATATTTCTGTAGCGCATTTGCAAAAAAGTGTTTTAAGCAACTTTCTAATCATCCTCAACATTTTGTGGTTCTTTTTCTCTTTATTTCAATGCATATGTACTTTATTTTAGTGCTTTTACTCTTTTATTTTAGCCCTTTTATTGTTGTTGCAATGCTTTTAAGGATTTTTGTGGCACTTTTACTATGTTGTACATTCTTAGAGGCTAGATTTCTTTCATTTTGATTATCTAATTTTTTTATAGGTCCTAATGCTAGTTTTATTGCCCTTTTATCATAGGTTAATAATGTGGCTCCTTAATCACTACCTTAGTCTGATCCACCTACATTCTTTAAGGTGTTTATGTTGAATCCCTTGAGGATATTTGATTATTGTCAATTATCTTCACAAGACCATTTTCCCTTTCTTGAATGGAGTTGTTTGTTGAAAGTGTTGAGGTTTCTTCATCCTTCTCTCTATCTTTTGGTGAGGCACTTGGGGTTGTTTTAGTAGTCATACCTCTTTAGGATTTCCCTCCCTCCTCTTATGATCAAGATTGTGAGGACAATTATCTATAACTATTAAAATATGCCCTCTTCTTATCTTTTGATTAGAGCGTGAACATGTATGTGTTTTCATGTGCTTGTATTTATTTGTTGTTCTCTTATGACAAACCTGAGTTGCTCTTTTGGTTCTCAAAAGTACAAGATTTATCTATTGTACATTCTTATTTTTGTTATCTAATTCCTTTATTTGTTGTATATTATGTTTTGGCATTCTAGGATGAAGCAAAGTGATATGGGCATTTAGATCATCTTCCATGTTGACCCAAAAAAAAAATTTCTTTCTTTCATGAGATCCTTTTTAGATCCAAAAACATTAAGATTTTGATTAGTACATCATTTATAGATATGCACTAATTATTTATGTTGCTACAAGTTTTCTAATGCCAACTAATCAAATATCTCTATCTCTTTTCTTTTTTTTATGGTGTGGGTATTATGTACCATGTGTTGTAAGGTGACATGTCATCAAAACAACTCATCATCTTGATATGATGCATCTACACTTTCTCCTCAAAATAATGCATTCAACTTGTCCCATTCTAAGGGGTGCTATAATAATTAATCCAATTGCATTCTTATATTTAATTCTTATTTAGTTTTCTTCCTTTGTGGGGGCCAATCAAATAAATGTTATTTTTGTCGGGGGTGATCCACTAACTCATTTAATTTACTGCCTTTGTGGGGCCTAATTCATTATTTGTTTCCTTTGTGAACAAAAACTTGCTATCTTATCTTATCTACTTTTGTAGGGACAAAATCATAATCTAAATTAATCAATCATATTTTACCCAATAGTATGGTATTTAAAGTAACACAACTTCCTAGCAACACTAGCATAATCTCAATTATCATTATCCCATGATATGTATCTAGTCATTATCATTTATTTATTTATTTTCCAAATTTTGGATTCTTCATCTAACATGTTTGTCAAAAGACAACATCTTATGATGCAATGTACCACTATATTATGAATGTTTAGGCCCTTTCCCTAGGTACAACTCGAGATGAAAAGTAGATTGTTCCTCCTCTTCATATCTCAGTATAATCTTTCTCAGCTCTTTTATCTCTACATTAGCTTACATCTCACTAATATATATTCTTTCTAAAGTGAGGGAAAATGTAACATCATAAAATATACACTATGTAATTCTATATCGCATGGAACCTTTTCTGTAGTGGAATCAAAATCTCCATGACCTAAGTATTAGAAATATGGTGTCTCAACTTTGCAATAATAAGAAGTTACTATTGATACATGAGTGGAATGGGTTCAAGGACTTGCCCTTAAATATTTAGGTTTTAAGGGTAATGCCTCCAATGACGAGATTTGGGGCCACTACCCCCATTTGAGAGTTACAAGGGATTCTTTGTTTCCAAACTTGATTCAATAACCAATTGCAGCTCCAAGGAGAAATGTGCCCCATTGGGGGTTTTCAAGGCCAAGACCCCTAAAATAAAATCTCATATACACTTTTTCATTGTGAATTATTCTAACCATTTACCATTAAGTTTGAGGTCAAATGGTGGATATTGTGTGCACCACTTATGGATGGTTTTGTCCCATAATTTTTTAATATCATTTGAAGGTTTTATATCTTGTATTAGGTGTGTGAGAGGAATTATGACATATTGTAGAAGTCTAATAGCTTTTGAGATACCTCTAGATCTCTACTGGTGATACTCCTGTGAGAAGCTTTCTCTGCAAGAATATTATAATATGTTATTGATTTCAAAATAATATATTGGGTACTTTTTGTACTATGGAATTTTTTCGCCTAAATAGTTGTCTTAAACCATTGTATTATGGTATAAATTTTATTGATTCTTTTTTTGTTAATTTTTTGAAACTATTGCAAAGATCTATAAAAAAAAATTGCATTACTTCCCGAAGAATAATTTGTGTAGGAATTTATTTTTCTACTTAACTTCCTCACACTAAGCCTCCACTTCAATCACTTGTATAATCGCCATCCTTTGTTCAAATTTCTAGTTCCATGTATACCATTTGTTGTACAAGACTTTATATGGAACAACTCATCTCACAAATCTATAATTTAAAGATGATTATTGGAGCATTACACCTTTTATTCTTGGCAATCTAACACCTCCTTTGGTAGGCCACCAAAATTGATAATCCCCTGAGTTGGTATAAACCTCCATTTTGGTCCCTTATTTGGTCTTCTTGACTTTTATTACAATATTCTTCTTCATTGGGATAACTTATTGGTTGTTTACATACTCTCTTGAGCTTCTTGATTGATTTTGCAACTCTGTATTTCTTGTTCTTCTCATCTCCATTATACACCATCCACTAACCTCATTGTTTCCTTCATTCGTGTGAGCTTTGGATTCTTTTTGGTACTAAAAGGGAGTTATCTTTTGACCTCATATTCATTTTCATAGATTTTTGAAGAGCATATCACTAGCATTTTTAATTTTTATCTTCTATTTATTATTGTGGTTATCATTTTATTAGTTATCGTATCTATTTTAGCTATCCCTAGAGGTTGAAACACCAAAATAGGGGTCTAACTTTGGTTGAACTATAAAAAATGCATGATTTTTCTTCTTTCTTTGTGTGTGGGTCTAAAGAGGAGAATGGGTATCATATTGGGAGTCTTCATCATTGTATAGTCATAAGCTCATGTTACTCATTCTTTTTCATATAAGCATCATTTTGTAGATCCTATTATGATTTTACTTTCATTGTGGTCTATTTAAGTATTGTATCATCCTTTTGCCCTTATAGTAAGGTTTTAGTGCCCAATCTATGTAGGAGGTGTGGGTTTCATGATGGTGTCTTGCATATGTACTATAGTCCTAGACTCATGTGTGCACATCCTAGAGAAAGAGCTCATAGGGCCTATCAAATGGTCTCAGTGACCTATGTTTTAAATTTATGTGATCTAAATGTTTCATATTTTTGTATCATTAAGTTATAATAGTGTTTCAATTTATACATCTAGCTAGCTAATACTTCTTTTAAATTAATTAATCTTTCTATCTCACTAGAACACTAGTAAAGTGACGTAACATTCTCCCCTTTGAGATTTCATCCATCTCTAGGGTGAAAAATCCCCTTCTCTACAAGATACTATAGGTGGAGCCAATGTTTAAAAGTAGGAAAAGTGAAGCATACATAAGCTCCATTAATTGCATGAAGAATTAGATCAATATGTGATACTCGTTCTATCCTGGGGATCTTAAGAGACCATGTTAGATCTATATAACATGCAATGATTAAGACAAGTGTAAAATAAAAAGATACGTCCACTACTATTATCTAAGACACTTGGATATGATTACATCATTTGTTAAGATATGTGACATGAATAATAATAAAATTATCACTTAGAACCTCTTTACACTAAACAAAATTAGAGCATTTTTAATATTAGCTTCATTTCCATTATGAAATAACAACCAACACTTGAGAAACATATATATATATATATATATATATAATTTATTTTTATACATATAGAAAAATCTATTCTTAGAAATAAGTAGAACATTCATAGGTTCCATGATTCAAGAGAACATTTTTATTTTTACTTTTTACCAGTGGAAATAAGTAGGAATAGATTAGCACCTTGAAGGCTTGTAGTAATTTTTTCATAATATGCTTATGATACTTTCCTAGATCTATGAAGCCTAGAAGGATTGGGATGTGTTGGTGATAAAATAACACGACCAATAACATTTACCGACCCATATAGATATGCCAACACTTTTTGGCTTAGTGTAAAGTGTGGAATAAAAAATATCACACTTACCACCCTTACACTAAATGACATTTTATCATTTTACAATATTGAATTCACTCTTGATATGAGAAAAACATCAAGACTTGGGAATAACTTTGATAGGTTATTGTAGATGCATAACATACAGTATGTGTATAAATAAATAAATAAACTCATACGTAACAAATTAAACAAGAAAATTTTCAAAGTTTAACTAGTGTTTGGTCTTAAGGTTCTTAAGAGACTATAAATCCATGAAAGTTGTAAGGATCAAGATGTGTTGATAGTGAAACTAGTAAATTTAATACCATCTACTAGTCCACCTATATTTTTTGGTGTCATCAATTTGATTTTATGGGGCATGCAATAAAATATATATTGGTCTTAGCATTCCTATATTAAATGAAATTAAATCCAGTTGTAAATTTGTGTGTGCTTCCACCATAGGAATTATTTTGAGTTAAGGACTAAATTACATTGTTGTTTATAAATGTTGATATTAACATTGTGTGGTAGATAAATTGTGATGTTGATATGCATATCATCAAGGTTCAAACCCCACTACTTTGTTTTTATTTTATGTTTAAACGGGAATGAGGTTCTCCTTTTGGGGACTCATTGGTTCATATTTCAAGATCAAAATCATTTATCCGTTTAAAAATAAAGAATTTGTTATGTATAAACTTAACATCCACCTACAAGTTTTGATTAGTACTCATCTCTTTGTGTGTGTCTCTAGATCTCTTTTTTTGCCTCTCTATCTATATGTTTAGCATTTTGTTAATTTTTCAAATGGTGTATTTTGTCTTTAGGTTGAAAGAATGTTAACTAATTTCATGTGTCAACTCACTTTGACATCAAACATCAAAGATGGCTTTAGAGTTGAATACACTTGCAAGAGCTCTAGACTTTTGAATAACAAAGCTAGACACATGAACTATAATCAAGATGCCTCTTTAAATCATTATTTTTTCAAGAGATGTGGTTATAAAGTAAAACAGAATAGATCTATAAGTCATCATCATGTAGTCCCTAATGGTTTCCCTTCAAATAGCTGCATTAAATTCTAAAAAATAAATCAATGTAATACTTAAGGAAAAATCATCAATACCAAATTATCATAATCATTTCTAGAGAATCATATCATAAAGCTTGGCATAAGCATGGATAGATTAAAGTTGAAACACTATGTTCCAAGGTTATGCTTGAAACACACTTCCAATTTCAAATGTCAAGGAAAATATGCAAAACACAATCTCCTCTTTGAAATGTCTTAGCAAAACTCTACTTAATTTTCTTAATGGTTATGTAGCTCATAGTTTTTCGTAATATACAATGTGATTTCTTGATAGACATTTGCACATGTTTCTAACATTAATATTTTTATTACCTGAACATTAAATTGTTTTGTAGCCTAGAAATCCATAAATTTTCTTAATAGTAATTTTTGTGTAAAATGGCACATATATCCTAGAACTTATAGAACCATTATCATATGTTTTGTAATATAATCTATATTTTGTAGTGGAACATATATTCTTGGAATAGCTTCCAAACTTATCTAAAAGACGTAGCCATCTTGACTCAGGTAAAGAAAACCCTCAAAAGGTTAAAGATTAGTTAGTTGTTACAAATTGTAATGTTATGACAAATGTTTTTTGGAAATATCTTAAGAATATCCTTATCCCTTCAAATCAGCAATTTGGACTTGCATTTGAGCTCAATTAGAGCGCCATCTACTTTCAAGTAAGTTTTCTCACACCTCTAGACCAAAATAAGTCATCTTTGTTGGTCAAATTCAATGCTTCCCAAGGTTGGTTGTTTCTCGTGGACTTTATTAAAAGGTGTAATTCTTACAAGTGATAGACTTACTCATCTTGGAATTTCTCCCAAGTTTAACAATATTTTTGGGATAGTGAATCAAAAACAACTATCATTTGATATTGTGTTGCCCTTGCAATCCTCTTGTTGGACACAAATCAAAAACAAACTTCATTGGGTTCCTCCATTTAATGGAGAATTTTCTAAGGTTTTTTTAATACTAGCTTCTTCTTAATCAAATAATATTCTTTGTAGTTGTTTGGGTGGTTTCCCCTTCCAGTCTGATTCAGAACATTTGGTGGGATTGTGATGTAAGGAAGCATATTAAACCTTTTCAAGAACTCCCAAATAAATCATAGAGTTCAATGATCAACATAATTTCCTCAACATGATAGAGGCATTGACACATGTGAAATAAACTCTATAATGGTCATGAAAATACAATCATAAGTAGTCATCAATAACTCTTTAAAAATTCATAATTAATCTGATCCCACCCTTCATATTGTATAATAGGTAATTATATATCATGTCTCCAATTTATATCAAGATCCAATGGTCCAATAAAAATCTATGAATGTTTTCCCAAAACTGGTCACTGTGAATCGGAGTTTTGGGTAGTTACAAATGGTTTTCACCAAAACTTTGATAACTTCCTCAATAGTCCATGAAATCATATCAAACCAAAAGAAATGGAAAGATTATTCATTGTACTAAACTACCATTATATAGATACACTATTTTCCAATCTGTACATGGTCGTACAAGACATAAAAGTAAGAGGAAGAATTTTTAAGACAACAAAACAATAGATTTAAACAATGAAAATATGATACCAAAATGTTTCCAATGCTTATCAAACTTTACATCCTACATATGAACAACCATTAAAAGGTTTTAATAACCTTTACAACGTCATGTGGAATTTATAACTACTCAACTTCCTCATATGACCATCCAACTTCCCATTTTGTGTTTTCACAACTTTTGAAAAGTTCCATTTCACAACTTCTATAATATTTGACTCAAATGAATTTACAAATTTACAAGAACATTCCAAACATATTAGAATGGAATAATAATGTCCTTTATAACCATTTTACCACTTCATGGTTTTTTTATACAAATTTTATCAAATAACCAATTCAAGACCATAATAAGAGAAAATTAAATACTTTGTTCGGAATAAGAGAGTGGATTTGTTCTTCTTAATAGATGATATGAGAATCTTATCATAATGGATAGCATTTCTCTCCCCTTCAAAGATAGCCTTATAAACAACAAAACTAAGAAAATTAGTAGTAAGGAGGTGAGATGAAAACCCCCCAAAATTAAACTTTAATGACTCCTCAAAAGGTAATATTAATTAGAACCTCATGAATCAGTAGTGTTTCGAAAGATTCAAAGGGAGACATCATACTGCCTTGGCTAAAAGAATTCCATGTGGAACGAGAAATGTGGTTGAGGCAAGGGCCCTAGTGGCTAGAATAAAGTTGGTTGCCTTATTCAAAGTTCCAAAATTAGTCATTGAAATGAATTCCCATAATATTGTCTCAACTTTGAAACAAATTGAATCATTTAATTGAAGTATTAACTATATTTTGAAGCAATTTGAATCATTTAATTGAAATATTAACTATATCTTACAAGAAGTTGTGGGGCTTCTCAGGTTCTTTCATCGATTTCACATCCTTTGCCGTTATAAAGAAGCATATTTAGTTGTGAATTGTCTTCCTAACAAATGCTACCTTTCACAATTAATGGTCCATTAATTTTGGAAGAGAAATTATCGATAATTTGTGTTTTTAGTTAAGGAAATAGCTAAATTGTAAACTAAAAGGTAATTCTCCCATATGCACATGCATGCATATAAATGCCAGCACCATCGTAGAACCCATCTTTTCAATATTGTCGCATCAGTATTTCAAAATTATGCAGAGGATTAGTGTACCAAAAATAAATAGTATCATAACACAGTGTCACACAATTTTAAATTAAAAATTACATTTGGAGAATAAGAGTTCAAAAAAATCAAGCCGAAAAATTGGACGAATGATGTAGGAGTGACATTTTTCTACAACCTGCTATCGAGCTAGGCCAGTGGTACCCTAGCCTGTCCCTATTATTCATGTGCATGCAAAGGTGGGGGTTCATGTATGGTTGTGAGGGGGAGGGAATCTGCAGTGATCATTGGTTAAGATGCTACTTGTATAGACATTGCTTGCTCCTTTTTGGCCGCCTTTTTGTGGGTAGTGTGGTCATTTTTTTGTGGAGGGGTCTGGACAGTGTTCCTTTTCCATGAACAGTCCTAGTCAGTGAGTGGCCATGTCTCAAGGTGAGCTTTCTGGGGCTACGCCCGAGATAGATTTGCATGATGTGGGGGATATGCATTTGTCAGGACATGGGGCAAGGGTGTTTGATAATGTACTCTTTTCTCAAATTTCAGGAGCTAAAAAATCGAGTCTGCCTAGTGGATCTTGGATTATGAAGATTAATAGGTGCCTTGAGTGATGCAAAGAAAGACCCAAACTGGTAATCCCTTTTGAAATGATTGCCGAGGATGTTGAGTACTATTCTAAGCAATGGTTGTATTGCAAATTTTTGGGATTAAGAGTATCTCTTCAATTTCTAGAAAATTAGGCTCAGAGAATTTGGGAACTAGAGGGTGTAATGCAGGTCACATCGCTTGCAAATAAATTTTTCATGGTTACATTCAACTACCTAGCTGATCACAATAGGGTTTTTTATTATGGGCCCTATTTTTACAACCAGGTTGGGCTATTTGTCAAGCCATGGCATGCAAGATTTAATCCCTCTGAGGAGCTTCCAAATCAAGTCCTAGTGTGGGTTTGGTTACCCAAATTTCCAATAGAATTTTGTCTAGAGGATGTTCTTCATATACTTGCATCAATGTTGGGGAAGCCAATGGGGTCTTCAACACAAACCCTTGGTAAGAAGGTAATGACTTTTACTTGAATTTGTGTGGAACTTGATTTGAGTAGACCATTGTCAGATGTAATGGAAATGTGGGCGAGATCATATTCTTGGGTGTAGCAACTAGACTATGACACCCTTCCCTTCCAATGCCACCTTTGTCATGAATATGGCCACCTACTGCGAAGATGCCCGAAGGCCAAGATAGTGGAGTAGCAGCCTCCAAATCCTCCCCGTAACACCCCTGGTGCTGATAAAGGGAAGAAGTCAATTTCTGGTGAGGGTAAGGATGCTGAGGATTTTTTTTAGGTTAAGGCTTGTAACCATAGTACAAGGAAAAAGAGCACTCTAATGGAGAGACATTATGAGGATACTTTTAACGGATTTGAGGTCTTGGATGAATTGGGATAGCAAGAGGTTAATCCAGGATTTATTAGTGTGGATCAATTTGTGGTAGATTTCATCCTAGAGATTGCCTCTTCCATTCCTCCTCCTACTCCACATGTGGAACCTGCCATGCCTATGGTCACTGATGGGCAGGCAGGGGCTCAGGTGAATCTAGGGTCAAATGTTGATTTGCGATAGGGAGAAGAGGGCACTACCCTTCCTGCACAGACTATTGTTTCAAATATGGATAAGTGTGGAAAGTCTTCTCCTCATCTAGGTATTCTTCAAAAGGATGGCAAGAAGGGGACTTCAAAGAAAAGCAGTAAAAGTGGACAAAAGAAGGACTTGGAGAAAATTAAGATGATAGGGGAGACTTTGGTAGAATTAGGATCTGTTAAGACCTTGGATTCCAATTTTTTGACTCTCCAAAATTATTGTTATTTCATGGAATGTAAGGAGCTTGAACAACAGCCCTAGACAAAAATTTGTTCGAGAATTGGTTAGAAGTCATTCCCTTGATGTTCTTTTTCTTCAAGAGACCAAGATTTTCGTTGAGTGCATGATGAGTGTAGCACCTAAATTGTGGAAGTATGGTCAATATCAATGCATTGGAGCATAGGGATCTTTGGGGGGTGTGGCTCGCTTCTAGAACCCACAAAAGATCCAACCTTTGTGGTGGATATCCTTTAGGTCCTCCTTATCCATGGTCTCTTTATGCCCTAAGTCAAGAGAATTTGTTCTCTTCTCCAATGTCTATGCTCCTGTTGATTTCCAAGGTAAAATCCTTGCATGGAATAATATTCATTTTGTTCGTAGTCCTTTTCCTTATTTTCCATGCATTATTCCTAGAGAATTTAATGTTATTCTTGATTTATCTGAAAAATGAGGTGGGTATTGCAAGACTTGAGCCCTCTTCTATGCTATTTTGAGATAATATATTGACACTCAATCTTGTGGATACCAAGCCTAGCAATGGCCAATTCACTTGGAATAATAAAAGGGTGGGAGACAGTTGCATTGTTGAGCGCCTCGATCGATTCATGGTTTCCTATTTTTGGGTGGGCGGATTGTGGTCTTCCAGTTTGGAGAGGTTTGGATCATTGACCTATAAAGCTTGCTATTTCTTCTTCTCAGTTGCCTCAGAGGCCACCTTTCAAATTCCAAATCATGTAGTTGACGGACCCGAATCTTCATGAATATGTGGCTGAGTGGTGGAGGGATGGTAGACCTACCTTTGGTACAACAATGTATATTTTTGCTAAACTCTGTCAATATGTCAAGTATCAACTCAAACGATGGAACAAGCAATGCTTCAAAAATATTTTTCAGGTGAAAAATGTGGCTTAGGCTTACTTGAATGATATTACCAGGTTGATTAGGGAGGATGGGGTGTCAAAGTATTTGTTGCAAGAGGAAGCTAGGGCTTTAAAAGCCTTGGAGGAATGGGAGCTAAGAGAGGAATTTTTTTGGAAATTAAAAGCTCGAATTGAATGGCTTCAAGAGGGTAATAAGAATACGGCTTTCTTCTTGAATTTGGTGAAGGCTAGACAACATGGTAATTCTATATCAACTCTCTTTGTCTCAAGATATCTCTAATGAAGCCGTGTAGTATTTTGCTTCTTTATTTAGGGAAGATTCATAGGGGGATTCGATTGAAGAACCTTAGGTCCTTTCTTGTATTCCTTCTTTGGTTTCTTTGGAGATGAAAGAGCATCTTATGAGTACCATATCTTTGGAGGAACTAGAGATGATTTTTTTCTAGATGAAAAAAGGAAATGCTCCTGGTCCAGATGGCTTTCCGATTGAGTTCTTTCAAGAATTTTGGGACATTATCAAGATAGATTTACTGGCAATTGTTCAAGAATCCCAAAAGAATAAACAAATGCTTCAAGCCTTGAACTCTACCTTTCTTGCTCTCATCCCTAATGGGGAAGGGGTTGATCGAATAAATCAATTTTTCCCTATATATCTTTGCAATGTTATTTATAAAATTATATCTAAGTTGATTGATTATAGGTTAAAAAAGTGGCTTCCACTACTAATTTCTAAAGAACAAAGTGGTTTTGTGGCAGGCCGCCAGATCTTGGATGGGTGGTAGTGACTACTGAGACTATTCATTCTATGGCCAACTCTAAAGACAAGGCTATGTTCATCAAGCTAGATATGGCTAAGGCTTATGACAAAGTTTGTTGGTCATTCCTCCAAAAGGTCTTGGGAGCCTTTGGTTTTGAGGAGGAATGGATCCGTTGGGTTATGAGTTGTGTGAATTTGACTTCTTTCTCAGTTTTGATTAATGGGGAGCATTCTGATCTTTTTGGTGCCTCTCAAGGTTTACAGCAAGGCAACCCCCTCTCTCCTTACTTGTTTCTTCTTTTGGTGGAAGGTTTGGGACGGTTGATAAAAAGAAATGTACAAGGGGGCTTCATTCAGGGTTGGCAATGGGGAGGAGGCCTTCCTATGCAATCACACCTATAGTTTGTGGATGATATGGCTTTGATGGGCATAGCTACCATTCGGGAGGCTTCTAATATACACAAGGTGTTGGATGTTTATCTTGCTACTTCATGCCAGTTAATTAATGAGGGAAAGTCTTTCATTTTTTTCTTCAAAACTCTGCCATCTATTCAGAGGAGAGTTGCTCATATTCTCAGATTCCAAATTGGGAGTCTTCCATTGCTCTACCTTGGGATTCCTATCTCAAGTGGCAAGCAATCTAGGAATTCTTGGCAGGTCATTCTGGATAAGGTTCATATCAAAGTCACTCATTGGACCCATCGCTGGCTATCCTTCGTTGGTCAGGTAAAACTGCTCCAATCTATGGTTCAAGCTCTTCCTCTCTATAGGAGTATGATTCAGGTGGCACTGATGAGCTTTGTTAGGGACCTAGATTCCTTAGCAAGATAGTTTTAATGGGTTGGCAATTTATCTTCAACCAAGTGGAGCCTTATCAAGTGGGAGGTTGTTTGTAGCCCAAAACAGTTTGGTGGTCTTGGATTACGGCAGTCATTGCTTACTAGTACTACTTTGGTACCCAAATTGTATTGGCGATGCTGTGTGGAACAAGATCGGGTATGGGCAAAAATTTTGACTCTGAAGTACTTTCCAGGGATCTCCCAGAAAGATATCCCTTGGTATAGCTTGAATGGGAAAGGTTCGGTGATTAGGAGTACTCTCAAGAAAGGTGTTGTGCTCATTAAGTGTGGCCTATTTTAGATCTGCAAGGGTGGGTCAGATCTGGCATGATGCTTGGGATGGCTACCCTCCCATGGTCATTCAATATCCTCATTTGTGTATATTGTCCCAGAGGTTTTGTGAAGTTGGATGGTCTAGGGTGTGCGACTTTAAGTCATTTTCCCTTCAGGGACAATTGGTGGAGGCAAGATGGAAGAACCCAAAGGAATGGCCTATTTTCGGGCTAGATGTGGAGTGTGCTAAGCTCCAATATATTGTTTCTAGCTGAAACTGTAGCACCCTTATGGATGATGATGTGTTGGCATGGTCCTCTAACCCCAAGGGTGCTTATATTGTTTCTTCTCAGTATTAGGAGTTGCTATCCCAGCAATATGTGAGTGGGGGAGGTTCAGTGGTGGAAGAAAGTTTGGAATGAGTTTTCTTGGCCAAAGTGTAATTGCTTTATTTGGACTTTGGTCTTGAATAGATGCTCAACTTGGGACAATATTCAGAGGAGGGGTTTTTTTGGCCCATCGAGGTGTGTTCTTTGTAGTAGTCGGGAGGAAGACTCTTTGCATTTGTTCTTTCACTACCCTTTCACCCTACAGCTGTGGCATTTCTGGTGGGGTGTTTGGAAGTGCCTGTGCATTCATGCCTCCTCCCTGGTAGAGTTTTGGATGAGATTGGGGAGGCCCCCTTCCTTGGCCCCCTTCTTGCAGGATGTTTGGTATGTTGGACCTATCTTTCTACTATGGCAAGTATGGTTGGAAAGGAATTGAAGAATCTTTCGAGTGGAGAAATTGGAGATTCAACAGGTCTGTCTTAGAATTATGGGAATGATTCAAGATATTGTCATAGCTAAGAGTGAGGTTGTGTTGTCACTTGAGAAAGGTGATGCTGAGATGGTTGATAGGTTTGGAATATAAAAGATATCTCCGACCTCAGCTTGTGTCAGCAGAGGCAGACATGCGAAGCAAAAATTTTTAAGGGTGGGGAGATGGTTGCCCCCTCCTGCTGGTTTTTTGAAGATTAACATAGATGGTTCTTCCAGGGGAAATCCAAGTCCGGATGGGATAGGTGGGATTGGTAGGAATTCTTTTGGATCAGTGGTCTTTATTTTCTCTGCTAACAAAGGGATGCAGACTGTTAATAGGATGGAAGGTTTGGCTATCCTATATGCTTTGAAGCGAGCCTATGCTCTAGGGTAGTGTAAGGTGATTTGTGAATCTAACTCTCAAGTTCTAGTTAATCTTCTCCTTGAGAGGAAGATTTTGAATGTTAGCTGGCAGTTGTCTACAATAGTGCAATAGATTTTACAAGTTAGTTCTTTGATGGATTCAGTGTCTTATGCCCATATTCCAAGGGAGTGGAATAGGGCAGTTGATAGTCTACCAAAATGGGCGTTTGGGAATATAGATGGTGGGAAGATTGATGAGTGGGAGTAGATGCCCTGTGAGTTATGTCAAGACTTGGAGAGGACTCTTACAAAGGATGTAAGTGGAAATAGGAAAGGATGATCTAGTCCTTGTCTTTTTTGTGGTCTCTAGTGATTCTCGAGGCTTTGGCCCTTTGCTATTTTGTAATGTTTTGTTCTAAAGTTCAATAAAGTTTTTACCCCTCTTTTTTCAAAAAAAAAAAAAACAAAGCCACAAAATATATATATATATATATATATATGAGTTCAAAAAAAAAATCTAACTGTGCAAATATATATAAAAGAAAAGTTTTTAAAAATCAACTAAGTTAATTTATTTTTTGAATTTATGTATATTGGTCAACTTTGTTAAAAAAAATCAATAATTTTTAATAAATATGATTTTTATTTGTAAAATTACTTGATGATACATTGTTTTTTTATTTGCTAACACAGAGGTATCCCCGCGGCCTAGCCCAATGCTTAGAAGAGGCGAGTTGAGGTGAGACTAATCCTCTGCGGTAGGGGCAATAGGCTCGTAGAAAGGTTTGAACCCGAGACCATGGGGGTAATCTGTATGTTATAATATAATTATTATCATTCTTTTAAAATAAATAAATTTATAATTAATGTCGATAGGCATTCTACAATGGTGGAATGGGGGAGTGAGATGGTGTGAGCATGTTAATGTTAACTTTCATTCTTCTAAGTTAAATTTGACAACCATCTACATGTCAAAAGTTTAAATCTAATTATAAATATACTTTTACAAATAATTTAATAAATAGAACATAAAATATTGGTTTAAACTATTAAATTTGTAGATATAAATCATCCAATTTTTAAGAAATTAAAATAAAAAGCTTAAATTAGTTTAAAACTAAATAAAGGAAGATAAAGGAAATATAAATAATTTTAGATGTAGTAATTAAAATTATAATTATTTTGTAGTGGATATCTATCTGCAATTTCTTTAGATAGATTTATTTAAGATATCTATACTAGTTTAATTTAAAATTGTATCTTCAAATAAAACATGTTATTTGAAAATTGTACAATATTGTAAGTTAAATGAGAATATTAATGTTTTAGTGTTGTTATTAATAAAGTTAGTTATGTGTGTGTGTGTGTGTGTACAATTTAATTGAAAGAAATGTGATGAAACAAAAGTTTAAAATCCACTTTTTTTTATCATGATGAATTTTTTTTTTTAGTTTATTTATAATTTTGAATATCTATCATAATATCGATGTTTAAAATATTGAAAAAATAAAATTTAGCTTATAGTGTTATTGTTGAGACATTTTACTAGTTATAAGTCATATTTACTAATTTAATTATTCTAAATTCTCAACTTTATTCTCCAAATATAGAACTAAGTGAAAAGTAAATTCAAGTACTCAAATCACAAATTTTGATATATTTATTAAAATTTTATAATTTTATATTTCAATTTATTTTTTGTCCATTGAGCAAAAAAAATAAGAATTATATATATAAGTAAACAAACTATTTGAAACTTTCTAAAGATGTAATTTTTATATTTAAATTTATAATATTACATCTTTTTTATTTTCAAAAAAATAGCATAGAGAATTTAAATAAAACATCATACTTTTAGTACAATTTAAAAAGAAAAGTAAATGATATCAAAAAGTGATCTTGGTAGTTTTTTTTTTGGTGTATCTATATTATAATTATATAAGATATTATCAACATTAGAAATTTAAGAAAGTCTTTTGTTCTAAAACTAGCTCTTGCACATTGATAATTTAAAATTTTGCTTTCTTGCCCTTCCTTGGGACACTATCTTTTGCTAAAGATTTGTCTCATCTCCTAGTGGGGTTTTCTCTCATCTTAATCTCTTTTGTCACGTTGTTCTATCTAGATTCTAAACATTAGAATTCTCAAACTAATCTATTTTGTGTTCCTCTATTTGACCTTAAAGATAGGTGTTGCTTCTCATAATAGGTTCATAACTTTTATTTAATGTATTTTATATTGGAGTTATTTTTCAAATCTCACAACTCCCAACACCTCCAAAGTAAATTATATTATAAATATATTTATTTTAAAATGTTCTTATATAATTTGATAATAGTTATATTGCAAATATAATGTAACATTTTAAAATTGGTTGGTAACATATTTTATATGTTATAATATTATTAAAGTAAATTTGAAAAATAAATTAATTCAATTAATTTATTAATTTATTATAGAAATTTAAAATACATGTCATTTTTTCATAAAATAAGTGTAAAAAAATAGTATGGCATGTGAACTCAATAAGGAAATTTTAAACAACAACATGAAATTATTTTTTCAAACTTCTATGCAAGATTAGATTTTTTTCCATTTCGTATATATATTGTAGAGTTGATTTTTTTAAGTTATATATATATATATATATATATATATATATATATATATATATATATATATATATATATATATATATATATATATATATATATTGTAATTTTTAATTTAGCGATGGGTTATTTGCGGGTCCTAGAAATTGAATTTTTGACAGAAAATTTGTAGTTGAAAAATTTGTTGTTTGATTGAAAAATTGTAAATCCTTCCTATTAATTTTTTACGGGCCAATTTTTATCTCACTCCACTTTTAACTATTATATTTTCCTTTTCTATTTATTTAAAAAATTAATTACTTATTAGCTCATGTTGTGATCTCTATTTATAACTTTTTATTTTTAAAATTGATTTAGATTTTAGTTTTTAAATTATTTTAATTCATTATTTATATTACTTTAGTTCTTTAAAAAAAAATTAGTTTCTATAATTTATTTAGTCAATAGAATATTTGTTAGAGATGTTGCTATTTTTTCATGTTTCTCTTATTAATTTTTAATAATAGATCTTTTAATGGGATTTTTTAAATGATTAATTTGTTCATATTTGAAAATTTGAATTTAAATAAATAATATTTATTAATTTATTTAAAAGATTTTAGTAAATATGATGTTATTTAAATTGAAATTTATTAATAATCTAATTTGTTCACATAAGATTATGTTTTAAATCTTCACTTTTAACTATTATGTTTCTTTTCTTATTTATTTAAAAAATAATTAGTCACATTAGCTCATGTTGTGATCTATATTTATTTCACTTTTTATTTTTAAAATTGATTTAAGTTTTAGTTTTTAAATTATTTTAACTTATTTTTTATATTAGTTTTTATTTATTTATTTATTTTTTATTTTCTATAATTTATTTAGTCAAATCTTATATTTATTAGACAATTTTTTTTTAATATATTTTTTAAATTTCTCTTTTTAATTTTTCATGATAGAGTTTTTGATGAAATTTTTTTAAATGATTTTTTTCATATTTGATAAATTGAATTTAAATAAATAATATTTATTAATCTATTTAAAATATTTTAGTAAATATTATGTTATTTAAATTAAAAATTATTATTAATCTAATTCACATAAGATTATATCTTTAAAAATAATTATATTATCGAGCACCCATCGACTTATCGTTGCAAGCACAAAAGCGTACAACTGCTAATTTAAAGTTGTTACTGCTAGTTTAAAGTTGTTACTATTTATTTTGAGTACCCTAATCCTCTGCATAATTCTGAAACACTAACCCAACACTGCTGAAAAGACAAGTTGTACAATGGCGTTGACATGTATATACATCCATATCCATATGGGAAATTATGTTTTAGTTTACAATTTAGCCACTGCCTTTTAGTGAATAATGGCTAATGAGCATCCCTAGTGATTTGAGAGCTCTTCATTATCACACGTTTATTCTCAACTCGCATCCTTCGTTTTGGGCTCGTTTGGTGAGCTCCAAATATGCTAGTTTTATATGCCACCATTTGTTTAATACTTGTGCATGGGTTGCAAGATATTATTTTTCAGTTTCAAGGTTTCTTCATGTTTTCCAGCGACCAATGTTTATGATCCACGTGACATGCTTCTTTGTGTTTTTTTTTTTATTTGAAGGTTTCCAAGTCTCCTCAATGATCATAATCATTCATGCAATAGCCTTTTGATAATTCTACATATTTTGCATTGGTTGCTTATGTTGAGCCCTCTCTCTCCTGGCTGCTTCCACCAGCTGAGTAGTTGTTGTGGTGTTTGGTTGCCTTCCGGGTGTTTTGCAAAAATTGACATAATTTTGGTGCATCTTACGACTCCATAGTGGAATTCTTGGTGGACCAATGTGCAAGATGTTCAATCGAGCTGTCATCTCTTATTCTCTACTCTGCTGTAGGTATTTAGTTCTTCAGATTGAGTCCTTTCCGTGGGGAATCAAGATTTCACTATTATTTTCCTTTCTGTGGGGAAGCATCAAATAAAATAATAACTTGTTTGCATTCAAATGTATGCATGCATAAAGATATATGTTTATGATTTTAGATGTACTTTGAGACAATTGGTGTGTGTTTATTTGGATAGTTCCCAAGAGATTCAGCTTTTATAAGAGCATGAGGTAATTTATTTCTTTTGTTGTCATTATGTATAAAGTCACATGATTATAAGTACATTTTAGTATTTTTAAATTGACAAAACCAAAATTATTAACGCATAATTTACGAGTCTTTTTTGACATTGTGGATTGATTCTGCAATTATCATACTCTAATATGAAATAAGTGGAAAACTTAAAGATTCTTGATGTAGTGAAAAATAATTATAAACAAATAGTAAATTTTGCATAAGAAATACTCTCTTCAATATGTTTAACAACCTCTAGTGTCTTCTATAAGTCTAGTGGTTGTATCGAGCATTAACAGATCAATCTTTTGGTGCAACCACTACTTCTAACAAACCGGTATGAAAGCTTGGTCATAGGTTTGAATCCAGGCATGCCATGGCAAGTAATGTTGAGAGGGGATTCTTGGCAGTTCACCAATTTCTCTAGTGGGGATTCTTCACATGGTTTAATAGTCTATGTGCTTTCTCTAAGTCTTGTGGTTGTATGGGACATTAAAAGGTCAAACTTTTGGTGAAATGGAAACCACTACTTCCAACACAATAGCATTTGCTAAGTAAACAACTTATGAAAAGTTGTTCAATACCTATCTTATAAAATGGATTCAACTTTACTTCCATTTGTTAAGTTTTCCACAAGTGAATAAGCTAACCAATTTGACCATAGTATAAATATAGTTGTAATGTTCTTTTTAAACCTTTAGAGGTTTACCATTTTGTTTCTTTAATGAAATATCCCTAATCTTTTTGAGTTTTACATGTTTTAAATCAATTATCACTCTATACACTTACGATATTTAGCTTCATCAATTAGCTTCAAACTCTCATTTAGTTAGTAGAAATTTGTAAAACTCAACATGCACACATTCACATACTATGAATGTGCAATTAAAATGCGATATAAATTTTTATTTTTATTTTTTATGCATACAAATGTTTTCAAATAAAGATAAAATGGGTATTGAAGGGGCTCTGAGGCCTTGTACAAACAATTTTTGATAAGATCCAAAACCCAATGATGTAAAAAAATAGAACACATACCAACATCAACTCAACAATAAACAAACTAATAGCATCCTAAACGAGGATAAACAAGAAAAACCCAAGTTGCAAACAACGCCAAGTTGAAGCTTCTAAACAACTCAAAAATGGTTTTGACAAGATCCAATAACTTGATCAATAGGTTTTGAAAAGGATCACATAATCTTCCAATAATACATCCATAGGCTCCCTTCTCCTTCCAAACTCTCCATCTCAATAGGAGTAAGAGAAAAAAAATAGGAAAAAGACTCCCATCAGTTGCCTTATAGCCAAGAAATTGTAGTGAATTCTCTCCCTCATAGAAACACATTACCTCTCCCACAATGCCATCTATCATTCTCCACCTCAATAAGGGAAATGACAACCTTAATAAGATAGATGGGAGAAGAGAGCAACAATTAAAGAAATAGATACTCAACCCCCTTAACTACGAAGATCTCCACATCTGTTGTGATGTCCCCACCACTATTAAATTATATTTTCTGGTTATGCGGCTGACAATCAATGTTTTCATCTCTTTGGCCCACTCTTTATTTTATTTTGTTGTAACTTGTTGATTTGTTGATGTTTTTGTAATCCTTCAAGAAGCTTCCTCGAAGCCCTTTATAAGGCCATATTGTAGGTTGTTTTAGGCATGTGATTTGGTTTATTTTCTTTGTATTGTGAATTCCAAATTGGAGTTTCGCTTGTCTCACCATTTTGGAAGTGCAAGATCTTCCCTACTTTTCTCTCTTAGTTTGGTGGGCTTCAACCCTCACCCTATTTTGTCCTATGTACTACTTGCTTCAAATCTGGTTCATCTAGAGTGTCATCCTTATCTGTAAATATAAATTGGGAAACATTTCCTATATTTGATTTGGTCTAATTGTTTGGCAAGTTGTCTGTGTGATTGGCATTCATATATATTCATTGGGTTGATATTTTTCATTGTATTACTATATGGTACGTTCATTTCATCTCTATATCTGGCCCTCCACCACACATCTCACACTTGTCACTTCATATTTTCTTACACTTTGTGCACCATCCTCCTTACATCGTTCATACAGAAACATTTATTGGCTATCATCTACACATTACCTCTCACAACCCCTACACCACCTCTTATCCTTATTTATACCACCCCATCCATACTTGTACCACCCCTTGGCAATCACCATTTGTCCTACACTGTATCATACAACTTCCTACTCTTACTATATGCCAAAGACAATGTGCTCACCTTGTACTCTATCCTCAACATACGGTAGACAATTTACATTTATATTATCAATTATTCCCCTTACCATACAGCCAACTCACATACCATGTACGTCTTGCTCACATCCATCACTGTACAGGGTGATTCCCCTCCACATACGAATTGACCCACTTGGTACTTAGATTTGTGTACAGACCCAATTTGCATCAACTTTGTTTTCAGCTCCAAAACAAATATCCAACTCTTGCGCCAATTTGGAATATTAAAGTGGTATCAAAGTTGGTGATCTTGCTAGCCTATTGGTAACATTGGATGTGGTCAAGATCCCAATCTATAGCAAGGATGGGTGAATCAAACACTGAGATAATGCAACTTCTAAGGGAGCTAAACTCAGTGTGGTAATTGTTACCAAACTAACAATGGTAATAAAGGTTGGTTAGGCTAATTTACCTTTTGGTGAAACTTTGTTGAATGGACAACAACATCTTGGTGAGACCTTGGCGAAGGGGCAAGAATAAATTGGCGAGACCCTTCAACTTTTGGAAAAAGGAAAAGGAAAAATAAGAAACAATGGGCATGGTGATAATTCTATCAATGAGAGGCTTTACATAGAGTTCTCCCATTCATGAAAAATGATGTTGACATTTCCCCAATGGTTAGAACAATGCAGGGAACAAGAGCCTACCTTCCTAGAGATACAAGATCAGTTCCAACAAGACTTGTTTGATGTCAAATTTGGAGCAGAATTATCCTTCAAGGATTATGTGGATTTTTGGATGAGATATTCTAGGAGGTAGGGCAATTACAATGATGAAATTAAATGAAAGATTGGAAAGATACACTTATCATGCTTTGATGAATCTAGGAATACATCAACAAAGAATGGGTTCAGAAGGCTAATACATACTTCTAGCTCAACCTTATGCCTAAAGAAGAGGTGATCAAGTTCGCGACACTTCACCTGGAAGGAATCACTCATGAATGATGGCACCATGGGATAGTAACTCTCAGTCATGATCAAGTCACTTCATATGCCGACTTCATAGAGAGAATTATTGATTGCTTTGACAAAAAGGATTTGGAGCTCAACTTCAAGGAGTTGGCACAACTAAAGAAAACTGGATCAGTGGAGAGCTACATCACATAATTTTAGAGGCTATAAATAGTAGTAATAGACATTTCAAATAAAAGACTTGTTGTCTTATTCATGGATGGATTAACTGATTCCTTAAAGGGTTGGGTGAAGGGTTTTAACCCCAACACACTCATGGAAACAATCAAGAAGGTACAAGACATAGCAACATCCAATTCATCTTCCAAAAGTTATCCACACACCAAGTCGTCCCTCACTCTAAATGAGAAAGACAACAAGCCCCCTTCAAAGAAGTAGTTTATGGACAAAGCCACTAGACAATATTTGAGAAGAAACCTCTATTTTAATTGTAAGGGTTCATGGGAACTAGGGCACAGATGCTTAGGCAAGGGGAAGGTCCATTACATTGAGGTGGTGTTAGACAACGAAGAGGATGAGGAACCAAAGACCAAAGAAGATGATCAACAAGCCTCCAAAGAGGTTAGCATGAACCATGCAGAGAGGATTATCACATAGGTACAATGAGGAGGCACCATCACTCTTGTTGGCACTCCGAGATGTACAATTTTTTGGGTACAAGGCACTCTCCAGGGACAACGAATCATAGTAGTGCTTGACAGTGGGGCCACACTTAATTTCATTAAGTCATCACTCATGCAACGAAGAGGTTTGGCTATGGAGGAATGTGCAAGATTTCAATTCAAGGTAGCAAAAGGAAACCTCCTATCATGTACTCATCTAGTCCCACAACTGAGCATTACCATGGGAAACCATACAATGACAAAATACTTCTTTGTAGTAGATATGGATGACAGGGAAGTCATACTCAACATCAAGTGGATGGAAACTTTGGATGAGTACACACAAAGTTTCAAATGAATGGAGTTTTCATTCGAAGTGGATGGAAAGAAGGTGTTCCTAAGGGGAATGTCAAATGGAAGGCCAAAGGAAATACCAACAAAACGAAAGGAAGCCATTTTTTGACATGACAATATTGTCTAGGCAACACATTGTTTGATCTCAATAGAATTGATGAAGGGGCAACAAACTGACTACAAGGATGATGAGCTTCGATGAGTGTTGGATAAGCATACTACAGTCTTCGCTGACATCCCTCCTAACATACCTCCACATAGATGCTTTGAGCACACCATTTAGTTGGAGGAAGGAGCCAAACCTGTCATCACTACACCCTACGGCCATCCTAAAAGGTTTAAGGATGAGATAAAAAAAGTGCTCAAAGAAATCCTAGACAAAAGATGAATTAGGCCTAGTTCCACCCCAGTTGCATTGTCAATAGTCTTAGTTGAGAAGAAGGATGGAACCCTCTAAATGTGTGTGAACTATCATGCACAAAATAAGAAAGCCATCAAAAATAGGTACCCCAATCCTAGGATTGGTGAATTATTGGAAGAGTTACATGGTACAATATATTTTTCGAAAATAGATTTTTATTCTAGTTACCATCATATTCGTGTGAGGGAGGAAGATGTGGGGAAGATTGCATTCCATTGTCATTACATTCATAATGAATTCTTGGTCATGCCATTTGGTTTGACCAATGCTCTAGAGCTAGAGCCGAGAGCTTCCTTCGAGTTTTCTACAGGGCCCCTACTATTCTAAAGGTTGTTTTAGTTTGACTATATCATGTCGATCCACAGATAGAGTTATGGCCCCATCCAGAATCTATATAGATCTAGGCGGGCAGCCCTACCTATCTAATCTGGCCCCTACATCAAGAATTATCTTCTCTTCCGATGGACTATAGGATCCATCTACCCCAACTCGAACTCTATATAGTTGGTAGTCAAAAATACTCTCTCTAGTCGGGGGCACTTTCTAGTTGTGCATGAACCACATCTTCAACAAACAATTGTGAAAGTTCCTAGTAATGTTTTTTGATGACATACTTATTTAGATGGTAAGAAATGAGAGGAACATCTAAGACATTTGGATGAAGTACTCAGGATCATGGAATCACAACCATTTTTTGCCAAAAGATCCAAATGTGAATTTGGAATGATAGAGATATTGTATCGAGGATGCATCATCAGTGCACAAGGGATGGAAGTACACCAAGAAAAATTTTAAGCCATCTTGGATTGGCTGCCACCTAAGAATCTATCTAGCTTGTCTGGATTCTTTGGATTGTATAGTTATTACATAAGGTTTTTTAAGGGGTTCTCAAAACTTAGTGGACCACTGACAGATTTGACAAAAAAAGGGATATTTACATTGGGGTGAGAAGGTGCAACACATCTCCGACAAGTTGAAGGAAGTCAAGATCAGTTCATTTCTAGTCCTAGAATTACCCGACTTCAATTGACCCTTCATCTTGGAATGTGATCCATCGGGAGATGGTATTGGGGCAGTGTTGAAGCAAGTTCATCCCATTTCCTTCGAGAGTCAAAAGGTATTAGGAGTAGAGCGATTGTACTTTTCCTATGACAAAGAGATGTTCACCATCATGCACGCACTTACAAAGTTTTGGCAATATCTCGTTGGACCAAAATTTATTGTACGGATAGATCACAACAACTTGAGGTATTTCTTGGAGTAGAGATATTTGAATGAATGACAAAAAAAGTGGGTGAGAAAAATCCAAGCATTTGACTTTGACATTAAGTATGTGAAGGGAAAAAATAATGTAGTGGTTAATGCTCTATCAAGAAGGCTTGCAATATGTTCTTTGTCTCAAATTTTAGCAGATTGGAAGGAACACCTATTCGATGAATACTTCAAGAACACATTTTCATGTCAGTTGGTAGATGGTCAAGTACAAGATGGTGTATATAAGGTGGTCAACAAAATTATCTACTACAAGGGTAGGATCTATCCGGTCCTTGAGTCCAAAATGAAGGAGATATTGCCAATGAAAAATTTTCTTAGCATTTTTTGGATGGAGTTATTTAGGCTAGCAAGGATAGAAATGTCACCAAGTATGAGCTACCATCCACAATCAAATGGGCAAATGGATTTTGTTAACAAATGGTTGGAGGGGTGTCTTAGGAACTATGTTTTGGCATAGCAAAAGCCATAAATTTGTTGGCTACATTTAGGTGAGCATTGTTACAATACTACATATCACATGGCGATAGACATTTTTTGGATGGAGTTATTGTTGACAATTGGCTAATGTAGATATGTGATTGTTGTCATTTATGGCAACACATGATGTACATGCTTGTAGACAACCTCAAAAATAAAGATGCGTAGCTTTTGGTATCCAGAAAATTGTCTAAGTATGAAATTGGCTTACAGTAGTGTATTGTTTTGTATGTAACTTGTTACTAACGTCATATTATGACTAACGAGGTTACATGGAGGAAGTAGGAAGTGTTAGTGTAGTTTTTTATTTTTCCTATTCTACTAGGTTTTTCCTACACTTTTAATAATCTCGCTTAGGTTAATAAAGCATGTCTTATTAGGTGAATGGTTGTGAGGTGTCACCTTCCTACATGTGAGCATCCATTAGCTATCTTGGGAAGATACTTTGCTATCTTTATTCCGATAGATGGTTGCTCCTCATTGGTTGGTGTTGCCACCTCCTCCCTCTTCCTAGCCTATATAAGCATGCTACCTGGCTTGTATTTGCATCTCTTGTTTTTGCATCCTCTTAATGTTATTTTGCTTCCAGCATTTGCATTACTCTCTTGGAGACTAACTCTATGATGCTATTTTTATTTGTATCATTTGCATTCATAGTTTAGATATTTACTCTTTGCACTAGTTTTCTGGGTTATTAATCTTTTCAGATTCTAACATGGTATCAGAGCTTTTCTATGTGCAAGAGTAGATTTTAGTTTCTTTATTTGAAAGATTCGGGGGGGGGGCAAATAAAATTTATTGTAGTTTTTTGAAAAATGAAGTATGCTCTTCTCTTTCATCTTTGGATGATCCTGAGAATCAGAAAAGTTTTGAAAAAAACAGTTTTTCTCTGGGGTTTCAATCTCAAATCTGACAACCAACTTGCATATTTGGAGTTTTCAATCAGTTTTGCAGGTTCCAGCATGCCATTGATGGACTTAAGAAGCTGATCCAGCATTTGCATGTCATATTTTGGTTGATGGGGTCGTTTTTTTAATTTTTGGAGCCATTTTTTACTGTTAAAGGTGTCTGATTTACACTACAGCAACATCTTCTGTACATCAGCAAGAAAAACACTTTCTTGATTTTGTTCGCAGCCACAAAAAACCATCTGATAATCTTTTAGATTTTGCATGCAAGCTGTATATTTTTCAGAATCGAGCATCCAAAGCTACAACCATACCCCTCTCCGTTGGCAGTCGCAGATTTGAATGCAGTTTTCAAATGTCTCGTTCTTGCTCATACGGACTCCAATTTTGATGATTCTTGTTATGAAATCGGATATTTTTCTGTGCTCTATCCACTAGTGGAGTTGTTTTTTGATTTTCATGCATGAATTCTTCAGAAATTGCAGATTCTCAGCTGTGACTATGCACAGTTCTCGTTTTGGAAACTTCGGAGGATCATAACTTTCTCATACGACCTCGTATCGAGGTGATTCTTTTTTTGAAAGTGCATGATTTTTCAAGTAGATCGTAGTGGTGCTATTTGTTTCCTTGATTATTGTGCCCAAGTTTCACTTTTAGCGTATGCTCTTCATGAGGGTTTGTAATGCATTGAAATCAAGACCACTAAGTATCTCTTTCTAGTGGTAGTTGTAAATGCACTAAAATAAAGTGCCAAATCATATTTCTTTGGGGGGGGTTCTTTGATTGAGTAAAAAGGGGGGCGGGGGGGGGGGGCGCATTGTTGTGGCTAGGTTCTCTTCTTTTTAGCATTTCTTTGCATTTCTTCATCATGGATCAAACAAATATGCTCATCCTAACTCCATACAATTTCTTTGAGTGGAAATCACGCATGATAATTCACTTAAGGAAAGTTGGATTAAATAGGATAACTATGGGACTTGAAACTAAACCTGCTAAAGATGAAGACAAGCCTAAGTGGTTTAACAAATGTGATGAGGCATATGGAACATTGTGTTTGTTTGTTTCTCCTGACTTGCTATTTCACATTGAGTCTTTGGATACACCAAATGAAGTATGGACAAAGCTAGAAACATTATTTGGCACACAAGATTCAATGAGGGGTCATATGTTGGAAAATGAATTAATTAGTTTGAGTCCAGGCAATTTCAACACAATCCAAGATTTCTTCACCAAATTGAAATCACTAAGGCTGCAGTTAAAACAATGTGGAATTGAAAAGAAAGATGAACAATTGATTCTCGGTATTCTCTCTAAGCTGAGTTCAGAATATTCTGTGTTTGTCTCTACCTTCTATGCTACTAAGGGTGCACTTGGTACTCAATTCACCATGCCATCTCTAGATGATTTTGCTGTCAATCTCACTCAAGAATAGGACAAGCTAATCCAGATGGGCACTCTTAAGTCCTCTAAGTCACATGCCTTAGCAACCAACCAAGGCACAAAAGAACAAAAAGGACAAAGTAGTAACAACAATAGTAAGGATGAGAAACAAAATAATAGTGAGGAAAAGAAGGATCAGATACCAATTGCTTCAAAAGCAACTATTGATACCTCATCCTCTAAGGGCGATAAGCCTAAGAAAGAAAAGGTTAAATGTGCCTATTGTAAAAGACTCGGTCATGATGAACATAAATGTTTCAATAAACAAATTGATCACTTGACATACATTCTTGACAAGAATAATATTAGTGTTCCTGAGTCTATCAAACAAAGTTCTAATGAAGAGTCTAACAAGGCAAAAGAAAACAACAAGGGGAAAGGAAAGGGCAAAGCTCTTGTTGCAGTTGCTTCCTCACCATCCACTTGGGTTCTTGATTCGGGTGCTTCGCACCACACGGCTTCATCTAAGGAAGAACTTGCATCCTTGGAGCCATGTACTATGCCTTCTATTTTGATGGGTGATGACACTCCTATTGAGGTGTGTGGGAGAGGGTTTGTTGATGTGGGGGATGGCACATTCCATGATGTTCTTTGTGTACCCTTATTATCAACTAATCTCCTATCAATATACCAAATCACTCACACAGGTTTAGGCAAGCGGGTTGAGTTCACTCCTGATTCAGTGGAGATACGTGAGTTGCATAGTGATTCTGTACTTGCAGTTGGGAGAGAAGATCATCAATCACGGCTCTATCTATTTTCTCACTTTGTTCCTGAACCTCCTTCATCTATTTTGCTCACTCACTCTAATGATGTGAGTAAATTATGGCATGAGTGGTTTGGCCATCTTAACTTTCGCTATTTGCATCAGCTCAACCAGCAGAGCATGGTCACAGGGTTGCCTTCGGTTCAATTCTCAGGAGGTGTTTGCCAAGGTTGCATTCTGGGTAAGAATCCTAAGGAAAAGTTTGACAAAAGTAAGGCATGGAGAGCTTCACAGATACTAGAGTTAGTTCACATTGATTTGGCTAGTCCATTTCAACATCCTTCTTTCAGCAGGGCCCGATATGTCCTCACATTCATTGATGACCTTTCTCGATATACATGGGTGTACTTTCTCAAATAGAAGTCAGAGGTATTTGATCATTTTCAAGACTTCAAAAATTTTGTAGAAAAGCAATCTGGGAAAGCCATCAAGGTTTTGTGCACAGACAATGGTGGTGAGTATGTCAACCATCGGTTTGAAAGATTTTGCACTTCAGAGGGGATTGATGTACAGCATTCAGTTCCATACAATCCTTAGCAAAATGGTGTTGCAGAATGGAAGAATAGATCCTTGAAGGAAATGGCAAACTGTATGATTCACTCTAGATCTCTTGCACCACAGTATTGGGCAGAAGCCATTAACTGTGCTTGTTATATCTAGAATCGTGTTCCTCACCGAGCCTTGAAGGGAGTTACTCCTTTTGAAGCTTGGAGCAGTCGGAAACCATCAGTTAAGCACTTTCAAATTTTTGGCTCCCCTGCATGGGCCCACATTCCTACAGAGAAGCATAAGGCCTTGGATCCGCAAAGCAGACCTTGCATATTTGTAGGTTATCCTGATGGTGTGAAGGGTTATTGGTTGCTCCACCCTACTACACATGAGTTATTCATTGAGAGGAGTGTTCAGTTTGAGGAGGGATCTTCAAGCTCACTTTCTATCACTTCTCCAACTCCTTCTACCTTGACATTAGAGTCACTTGGAATACATGACAGATCTTTTGATGAGTCAGATTCACCTGAACAGTCTTCTACCTCTACTTCTGATGCAAAAAGTGATTCAAAGAACTCACCTCCTTCAAGTCTCCTAGTCATCATTCAGAGGTTAATGATTCCCCTCCAGATTCTCCATCTTCTTGCCCACTTTGGGCTAGACAGACCTTGCAGTCTACAGGTGATTGGGTTGGGGATCCATCAGACACCAGGCGAACTCATTCACAATTCCAGGATGCTCCACATGTCTTCATTGCTACTGCCTCGGATCCACAGTCCTTTCATGAGGCTTTTGGTATTTCTAAGTGGGATACAGCTATGCAGGAAGAGTATAGTTCCTTGATGAGGAACCACACTTGGGATCTCGTCCCTCTTCCTAAAGGAAGAAAGCTTGTTCAATGTAAGTGGATCTATCGGACAAAATTTGCAACAGATGGGTCAGTTGACAAACACAAGGCTCGCTTGGTCGCCAAAGGATTCTCCCAAGTTCCTGGGATTGACTACTCTAAGACTTTTGCTCCAGTTTCCCGAATGAATTCCATTCAAATTATTCTTGCCATTGCTGCAGCTAATCGTTGGGAAGTACATCAGATGGATGTGAAGAGTGCTTTTCTTCATGGTGACTTTCATGAGGAGATCTACATGGAGCAGCCACAGGGCTTCCTTCAGAATTCTTCACTTGTGTGTCATCTTCGAAAGTCTCTCTATGGCCTCAAACAGGCTCCTCGGGCCTAGTATGCCAAGATGGACTCCTTCCTTCTATCAGTTGGGTTCACTCAGTGCCATTCTGATCCTAATGTGTACATTTTGCAATAGGGTGATTCACTTCTATTTTTGGTTTTGTATGTTGATGACTTGCTTATCACAGGAAGTTCTTCACCCACCATTAAGGCTGTCAAAGTGGCCCTTTCAGGACAGTTTTTTGATGACTGACTTGGGCTTGTTGCATTAGTTTCTCGGGATTGAGATCCTTTAGTCTCCTTCTGGGATCACCATCACACAATCCAAGTATGCTCTAGATTTACTCTCGAGGTTTCATATGGCTAACTGTAAGCCTGCTCCGACTCCCTTCCTTTTTGGAGTCAAACTTGAGGCTCAATTTTCTTCTCCACTTGTTGATGGCACTTTGTATCGCCAACTTGTTGGGAGTCTCATTTATCTGACTCATACGAGACCTGACATCTCCTATGCTGTAGGCATGGTCTCTCGATTCATGCAGGAGCCCCATGAGTTACACTGGAAAGTAGCCAAGCAGATCCTTCACTACATTCAGGGTTCTCATAGTTGTGGGATTCACTATGCAGCAAGTATTGAGCTTGATTTGGTGGGCTACATAGATTCAGATTGGGCAGGTGATTCTGAGGATCGCAAGTCTACTTCAGGGCATAGCTTCTCACTTGGGTCAGGTCTTGTTTTTTGGTCGAGCAAAAAGCAGTCTGCTATTGCTCTGTCTTCTACTGAGGCTGAGTATCGGGGGGCTGTAAATGCCGCCACTGAGGCCATTTGGATTCAACATCTTCTCACTGAGTTTGGTATCCAGATCAGATGGCCATTAGTCATATTTTGTGACAACCAGAGTGCCATTCAGATCTCACGGAATCCATTTCATCATCAACGGACCAAACACATAGAGGTCCACATGCAATACATCCGGGAGCTCATCCATGGTCATGTCATTGACCTTCGCTATTGTCCGACTTCCGAGAAAGTTGCTGATATCTTCACCAAACCCTTCACTGAGAGCAAGTTCCTTCATTTGTGAGCTTTTCTGGGGGTGTGGGATGCTTCATCCTTTGGGGGGGCCTCTTCCTCTCACTCGGAGTCCTAACTTTTTTGTGGGGGGGTCTCTTTTCTCTCTCTTTTGAGAAATCTTATGTACATGGGTACCTCATTAGGCTTGACTTGTCGGGACCCATTTCTACATCCACCTAAGCTTTGCTTATGGGGGGGTGTTAGTGTAGTTTTTTATTTTTCCTATTCTGCTAGGTTTTTCCTACACTTTCAATAATCTTGCTTAGGTTAATAAAGCATGTCTTATTAGGTGAATGGTTGTGAGGTGTCACCTTCCTACATGTGAGCATCCATTAGATATCTTGAGAAGATACTTTGTTATCTTTAGTCTGGTAGATGGTTGCTCCTCATTGGTTGGTGTTGCCACCTCCTCCCTCTTCCTAGCCTATATAAGCATGCTACCTAGCTTGTATTTGCATCTCTTTTTTTTGCATCCTCTTAATGCTATTTTGCTTCCAGCATTTGCATTACTCTCTTGGAGACTAACTCTATGATGCTATTTTGATTTTGTATCATTTACATTCATAGTTTAGATATTTACTCTTTGCACTAGTTTTCTGGGTTATTAATCTTTTCATATTCTAACAGGAAGTATGTTGAAGATGTGGTTAACATCGTATGAAGGAATACTAACTCTTAACACTTGTTCAAGTTTTAGTGAAAGCACTTATGTGATTATCAGTCAAGAACAGGGAGCAGTATTTAACATATAACTTGTTTATATGATGTCATTTCTGGGAGAGAGGTTAAATGTAGATAGTAAATATATTGATGATCATGTATACAACCTTGGACATCAATACAAACTATAAAGATAAAAGATATTCAAGATTTACCAAACATCTGAGTTGGAGGTAAAGGAATTATTTTGTTTACAAATTAATTACTTGACCAATTAGGGCCGACAACCTAATTGTTTACTCTAAGTTGGAAAAGTATATTATGGTCTTAGTCGACCTAGCAGCAATTTGTGAAAAGGCATGATATTTATGTAAAGGATATCTTGCGATAAGAAGTGTGAAAGTGTGCATTTTGTATTGTGATTAGTGATATGTGAACTTTTTGTGAAGCGATATATTTGAAGTTTTGAGAACCTGTTTTGTGATCCAAGATCGAGCTAAGGTCAGAGATCAATCAAGAAAGAAGTTACAGCATCTATACTAGAAGACTAATTACTTGTTTGGGCAGTGAGCTCTTCTTGCATCTATTGTACTACAACTCCTAACAGGGTTGGAATCTCCTTACAAGGATTCAAAGCCTCCTAACAAGGACTCTCTATACTGAATTTGCTTATTGACTCCTAACAAGGTCCATCTTCTAACAAGGAACATATATATCAGTATATTAATTGTGGGTATCATCCCCACTGGGGTTTTCCCTTGGCCAGGGTTTCCCTAGTTAACAAAATATGGTGCTATGAGTTATCTTTGTGCATAGTTACTATTATTGTTCAGCATTACTTGTTTACTTTCTTATGTATGGTTCAAAGTAATTAATAATATCCAATTGACGACTAAAGTTTGTAAATTACTAATTCACACCCATTGCCCTCCCCCCTTCCTCTTAGTAATTCCTATTTCTAACTGTTATTTAGGTTGGCAGGGATAGAAATGTCACCAAGTATGAGCTACCATCCACAATCAAATGGGAAGATAGAGTTTGTGAGCAAATGGTTGGAGGGGTATTTGAGGAAATATGTTTCGGCCCAGTAGAAGGCATGGGTCAGTTGGTTGCATTTGGGTGAGCATTGTTACAATACTACCTATCATATGTCAAAAGGCATGGCACCCTTCAAGCTATTGTATGGCTACAAACCTTCATCGTTCATGGATCTGGCATAGGGCGATAGTCATACGCTGAGGGCTAAAGACTAGATACAGGAGAGTTGATATCATGAAATCTCTAAAGGAAAAATTACAGAGGGGTCAAAATCAACATTAGATGTATGTTGAGTGACACCGGGTAGAAAAAAAATTTTGAGGATGATGATCCAGCATACCTTCAACTTCAAACCATATAGACAATCCTCCCTGAAGTTGTCTAGTAAGGAGAAGTTAAAACTACACTTCTATGGGTTGTACAGAGTGATTCAAAGGGTAGGAGAAGTATCCTATGAATTGGAGCTTCCTGAGGGATGTCGAATCCACAATGTCTTTCACGTGTCATGTCTAAAGAAGGCTATTGGATAGCATCTCATACTGTCAAAGGAATTGCCTCCCATTGATGAAGAGGAGAAATTAATTCTAGAGCTAGTTGAGATCGCAGATGTCTAGGAGAAGAGGCTCAAGTCCTACACCATTAAGGAGTTTCTTGTGCGATGGAAGGATCTTTTGATTAAGGATGCCACTTGGGAAGGCAAGAAAATTCTGGAGCATCCATGTTTGCAATTGCTTGAGAGCAAGAAATTTTTGAGCCAAAAGGACTGTGATGCCCCCAATATAATTAAATAATAATTTTTGGTTATGCAATCAACAATCAATGATTTTATCTCTCGGGCCCACTATTTATTTTATGTTGTTGTAACTTATTGGCCTATCAACATTTTTGTAATCCTTCGAGAAGCTTCCCTAAAGCCCTTTATAAGGCCATCTTGTACATTATTTTAGGCATGTGATTTGGTTTATTTTATTTGTATTGTGAATTCCATTGGAGTTCCACTCATCTCACCATTCAAAATTGCAAGATCTTCCCTACTTGGCTCTCTCAATTTTGGTGGGCTTCAACCTTCACCCTATTTTGTCCTCTATACTACTTGCTTCAAATCTGGCTCATTTGGAGTGTCATCCTTGTCTGCAAATATAAATTGGGATACATTGCCTATGTTTGATTTGGTCTAATTGCTTGGCAAGTTGTATGTATCATTGGCATTCACATATATTCATTGGTTGGATATATGTCATTGTATTACTATTTGGCATGATCATTTTATCTCCATACCTAGTTATTTCCTCCCTCCACCATACTTCTCACACATGTCACTTTAATTTCTCACACTTTGTGCACCATCCACCTTACATTGTTCGTACGGAAACATTTCTTGCATATTGTTGGCATATTCCCTCTGACAACCCTTACATCGCCTCTCATCTTTATCTATACCACTCCATCCATACCTATATGACCCCTTGGCAATCATCATTCGTCCTCCAATATACCTTACAATTGCCTACTCTTACCATACGCCAAAGACAATGCGCTTACCTTGTACTCTATCCTCAACATATGGTAATCAATTTACATCCATATAGTTAGCTATTCCCCTTACCATACAACCAACTCATATACCCTATACATATTGCTCATCTCCATCACCATATAGGGTGACTCCCCTCTATGTATGAACTAACCCACTTGGTACTTAGATTTGTGTATGGACCCAATTTGCATCAACTCCATTGTTCACCTCCAAAACCAATATCCAACTCTTGCGCCAATCTGGAATATTAAATATGTAGGAGAACACTCTACAAAATATTACATCTATAGGAGAACACTCTATAGTAATGGGAGACAAAACCAAAGAGGACACAATAGAAGCAATAAAGGCTCCTACTAGTAGGAATTGGAATAAGAGCCCCCTCAACAAACATCAAGCAAAACTTTTCTTCCAACACATCAGAAGAGACCTCTAACCAAAAATAAAAATCTAAACCTGACATAGACAAGATCAAGGTAATCAAATTTAGATGGATACATTTCCAACAAGAGAGAAACAAATGGTCCACATCAAGAAAAGAGTCAACCACAACCAAATTGAGATCAAACCAAACTAGCTTGAAAACCACCATGACTATCTCCCACAGACTATAATGAAAGTAAGGGTTAACCATACACTTCCATTAACATCACCAAAACACTGCTTCAAAGATCTAACACCATTATTATGGAAGCAATTCGAATGACATCCAACAAGAACCCTAAGCACCGGTAGCCACCAACTGGGCTCAAAAATACAATGCAACCACAACACAAGTAGCCCCCATAGAAAACTAGAGCAAAAACACCACATTCCTAGAAAGAACTAAAGAGAGAGCTCAACAAAAACAAAAGAAAACCCCAAACAAGGTAACCAATCAGTAAAGTTGGGATGCCAAAGTAGTCAATGTCCCACCGACTACAAAGGCCATAATAAAGGGAAGAGAAAGGAAATAACTCCAGGACCATGTAGCCCCCTCACAAACCCCCTCAACATCGTCCACCACAACATCCTCGAATTCAAGAAATCAAACACAATGCCTGCAACACACGGCAAATCTAGAAACTTCTCAGAAGACTCAAGTGTTGAAGGGAAAATTGTGTGTTCAACCACATGTTAAAGAATAGGCTTAGTCAAAGAGCCCCAACATAGAAAGGTCATAAGAAGCTCAACCAAACCATTGTCCTCATCATCCAAATTCTCTTCCTCAACTAGAACAACTATCCAACTGATAGAATAGTTGTTTATTTGCTTTATATTAATAATTTAAAAACATAAGACAGTTGTTTGTAATTTTAATATAATTATGAATTTACAAATAAACCTCTAATCACAACCATTATGTCAGCTGGATAGACATTGCCATCCTCAATATCACCCTTTGCAACTCCCTTACCTCCCAAAATGCTAGATCCATCTCTCCCCCTTCCACTTCTCATTTCAAATTTGTTGCATACAAATGTTTTTTATTAGATTATTGCATTCTGTTGATGTAAATACGTATTTACTATTTACACTTACTTAAGTTTACTTAGGTTAGTGCATTATTTTATTATTTTATTTTGTGAGATACTTAGGAGTTTGCGCACCTTGTGAGTTGTCATGTTGACAACATAGAAGTACGCAACTCTATTTTAGCGCATGGTGTCTACAAGACTGATTTGCATGTTACACCCTTGTAGGCTTATCCTATCATCATCACACTTACTTCCATGCTTAATGGAGGATAACCCATATCTAGTGGACATGTGCTTGATTGTATGACTTATAATGTAGCTGATTCTAAGAAATTCTAGATGTATCTCAGAGGCTTTTATATACAGGCACTCCTAGTGTACTCTTAAAGGCATATTGAATGAATATATCGTCATTCTAATCATACTCTCTCTTTCTGGTCTACAGTTGTGCTTGTGTTTGAGTTCTTAGTTCCTAGGTGAATTTTTTCCTAAGGAAAATTCTTACATGATATCAGAGCTTGGAGATTTTCTCTTCACATAGTCGTTCGAGACCATTGTTGCTTCAACACCTCGGCCTAAATTCGAAGTACTACAGAAATTGGGAGTGTCTAGAGTCAGATCTGACCTTGCCATTGCGTCTGGAACACTGATTTGGTGAAGATTGACTATAAACTTGGCTACCCTAGGCCAAAGTTGACCGTGAGGCAAAAAATTTTGCAAATCAGCACCTGGAGGCCCCAATTTGCAACACGGGTATGATCTTTAGATCTGAAATTTTTTAATTCAAATCCGGTATTTTAATTTAATCTCTACAATTATTTCAAATTTCTATTTTCGGAAAAAAAATTACCCTTCGAGCAGGTAGCAAAGAAATTTTTTTGAAAATATTGGGCTATCAGATCTTGGCTTTGCACAGGTGAATATTTTCGTATAGCATAGAATATTCCAATTTTTTACCCTTGCAAGCACCTTCCATTTTTGGCAAGCATCACAGTATATTTCAGTGAACTGTTATACTCATCGAACTTCACATTTTCGGCTACAAATACACCTCGGCTAGAACCCTTATCCCACCAACGGCCTTTTATTACAAGCCCTGCGGGCTTTCCTTTTTAAACAGTCCACAAACTGTAATCCCACAAATTTGGGACTAAAGTTTTCTTGATGGATATTCCCATCGATGGCACAACATATTCTGATTCTGACATCGCTACAAAAAGAACTTCAACAGTCACTTTTCTAAAATCGGCGCTACTGCGAAGGGTTCCAGTGACTGTGCACACTTTTCAACTGTCAGGCATCCTATTGTGCAGACATATGGATGTCACCTCCAGGCATGCGGTGAACAGTTTCCAACCCATATGGAATCGAACAAGGACACGTAAGTAGACCTATCCTGCCACCTCAACCTCATTTTTCACGCCCAGTCACCTACACACGCAACGTAGATGCTCCACGTCATCCTCCACTTGGACCTCGTCATACTGTGCCATGTCACCAGCTATACAAAACGTGTCAATTCGTACACCACATTGGATTTCTGTATTGCCACATCACCCTGGGGTGCTAATATTTTGTTGATGTTAGCATTTCACAAAAAAAAAATTAGATGGTCGTCTGACCGTCATTCCCAGGCACTTTTGAACTATAGTGATGGTCATTTGACCACCAAATTTAAGCTAGCAATTTTCCTACTAGACCCCTCTCCAGATTGCCTTTTGATTTGGTAGCCTGACTTTGCGAGCCCATAACTTGGTCATCTGGACTCCAATTTAGATACGCTTTTTTTTGAAATTGGCTAGAATTTTCTGAACTTTCCAGTGGTGGTGTTGTTTTCTGGTTTTGGTGCAAGGATTTTTTAGAAATTACATTTTTTGGCGGTTGTACCTGCTTAATCCTACATTTTGCAACTTCAAACACTTCGTATGGCCTCATTTAGTCACCTTTTCAAGATCTATTTTTTTCTAAGTGCATTATTTTTCATCTACTTTCCAGATCTGTAGTTAGATTCTAGGGTTGTGTGGACAAAAATCTCACTTTTAGAACTAGGGCTTTTTCTACATTGTAAAGCTGTGATTACTTTTTAGAATTGTTGTATATCTGAGCTACAGTGCCTAGTGACAAATTTGGGCCTCAAAAGGCAATTGTAAAAAGCAAAATCAGAAGTCCACTTTGTACTTTTTGACAAGTGGCCTATTGTACACGCACTACATATAAAGTGTCAAAAGCATCTTTTTTGGGGGGGTCTTTTGATTGAGTAAAAAGGGGGGAGGGGGGTTGTACTGTATTCTTGTGTCTCTCTTTTGTGCTCTTTTCATTTCTACATCATGGGTTCATTTAAATGTCCACCTCTAACTTCATGCAATTATTCTACATGGAAAGATATTGCATGGAGTAGATTAATGGAAAAAGGTTACAATCTTTATGTTGATGGTACAATTACTAAACCTACTAATGCTAAAGAACTCATTGAATGGAAAAAACAAGACCAACAAGGTTTAGGAATTATATGGAGTTGTGTACATAGAGATCTCTTATTTCACATTGCCAGTTTCAAGAAATCCAAACTTGCATGGGACAAACTTGAATCATTGTATGGTAAGGTGGATGAAGAAAAGGGATTTCAGATTGAGGACGATCAGCTTCTCTTGGATCCAAAGAACTTTGACACAATTCAGGATTACATCAACAAAGCCAATGAGTATAGGGCACTACTTAAAGATTGTGAAAATCCCATGAAGGATCATGACAAGTTTATTCATCACATCCTGAAGAGGCTACCTTCAAAGTATGCTTCCTTTGTTTCGAGTTTTAATTCTCACAGGTTGACCATGAGAACTGCTTACCAGAAGCCTTCATTTGATGCATTTGCAGAGATGTTGAACAATCTCACTTGATGGATTTAGGACTTCTCACGACATCAAAGACCAAAGCCTTGGTGGCTAGTGATGAGCACCAATCAAGTCAAGGAAGGAAAAGTTCTAACAACAACAACAAGAAGCAGTGGAAGCAAAAATCACAATCTGAGACACAACAATCCTCCTCACAGCAAGGTAATTCATCTTCCAACAAGAAGGGAAGTAATGAAAAGGACAAACTTTTTTGTGCATATTGCAAAAAGCCAAATCATGATGAGCATCATTGCAAGACAAAAAGAATTGATGAGTTGGAAAACCTACTCAGGAAGAACAAAATTCAAGTCCAAGTACTTCCAAGGATTCAACTCCAACCTCTTCAAAGGGTAAAGGGAAAGCACTTATGGCAAACACAAGTTCTTCTTTGGAATGGATACTTGACTCATGTGCCTCCTATCATATGGGTTCTTCAAAGGAAGACTTTTCTTCATTGAAGAAGTCAAAAGTATCACACATCTTCGTGGGAGATGATACCAAAATGGAAGTTGAAGGGAAAGGACATGTGAAAATGGACAATGGGGAATTCAAAGATGTTCTCTACATTCCAAACCTTAGCTCCAATCTCCTATCAATTTACCAAATCACTCACCTCAAAGATGGTCATAAAGTTGAGTTCCTTCCCGATTCAGTGATGGTGCAAAGTCTTCGAGATGATTCATTGGTTGTAGTGGGGAAAGTCAATCATGACAAGAGGCTTTATTCCTTCTCCCACTTTGTGCCTAAGTCTCCTTCTCAAGCCTTGTTGACTCACTCTACTTCACAAATCACTTTATGGCATGAGTGGTTTGGGCATCTTGCCTTCCGCCATCTTCAGTAACTTTGCTTTAAACACATGGTCAAAGGTCTACCTAACATCAACTTTTCTAAGTGTGAGTGTTCATCATGTTCAGTGGATATGCATCTTGAGGAGAAGTATGATAAAGGAAAGTCTTCACGAGCACCAGTTGTTCTTCAATTGGTTCATATGGTATTAGCAGGACCCTTTTTAGTGACTTTAGTCAGCCAAGGCCACTACATCCTTACTTTTGTTGATGACTTTTCACGATTCACATGGGTCTACTTCCTTCATCACAAGAGTGAAGTGCTTCATAAGCTTCAAGCCTTTAAGACTCATGTTGAACACAAATCCAAGAAAACCATCAAGGTTCTACGGGTGGACAATGAGAACAGATATGTGGACAGAAGACTTAGAGACTTTTTGCAGACATGAGGGAATTGATCTTCAGAATCCACCAACATTCAGTCTGCACAAGACAAATGTTGTAGCCCTAAGGATTAGGACTCTTAAGACCATGGCAAGTTGCATGATTAGAGCCAAGTCTCTTGATCCTGCACTTGAAGTTGAAGCCATAAGCAGTGCTACTCACATACTTAACAAGTCTCCTCATAACACCTTAGATGAGAAGACTCCTTTTGAGGCATGGTGCAGCAGAAAACCAATTGTGAGTCATTTCAGAGTCTTCGGTTGTCCAGCATAGGCAAACCTATCTTCCAATGGTTGCAAGGCACTAGCACCTAGACCTTGTACTTTCATTAGATATGAAGACAATGTGAAGGCTTATAGACTTATGGATCCAAAGACTCATGAGATCTTTGTGGAGAAGGATGTTCACTTTAGGGAAAGTTCACCCATCTTATCCTCTAATCCTCTCCACACTTCATACATAGTGGAAGCTGATAATGACACCAGCGATAGTGCTTCAACAGATTCAGACACGTGGGGTTCTATCGATAGTTGCAATGAGAGGTCACATCATCAGTCTAGTCCACATGCATACATTGCCACAGTGAAAGGTCCAGCACAATGGGGTACATATTGTCTTCCAGCTCCAACTTCAATAGATGACTACATGGCAAACATTGCAGGTTTGTTAGTGGAGTCACACACCACAGACTTGGGAGACAGCCTTGAGGACTTACATCTTCTCATTGATGTCGATGATCCTTCTACAGTTGTTGTGAGGGCTCACTCTGACCCTCATGTCCATTCTCTACATGATCAATCTTCACAGGTTGGCGTGATTGTGGATCCTTATGAACAGCAAATGTCGGAGGTTTCTTTGTTAGTTGAGGAGACATATGGTTCATTGGAATAGGTTCAACAGACATCCTTGCCAAATCTGCATTTGTTCTTTTCAGCACAGTTGGAAGGGGCGAACATCAGCATCATCACAGGGATACTTGAGCAGGTTTCAAGGCCACCATACATCTTTAGGATTGCACTTTTGTTGTTATTTCTTCCAAAGGGGAGGAACGTCATGTTGCACTCTTGGACCAGCTTCTACCTTGGAGCTGCTTTTACTGGCAGGCATTCTTCATATGGGGGGGGGACTACCTTGTCTCTCTTCCTCTTATTTCTTATGGGGGAGACTTTTTCCTCTTATGAGGTCTTGTTCTTCTCATGCTTCACTTTTGTATATACTGGATGTATGTTGTAATGGGGGGGTTTTGATTACTTCATCCATCCATGCATCCCTTTTTATCTCTCTTTTTGGGGGAGGGTTTTTCCCATGAGGTTTTCCCTCTTTCTCCGCTTTATGAGAGATTGCATTTCATTATGTACATGGGTACCTAACATGGCCTAATAGCCAGGACCCATCATGCATTTCATTCTAGTTTTTGTAAGCTTAAGGGCATTCCCCTTAGTTGCACTTAAGGGGGGGTGTTGGTGTAAATACGTATTTACTATTTACACTTACTTAAGTTTACTTAGGTTAATGCATTATTTTATTATATTTTGTGAGACACTTAGAAGTTTGTGCACCTTTTTGAGTTGTCATGTTAACAACATAGAAGTACACAACTCTATTTTAGCACATGGTCTCTACAACACTGATCTGCATGTTACACCCTTGTAGGCTTATCCTCTCATCATTGCACTTACTTGCATATTTAATGGAGGATAACCCATATCTGGTGGACATGTGTCTGGTTGTATGACTCGTCATGTAGCTAACTCTGAGGCATTCTAGATGTATCTCAAAAGCCTTTATATACAGGCACTCCTAGTGTACTCTCAAAAGCATATTGAATGAATATATCGTCATTCTAATCATGCTCTCTCTTTCTGGTCTACAGTTGTGCTTGTGTTTGAGTTCTTAGTTCTTGGGTGAATTTTGCACTAAGACAAATTCTTACACATTCAAATGTTATCTATTAACTTTATTGTAGAGATTTCCAAGTCCCGTGCATAATTTTTAATTTCGACTTCGCATGTAAATCATAGTATTTGGTTTTATTAATGGCCAAACAGATTGAAATCAAATTAAATGGAAAAAAAATCAGAAATCCATTGACTATCTAACCTCAAAAAGACGTTAAACAATATAAATAGATCTAGTGAGAAACGAGACAAAATCTACATATTTATCTAATTACATCCTGAATCTGGAATGCATAATTTAATCTCAAGTAATTGCCATAACATAATTAGAGCATGATTCAATCAAAACATAAAAACTATACAAAACGGCGAGGATAATTGTGAGAACTCCTGTCCCATTTCCCGTCGGTCAATATTTCAATTTACACAAGTGTTCTTCTAACCCTTTCTCCACCTTCACAGGGTTTTTCATTTCATAGATTTGTCGGTTTCATGAAAACAATTGAATAAAGCTTCCACATTGTCATTAAATGGCTATTTGATAGATACCATACTGGGTATACAAACAAATATATGCATAGCATTGTATGCATTCAATTTTACAAAACCAACAATATAGTTTAGATTGCTAATCTCAAAACACAAGAAAAAGAAACTCTCCAAAAAGTGAAAATAGAACCTGGTTCCCTCATTTTATTTCAGCTCTGCTATGACACATCATTATAGTGCCAACCTATCTTTCAGAATGCTTCATGTAGTGATAAATAATCTACACAAGAACATTCTCCATTTTTAAAATGATGGAATCAGCTTGCATCTCATAACAGTTTCTCTTGCAACAATCATGGAGTTAAAAGTGTGGCAACTGGCACGTACCTGAGTGTTCTTAACAACTCCAAAATAGTTGTTGTAGGGTTTGTATTTGATGCAATTGTCAATTTTTTACTATGATATTTTCCCTCTTCCACATCATGAAGATCATCAAGTAAATGTTATTGAATCTAAACTCGCATACCTATGTTATGAAAAATACAAGTAAAAAATAAGCTGAGAGAAATCATTTTCTAGAAGATATTTTTTTTTTTTACTTTAAAAATATATAGTTTTCTAGAAAATGGTATCTCTTGAATTATTTTATTTATTTTTCAAAATATAGATATTTTAGTTTATTATTAGCAAAAAGTTTAAGAGAGCTTCAATGTAAGGGAGAGCAAAGAAAAGAAATAAGAGGTAGCCAAAAGTATATTAAGATGAAGGAAAAAATAATGCATTTATTACAAATCTTTAAAAGAATAATAATTTGATTAAAGGAAAACTTTCCCAAAGCTTATAGAATTTTAACACAGATCAAACCCCAAACAAAAAAGAAAAACCTTGCCCACAAAACGATTCTGAGATATAATTAGAACAAAGTGAGTACATGGTATTTCATAATGGATGAGAAAAGGGACAGAATGGATGGTGCTCACTGACAAAATGAAATGAAACGTAGTGGAGTGCATTCTTCCAGTCTTGGAGCTTTTCTGAAGTATATATCTTATTTTCCTTTCATGCTCTTCAAATGCATCAACAAAGGATATTTTCAATTATGGACATCACAGGGCTCAACATTGTACAAGACTAGAATAATTGTACAGCCAATTTTGAGCATAAATGAAATTAATATCATATGAGAATCAAGACCAATTTTGAGCATAAATGAAATTAATATCATATGAGAATCAAGAATTAAATTTATCCAAGTTATATCAGCTGACATTAAACAGAAGAAAATAATATGAAGTGAATTGAGGGCTAAAGATAAGCAATTGTCACCTAAAAGTACTGTTTTTTTGCTAGCTAGCTTAAATTCTTCAGTATGTAATTTTAGTACTAGGGGAAGAGACCCAGTAGCCGTCTAGGCTAGCTTCGCGTACACCTAGATCTCCTAAACTGTAAGTCAAATTATGCCGATTTTTTTGGTATACTCCATAGGTGACTCAAGAGCTTAAGGCTAAGGTTTCAGCATTTGAGCATTTACAGATCTCTATGGAGTCAGTAGAGTGTGAAGTGGTAAAAAAGTGCAATTTTGAAACACTTGCCCAATACTCGTTATGTTCACCCCCTAATAGCTGCTCACTCAATAAAACGGTACTTTTGGCACAAATGGACCAATTAGCAGCGAAGAAAGCTTTAAAATGATCAACTATTTGTACATGTGTGATCGGCTATTAGTACATGTGTTATCATTTTGGGGAACTTTTTAAAAACAGTAATTGAGAGGTATCTATCATGAAACCCTCGCAACCATTAGACCCCTGGCAGCTACTAGGTCTCTTCCCCTACCCTTTCCCATTTGAAGTCTGCACAGCTGGACGGTGTCAATGGCATTGATTAAGCCTGTGCCTTCGCACCAATGTGGCACTTCACCTGATTAAAGGTCAACCAAAGATTTAAAAATCAATGTCCTTCACAATGTAATAGACAACAGCGGATCTTGAAAATGCAAGATTTCAATCGCTAACCTTAATAGCATGGCCACATTTGCATGATGACAAATCCTGTGCAGTTGGCTGAGATCAGGGTAGAACTTAATCTACCTCTTCACCACTTCAAAGGAAGAATGCTCTGGCTCCGTTTTCTCTCCCTTTCATTCTCTGTTTCATTCACATCCCCAGGTCATCTACATAGTCACAAATGCAGTTATGGAGTAATTGATCTAGCAAACTTTCTCCACGGACCTGCAGCCAATTCATGTTTTAGAAGAATAGATATCAACATTATTATGGGTGTAGTAGATATCAACATTATTATGGGTGTAAAATAATGATAATTACAAGTCGGTACAGAACACCTGATTTTAACAGCAACAGCTATAATATGAGCTAACACACCAACACCGTGTAGGGCATGTAGATATTCTGTTGCCTTGAAAAAGTATAGCGTAAGTGAAATAGCAGATGAAACACATACATATTCCACTTCCATACGTCTGGAACGCTTCTATATTTGATTTGCCGATAGATCTCACCATATTGTGTTTTTATAAGTGTACGATTCTTTCCTGGTAACTGGATTAACACATATTAAATGCTATAGTTTTTTCATGTTCAAAATAATTTCATATGGTAACTGCACGTAGATTTGTCTTCCACTATTCAGCTAACTCTTACACTTTCTCTACAGATTACTTATTGTTGCCACCTCAGTTGACAGGCCTCAAATTTATTCAAAAAGCCCATTTCTTTCCATTGAAGTTTGCTGCCACCGTAAGAAGCCTCTTGGCTTAATGACGCGGTTGCCTTCATCTTTGAAACCAATTTCTCCAACTTTACATAGATCTCCTGCGTCCGTGGATGTGATCTCTCTCCTATACCAAAAGAGTGTATCATTTTCCGGCCTTCAACCCAACTACATCCAGGTATCTTTTTAATTCCTCTATCTTTCATCAATCGCCTTACCATGTAAACATCATCCCACCTGCCCATTTCTGCATAGACGTTCGAGAGAAGAACATAAGTCGCAGTATTTTCGGGATCCAAATCAAAAAGGATTGTCGCTGTAAATACCCCTAGGCCTATATTCATATGTGATCTACAGCCACCAAGGAAGCACAACCATACATCTGCCACAGGTTTAACAGGCATCTTAATGATAAAGTTTAGAGTATTCTCAAGATAGCCAGCACGAGCAAGAAGATCAACCATGCACACATAATGATCAATTCTAGGTGTAATGCAATAATGGCTACTCATGTGATTGAAGTATGTACAGCCCTCATCTACCAAACCTGCGTGACTGCATGCATGTAGAACGCAAACAAAGCTTACAATGTCAGGATATGTTCCGGATTTCTTTATTAATTGAAAGATTTTAAGAGCATCCTCGCAAAATCCATTTTGTGCATAACCTGCAATAATGGCATTCCATGATGCCACATTTTTTCGAGGCATTTGGTGAAACAATTCGCATGCCTTGTCAATGCTTCCACATTTTGCATACATGTCTACCAGAGCATTTCCAAGTATAATATCTGACAAAAGTCCACCTTCCATTATGCTTTGATGAATGTGTATGCCCTGTTCCAGGGCTCCCATTTTGGCACATGCAGGGAGGACACTGGCAAAGGTTGCAAAATTTGGCTTAACTCCTGCCAATCTCATTTGCTTGAATGTTTCTAAAGCCTTTTCAAAAAATCCGTTTTGTGTATAGCCAGCAATCATCGCAGTCCACGAAAAAACATCTCTTTGAGACATTTTGTCAAAGAGTTCGCCTGCCTTATCCATGCTTCCGCATTTTGCATACATGTCTATCAGAGCATTTTCAACTACAATATCTGACAAAAATCCCGTTCCCATTATGCCTTGATGAATGCCCATACCCTGTTCCAAATCTCCCATTTTGGCACAGGCAGTCAGTACACTTGCAAAGGTTGTGGAATTTGGCTTTACACCTGAATATAGCATTTGCTTGAAAGTTTCTAAAGCTTTTTCAACAAATCCATTATACGCATATCCTGCTATCATAGCATTCCATGAAATGGCATCTCTTTGAGGCATTTTCTCAAACACTTCACGTGCCTTCTCTATGCTTCCACACTTTGCATACATGTCTACCAGAGCATTTGCTACTTTTATATCTGACAAAAAACTCCTTTCCATTATCCTCTGATGCATACCTATACCCTGTTCCAAAGCTCCCATTTTGGCACAGGCTGGTAGTACCGTAGCGAAAGTTGTGGAATTTGGCTTTACACCTGCCAATCCCATTTGCTTAAAAGTTTCTAGAGCCTTTTCAACAAATCTATTTTGTGCGTAGCCTGCAATCATCGCAGTCCACGAAAAGACATCTTTCATAGGCAATCTGTCAAACAGTTCACGTGCCTTGTCTACACTACCACATTTTGCATACATATCCACTAGAGCAGTTGTAGCTACATCTGTCAAAACTCCACCATCACTTAAGTGTCGATGGATGTCCATACCCTGCTCCAAATCTTTCATTTTGGCACAGGCGGGAAGGATACTCGCAAAGGTTATGCTGTCTGGCTTTACGCCTGCCAATTTCATTTGCTTGAAAGTTGCTAAAGCCTTTTCATCAAATCCATTCTGTGCATAACCTGCAATCATCGCAGTCCACGAGAAGACATCTCTTTGAGGCATTTCGTCAAACAATTTACGTGCCTTATCTATGCTTCCACACTTGGCATACATGTTTACCAGGGCAGTTGCAACTACAACATCTGATAAAATTCCTCTATCCATTATACTTTTATGGATACTTATACCCTGTTCCAAAGCTCCTATATTGGCACATGCTGGGATTACGCTGGCAAATGTAAATCGATCGGGTTGGAATCCTGTTCGTTGCATATGGTGAAACAGCGTGACTACTTCGTGAGGAAATCCATGTCTTTTGTACGCTGCAATCATCGCATGCCATGAGAAGCTATTTCTATCTTGCATGTAATCAAACACTTTACGGGCGTTCTTCAGTGTTCCGCACTCGGCATACATGTCAATAAGCTTATGATGAAATGTTTTGCCTGTAGCATATGCAAATCGCCTGGGAGTAATGTAAGAGTGGATATTTTTCCCTTGTGAAAGCGAGTTCTTGAGAATACACTTCTTAATAGGAGTAGATGGCATTGGCATTTTATGGCTTTCGATAATATGCAATCACATTCAATCCAAGTCCACCACAGTGACATAGGCACTAGCCAGTTGTAAGAATCGAAGCATTCAACTTACAGGTTTGTAGTACCTTTCAAAGTCTTTGCCCTAAATACAACATTAACCCTTCTGTGCTCTCTCGTTCTGTTTATGAAGAATTATGTGCCAGAGAGCATCACCATGGTTGAGCCTTCCTCTGCTTCCACTATTTCGGATATCAGTTTCTTCACAGCACATATATTGTGGATGCCTGAAAAGCCAGAGTGCTTCTGTAACCGAATAAAGCTGGATTAATAGAGAAATGGGAGATTTCCAAAGCCATTGAAGGTTTTTAAGTGGGGGCAGAAAGCCCAAATATCAGGAAGCAAGTGACCAAATTTGTGAGAACCGGCAGGAAGAAGCGAAGGAAGAAGGATCCTCATTCAACAACTACTACATTTTTTTTTTTATTGTGATCAATGTAATCAGTCAACAAGAATAGCAAATAAAGAAATAATAACGTATTTCATAATTCTTAAAATTGAGATCAGGAGATAGTAAATGCTTAAAACACACACAGGTTCTTTAGTTCAGTGATCGTAGCTGTTCTAGATTTCTTTCGACAACTCCCATATTTTTTTCATTAGCAAAATAAACCCTCAATCTTAAGGAGACATTTGACTTTTTTTGATTGAAGCCTTTCATATGATGTCCTATATATAGGGAAAGCTATTAGGTAGTCATTTATTTATTTTTTGAGCAAGTTGGCTTCATACCAAGCCTTTCAAATATGACAATAAGAGTAAATTATAGATATGAAAGAGCTTTTACAGATTTAAGTGGTTATACCATATTTTCTTTCATACATGTAAATGAAGTTAATTAGTTATTATTATTATTATTATTATATGATGTATTGGTGAATCTTCCTTAAATTTTTAGAATTAACTTGAAAAATTAGATTTCTTATTAGGTCTTAGGTACCGTAGATAGGCTCTCTCAAGCATTTACTTGCACTCAAATACTAAAAAACCATCCAAAAAATTCTAAACCTTCTCAAACCTCCTCCAAGGGTTTTGTGGCTCTCATAATATAGTATGTATTAGAATGCATCTCGATGTGGTAGTCTAGAAACAAAATGTTAATGACTTAATATTGTGAATCCTTGGAATTTATCAATTTATCAACTTTGAAATTATATGTAGAAATGAATCTTTAGATCTTATATAGAGGTTGGAATATAGTGTGTGAGATATTGGATGGAAGTTTAAATTTATAGTTGTATTGAAAGATTAAAAAAGATGCTATGGAAAAATTAATGACAATAGAAACAAATTTCAACTTGACAAAGTCAAAATGAAATAATGGCTACATAGTATACCATTTTAAAGTCCATTTTGAAATTTGTAATAGGTAGAATGTTTTTGGTATATAAGGCATGTTTGAGTGAGAATGGTGCAAAGAATTTATGTGTGGAAGCTTAAGAGATCTCCAAGCGTAGCTAGTGGGTAGAGGCGAGAAGTGAATAAGCACCCTATTTATCTTTGTTTTGGTAATTGTTGGATATTGTTGTCACCTTTAGTCTACTACAAATAACTATTCTAAGACACCTTTCAAAGGCTAAAACCTATAATTTTCAACAAGGAAGTGTATTGTATTTTTTGCATTGACAGTAGGTCAAAAGCATTGTGTGTTTTTTTCCATTAATGTAACTTGATTGATCATTGAGAGACTTTAGGCTTACTCTGATGGGAAATTTAACGTCAATAGCTTCCATCAAGGTAACACCATTTTTTTTTGTCAATGCGAAAATGTTGTGTATCTTTTCCATCATTGTAACTTGGTTGATTGCTAGTAGATTTTAGGCTCGTCCTAATGGACAATGTTATGTCAATAGCTTACATCAAGGTAAAATTATTATTTTTTCCCCAATACAAAAATGTTGTGTTTTCAACCCATGGGATTTCAATCACTCATATTTTACCTCACATGCGCAATTAAATCTAAGGAGCACCAAATGTTAAGTTCATGAGTGCATAGGAAGGAAAATGTTGTGTGTTTTTTCCATCAAAAATCAATGCTCTAGATTTCATTGTGCTTGCAAAATTAAATCTAAGATGTGCAAAATGTTAAGTGTGCAAGTGTATGACCAAGAAATATTGTGTGTTTTCTACAGTGTGGATCCCAGTAACCTTATTTTGAAAGAATTTAACTAGTTATCATCTTCTCCAAGATCAACGACTTAGTTCTAATTATGCTTGCATGATTAAATATAAGATGGAGGAAATGTTAAGTGTGCAAGTGTGGCTGGTGGAATACGTTGTGTGTTTTTGACCATTTTTAGCAAAAATGTTGTGATTTTTTGCACTTGCATTATTTTTACCTGAATTGTTTGATAGGCAGATCGATGGTGCAGGAGCACCCTTCTAAGGACTCTTACCATCTAATTTTGTTTGTGCAAGTACTTCTTCAATGAAGGTTGTAAGTACAATAAGATTTTTGACTCATTTGTGTGTGAAGGCCTAAATAGAGGTTTTAGTTTTTGACAAATTAGTCTCATGTGGTCATGTATTTTCTTGAACTGTATGAGTCTTAACATAGAGGTTAGGGTAGTTGTTTTCAATATTTAAGCATGTAAAAGGCCTTAGAAAGGTCTTAGGAATGGGATGTGCAAAAGTTACTCGAGCAAGACAAATTGCTCCAAAAGTTGCTAGCAACTTTTCTTTTGTAAATCTTAGACCTTACCAAGGAGGCTCCTGACCCTAACTAGACTCTAATACCAAGGAGAATCCTATATTAGACTTGAAAAACCCTAATGCAAGGGTTGGAAATGTTAATGTATAGCTACTGTACAAAAACAACAAACTGAACCACAAAAATACAATGATAGTCACTATTATTTGCTTTGTATTGGAGTTAATAGATGTGAATTAGTGGAGCTGTAGCATAGAATATTGTTCATATCATTTCTTCTTTCTTGTGCATGCAATAGATTAGATTCTTTCAAGTTTTGTACACACTTTATTCATTTTTTTTGAAGTAGACAACACTCTGCCAGTTTTGGTGAGCCATGTAGATGAAGGGTTGTAACTTTTGTTTCCACCATGGAAAATCCACAAAACCTAGGGTTCTAAAGGTATAGACCCTACTTTGTAAAATTATGTTTGCATGGTCCTTGAAAATTAATGCAAGCAATAGTTTGACAAAGCCCTAGGCGAGCTAGGCAGTGCCCGACTAGGAGTAGTTAGCAAATAAATAGCTCTCAAGAGCAGAGGAAGGAATTCTATGGCTTGCCCTTTTGAGGGAGTCAAGAAGGGTGCCAAAGGGTGTAGTGTTGTGAAGGAGAGGAGTTGAAAAGCTTTGGAGGAGTGCTGTTGAGGTCTAGGACAGCAAGGAGACCAAGAAACCCTCACATTTGTGCATAAGCATTGTACGGTCAAATGGAGGCCCAAGACCCCAAAAATCCTTGAGATTTGTTCATGTGTAGAAAATGTTCTTTTGACTAGGTGTGTTGAATCCTTGAAGGAAAGGATGAAAAAGTCCTATAACTCTAGAAGGAGGCCTAATTGGGGCTCTCCTAGTAGCCCTATTTGTGAAGAAACCTTACAATCAGGTGAAAGCTTAATCTTTCTAATGCATTGAAGAGGTGTTAAATGATCCAAAACCATCTTGGAACTCACTAAATCCTCTGTTAGAGGTTGGGAAGGAGGTGGAAGCTTAGAATACCCTCATGAGCCTATGAAAGGGGTAGTTACTAGAGGTCAAAGCTTGTAATGTTAGAAGTTGAGTTAGCTTAACTTGGTGGGAAGGTTAGGGCAGGTCAAGGGATCCATGAGTGGATAAGGAAATCCTATAGACCATCATAGGTGTCAGGAGAACACTAAGATCCTAGTTGAGGATTAGAGGCATAGACTAGCTAGTCTATCCTAGCCTCCCCATTAGATTAGTATCAGAGCCTGCAAAGGTGTGGGAAGAAAGCTAGTGCAAAGCAAGGTGAATGTTGTCACCTAGTGAATCTAGTGGTTCCAGCACAATGGTGACCAATGTTGAATTGGCCAAGAAGGTTGAAGAACAAGAAAAGAAAGTAGAAGAGCAAGAGAAAGACAACATATCTTTGAGAGAAAGATTGGCACAACTTGAACAGTTGTTGAGTGAGGTCCAAGACACAATTGATAAAGTCAAGGACAAGATGGAGTAGAAAGAAGAGAAAGAAGCCAAAGAGAAAGAGATTGAGTTGGAAGAAGAAACTCCAACACCAAACCTTGTTTTACTAGAAGAGCCTTTCTTGAAGGCAATCAAGGCAATAAATAGCAAAGCCTTGGAAGGCATTCCTCTATTCAGTGCCAAGATGGATCTAGATCTCATCATGGAATGGATTGAAGGAATGGAGAACCATTTTGAATGTGATGGTGTCTCTGATGCTCAAAAAGTCAAAGTGGCAAAGTCAAGGTTAAGAGGTATTATTCTAACCTGGTGGAAGTTTGTCCAAACAAAGAGGGAAAGGAAAGGAAAAGATCCCATTGTCACTTGGAAATTGAATGGTGGCTAAAACTAAACAAGCCTACATTCCTAAAAATTATGAAATGTAGCTGCATAGGAGGAGACAAAATTTGAGGTAAAAAGATATGGATGTGCACTCTTATTCTGAAGAGTTCCAAAAGCTATGCTTAAGGTCTAAGGTGGTAGAAGATGAAAGCATCATATCAAGATATTTGAATGGACTCAAGTGGTCTATTCAAGAAGACATGAGCCTTGTCACTCCTAAAACAGTTCATCAGTGTTATCAAATGGCTTTAAAGGTGGAAGAAAGGAACAAGAAAGCAGGATAGTACCTCAAAGAATAGGGGAAGAGGTGGAGACTCTAGAGGAGGTTCTAATAGAGGTGGTGAATCAAGAAGCCAAGGGGAGAGCAGACTCTTGGAACAATGTTCAAAAATTAGTACAAGAGGATCTCCTTGTAGAGGAAGAGGTTCTCAAGGAAATAGAGGAAGAGGGCAAGAAGAAGTAGCTCCTACTTGTCCACCATGAAGTGCTATCAATGTGGGCAGCTTGGACATCCTACCTATAGGTGTCTTGACAAAACATCGACGTCAAATAATGAGAAGAGGGTATCCTATAGCCAAGAAGATAGCAACAACTCATGCACTAATGAAGTTAGCAAGTTGGAATTAGAAATGGGTGAGAACCTAATGTTCAGAAGGGTACTTATATGGTAGCCTAATCAAGGTGAACCCAAGCAGAGGAGGGCTCTTTTTAGAGTTAGGTGCAAGATGCAAGGCAAATTTTGCAAGGTTATATGGATTCAGGGTCTACTGATAATATCATAGCAAAGGAAGCAGTAAAGAAGCTGACACTTACAAAGGTTCCCCATGCAAACCCCTACAAGGTGACTTGGTTGAATCAAGAGCAAAGTGTGTCAATTAATGAGAAAACATGGGTGGAGTTTTCAATTGGGGGCTATAAAGAAAAAGTTCTTTGTGATATCTTGCCCATGGATGCATGTCATTTTCTATTGGGAAGACCATGGCAATTTGATAGGAAGGTGATCTATGATGGAGAGAAGAATTCCATTTCTTTCAAGAGGGATGGGAGGACTTACAAAATTCAGTCCTTAATAGAGAATGAAGAGGGAACTTCTAAGACACCTAGTGTGTTGCTTAGTAGTGGTAAAGAGTTCTTACAAGCATTACAGGATGAGGAGACCGTAGATGTGCTATCATGGTGAAGCCAAAGGAGGAAAACAAGAAGTTATATGCAGAACTACCATTGGAAGTGCAACAAATGTTAGAAGAATTCCAAGATATAATAAGTGATGGAATCCTTTCCACTCTACCTTCAAGAAGAGCAATAAGTCATCAAATTGACTTTGTCCCTAGTGCATCTCTACCTAAAAAAGTATCTTATAAGCTTACTCCTAATCAAAATAAGGAAGTGGCAAGACAAGTGCAAGAATTATTGGATCAAGGGTTGATTAAGAAGAGTATTAGTCCATGTACAGTCTCAGTGGTCTTAGCATCCAAGAAAGGAGGAAAATAGAGGCTTTGTACAGATTCAAGGGCTATTAATAGGATCACTATAAGGTATAGGTTCCCAATTCCAAGAATAGAAGATTTGATGGATTGTTTAGGAGGTGCTATGTACTTCACCAAGTTGGATTTAAAGAGTGGTTATCACCAAATTAGAATTAAGGAGGGTGATGAGTGGAAGACTTCTTTTAAAACCACAGAGGGATTGTATGAATGGCTTATAATGTCATTTGGGCTTACTAATTCCCCAAGCACCTTCATGAGATTGATGAATGAGGTCTTGAAGGACTTCACAGTTAGAATTGTAGTGGTATATCTAGATGATATACTCATCTATAGGAAGACAAAAGTAGAGCATCTTGAGCATTGGAGGTTGGTCATGAAGAGACTCCATGAAGAGCAATTAGCTATTAACCTAGAAAAGTGTGTGTCCATGTAGCAAGAGTTGGTTTATTTGGGTTTTGTAGTATCCAAGGGTAATCTGAAAATGGACCCAAGCAAGGTGGAGGCAATCTTGAATTGGCCTTCCCCTAAAACAAGAACTGAAGTTAGAAGTTTTCATGGCAATTTTATAGAAAGTTTGTGAGGAACTTTAGTGGGATTTGTGCACCAATACCAGATACCATCAAAGGAGGATTGAAAACCAAGTTCAAGTGGACTGAGGTAGCTAAGAAGGCATTTCAAGCATTCAAACAAGAGGTAACCACAAAACCTATCTTACTTTTACCTACTTTTCATAAATTGTTCACCATTGAATGTGATGCAAGTGGTGTAGTAGTAGGGGGTGTATTGAGTCAAGAAGGAAGGTCTGTGGCATTCTTTAGTGAGAAACTCAATGAGGTAAAGAAGAAGTATTCAGCTTATGACTTGGAGTTGTGTGCATTGGTACAATCTCTCAAGAAGTGGAGGCATTACCTCCTACCCAAAGAATTTATTTTCTTTACTGATAATCAGGCTTTAAGCTACATAATTACTCAGGAGAAGCTTATTAGCATGCATTTGAAGTGGTTGGAGTATCTCCAATCCTTTACTTTCACAATCAAGCACAAGAAGGGACAACTCAACAAGGTAGAAAATGCCTTGAGTAGAAAGATTTTGAATGTCCAAGAAGTACAGCTACAAAGCATTGGAATATCAAGTTTCAAAGACTTATATGAGGAGGATAAAGACTTCTCACAAGCCTACAAGGTGTGCCTAGAGTTTGAGAACCATTTTCATGGTGAGTTTGTAGATTATACCCTTCAAAATGGATTGTTGTTTAAAGGTAATCAGCTATGTGTACCTAGAGGATCCATGAGGGAAAATCTGATTCAAGAGAAGCATAATGGCAACTTAGGTGGACATTTTGGCATAAACAAAACTTTGGAGTTAATACAAAGATACTACTTTTGGCATAAGATGGCAAGGGACATGAGGAGATATGTTGAGCAATGTGGAATATGCCAAAGAGCTAAAGGAGGTTCAAGCAATGTAGAACTCTATCAACCTTTTCCAATTCCAAATAGGCCTTGGGAGTGCATAAGTATGAACTTTGTGGTTGGACTCCCTAAAACTAAATCAGGTATGGATAGCATCTATGTTGTAGTAGACAGGTTCTCTAAAATGAGTCATTTCATACCATGTAAAACTACTCATGATGCAAGTTATATAGCACATTTCTTTTTCAAGGAGATAGTTAGGATTCATGGACTCCCTCTGAGTATTGTGTCTAATAGAGATAGCAAGTTCATGGGTCATTTTTGGAAAACCTTATGGAAAAGGCTAGGAACTAATCTCTCTTTCAAATTAGCATACCATCCTCAAACTGATGGCCAAACTCAGGTCATCAATAGGTTGCTTGGAAACTTGCTATGATGTTTAACAAAGGAGTATGGGAAGACTTGGGATCTTATTATATCTCAGGTTGAATATGCTTACAATGACAGTGTAAACAAGACAATAGGAAGAAATTCTTTTGAGGTAGTATATGGAAGACACCCCAGAGGAATGTGTGAGTTGAGAGACTTAGGTTCTATGGAGATGAAGAGTGGACAAGTGAAGATTTCACTCAAACTATAAAGGAGGTTCAAGAGAAAGTGAGGAAAACCATGTTGAAGTCTACTCAAAGACTCAAGGCTAAAATGGATGAAAAGAGGAAAGAAGTATAGTTTCAAATTGGGGACTATGTCATGGTCCATCTTAACAAAGCTAGGATGCAATAGGGCATACCCACCAAGCTATAGATGAGGAGAGTAGGCCCATGCAAGGTTCTGGCCAAATATGGAGAGAATGTCTAAAAATTGGATTTTCCATTAGACTTAGCCATCTCACTGGTGTTTAATGTTGCAGACCTGATCAAATCTAAAGGAGATGTCAATCAACAAGGTACAGTTCCACCAAAACTGTTGCAAGACATTGACACCAATATAATGCCCAAGAAGAAGCTAGCCAAAGTAGAGAAGATCCTGGAATCCAGAGTGAAGAAGACCACAAGGCATCAAATTTACATGAAGCATATGATCAAATGGAAGGATCAGCCTGAATCTAAAGCCACCTGCATTAAGGAAGGACAATTCAAGAAGTTTGGTATTGATTTGGCTCTTCTTGACCCCAAAGTGCCTTAGACAATTATTGGATTGAGTATGGTTTAGGATCACCCTTCTCAGGACTCCCACCATCCAATTTTGGTTTTGTGAGTACTTCTTTAATGAAGGTTATAAGTACAATAAGAGTTTTGACTCATTTGTGTGTGAAGGCCTAAATAGAGGTCTTAGTTTTTGACAGATTAGTCTCATGTGGTCATGTCTTTTCTTGAGTTGTATAAGTATTAACATAGAGGTTAGGGGAGTTATTTTTAATATTTAAGCATGTAAAAGACCTTAGAAAGTTCTTAGGAATGGGATGTGCAAAAGTTGCTCGAGTAAGAAAAATTGCTCCAAAAGTTGCTACCAATTTTTCAAAAGTTGCTCAGCATCTTTTCTTTTGTAAAGCCTAGACCATAATTGAAAAACCCTAATACAGGGGTTGGCAATATTAATGTATGACTACTTTACGAAAACAACAGGCTAAACCACAAAAATATAGTGGCAGTCACTATTATTTGCTTTGTTTTGGAGTTAATAGATGAGAACTAATAGATTTGTAGCATAGAATATTCTTCATATCATTTCTTCTTTCTTGGGTATGCATTAGATTACGTTCTTTCAAGTTGTGTACAAACTTTATTCATTTTTTTTGAAGTAGACAACACTCTACCAGTTTTGGTGAGCCATGTAGATTAAGGGTTGTAACTTTTGTTTCCACCATGGAAAATCCATGGAACCTTGGATTCTAAGCTACAGACCCTGCTCTGTAAAAGTATGTTTATAAGGCCCTTGAAAAGCAGTGCAAGCAATAGTTTGACAAAGCCCTAGGCGAGCTAGGCAGTGCACAACTAGGAGCAGTCAGCAAATAAATAGCTCTCAAGAGCAGAGGAAGGAATTCTATGGCCTACCCTTTTGAGAGAGTCAAGAAGGGAGTCAAAGGGTGTAGTTTTGTGAAGGAGAGGAGTTGAAAAGCTTTGGAGGAGTGTTGTTGAGGTCTAGGATACCAAGGGGACCAAGAAACCCTTGAAAGCCTCACATTTTGGCACATGCATTGTACAATCACATGGAGGCCCAAGACCCCAAAAATCCTTGAGATTGGTTCATGTGTAAAAAAATTTCTTTTGACTAGGTGTGTTGAATCCTTGAAGGAAAGGAGGAAAAAGTCCTACAAATTTGGAAGGAGGCCTAATTAGGGCTCTCCTAGTAGCCCTATTTGTGAAGAAACCTTACAATCAGGTGAAAGCCTAATCTTTCCAATACATTGAAGAGATGTTAAATAATCCAAAACCATCTTGGAGCTCACTAAATCCTTTGTTAGAGGTTGGCAAGGAGTTGGAAACCTAGAATACCCTCATGAGCCTATGAAAGGGATAGTTACTAGAGATCAAAGCTTGTGATGTTGGAAGTTGAGTTAACTTAACTTGGTGGGAAGGTTAGGGTACGTTAAGGGATCCATGAGTGGATAAGGAATCTTATAGACCATCACAAGTGTCAAGAGAACACTAAAATCCTAGTTGAGGATCAAAAGCATAGACTAGCTAGTCTATCCTAGCCTCCCCATCAGTCGAAAAAACTATTCGTTTTCACCATAGGCCTAACTTTACAAAGCGGTGGGAGATTTTAGGCCCATTCTAATGGGCAATGTTATTGTGATAGTTTCCATCGGGGTAAGAATATTCTTGTTTTGTTGAAGCAAAAATGTTGTGTTTTTTCACCATCAACATAACTTGATTAATCACCAAGATATTTTAGACCCATCTCAATGGCAATATTATGCATATAGCTCCCATCAAGGTAATATTATTCTTGTTTCCCTAATGTGAAAAATTATGTGTTTTCAATCTATTGGATTTTAACAACTCAGATTTTATTGCACTTGTACAAGAAGATCTAAGGAGCACGAAATGTCGAGTGCATAGGTACACAGGAAGGAAAATGTTGTGTGTTTTTTTCCTTTAAATATCAAAGGTCCATATGTTATTGTGCTTGTGTTATTAAATGTAAGATATGCAAAATTTAAAGTGTGTAAGTGCATAGTCAAAAACATAGTATTTTTTTCATTATGAGTCTCGATTGCCTTGTTTTGAAAGGATCTAGGATAAAATCATCTTCTTTGAGAGAGGGCGGGAGAGGGAGAGGAGTTAGATATATTGAGGGGGTAAAATAGATGGATAATGAGATATGGTTAAAAAGTTGGATATGTCCTCCAAAAATATACTAATATAATGCATATATGTGAATGACTGTCATATCCTCATTTAAGATAGAATTTTAATAATAATTCAATAATAAAATATTAGTAAATAAACAATGATAATAAAGTTTTTGATTAGATAAATAGGTTTTACAGGGATCCTAAAACCTGAGAGTTAATACAAATCAGGTTGAAAATAAGCGTTAGAAGCCCAGCTACAAAAGAAACAAGTTTAAAGGTTGAAATAGCACAAGGCCCAACCATATAAACAAAGGCCAAACCGAAAAGACAAAATGAAACAGTCAAAAGCCAGAACAAAAAGCCAGCCAAAAAGGGAAAAAAAAATAGGAACTACTCCTCGATCTTTCTTTCCAGCTCCTGCATGACCTGTGCAGCCTCCTATGCCATCTTGTTCTCCTCGGCCTCCTGCTGGTGAGTCTTGCAATCTTCCTGGTCCAGAGTAGAAAAGGTGATACTAGTGGTATTATCTTCATCAGATCTAGTTTTACCCCTGTCTTTTCCTTCCACATCCCCCTACATGCCTCTATCTTTAAGCCACTCAGTTAAAGATAAAATGTTGTTATTGATCGAGTTGAGCAGTGAGATCGTCTGGCTCGACAAATTGTGATTATAATTTTCCAGATTGTGGATCCTCCTTTCTGCCAGGCTATGCCTATCATCATAATCTATCCCTTTCTCCAAGCCCTTAAGATTCCTGGCTCCTTCCATTTGAACCACCTTCTCCTTAACCTCCTCTAGCTCGTAAAAAAGCCACTTGATTGACTTGAAATTATCAATCATGTTGTTGCGGGCATTGTTCAAGAGGTTCATCCCAAATTCCCTGGCATTATCAGAGATAGCCACAATCACAAGGTTAATGAGCTCTTCAAGACACGGTTCCTCTTGATTTTCCACCAGGATCTGGGGGTTCATCACTTCCCTGAAAATACCCATTTTCAAGGTCCTCACATTAAAATTTCTCCATGCTTTCCTCCTATCTTTGGCCAGTACCTTCCCACACTCAGCTCCAAAATTATCCTGAGTCTGCTCCTCCGGATGGGCCTGGGGATGGATAGGGGAGAGAGGGATCGAGGAAGAGTCCAGGTCCTGCTACAACCTCTCATCCTCCGTGCCCACCCTCTTGCGTTTCTTCCCACCCTGGGAATCCATTTTTTCCTCCTGCCTTTCCTTTTCCTCATCTTCAGACTCCATCGCCTCCTCTTCATCACAAGTGTCCTATTCCTCCTTCTCAGTCTTCTTCTGACCATGATCTCTAGGGCTAATTCTTCTAGGGATGATGGGGGAGGGAGACTTCTTAACATTTGGCGAAGCTTTTTTACCCGCGATGGTAAGCCCTCCTTCCTCAGAACTAATGCTCTAAATATCATCTGAGTTAGAGGAATAGCTAGAGCTTTCGATTTCCTCATTCCCAGCCTGCAACAGGATGTTACTAGCCTTGAAGTGCTCATAGATGAGCAGTAACAGCCCCTCATGCAGAGTAGGGTTAGCAGAGGGTTTCTTTTTGAAGCTTGACACTGCCTTGCTCATAGAATTCAAAAAATAGAAAGGGAAAGAAACTTTGCTATCATGACAAAAATGATTCAAAAGAACAAAATGGTGGGTGCAAACACGATCAAACCTAGGGTCAAGAGTAATGTACTCAATGATAGCACGCAGAACATACCTCCAAATATTCATTATAGACTCCAGATCATAAAATGTATCACTTTTTTTGAAGGCATTCAGCTCCTTAGGGTTGTTGGCAAAGTCCTTTACAGCATTGGAAGAAAGCTTTTTATCCCTAAAGAACTTAAAGCCCACCATAGGAATCTCAGTCACAACCAAGATCACCTCCTCCATTATCAGAAAAGCTATCCCATTCACCTTGACTCTACCATCCTTCCACGAATTGACCATGCTGTCAGTCACATTTTGGTCATAGCCATGTAGCTTCGTGATATACCTTGAAATCCTACCCTGAACTAGCTTCTCCCAAAATTTCTCCCTGCTTCTCCATTTCTCCATTTTTCCCACCTGTTCTTTTCTGCACCTTTCTCCCACCATTTTGGTACTTTGCTCTCCCACAATTCTCATAAGCACAGCTCTCTGAAACCTCACCACCTGATAGTGTTTTATGTGTTTTTGAGGGCAGCTAAAGAAATAGTCCTCGTCTTTGCTTAGATTACGAATGCAACAAAAGACCCATGAAACTTGCCAAATAAAATGTAATAATTCTCACTTCTTGCATTTACCAATGCAGCCTTTATGAGTTGTACCCTTTCCCCATAAGCCTTTCCTATTCATAATAGCAGATTGATCTCCTCCATACTCCCTTGGATCTTATCCAGCTCGATCAGACTCTTAACATTCGCTGGAAAACTCTTTCCCGGTTGCCAGGTCATTTTTTAATCTAAATGACTCTTAACAATGATAATAAAGTTATATTAAACTAATACTAAAATATAATTTTAGAAAATAATAATTATTTAATCTATATTATTAATGAAATAATATTTAGTATGATATTTTAAATAATTAAATAATAATAAAATTCCAATGAGTAAATAAAGAAACTAAATTAAATATTGTAGAAGGTATGTTGACTTTCTATATAGAATTTAATAATAAATAATAATAAACATAAATAAATAAGTGAATAAATAATATAACATAGAATCATATACATTAACTAAATCTAATGAAAAGTCAAGAGATGCTTAACAAATAGACATGACTCCTTAAAATTAAGATATAAAAGGAAGAAGAGTTTATTTTAGAGAGGGGGAAAAAGAGGAGGAGAAGAGAGGAGTTCAAAAAAGAAAAATGGAAGAGGGAAGTAATATGAAGAAAATAAGGAAATGACTTTTTGAAAAGGTGTCAATGATATTGAAATGATGTGAACCTTCGAAAGGATCATAATTATGAATAGTTGAGACTGTTCAAAAATATTGTGATTATAAAGTAGTGGGACTTTTCCAAAGGATTTTAGTTATGAAGTGTTGTGACTTTTTGAAAGTATTATAACTATGAAGTGTTGTGACTTTTCAAAGGATTTGTATTATGAAAGGGTGTGACTCTTGGAAAAGAAGAAGGTAAGAAAGGTATATTTATGAATTATATTTTTTTAATTATGTTTATGAACTTATTTCTATTAATGAACCATACTTGTGGATATTATTGTGTTAGCTCATGGGGTTAACACCAAGGATATTAATGTGAACTCAAAGCATGGAGCATGTGAGATATTAAGATCTCCATTGTTTTCCATGGCCAAGAATCAATATTAAAGCATGGAGCGTGGAGATATTAAGATCTCCATTGTCTGCCATGGTCGATAATCGATGTGCTAGAATATTCTAATGTTGTCAAACATATGCATATGTCGTTGGCCTTAGATAGAGGATGCATGTCCAAGAAGAATCTTAAGAGGTGTGCTCTCGGGATGACGACAAGGTAGCTATGAGCTAAGAAACCCAATCTAGAGACATCCTTAAGATTGGGGATAACTTAGAGGGTAGAATAATATAGTTATTTTTATTATTATTGTGATTCTAACTTTTATTTTGCAGGCATTACTTGTCCCTAACTAACCCTATTAGTGGGGACATTACAATGACATATTTTATTCTTGTCATTATGATAAAGCATCATAATAGATCATCACACATATTTAGAAATGAAATAAGAATCTACTAATAAAATTGTATGATATCTTTACCAATTTTATAAAAGAGTGAATCTATATAAGGATACATGAAATTGTTGGTGCATAATTCCAACTTTAGTTTTCTCATGCAGTGTCAAACTCAAATCTTTCATTCACTGTCCATTGATTTGGGATCTACACTAAATATACTCTGTTTTTCACATGCCCAAATTGAAGTTGCTAATGCAACGTTAATTCAGAGTGATTCTCTGCCCTAACTGGGGATCTTTATTCCTAATGCCTGATTAATTGTTTGATGTATTAGTTAAACACTAGCTACTACATTAGATTTAGGATTATCTAAAGATTTTATTCTCTTCTCTATATATCTTGCATTATTATGCAGATTGTAATCAATGAATATAGATTTTATTCAATAGCTCTATTTTTTTAATTTGTGTAATTTGTCTTCTTTCTTCTATTAAAATTCTTCTTTTAATTTTCAGATTTAGCTGAAAATCTTACAAAAATGAGAATAAAAGAAACATATTTCCAACTATGAACTAAGTTTGTGTAGGTTGCAAATTATGGTAAGTAGTTCAACCCTAAAATTTGTATCCAAAATATTATCATGTTTCACAATGTGCATGCATATTTTACCTAAAAAGAGTTTTTTGATATCTAACCTTTAATTTGAGATGAGATCATAAAGGAAGAAAAAAATATCTTGCCAACCATAATATAAGTTTGTGTAGGTTGAATGAAATAATGTGTTAGTTCAACCAATAACTTAATATTTACAATGTGTTTAGTTATACCTAAAACTTCATATGTAAAATCAAATCCTATTGTGGTACACATATATCTTTCATCTCAAGTGGAAGGTTGTGATATTCAACCCTTAGTTTTAGATGATATCAAATGACTAGAAGAATTACATCTTGACGACCATAAAATAAGTTTGTGTAGGTTAGATAACATGGTGTGTAGTTCAATCTAGAACTTCATATTTATAATCAAATCCTTTCAAGGTGTGCATGAATCTTTTACACAAAGTGGAATTTTTTAATGTCCAATCATTTATTTGAGATAGCATGAAGTGAGGAAGAAGAATTCATCTTACCAACCAAAAACTCAATTTTGTAGGTTGGAAAATATGATGTTGAGTTCAACTTGGATACTTCATATTTACAATGAAATCCTATCTAGTTGCACATGTCACATTACATAAATTAGAAGATTGTGATATCAAGCCTTTAATTTGAGATAATATAAAACATGTATAAAAATTTACATCATAATTTTGAGACGATGCAAAATCAAGTGAATCCTTCATTTTGTATATATCATCAAATGTATGGTCATTCAATTAGGGCTAGGGTTATATACATAAAGTTGCAAGTTGAACTAAATATTCTTATTTTTAAAACTACATAATCTTATTTTATGATTGGTAAGATGTGTTTACTTTGCAACTTTTTTTATATTTAAGCCATTAGAATATCAGGTTTTCCATCATTTTGTTAAATATTAAACTATATATGAAAGAGTGGAAAAAAGTTACAATATATAGATTACTTAAGGTATATAAAATTTTAGGATATAGGGTTTAGTATTGACCATATTTACATAGGATCTAGGGCACAATAGTAATGGTACAAGGTTTAGGGCCCACATTTAGTTGAGATTAAATATTCCTATGTATATGTTTCTCTCCCTAGGATCTCTCTAACCTCTTTAGTTTTTTCCCTACATTTATCCATTTCCCCTACATATATCCTCAACCCACTCTGTATTATTTTCTCTTCTTCTCTTATTCTCTATTCATTGTCTAGGTTGTTGCCTCATCATCCCACCCTTTCTCTCCCCTTTCTAAGTTTTATCCACGCTTCTTCTCTACCTATCTACCTCTACATGTATGTCTCATTATCCACCTCTTTATATCCTTCTCTATCCACCTTACCCTCTCTTTATATATAGGTTTCTCACTTCTCTTTCCCCTCGCTTTCCATCTAGGTCTCTTACCTATCTATTTATCCCCTCTTTCATTCTCTCCCTACCTTACTCCATGTCTCTCCCTCCCCCTTACACCCATCACTTTATGAACTCTCTCTCTCTCTCTCTCTCTCTCTCTCTCTCTCTCTCTCTCTCTCTCTCTCTCTCACACACACACACACACACACACTCCCTTCCCCTCCCTCCCTCCCCTTTATTCTAGAAACCACTAAATAAAATATGTGTCATTGGGGAAAGGCCTTTTTTACTTCATCTCTTATTGAAAAATGGCTAGTACTTTTAGTTTTAATGGTTTCATTTCTTTGATATAATTTTTCAGTGTCGAATGTATTATCGATACATGTATGTTATGAAACTATTCTAGTAGGGCTAGTATCTAGTGGGGGCTAGTAAATATCAAGTTATTTGGCTCTTTTCTCATTCTTTGGAGTGCTTTTATTAAACGACTTATTAGGTATGATTTTCATGTTCTTATAGTCACTTCAATTCTCATGTGCAATGGTTTATCTAAGCGACCATTGTCATGGTCTTTAATTATTGAAAGTGTAATATCTTTCTTTTGCAATAGCATATAATTAGGTACATTGAAGCTAATTGGTAAGTGGCATCCTTGGTTGTATGTCCCTTTCATGCTTATGAATTGTGGTGCAATGTCATAAAAATATTGTGGTAGTATAGTTTTGCCCAACTTGTACTTGTTGTTTAGTGATAAAATGGAAGCACTTTAAATAAGATGTAGACTTCCACATTACTAGGACACTGAGCCATTCAAATATGTATGTGAGGGAAAAAGGGTAATTTCTAAGTATGATTCGACTTATGATCTAAATTAGATTAGCTAGGACCCAGAGGAAAAGGGGTGCTAATATAAATCCAAGGTGTAAAGAGGAATACAATACAAAGGAATACACTCTCTTGGGCCCTTAATGGGATAATGTGAATGTAAAATTAAACTAATTACTTAGAAAACGTAAATCTAGATGCTATATGAATACAATCAGCCCAATTAAGATGCAAATCTGGGCTAAAGATATGAAAGTATATTAAATATGAAAGACTCGCCTTGAAATGCGTAGAGGAAGATTTATTTTCACTCAAGAAATTTTGGATCTAAATATTTTAGAGCTTTTTTATGTGAATCTTGAAATGAAACAACAAAAGGAACAAAACCCAAAAATCTCCTCAGAATCCAAGACTGAAGGACTAGGTCAACTTGAAAGGACATCCTACAACCAGGTTGACATAGTCTACAATTCCGAAACATATGACTCCAAAAATCTTGTGAAATGTAAGTTCTAAATATGTGATTTTTTTAACTCTCAACCTATAAATCAACATAGAAAAGAAAGTTTTGTGGGTTCATGTTTGATGAGGGCTTGCCTTGGTCAAGCTCTAGGTTAAGGAATTAGTCATAATTGAGAAATGTAAATGTAAAGGAGTGTAAAAAAAAATTAAAAAATTAGGATTCACCTTGCCCATGTGTGTATGTAATGTAGTTGTATTGTAGATCTTAAATTAGGAATGTAAGGTATCTCCACTCTTTGCAATGGATCTATCATAATTCCATCATAGTGTCATGGATATGAATAAGCATACATGAAGCAGAAGATGAATGCTTCAATGTATATCTCCTCCCTTGATGGCCAACAATACACTAGATCTTGAAGAAGAAATGCTCACAAAGGATTCTTCAATGCTAGATAGCAATCTCCTTACTTGAATGCTTGAAAAAGGCTTGAATGCTTAAACTCCTTCAATGCAAAAGGAAAAAATCTTCATTAGAGAGAAAGAGCTTAAATCACTTGAAATGAGATATGAAGGAGATGCTTGATCTTGATGATATATGAAAATAAAGCCTCCAAATCTCCTTATATATGAGTTTTTGGGTGAGAAAACAATACAAGTCAACTGGATAACAGTCATAAACTAATTAAACCCCTAAGGACTTTCGAGCCCCAAGATCCATAACTACCAGGGACTAGGTCGACATGGGTTGACCTAGTCCAGGTCTCTGTCAACCTAGGAGGACTAGGTTGACCTTGGTCGACTTGGTCTAGGAGAATAGGTCTTCGGTGCCACAGAGAGCTAGGGCATATGCTATAAGGATAGGTTGGAAATATAGAAGAGAGAAGAAGAAAACAAGAAAAGAAGAGCGAGCATATCCATGGTCCGAAGAGGGAATTATGAAGAGGAGGAAGCTAAAATATTTAAAAAGGCAAGTGCATCCATTTTAAGACAATACATTTAGCCCCCACTTTAGCGAGAGTATGAGTTTCCTCAAACTCAGAATAAAGTAGAGAAAAAGAGAAAATATTATCATGACTAAGGAGGAAAATAAATCATCGAGCACCCAAAAAACTTGAGTCTTTATCACATCCAAAATCATAATAAGAGAGATAAGCACTACGAAACAAAATGGGCTGTAGTTTCTTGCCCAATAATATTTGTGTGTCTTATTGTGAACCACACAAGGAAAAGGAAAGAACTAGGGGGGAAAGGTCTCTAGAAAAGGGGATGGAATTGAATAGTCTAGCAAGTGTGTGTGGCATGCTATTCAACCCATCAAAAGATTAACCAAATGGTCTAGCAAGTGCATGTGATATGCTAGTCAGTCCATCAAGGCATTCAACTTTAAGGGAACTCCATGTCCCAAAAAAGAAGAATCAAAAATCATTTCGGGCATAAGGATTTGTGTGTCCTTATGGGATCAAACAAGATTGGGCTTCCTAGATTGTTAGTAGTCAAATGAAGGGTTGAAAATAAGGATCAGGCCTCCCAAACTATCAATAGTTTAGAGGGGGATCCAAAAAGAGATCAAGCCCCCAGGAACTATCCATAGCTCTTGGAAACTAAAATAAAAAGAAAAAGAGAAAGACAAAAAATGAAATAACAATGCATAGATTTGGGTATACCTTAGAAACCATACCAAGCACTAAAGGTTGAAGTACTACAAACTATACACAAAATCTATATTTATATTCCATGGAAGAAAGGAATGAGAGGAGTGTATCCACCACGTTAAAGCGATTGCAAATGGCTTAGCAAGAGCAATAGTTTTAACAAAAGCATACATGCATCCACGAAAGAACATTTTCACTATGAGATTCCCCCAAGAGGAAAAACATGTCAAGAGAAATGAGCACAACAAAAAGATAGAGCACAAAAGGAATCTACTAATTGAGGGGTCAATAAGATCATATGATAACATGCAATGTTATGTCAAGTATGAAAAATAGCATCATTCTCCAAAGGAAGTAGAACTATGACAGAATGGAGGAAAAGACACAAAAAAGATGCGAAGAATTCTTTTTGGGCCAGTAACATGGAGACCAAAAAAAATTAGTGCTACCATTTCATAAGTGACCAAGAAGACTAGACAAGATCACTGGTATAAACAATAACATAGGTGCAACATAACATAGAATGACATGTAGAACAAGATAGATATGAATAGAAGAATGTATACAACATAGTGATCACTTTATCCTCTTGTGCTCAAAAAAGAAACAAGGATTGTCTAAAGAAATCAAAAGACAAATACACAACATGGGAGAAACACAACACAAGAACACTACAAACTACCATGATAGATGGAGTTCACATCAAGTGCTCTGAGTGACCACCCGCCCCCCCCCCCCCCCCCCATCTCGGTCTAAAATTCTAGGGGAAGGATGGAGACTCATAAGAGGAACCACATCCATAATAGTAGGAATCATAATGATTTTTTGGTAAGGACTTTGAGAGTCATTGTGCTCATTACTAGAAGTGATTGTAAGTTGCGTAGAAAACATGTTAGGAAAATCACTGTCCATACTAATTAATTCGTCATCACTACTATCATCTATAGTGTCTTCCATATCTAGATTAATAGAATCTAAAGTATGAACATAATCATTGTGCAAAGTGTCACCTTGTGTAGCTTCCTCCAAAGAAACATGCATAGTCTGATCAAATGAAGGTAAAGGTTGAGATGAAGATGTAGGTTGGGAAGCAAGAGAACGAGCTTGAGCCTTAGTTCTAGCTTGATGGTTCTTGCAACATTGACAAGCATGTTGGTTACGAATAGTCTTACAAGGGATAGAAGGAAGAATAGGATCAACAAGCATACGTTCTGAAGAAGGAACATCAATGGGTTGAAATGTAGTAACTAAAGGAACAAAAGAAGAAGTAGAAGGAAGAGATGGAGTAGGAAAGATAGGCAGAGATGAACAACCCTTAGGAAGACCCATCTCCGTGATCTTAGCTACTTTATATCGTTGATAGTTTCTGTAGAGATGGATCAGGATGAGTATGTGGTTTTTCATGATGAGGTAGCCAATAAACATCTATCTCAGCACAATCTCTAGGATGCAATGGTTTATAAAGAGAATGATTAATGGTAACAATGTATCCATCATGAGGAAATTTAAGGCATTTATGAATAGGAGAAGCTACAACTTGCATAGAAGAAAGCCATGGAATACCCAGCTTAAATTGAAATTGATCGGAATTAGGAATAATAACAAAGGCAGTATAAATAGGTTTCCCTAAAAGTCCAACAGGTAAAGTGATAGAACCTTGAGGATGATAGAGAAAACCATTACAAGTTTGAATCTAAATAGGAGTTGAATCTTAAGTATCTCTATGTATTCATTTGTTAAAAATGCGTTCATCAGTGATAACATTCACAACAAAGGAAGGATCAGCCAAAGTAGCACGAGAAGGAATACGAGCAACACTAGTAGTGATGTAAAGAAGACCATTAGGTTCCTTAAACATATTAGACTGACTAAATCTAATAATAGGAGGTGTTTGTTTAGGCTCAAGTGGAGAATAAATTGGAGATTGAGAGTCTAACTCAACATGATAAATCATACACTTTTTCTATCTTCTCATTATAATCAATATGGTGATCAGAAGAATAAGAAGAAGGTTGATTAATAACATTCATTGAGTGTGAAGATAAAGGATCAGTATAAATCATGCAAATTCTGATTAGGTGGCACAACAAACTTATTCATGTTATTAACTTGAGCATCAAGATAAATAGCCTTAGAATCAATAAGGTCATGAATAACATTCTTCAAACCGTAACACTTTTGAGTATCATGACCTAGTCAATGGTGATATTGATGGAAAGAATTAGAATCAAAAGACTTAGGAAAAGGTTTACTAGGATAAATAGGATGAATAGGAGGAAGATTAAGGACACGAGCATGAATCAACTTAGTCATCACCTCAGGAAAAGGCTCAAATAGTTGAGTATAGTAACAATCAGGATGAAATACAGAGGAAAAAGTAGTTGTACCTCTAGATGTAGTAGCCACTTGATGATCAATTGTATTCATAGACTTGATTTTGATGAAATTGTTAGGTTTAGAAAATTTCTTTGGATTTCTAGTGGTGTCACTCTTTTCACTAGAAATAGGAACCATCAGAGTAGAGCTCTCGAGTTGACTCATTTGTAACTGGCAATGGTGAAGCACTGCACATAGATGTAAAAATTAGGTATACTTGGTAAGGATGATCTTATCCCTAATGTATTTTTGTAAATTAGAAATAAAGATGTGTTGAATATCATGATCAGGCACAATTTAAGAAATATGAGCATACAAGTGTTTAAATCTACCAATAAATTTAATAGCTTTCTCTTTAACATTTTTTTACAATGCATTAAATCAGTTAAAGAAACTAGAAACCAATATTAATCTAAAAATGTTGAATGAAAGCATTTGCAAGAGTTTGAAAAGAATCAATAGAATAAGAAGGTAGAGAGCAATACCCTTGCAATGCTCTATCCCTAAAAGTGTGTGGAAACAACTTAGCCATAAGCCTATAGTCGTGAGAAAAATCACTACATATAGTCTACAAAGTTTTAACATGAATCATAGGATCTCACTTACCATTATAAGTCTCAAGACGAGGTACCTCAACATGATGTGGAATAACAATACAAAGAATATCTAAGGAAAGGGGATTAGCAACATCACATGTAGGAATATTGTACTTTGATTGGGTGAGTTAACCAAGTTGTTGTTGTAAAGTGGAGATAGATTGAACCAAGGTACTAACGGTGGGGTTGAAAGACACGCTAGTAACCATAGGTATGCTAGATGTATTAGGAAAAGTATAAGAAGCAGAAAGAATATGTAAAGATGTCAGTAGAGGATGAGAAGGAATGAGGAAAAGGGTTCGAATAATTAAAAGGAACCACATTATATGAAGGTAACGAAGAAGGAATGAAAATAGGAGGAACACTAATGGGAAATGAAAGACTAGGAAGACCAACACTTAAAGGAGGGGACACTTGCTTAGAAGTAGTCATAAGAGGTGGTACATAGATAGGTATGCTCAAAAGAGTGGTAGAAATTGGGATACAAATTTCAACAGTTGTGGAGGGAGGAGGATATCCTAACTCTTGAGCACATTTCATCAAAGACTTAGCATGACTATTAATAAGATGAGATATACCACGAAAGATAGAAAGATTATTGTCATCATTATTAACAATCTTTTTAAGAGCTTCAACAAAAACAATGCTATCAAGATTCTGATTTTCTTGAACAAGCCAAGTTTCCAATTTATCAAATTCATTTGAAAGCTTATCAATGTGTGAAGGAGGAACTCTTAAAGCATCATCATCATCTTGGGATGAATGAGAAGAGTTATGCTACGTGATAGGATTAAGAGTATGAGAAATGATGGGGGTATCATCATGAGTCCTAGGAAGAAAAGAAGAATCATGGCCAAAGGAGCCCACGAGTCTACAACTTTTTCGAACGAGAATGTTATAGGTTGGACTTCATTTATTTAAGCTCATAAAAGGGAGACCGCAAAAGGGAACCCTAATGAGATATAACCATGCAGATGTAATAAAGAGCATGTAATAATCCCAACAGGTTATAAATTTTTCAAACACCAAAATCTTCACTAGTTCAGTTGTTTGACATTTTGTCGAATACTTTTCAAGCAAGCTCTGATACCAATGTAATAACCCTAATAGGTTATAACTTCCAAAATGTTTTATACTTCAGTTGTTTGGCATTTCATCAAACACTTTGCAAGCAAGTTTTGATACCAATGTAATATCCTCTTACAAGGAAGTAATATGCAAGTGCAATTCTTTTGGCATTTTCAATGCAAATACATGGAAACTAGATATGAAATGCAAAATAATTAACATACAATAATGACTACAGTAATGCCAAAATTTGATTTTGAATTACCATAGCAAAATCATATTCTTATGAAGTACAATGATAACTACTAATAGTTACAAAAGGAACCTGATAATAGTGATGCCCAAGAATGGACATGAATCAAACATAGATATTGTAGTGCAACATTATGGATGCGTACTGTAGTAGCCAAAATGTATTCTCCAATTTAAGCACAAATAGAACTCCTGAATTGAAGCTCTCCTGAAAACCAAATTCAATGGATATTTCACCACCTCAAATGGTTGCAACGCTGAAGAGTTGGCGTTCTTCAATGGCTAACTGAAATCAAAAACCTTAGTTTCTTCTCCCAACTTAATATCAAATGCAATTCACAATAATCGGATACAATAATTGGATGATAACCAATGAAGCTCTCACCTCTATTTATACTTTTCCTTCACCCTTATAGAAGGAAATAAAATATTTAATAATTGCATTCTCTAGAAGTTTCTCCCTTTCCAATAATTAATGTGCTTTTAGGAAATTAAATTACTAGAAGTTTCCCCCTTCCAATAATTAATGCACTTGCTAGAAGCTTCTCTCTTTCAATACAATAATTAATAAAATATTTAACAATTGCAATTACTAGAAGTTTTCCCCTTCCAATAATTAATGCACTCTCAATTAATTAAATTAATTAAATACAAAGTCACCTTTTTATTTTAATTTATTTAATGACTTTATAAGAAATTAATTTAATCAATTTCTCCTTATTTCTCCACTTAGCCTTCAGAGAGTGTCAAGGCTAAGAGCTTCACTAAGATGCTAAAAATATGGGAACATTACATAGCATAAAAGGGAGATCTAACCACACACAAGATAGCCAAGTCTAATGCTATGAAAGAGGGTAAGAAGGACAGGTTCACCAAAAGAAGGTAAATACCCAATAAATTTTAGAAGGAGCAATCTAACACCACAAAATAAAGAGTTGACAAAGTTGGATTCACCAAAAGAAGGTAAACACACAAAATAAGGGAGATCTAACTCCAAAGAAGAGAGATTAAGGGATCTAACTCCAAAATCAAAAAGAGGGGACTTGTCGAGTTCACCAAAATGTTTAGTTGGTGAAGCCAAGGCCAAAGAAGAGAGATTTGCAAAAGAGGAATATCCAACTCCAAGAAAGAGTGTAAGAAGGTCAGGTTCACCAATATTTAGTGGTAAAATGGAAGCACTTCAAATAAGACATATACTTCCACTTTACTAGGACACTAAGCCATTCAAATATGTGTGTTACGGAAAGAGGGGAATTTCTTAGTATGATTCCACTTATGATCTGAATTAGATTAGCTAGGACCCAAAGGGAAAGGGGTGCTAACACTAAATCCGAGATGTAAAAAGGAATCCAATACAAGGGAATACACTCTTTTAGGCCCTTAATAGGATAATGTGAATGTGAAATTAAACTAATTGCTTAGAAAATGTAAATCTAGATGCTATGTGAATACAATCAGCCCAATTAAGATGTAAATCTAGGGTAAAGATATGAAATGAAATGAAATATGAAAGACTCACCTTGAAATGCATAGAGGAAGAAGTGTTTTCGCTTAAGAACTTTCAAATCTGAATATTTTTTGAACTTCTGTCTACAAATCTTGGAATGAAATGATGAAAGCAACAAAACCCAAAAATCTCCTTGGAATCAGAGATTGAATGACTAGGTTGACTTGGAAGGATGTCCAACAACCAGGGTGACGTAGTCCGCGACTCTGAAACTGAGGACTCTAGAAAGCTTGTGAATTGTAGGTTCCATATCTATGATTCTTTTCACTCCCAACCTACACATTAACACAGAAAAGAAAGGTTTGGGGGTTGGGGTTTGATGAGGGTTTCCCTTGGTCAAGCCCTAGGTTAAGGAATTAATTGTAATTGAGAAATGTAAATGTAAAGGACTGTAAAGAACAAGATAAATGTTAGGATTCATCTTGTCCATATGTGTATGTAATGTAGCTGTATTGTAGATCTTAAATTAGGGATGTATGGTATTTCCACTCTTTGCAATAGATCTACCATAATTTCATCATGGTGTCATGGATATGAATATGCATCAATGAAGAAGAAGATGTATGCTTCAATGAAGATCTCCTCCCTTGATGGCCAACAATGCGCTTGATCTTAAAAAGGAAATGCTCACAAAGGATTTTTCAATGCTAGATAGAAATATCCTTGCTTGAATGCTTGAAAAAGCCTTGAATGTTTGAACTCCTTGAATGCAAAAAGAAAAAATCTTCACTAGAGAGCAAGAGCTTGAATCACTTGAAATGAGATATGAATGAGATGCTTGATCTTGATGAGATATGAAAATGAAGCCTCCAAATCTCCTTATATGAGTTTTCAGATGGGAAAACAATACAGGTTGACTTGATAACTGTCATAAATTATTTAAACCCCAAAGGAATTTCAAGCCCCGAGATCCAAAAATGTTGGAGACTAAGTCGAGCTAGTCCAGGACGATGTTGGCTTGGGATGACTAGGTCGACCTAGGTTGACCTAGTCTAGGAGGAATGGTCCTAGGTGCCACAGAGAGCCAGGGCAGATGCCAAAAGGATAGGGTGGAAATGTGGAAGAGAGAAGAAGAAAAGATGAAAAGAAGAGCGAGCATAGGCATATCCATGGTCCGAAGAGGGAATCATGAAAAGGAAGGAGCTAAAAGTTCTTAGGAGACAAGTGTGTCCATTTTAAGTGGTACACTTGTTATCAAATTCACACTTTCCAAGCATTTTGAGTTCATCTACAGTTACAATATTTGTAAACTCATTGGTGAAAGTAATTCTTAATTTTAATATATATGTAAGTCTCTTTTCAAACATTTACTATGGCTCTTCTTCTTAAATTTAATATATAACACTATGTTTCATTAATAACTATCAATATCAATTAATTTATCAAGGGTTTAAATTATCTTTAATCTTATAGTGAAAACAATTACCTTAACATCAATGCATAGCCAAACAAGTTTCTTGTTAAAAAGAATTTATAATAGCTACATTTTTTTCTAGAAGCTAGGTGAACCCAATTTATCAAATATTTACTAAGATATCCTTTAACTCAATAAAGATTTGTTTTGCAACATAGTTCTTAAAACAATATAATGTAGTTATCCTTATTTTATGGAATAAGGGTCAACTGTTTAATGTAGTTGACCTTTTTTAATCATGTTATATTTAGAACAAGAAAAATTATTTTTATCTTAATTTATAATTTAGTTGAATATAATTTGAACAATACAATTGGACGTAGTTCATTTAAATAATAGTAAGAACATCTTTGAATATAGTGTTCAAATAATTAGTTGAAAGCCAAAGATATTCAAATAATCTAAGAAAAAAGAAAAAGGGGCAACCCTTAATTATTCTAAATAGCAACTTAAAGGCCATTGTTCAACAATGGGCAAACCATGCAAATCATGGCACATGTTTGTTAATATCATTTTCACATGTTTGAGAAATTATAGGAACATGGCTTTGCTATTTTGCAATAATGCACATAGGTGTGTTGCAAAATAGCAAAGCTATCACTATTTCACAAGGTGGAAAATAGGCATGTTGTGAAAAGGCACAACTTTGAAATTTTTCGATCCAACAACAAATTGTTTTGAATATTAATGGCCAGTTGAAAATGTTAGAAAATGGTTGGCAATGGTCATTTTAAGTGTTCCAAACTGTATTTGAAAAATTAATGAAAAATTTGGATTCTTATGCTCTTTTTATTGCTTTTCAACAAATAATCTTGCTATTGCAAACCATCTAGAAGTTGTTGATGGATTGCATGATGTCGAATATTGATGCTAGATTGAATTACTTCCTTTTGGTGCTTATAGCATTTCATTGGTATAGGGATCTAAGAGTTTTTTATTAGTTTTGAGTACACTAGTCTGAAAACCCTAGGAACTGGGGTTTAGACACTAAATGGACAATGCCTCCTCATTTCCACAATAGAAGTTCCTAATCTTTAGTGCAATTAAGGGTTGCCCCATATATTAAATGACTTCCATAGTTTTGGTTAAAGGGCACAAGGGCCAAGTGATGGAGAGGAGCATTTGAGGCTAGGTATCCCTATGTGACTAGCCTAGGGTGATATGAATTAGGTGTTTGGATGAATAGGATGTGTAGATTGGCCAAATTGGGAGAAGAAGTGTCATTGATAGAGACTAAGGATGATGCTGGAGTAAATGAATTAGAGAGAACAAACATGTTGTAAGGTTTGTAAAGTTTGTGCAAGAAATTAGGCCTAATAGTCATAAAAGGAGGTTATTAAAAAACCTAACCAGTTGATCAAACCAAGGAATGAAAATTGGGAGTTTTTAAGTACTCTAAAAAGGACCGTATTCAAAAGTAGAATTTGTTTAGGGGTTCCTTTGGAAGATTTTGGAGTAAGACTCCAATTACCCGATTTAGAGACTTGGTTCTAGTAGGTCATCTATTAGGCCTTGGAGTATGAAATATGATGTATGGTCAAAGTCACAAACTTGAATGCATCAGTTGGAGGAATGAGAGGTCTTGGAAGCCTAGGAGTGGTTCGAACCTTTGTTGAAGGTTTAAATACTTTGTGGATGGTGTGATCCTATTGGCAAGAGAAGGAACACTTGTGGTGGTCAAGGGCTAGATAGTGAATAGTGAGTCTCACACCTAAGAAGTGGATTGTCTTTGGAGTGGGACACTTGTAGAGGTCCTAGGTAAGTCCATTCTTGAGGGAACCCAATACTTGGTCAGCAAGAGGGGTCCTCGGAAGGATCTTAGCGGGGTTTGTAAACTTAAAGAAGAGTTGTTATTAAGTTTTATCTTGCTAGTTGCATCACTCTGCAAGCTATTATTCCAACAAATTTTTCCAAAATGTATGAAAACATTAAAAAAGACTTATAAAATTTAAATTGCTAAATAAATTTGTTTAATAAACATTCTTATAAATATAATTCATAAATTTCTTACATCACAAGATACTTACCATAAGGTTGCCCTTAAATTTCCAAACATCCTCATTGACAATGAAAGATACTCGCAATTTCTAAACATCGAGATTTTTTGACATAGATACAATCTCTTAGATATTTACAAAGCAAATCCAACAAAGTTTAAAATCATGATGATTCTCATTAAGAGAACATAACAAACAACATCAACCTTATGTTGATTTATTATCTACATACAAATTGAAATAATGAATAACTCAGTCTTATGGAGAGATAAAAAAATCCAGAATTTTAGTAATAAACAGATTGACCACCCTTAAAATACTGGGAAAAAGATATGCAATACCCTGAGACTGCCAAAACTGAAGATGGGTTAGTGGGCATTAGGCATAAGGGCAGACTGAGATGGATTTAGGCATAAAGCACATTCCAAAGACACATCTATGGTCTTTTTTGCAGCGCACATTTCATTTGCCACAGTGGTTTTTATGGAAAGCCACATTGAGAAATCTGTTTTATATATTTAGAATTATGAGTGATGGCCTTTTTGGCATAAAAAGAAGTACTTGAGGAAGCCAAGTATAGAAATAAAACCTAAAACATGAATCGCTCAAAAAAAACTTTATCTAAGATCCTGAACCTATCAGAAATTAGAAAAAATTGCACTAGATTGGCAGTGCCAGCCTATTCCCATATAGCATATCTTGATGGCTCATGTGACTCTAATTTGTCCCCAGACATTATATGCTCGATATCAAATGTGTTGTGAGATGTGAGGGCTTCAATCCACTACAAAAACATGTATAAATACAATTAGACATGCTGATTCAAACAAAAAATATTGATAATGTGCATACACAAAATACAATAAATAACTTTAGAACAGATTTCTCACCATTAACAGGAGTTCTGCTGTGGTGGATTCCTCTTCTCATATTTGATCTTGGGCGTGGGATGTTCCTGTGTGTTGTATGATTGAAGTCAGAAACAATTATGATCAACAAAGCTTTTTATAATCAGCAACTAAAATATTGTTAACTTATTTTAATGCATATCTGTCATGAAACACATATTATGGTGCAATCATATTTTTCAGATTGTTTCATTTAGCATTGCCAATAATTTCCAAGAAAACATTCTCCCTGTTCAAAATGATGGAAACTCCCAGCAATTTCTCTTTCAACAATCCTAGAGATAAATTTTGTTGCAGTGTGGCAATCAGTACATACCCGAAAGATTTCTAACATATCTAATACTTGTTCCAGCAGGTGTGTTTAACAAACCAAATGGAATTGCCAACTTTTCACTGTGGTGGCATACATAGAACTATTCTAGACTCTTAACAACTCTAGCACTTGTTCCAGGAGGTGTGTTTAACAAACCAAATGCAATTGCCAACTTTTCACCACGGTGGTGGCATAGAAATAATTGTTTTTCCTCCTCTTCTACATCATTAAGTAAATGTCTCAAATCTGAAGAATACCCTGCTGCCCTCATGTCCAAAGACAATTTCTCCAACTTTGCATTGATCTTCTGTTTCTGTGGATGTAATCTGTCTCCTGCACAGAAAGTATGTACCATTTTTTTGCCTTCAATCCAACTACATCTAGATGCCTTTTTAATTCCAGTATCTTTCATCAATCTCCTTACCATTCAAACCTCAGCCCATCTGCCCACTTCTGCATAGACGTTTGAAAGAAGAACATAAGTTGCGGCATTTGAGGATCAATAGTGACAAGCAGCATCACTGTAAACAATCATAAGCCTACATTCATATGTGATCTACATGCACCAAGAAAACACATCCAGAAAATCACCACAGGCTTGACTGGCATCTTAATGTTAGACTTTAGGGTGTCCTCAGGATAGCCAGCACAGGCAAGAACGCCAACCATGCACATATGATGATCAATTGTATGAGTAATGCTATAAGGGTTCCTCATTTAATTGAAGTATTTACAGGCCTCATCCACTAAACCTTCATGGCTGCATGCTGATAGAATACAAGAAAAGGTTGTAGCATTTGGTTCTAGAGCTGCTAATTGCATTTGCTTAAAAGATTCTAAAGCCTTTTGAACAAATCCATTCTGTGCGTATCCTGTAATCATTGCAGTCCCATGAGATGACATCTTTTGAGTTTGCATGCTTTGTCTATGCTTCCACATTTTGCATACGCTAGAAATGTCTAATCATAAATAGACAAAATCTACATTAACTTTATTAAATTGTAGACTGAACTGTGATGCATAATTTAATCCCAAATGGCTCCACTGACATAGACAAAAGATATACAAATAACTTTTTCTTTTCATGCTTTCTCCACTTCCTCCTCTAGGCTTTCATTTCATTTATTTACAGGTTCGTTACAAATAATTCAATAAAATGGCCATGTTATCATAAAACAGGTCTTTGACAGATACACCACACTGTGTATGAACAGTTATCTGTAATGCATCCATGCATCTAATTTTATGAAGCTGGTGGTATAGTCTAGATTGTCCAATACTCAAAAACAAAGCTTTTCTTGATTTTGCTTATCCTTATGCACTCTTTCATCCTGACAATGGATCATGAAGCGTTACTCAGAATGTTGATTAAAAAACTTAAATACAATTGAATTCAGGAGTAGTTATGTTCAACAAATCTTTTAATAATCTGCAACTAAAACACTGTCTATTTATTATTAATGCAGATCTGACATGGAAAAAATTACTATGGTGCAATCGTATTTTTCAGATTGTTTCATTTAGCATCACCAGTAATCTCCACAAGAACATTCTCCCTGTTTAAAATGATGGAAACGGTTTGCATCTCTCACAACAATTTCTCTTTCAACAATCTTAGAGATAAATTTTGTCGCAGTGTGGCAGTCAGCACATACCCGAAGATTCTTAACAACTCTAATACTTGTTCCAGGAGTAGTGTTTAACAAACCAAAAGCAATTGCCAACTTTTCGCTGTGGTGGCATAGAAATAATTCCTTTTCCTCCTCTTCTACATCATTAAGTAAATGTCTTGAATCTGAACAATACCCTGCTGCCCTCATCTCCCAAGACAATTTCTCCAGCTTTGCATAGATCTCTTGTGTCTGTGGATGTGATCTATCTCCTGCACAGAAAGCATGTACCGTTTTTTGGCCTTCAATCCAACTACATCCAGGTGTCTTTTTAATTCCTCTATCTTTCATCAATCTCCTTACTATTCGAACCTCAGCCCATTTGCCCACTTCTGCATAGATGTTTGAAAGAAGAACATAAGTTGCAGCATTTTGAGGATCCATATCAAAAAGCACCATTGCTGTAAACAATCCTAAGCCTATATTCATATGTGATCTACAGGCACCAAGAAAACACATCCAAACAATCGCCACAGGCTTAACTGACATCTTAACGATAAACTTTAGGGTGTCCTCAAGATAGCCAGCACGGGCAAGAACGTCAACCATGCATATATAATGATCAATTGTAGGAGTAATGCAATAAGGGTTACTCATTTGATTGAAGTATTTACAGCCCTCATCCACTAAACCTGCATGGCTGCATGCAGATAGAATGCATGCAAAGGTTGTAGAATTCGGTTCTACACCTACTAATTGCATTTGCTTGAAAGTTTCTAAAGCCTTTAGAACAAATCCATTCTGTGCATATCCTGTAATCATTACAGTCCATGAGATGACATCTTTTTGAGGCATTCCATCAAAGAGTTCGCGTGCCTTGTCTATGCTTCCACATTTTGCATACATATCTACCAGGGCAGTTGCAACTGTATCATCTGACAAAATTTCTCTATCCTTGATGCTTTGATGGATGTCCATGCCTTGTTCCAAAGCTCCCATTCTGGCACAGGCAGGGAGGATGCTGGCGAAGGTTGTGGAGTCTGGCTTCACACCTGCTGATTGCATTTGCTTGAAAATTTCTAAAGCCTTTTCAACAAATCCATTTTGTGCATAGCCTGCAATCATCGCAGTCCATAAAAATACATCTCTTTCGGGAATTCTGTCAAACAGCTCGCGTGCTTTGTCTAGGCCTCCACATTTTCCATACATGTCTACCAGGGCAGTTGCAACTGCAGAACCTGACAATATTTCTTCATCCTTTATGCTTTTATGGATGTCCATACCCTGTTCCAAATCTCCCATTTTGGCACAGGCAGGAAGCACGCTTGCAAATGTTGTGGAGTTTGGCTTTACACCTGCCAATTGCATTTGCTTGAAAATTTCTAAAGCTTTTTCAACAATTCCATTTTGTATATAACCTGCAATCATGGCATTCCACGAGATCACATTTCTTTGAGGCATTTTGTCAAACAGTTCACGTGCCTTATCTATCCTAGCACATTTTGCATACATGTCTACAAGAGCTGTTGCAACTACAACATCTGGTAGAATTCCTCTATCCTTTATGCTTTGATGGATATTCATACCCTCTTCCAAAGCTTTCATTTTGGCACACGCAGGAAGGATGCTGGCAAACGTTGCAGAGTCTGGCTTTAAACCTAACATTCGCATTTGCTTGAAAGTTTCTAAAGCCTTCTCAACCAATCCATTTTGTGCATAACCAGCAATCATCGCAGTCCAAGTAAACCCATCTTTTTGCAGCATTCTGTCAAACAGTTCATGCGCCTTGTCTATGTTTCCACATTTTGCGTACATGTCTACCAGGGCAGTTGCAACTATATCATCTAACAAGATTCGCACATCCTTTATGTCTTTATGTATGTTCATCCCCTGTTCAAATGCTCCCATCTGGGTACAAGCCGGAAAAACGGTGGCAAATGTAAATCGATCAGGTTGGAAACCTATTTGTTGCATATGGTGAAACAGTGTGACGGCCTCATCGGGAAACCCACGTCCTCTGTACGCTGCAATAATCGTATTCCATGAGACAATATCTCGTTCTTTCATATGGTCAAACACTTTGCGGGCATCTATCAAATTTCCGCACTTAACATACATGTGAATAAGCTTATTCTGAAAAATTGTGCGCGTAGCAATTGCAAATCGCCTGTGAGCGATGAATGTGTGTACTTTTTTCCCTTGTGAAAGCACGTTCTTAAGGAACCAGACCTGTGATAGTTGAAGATATGTAGAGAAGTTTTCAGGGGTTTTGTGTGTAACAAGAAGAACGTCCAGCACCTCCTTAACCATAATGCTGGGAGATTGAGAGGAGAAGTGGATGGCAATGGCATTTTATGTTTGTTGTTGAAGCCTCGAAAATGTGCAGCGTTATTCAGTATTTTTCTTCCATAATGACATCGTCACTGAATAGTATGAGAACATGTTCATTTACAGATATTGAATATCCCTTCGAAATCAAGTTTCAAAGTGAATGAAAACCTTCGAAGGGAATCTGTCGAGGAGTGCCAGCATTTTATAGCTAAGCAGGCTTTAACAGTTGAAAACATCCAGCATAAATGTGCAGACAAGGACGATGATGTTCTCAGTATTCTCAAAAATCTAGAGTCCTCTTAGAAATAATAGGAATGAACTCACCGTGGCAGGAGAAGAAACCTCTTCTGCTATGCAGATGGACCAAGCTTACCAAGAAAATATCAAACAGAATCTCCTCATAATGAGGAGAAGCTTTTCTACTATCTCGAGATAATAAGCAGTTGGCAGACGATCAATTTACTAACTGTTTTCAGCAGGTCAGCTCGGGAGTATGAAGTTCAGCATTGCTTAGGTTAACAGTCCAACAATGTGGAGCTTACCTCTTTATAGGTTAAGCTTCCCTGTAACTGTTTGGGGTTAGGGAATGACTTCAACAAGCTCTCCAAGCTCTTTTTTTGAAAAAAAGGAGTGACGTTTCCCCAAAGCACATCCTATTTCTAGTGGGATTCTGACGTATGGCCTCTGTTTTGAGTAAAATTTCTCCATCACAATTCAATTTAGGTATAGATAAAAAGTCGTTAACTAATTACACTATCTATTAGTATGTAGGAGGCGCATATTAAGTAATTAAAGAATCCAATTAGGGTAGGATGACAGGAATTGGCATTTTCAGAATCTAGAATTGAAAATTTTTGTATTTGTTTTAAAATTGGCAAAATGGAATTAGCATATCGGACTTCCAATTTTGCCTCAAAATCAGGTTTTCCAACTTTCTACTAGCAAGTAGGAATTGAAAATCAAAACCTGGTTATGTTTTTTAAGGAGTGTAAAAACAATAGATTGGACTACTACTTGAAATTTGCCTTCAACGCCAAGCTTACGCATAAAAATGTATCTTCACACGCATCTTCCGAGTGAAACAAATGGTTCAAGTAAAATCCCAAAAATCGGAATGAGGATTTGCCAAACCTTGATTTGGCTAAACCAAGGTTTGTAGAAATCCCGGTTTTCTAAATTCCCCAAACCAAACGGACCCTTAATGAATTTGGGGAGAAGCTAAGAAACTAACTTTGAAAGCATGAATTGGTCTCAACAATAAGGCCTAATTAGGTAGCAATGTACAAACCAAGGCAACTCTCACATATGAAGAAAGTGAGACAAAATCCAGAGAGAAAAGGAGGTCATGTGACTGAGCATTAAGGACTCTAAATATCCTCCCAAGTACTAAATCAATTATACAAGTACAAATCCAATGATCTAGGTAGAATCAACTCCATGAAAGGAGATGGAAGGAATAGTCTCATGATGTATGTCATGGAAGGGTGTCCAATTGTACACATGTTTGAGTCATGATTCTCTAAATCAATTAAAGCAATGTAATGCCTACCCGTAGTTTGCTTTTATGTTCTGACTGCCAAATTCTTTTAGGCCAATTTTGTGTATTGATTAGTTTTAGAGATACTGGATTTATAGTTTTATGATATTATTTCATGATTTCAATTTGTGATATATCAGTGATGATTGCTTGGTTGACTATATTTCATGTATTGTTTAATGATTGTGGTTACTAGTGCATTAATGATGCTTTAATGATTCGTGGTTAATAAATGAGATTTTTTTCATAGTGATGTGAGATGATGTTGTTAATGATGATCATAATGATGCATTGTTATACCTGAGCATTTGATGTTTGAGTTGTGATTATTATGATACTTACCCCATACTTGCATGTGTATGGTGCATGTGTTTATTTTATCTTTCTGTCTGACATGTTTGATATGGTTAAGGGAGGGAGTCGTAGTCACCTGCTAGTCAGGATCTATATGACGTACCACTCCCTTTCATTTCTTGTTTAGTTTAGATATATTTATATACATGTACATGCTCGTCTTTTATGTAGAATGTAGGTACCGAGCATCAACTTCCCTGAATTATCAAGATGAGTGTGCCCTATCACAATAACTCAATGGTAAGAATAAGGAGATAATGTTCAAGTCCAATCCCAACCATAGCCTAATTACTTGTCCTAAGAAGGAGGACATGTATTTGACTTTCCACCCTTTTTAAACTCCTGAGTTTATCTTTGTCTGTGTTGTTTGATTTTGAGCTTTGGTCTGTTTTGGTAATGTTGTTTTTATGTGGATTTCACTATGTGATTTATTTGGTAAATGATTTAATTATAATATTTCAGTTAACCATATAATATTGAGAATTATTAAATATTATTTGATTAAAAAGAAAATATTAAGGCATGAGAATATTTAATTAATTAAATATGTGCTTAAATTAAAACGTCTTAATTTAGAAGTCTAAATTTAGAAAATTGGTTAAAGAAAATTAGAATATGATGATATTTAATTAATTATATATTTACTTCGGCTTAAAACATTTAATTTAAAAGTCTAATTTAAGAAGTTGGACAAAAAAAAGAATTAAAATATTAAAGATTTAATATTGCTTTATTATAATTATTTATTTAATAATTTATTATATTAGAGTTGCATTTAAACAATGAGCTTTGATTATTATTATTAATTTAAACAATAAACTATGCTTTAATTAGTGCTTACATTAATTAATAAACTGGAGGAAAAGAAAATATAAAATAATATTTTAATTAAAAAAATTTTAAGTGTGCATGAAAGGATTAAATAATAAAAGGTTATTTTAAAGAGAGGCCTTTTCAGGTTCAAAAACTAGAAACCCTAGGTAGAGTTAAACTTTTTATTAAGAGATCCGAGCTCATTTCTACACACACAAGTTTTCGGAAACGAAATTCAAAATTGGATCAAAAGAATTGTTGAAAGTTTCAGGGGGTCAAGATTTGTATGCATTCATAGATTGTCTCAAATTTTAGTTGTGGTTTTGAGGTAGGGTTTGAAGACCCATTGTAGAATTTTATTGAAAGATTTGTCTACTTTGTGTCTTCCTGGATGTTTGCATATTGCTTATTAATTTACTGTATGGCCTGTTGAATAAGGAATTATGTTGTAGATTTTGAAAAAAAAAAGACTTATTAATCAAGAAAACTTGACTAAGGAAAATTATGGAAAAACTGTAAAAATTTATTATGATTGCATTCTTTTAAAACCCTTTAGATAATATAGGGGATATTTGATTATGGAAATTTGAAAGAAAATAATAAATTTAACAATTAGGGTTTCAACTTTAAATTTCTCATTAGAACCACGAGATTATTATGAATTTTCTAAATATAGATAAATATTATTCTTATATCTAAAATAATTTAATTGCAAAATTTATTGAAAAAAAAAAAGATTAATTGAGACGAAAGCATGTTTTAACTGAACTTATGCATGCATGTGAAAACAAATATACTCAAAATAGAATAGTATGGTTGCATGCATGTGAAAACAATTATGCTAAAAATAGAAGCTAAGTATAGTATGGTTACATGCATGTGAAAATAATTGTGCTACAAATAGAAAGCTAAGTATAGTAGGGTTACATGCATGTGAAAACAATTATGCTAAAAATAGAAAGCTAAGTATAGTAGGGTTACATGCATGTGAAAACAAATATACTAAAAATAGAAAACTAAGTATAGTATGGTTGCATGATTTAAGATATCAAAGACATGTGAAAATACTAATTGCATGTGTATTTTTATTTTATATAGTTTAATTTTCAGATTTATTTATTTAAAATTATAATAATAATTTATTAATTTCTAAACTGAAATAAATATTATTCATTTAATTATAAAGTGAATGTTAGTATTAGAGATTATTTAAATTTAATTAAACTCTTAGTTGCATATAAATGATTTTATAATTATTAATGCAAGAGGGAAGTTAATAAATAAATATTTATTATTTTTAAGAGAAGTGGTAGAGTTCACATTGTAATCATTTAGTTAATAACTATTTGACTTTATGAGAGATTATAAATAATTAAATTAAATTTATAATTTTATTTCTATTTGCATTATGAATTAAAGGAAAATTAAATGTTAATATTAGACTAAAATAGAAGTCAAATTAATATTTTAGAAATGAAATTGATATTAGTATTTAATCTAATAATATACATTTATGTTATTAATTAAATCATTTATGATTTAAGATTATTTAAATTAATAACATGATAATATTACATGATATTTTATATGCAAAGAGATTGGATATTTAAATAGTTATTGATTTAAATAAGTATATTAGCATAACAATTTATATTAACAAGTATATTCTTACCAAAACTAAAAAAATGGCAAGTAGAGTGAATTGTGAAAAAGTGAGAAATACAACATTTGCGAAAAAAAGACACTCAACAAAGTAATCGAAGATGGCAATCAAATAACATAGGGTTTCCGGCAAAACACATAGCACCACCAGTTCAAACAAGCAAAAACCCTAGTGATAGATAGGGACAAGGCATGGAAAGCCTCCGATCTCTGCCCATTTGCCAACAAAAATCCTGCAAAACTCAATTTTTTTGTTAAAACATTGAATCCTTTTGCCATCTTAAACGAATCAAACAAGCTAGAACTACAAGATAAGCAGTGAAACAATCACAAATCGGAGTCAATCTCAGTAGCGACCCTAACAAATAAAGATGAAAGAACAAGGTGTCAGATTTTGAAAACATCAAATGGTAATTTTATCAACGGAACCAAATGATGCCCAAATCAGGTTTCTTTGGCTACTCTTCTCCATGCTAATATTAATTCAAGTAAGCATATGGTGATATCCCATATTGTGGACAGGGATCCCGAGCCGCTCATCCTCTCTGCATTTAGTCTTGACAAACAAATCCATTTTTTCAATCTTACCAAATAGGCATCTTGTAACAAAAATACCCTATATGCTCAACAAACAGGTTTTTTAATGGATCCCATTTCCTTGCACAAATGTGATCCTTAGAAGATTGAGAACTCAAGTATCAATCCTTCCTCTTCCACTCCTAAAACTTACATCCCACCACACCGAAGGAATTCAGACTCCATTCCCCATTTCCACCCTCTTTATCTACCCCTCTCGCCTATCACCCCTATCCCATTCAAATCTGAAGAAAAGGTCCTTATAATTAGTAATCAAGGCAAAAAAATTGATGGCAGGGGTGTCTAAATGTCGGTGTATTTGCATTTTGGAATGAGCCTAGATCAAAAAAATTCAATCTTATTACTTGGCTTGAAGGTTTCTGCAAAAATCAGGTAAGTATTTCTCACCATTTTAATAAATTATTTTGCATTCACTGTAGTGATGAGTATGTTAAAAAAGACTTCTTCTATGTCTCTGATTGTTTCTTCAAAGGATATACGGTTAAATTCTTTGAGTGGTTTCTAGATTGTAAGGAAGATAGTTTAGATTTCTTGATACCCACCTAGATCACCCTTCATTCCATCCCTCTGGAACTAATGCAAATTAAAATAATCTGGAAAATAGGTCTTTCAATTGGAGATTTGATTGGTTTGGATGCCTCTTTTAAATTTTTTTATGACATTAAAATTTTGATTAAATGTAAGGCTAAAAATATGGAATTCAATCCCATAAAAGTAGTAACCAACAGATCTCTCTATAAACTAAACTTCCAGAGATATGAAGGTAGAATCTTAGAAATCATTAGACTTAATGATAAGAGGAAAATAACCTTCACAAAGTTGCAACCTATTATAGATCTTCTTGCTACCTTTCCCATGATGAATATTAGAAGTCAAAGATCATATCAAAAGAAAGTTGAAGGTTCCTCAACACACAATAGAGAAAGTAGGCTCAAAAATAGAGATTAGAGCAGTAGAAAAAGGCATGCCAGCTAAGATCCATTGATTTGATAGATCTGAAAGAATCAAAAGGTATTAGTCCTAATATGGAAATACAATCTAAGTTAGATGACATAATCTGCAAAGACCTCAGCAGAAGAATAAATGAAATTAATCGAGCTATGGCCAATACAAGAAAATAGAACACAACATTCAATAGTAAAAAGTTTAAAGAATGCGAAGAAGGGTAAGAATCCAAAAGGTCCCATTAGAGAAATGAAATTATCAAAGATTGAGCCAAGGATCCTAGATAAAAATTCCCCTGGCAGCATGATAAAAAGCATAGAAGAGATTGAAAATAGCCTATTATTTTAAGTCGAAACTCAAAATTATGAAAAGACCAAACATATGGAAAGAAATTTGGAGACCCTGCAGAAATAGCCAGAAGAAATTATGAAGGAAACTAGAATCTCTAACAACAAGGTAATAAACATGTTCACCAAATTCTGGCAGAATCCTTTATGAGGAAAGAATCTCCAGATCATAACCTAAGTGAGCACAAGACAAAGGAAAACTCTAGAATTTCAAAACTTTCTAAACACTAACTCTAAAGGAAACGAAGTAAAGCAAAAGGAACACTGACTCTAGAATTTCAAAACTTTCTAAACAAGGATATGGAAAGGACTGAAGACCAAGAAATGGTAATGTTAAATGAGACTGAGAAGGAAAACTTGGAACTTTTATCTGAAGAATTGATCTAAGTATTTCATTATGAGAATTTAGATAAGAGCAGTGAATCAAAAAAAGAGGATCTTATGTAGTGGTATTAAAACTAAGTGGAGACAATTATACCTTTGAAGATCCTAAAAAACACTTGCTTTCAATTGAGGAAGAAGAAAAGAACTGTATAATTTTCCAAAGACAAGAACATAAATTACTTATAGCACAGGGTGATGGTCCTGATGAGGACAGCCACATAAGGGATTATTTGATAAATGATAGGTGTTTAAAGGATCAAACAATCATGGTAGAACAAATAATACAAGAGTTGGTTAATGAAGATAAAAATGATACAAAAGGTAAATAATCTGAAACTGCTTTAAATGCATGTGAAAATATGGATCAATTAGATATCCTGATGAACCAAGAAGGAATAAACTCTTCCAATTATGTTAAAGTCAAATCTAAAAGAGGAAGGAAATCTCTTAAGGAGCTCAGAGAAGCTGATGGGCAAGCAAAAGAACAGCAAAAGATCAATCAGTTACTTTATCTAGGGAAAGGGAAGATCCTTCCCAAGGCAGCATGAAGATCACTACTTGGAATGTGAGGGGCCTAAATGCCCCTAGCAAGAAACGTCTATTAAAATAGAATCTAAAACAATTTGAATCTGAAATTATCATATTACAAGAAACAAAACTGAATAAAGATGAAGGAAATAGGCTAGAAAATAAATTGGGTAGTTGGAACTATTACCTACATGAATCTAGAGGAGCCTCTAGCAATTTAGGTATGATTTGGAACCCTGGGAAAGTCTCTTTAAATATTTTAAGTTCAAATTTCTCATGGGTGAGTAGTAGAGTTAAAAGCATTAAAACTAACCTACAATTCATCTTAATTAACATTTATGGGCCAACCTCTAATACAAATAAAAAATTGCTATGGGATGAAATTAGTATATTTATGAATAATCACAACAATGAACTCATTCTTATCGGAGGTGACTTTAATACTGAGAAATTTGAAGGCATCTAACGAATTTCCCAAGCTACTAAGGAATTCTAGAATTGGTCAAATCTTAACAACTTGATAGATATCCCACTCATCAATGGAAAGTTTACATGGAACAATAAAAGGGAAGATTTTGTGTATATAGCCGAAAAGTTAGATAGATTCTTTCTCAAGGGAGAACTGAACGAATTAAAATTTGATATCCATTCTTCAATTCTTCTAATAGCAGGATCAAATCACTATCTCATTCATATCAAATTTTTTGAACCCTATAAACTAGTTAGAAATCCTTTCAAGTGTGAAAAGATGTGGTTTTTAGACAAAAGCTTTATGGAACTTATTAGCGAATGGTGGTCCCTAGGTGATTTTGAAGGCTCTAAAATGTATATTTTTGTCTCAAAAATGAAAATGATTAAAGAAAAGATACTTAAATGGAACAGTGAACATTTTAATAATATATTTAAAGAAAAATTAGATATTGAAGAGAGATTAAAAGAACTGAACTTAGAAGTAATTAAAAATGGGATGAACAATGACTGTTGCAATCTAAAGAAAGAATTAATTGCCAAGCAGGAATTCATCCCAGCCAAGGAAGAAGTCTTTCGGAGACAAAAACCAAGGGAAAAATGGCTAGAAGATGGAGATCAAAATACAAAAAAAAATCATAATAGCACCCTTCATAATAGAGCCAATAACAAAATAATTAAAATCAAAGATCCAATGGGAAACATCGTAGATAAGCCTAATAAAATAGCTGAGATTTTTGTGAATCACTTTTATAAAATATTAAATAATGCTCGAAGCCATACCTAGAGTAGTCTCGCCAGAAGACAATAAAGTCTTAAATAGCCCTATTTCCTTGGAAGAAGTTAGACTCGTGGTATTTAGTATGAACCTGGAAAAATCTCCAAGTATAAATGGATTCCAAGCTTTCTCCTACCAAAAATGTTGGGATATTATTGGTCATGACTTGTGGAAAGCCATAGAAGCATCTAGGAATGGTGGTTCCATCTTATCTTAAATTAATAACACATTTCTTACCCTGATCCCCAAAAAGAAAGCCCCTAAAACCCTAGGTGACTTTAGACCTATAGCACTTTGTAACACCATTTATAAAATCATGTCTAATATTTCGTCTTAAATCAATTCTCCCCAAAATTATATCAGAAGAACAAATCAGCTTTGTTCCAAGCAGATCTATCCTAGATGGTATACTTATAATTCAAGAAAGTTGCACTTAGCAAACAAGAATAAATTGGCTAGTATGTTCATGAAATTGGATATTCAAAAAGCCTATGACATGTTTGACTAGAGATTTTGATGCAAAGTCTTAGAAGCCTTTGGATTCTCTTTCCAATGGATTAACTTCATCTACTAATGTATCTCCACTACCACGATCTCAGTCCTTATTAATGGAACCATTGAAGGTTTCTTTGATACTTCAAGAGGAATAAGACAAGGAGATCCACTATCTCTGTTCTTATATATTATTATGGAAGAAGCTTTTAGAAGAGCATTAACCAAAGCTCATAGAGAAGGAAAAATAAATGGAATTACAGTAACTGAAAAGGTTCCTAATATTACCCATCAACAGTATGCAAATGACACCATCTTGCCAAGTGTTAGTTCAACAAACGAGGCCCTAAATATCAAATCTATCATCTAGTAGTACATAGTTTCCTTTGGTCAAAAATGAATGCTACACAATTTGAAAAAAAATTGTCAATGCTAAGCCTGAAAAGGAAACATAGATTTGTAATATCATGGGCTACAAAAAAGACACATTTCCATGCAAATACTTGGAAATAGAATTAGCAAAAGACACTAAATCTGATAAGGTATGGTATAGTACTCTTAATAAATTGGATGCATGGATAGGAGGTTGGAAAGACAAATGGCTAACTAAAGCAGGTAAAGTTACTAAGATTAAAGCAGTGTTGTCTACCCTCCTAACTATATTCTTTCTTGCATACCTTTAGCTAAACATACTAATAAGAAATTTAAGGCTAAATTCAGAAATTTTCTTTAGAACGATTAGAATGAGTCTAAAAAACTAGCTCTAATAAAATGGGACAGTATTTGCAAACCTAAGGATCTAGGAGGTTTAGGCATTAAAAACTTAAGCTGGTAGAATAAGGCACTTGGAGCTAAACTTATTTGTGTCTTTTTGTAGAAAGAGAACATAAATGGGCCAAAATTATGTATAACAAATATCTGAATGAAGCTGACCCCTATTTCATTTTTAGAATGAGGTCCCTCCCTAAAGGATCTGAAAGTTGGAACTTCATAGTTAAAATTCGAACCCTCATTAGTAAATACCTAACATGGGATGTCGGATCAGGAGATGAAGCTTTATTTTGGGAAGATTCATGGGATGGGTTCCCCCTAGTAGATGTTATGGGGATCCTAGAGAAAGTTAAAGAGCAATTAGTCAAACTCTAAGGGTGCAAGGTCGGTGATTATAAAAACAAAATATGTATTGATGGTACCACAAGATGGGAATGGAAATCAATTGAAAATATAGATATAGACCCAGCAAATAAAAAGGTATTCGAAAATCTAATTTGAAATAGGAAAATCAAGCAACTTGATAGAAAAGACAAACTCATATGGGTTACATCACAAGATGATATGTATAGTGTCAAAAATGGATATAGAGCAATCACTCATTTCCAAGATTGGAAAGAAGTAGACATTCCTCTTAATTTATGTTGGGACTCGGCCTGTCTACCAAAGGCAAGATTATTTTTATGGCTAGCATCTCAGAATAGGATCCTAACGGCAGATAGACTTCGTAAGCTAGGTGTTGAGGGCCCATCCAGATGTGTACTCTGTAAGCAAGATAATGAAGATGCTAATCACATCCTATATAAATGCTCATATACACAAATTTGTTGACAATGGCTCAGACAAATGTTGGGATGGACAGTTCCCTTGCCAATATCCCTTAGTTAATTCCTGAAGGGATGGCCCACAAAGAGGAGTAAAGGGATATATAGTAAACTATGGAACATTTGTCTAGCCATCCTTATGTAGGAGATTTGGAAAGAAAGAAATAGAAGAATCTTCCATAAAAAAGATATATAGTCAGATGAGATTCTTTAAAAAAATTGAAGCATGTATAGTTGAACCATCAAATTCTCATCTAAGAAAAACCCAAAAAGAAGAAGGATCATTTTCGAGTTGGGATGGATTAATGAAAAAAAATTGGAAAACCTAATCAACCTGTTGCTTATATATAAAAAGAAGAATAAAGTAGCGAGGAAGAATTGCAGATGGTCCCCCCCACCACTGGGGTGGACCAAGCTAAATTTTGATGGGGCCTCAAGAAGCAATCCCGGTATTGCTAGAATCGATTGTATCATCAATAATTCGTCAGGTAAATGGATAGCTAGAAGGGCTAAACCCTTAGAGCCTACAATTAATAACCTTGCGGAACTAGAAGCCCTTCAAGAAGGCCTCCAAATTTTCTCAGAATTAGGTTTATTAAAGATTATCATTGAAGGTGACTCTCAGATTGTGCTCAATGTCATTAGGAAAAGATCCACGACAAACTAGGTCCTAAATTCTAGACTGGAAGAAGTCCTTAATATACTAGATCATTTCCTAGATACTAAGATTTGTCATATTTTCTAGGAAGGTAACCAAAAGTTGGATGATGCAGGAGCATCTTACATCTGAAATAAAGGGGGCATGTTGAAAGTAAATTTTTTTTTAAAAATTGTGGAGAGAGAAAGTGACCAAAATAGAAGGAAAAATGATAATAAAATAAAATAAGGGAAAAAGGAGAAAAGAAGAATAAAAAAAGGAATTTATATTTCCAAGGTGCATAGGTGGCATAATAGAAAAATAAAATAAAAAATAGTTGTCATTCCATTTATCGAGGTGTGTAAGTGGAATTCTAGAAGGTTGTGGATATTGTGTAGGTGGAATCCTAGAAGCTTGTGGATATTGTGTAGGAGGAATTCTAGAAGGTTGTGGATAAATCATGAATTGGGTGGTAAGTACCTATTTAAGCAAGGCATATGAGCATTTCTAATCAAGTGTTGGAAGGTCAAGCTTCAAGGTGTGAAAGCTCTTAAGGTGTAGCTCTTCAAGTAGAAGTTCTTGGGTGGAAGCTTTGGAGGTGAAGGCTCTTAGTTGGGAAGTTCTTCTTGGTGAAGCTCTTGGTGTGAAGACTCTTCTTGTGGAAATTCTTATTTGGGATTTCTCTTATGTTGAAGAATTTGTAAACTTCTTTTTGAACAAGTCATATCTATGATATCATCTTGTGGATGTTGTAAGGATTTTCAAGTATAATAAAATTGCTTGGAAAGCATTTTTTCTCTCTTTGTCTCCATATTGTTGTATTTTTTGTTATGAGTTGGCAAGGTGGTTTGGCCCTTCATCAAGTGGTATTAGAGGGGGAGTTCCAGAGTGTGTGGATAGATCACCAAACGTGAGGCAGTTTACACCAGGATTTGCAAAGAAGGTTGATCCTGTGGCTGATTGATCTTTTAGATTGGTGGATTTGTTGCTTAGGGTTTGCTAAAATTTTGGAAGATGCCTCCAAGAAGATTGGACCCTAAGGAAAATGATGACCTTGGTGATGCTATGGAAGAAAGGATCTTAGAGAAGATAAGAGCAGAGCTCAGATCTGAGATTGCATTGATGAAGAGTGACATGATTGATGAAATTGTACGTGCTTTGGGTGGTGTACCTAGGCATGTGGGTACTAAAGGCAATTATGACGAAGTTGCCGAAGACTTTGAAGCTGCTAATGAGGATAGAACTGATCGTGAGGAGAGACCTATTAGAATTAGGGCTAGTCAATTTGCTCGACCTGGATCTCAGTTGAAGCTGAAGCATAAGATGGAGATTTCTAATTTTTTAGGTACTTTGAATCTGGAAGACCTAATTGATTAGATTGGTGAATTAGAGGACTACTTTGAGCTTGAGGGTATTGAAGATCCACTGAGAGTAAGGTTGGCACAAACTAAGTTGAAGGGACATTCTGTTCTTTTGTGGAAGGAACTGCAAAGAGACAAAGAAGAAGAAGGTGAAATGAAGATCACTAGATGGAAATTGATGGTGACTAAGTTGAAGGCTAAGTTCATTCTTGTTGATTATGAACTTGAGTTGTTTAAGAAGTTGCAGAATCTGAAACAGAAGGATATGACTGTGAAGGATTACATCGAGGAGTTCTACAAGTTGACTATTTGGTCTGGACATAGAGAATTATCAAAAGAGAAGGTAGCGCGGTACATTAATGGTTTGAGATTCAATATTCAAGATGAGATTGGTATGCTAAATATATCTTCAGTGGAGGATGCTTATCAGTATGCTTTGAGAGAAGAAGAGAAGCTAAAGAGGAAGAATCAAGGTAGCTCTCGAGGGAAGGAGAAGCAAGATAATTCGGTACAAGCTAAACCAAAAGCAGAAGGTGAACCAAAACCTATTGAACAAAGAAGAAGGATAGGTGGAGGTGTATTCAGAGGTAATTGTTTTAAGTGTGGTCAAGAAGGGCATAGATCTTTTGAATGTTCTATTGGTAGGATAGTTGTTTTTTTGAATGAGGTTGAAGTCTAGGAAAGTCAGCCTGAGGAAGGAGAAAGTTTGTTGGCTCGATTAGTACTAATGGGTAAGAAGACATTGGATTCTTGTCAAAGGACTAGTTTGTTCAAAACTTTTTGTAAGTCTAGTGGCAAAATCTACAAGATAATTATAGATGGTTGTAGTACTGATAACCTTGTTGCTGAGAAGATGGTTTAGAAACTTGGTTTGAAGAGATTGAGACATCCTTGTCCTTATAGGATTGGCTGGTTGCAAGGTGAGCATGCTTTGAAAGTGAGGGAGCAATGCCTTGTTGATTTCCAGATTGGGTAGTATAAGGATCAAGTATTGTGTGATATTGTGGATATGAACAGTTGTCATGTGTTACTTGGTAGACCTTGGCAGTATGAGAAGCAGACCTATGGAACACATGTGGTGGATGTGAAGGAGAAGAAGAAAAATAGGGGAAAGAGTGTGCAAGTTGAAGACTTGGAGGACATATATGTGAAGAACCAGTTTGGGATTTATGTGTTGAATCCCAGAAGATGTTCTTCCAGTTACTAGAACATCTTTTCAGACCTGGGGAGTTTGATGCAAGAGCATCTTGCATCTGAAATAAAGGGGGCATGTTGAAAGTAAAATTTTAAATTTAAATTAAAAAAAAAAAAAATTGTGAAGGAGAGAGAAAGTGATGAAAATAGAAGGAAAAATAATTTAAAAAATAAAATGAGAGGAAAAGGAGAAAAGAAGAATAAAAAAAGGAATTTCTATTTTCAAGGTGAATAGGTGGCGTAATAGAAAAATAAAAATAAAATGGTTGTCATTCCATTTATCGAGGTGTGTAGGTGGAATTCTAGAAGGTTGTGGATATTGTGTAGGTGGAATCCTAGAAGGTTGTGGATATTGTGTAGGAGGAATTATAGAAGGTTGTGGATAAATCATGCATTGGGTGGTAAGTGCCTATTTAAGCAAGGCATATGAGCATTTCTAATCAAGCTTTGGAAAGTATAAGGTGTAGCTCTTCAAGTAGAAGCTCTTGGGTGGAAACTTTGGAGGTGAAGGATCTTAGTTGAGAAGTTCTTCTTGGTAAAGCTCTTGGTGTGAAGACTCTTCTTGTGGAAATTCTTATTTGGGATTTCTCTTATGTTGAAGAATTTGTAAACTTAATTTTGAAGAAATAATATCTATGATATCATCTTGTGGATGTTGTAAGGATTTAAAAGTATAATAAAATTTCTTGGGAAGCATTTTGTCTCTCTTTGTCTCCATATTGTTGCATTTTTTGTTATGAGTTGGTAGGGTGGTGTGGCCCTTCATCAGTGGATCAGTTGGCTAATAAGGGTGTTGAGGGAGAAATTTTTTTAATCTTTAATAATTAATAGTTCAAAGGATCATATAGTATATTAAGCTAATTCTTAATACTTAATCTTAAACAATATAAGCGAAGACTTATAAAATTCCTTATATAGTTGGTCTCCTCTTCCAATTTAGCCCAATAACTCAAGTTGGGTTTTTAGGTTTCATTTATATTCCTTCTCTTTGGATAGTTTTATCCCCCTTGCCCACTCTTATCAAAGCTTTTAATTACCTCATTTTTAGTCTTCTCCTGATATAAGCATGCAATATCAGTCGTTATAGTATCTTAGGGGGGATTGGTGTATTAGCTATTAGGTTCTCAATTTAGATAGATTTTGAATCATAGTCTAATATTAGAATTTAGTAGGTATTCTTAATAAATTCTATGTCTCTAGATGATAGGATTTGTGTTTTAATATAAGCAACATTAATCGATGTCCAACCAAGTATTATGCTTGCACCAATCATCTCTAGGTATGACGATATCCTACCTCCCTTTCAGTTCTCTTTTAATCCTTACCCCTTTTTTCCATCATCTTATTTCTTCAACTCTAGGAAACATCATTAAGACACGATGTCATGTAGTGGCTTCTATTAGTAATGTTGGACATCTAGGTCTGTCTAAAATCTTCGAATGTAGTCTATTTTCCTCTTGTTTTGTAGTCTTTCCCCCATCATCAGTTTGAGCTAGTGTTAAACCCTAAGATAGATTCTAACATCTACCTTTTCCATGCTTCGAAGGTGTGGACCATGGCATTTCGAGGAAGTGTGAAACCTGAAAGGTGGAACTATCTGCTGAAACCAGTGGATAATATGACAAAGATTGCAGTGAGTCATGCCATTGGGGAAGGCACTTTCAACTATGATTTTTTTTTGGCGGACTAATAGTGACATAATAGGGACTTTCATTGGGTGTTTGGCCAGAGCTAAGATAGATAAGTGGACAATGATAAGACTCTGCATCAATATATTTGATCCAATTTGGCGTGTGGGCCTGGAAGAAGTCATTAAAAGCATCGACGAGAAACTTAGGATTCCTCTTCCTGAGATGTATATGGCACACCCACCTGACAGCATTGATTTGGTCATTGTTATCAGGCGTCCCACCTTAGTCATTTGAGAGAATGTGGCCTTTCTAAAGGAATGGCCTAAAATGTAGGCCAGCATTCAATTCCTCCTCTAGTGGAGAGGGATTATCAAAGAAGGGTTGGCTTAAAAGTTATCTCAGCATATTCAAATCATCCATACACCTAGGTGTAGATCTTGACAACCTGGAGGAATCGAAATTCTATACCCCAAACATGGAGAAGTCAAGCCAAGAAAAGCATGCTTTTGAATTCCCGCCAAATTGCCAAATAGAGAACACCAAGGATGTCTCAGAGATTATCATGGTATTTCGAAAATAGGTTATAGATTTGGAGGTCCTTTTCGTTCTGGTGTTGCCTAGTCTCCTTTTTGTCTGTTTTTAGCAGTTAGGCTGGGGGCTCCCCTGTTTTGTCCCCCCTCACCTATTCCCAACCCATTTCAGCCCTTCTAAGCTCTGTAGGCTTTGCTTTGTGTTTCTTTAGATCGCTTTTTTTTTCCTTTCTTCCCCCTTGCCTCTAAGTGTCTCTTTTAGGTTCAAGATCTCATATAGTTTTTCCTGTTGGGAAATTTTGCAGGTTTAGGTTAGTATAGCTTATATAGGATGATATGCATTATATCTGAGTTTGTATTCAGAAGGTGGTCTTTTACTTGATTGTTTATACTAGTATATCTTATTTGATCTAAAGATATTGCTTTGTAAATATTATTATTAGAAATATATATGAATTATTTACATATCATTTGGATGCGAGTATCCGCTGCATTTTAGTTTCTTTGAAGAGTGTTGTTTGTCAGGATGGTTTTAATATTCTAATATAATCTGTCCAACCAAGCTAAAACAAGAGAGAGTGGTTTATTCATAAACTAGAGATGGAAATAAAATAATCAAATGTCTCCCTACTCGCTCGGGCCTAGTGAAACAGAGCTAGACATAAAGCAACTCACAGAGTCATCATCGACAAGCACAAATCAAAATATAATACTTAAGAGGATAATAAAGTATAATTAAGGTAAAATTCCAATTTATGTTGAAAATTACTAATCGACAAATTTAATCTCAAATAAATCAACTATGGGCTTGACTAAGTAGGACTTCGACTCTAAACATAAACTACATTCAAACTAAAATATGTTAGTTCCAAGCAAACATTGATAAGTTTCAATATTTTAAAAAGCTTGCTCTGTTTACTATATATGTAAGTGTATTAAGGACAATATCAGACTTTAATTAGGTTGTCGCTTGACACAAATTTGACATCGTATCTAGTAGAAGTTTAGTGAGCCTAGTTAGTTTAGTTAGCAGTTTGGGTAACTTCTTCCCTAATCTCTATAAACTCATTATGATATCAATATATTTGAATTTTATTTCAATGGTAACTTTATTCTACCTGAAGTATTATATCTCGATAGCTATTCTAGGCAGACTGGAAGGAACTAAGGAACCAAAAAACCCTAGAAGGGTAATCAAGATATCATAACAGGGTTATTCGTAGAGGCAGTCATAAGAAGAATAAACTTTCAATATGATATTTAATACCGGCAATATTTAAACAAGTAAGGTTATGAATCTCTTGGCATACATGAAAGACTTATTCATTAAAATAGAGAGACTTCCAGACTAATATAGTAAATCTTGTTCTGATATGACACAGTGCTATTGAAAATGTCTCTTGTTTTGATTATAAAATGATTGGCTCTATTTAATGTAATTAAGACTACCTATTTAATTGGTTTACTCCAATATCGTGTCCCACTTGGAGAGCCTAAGCTCTTCTATAACATCCTTCCAAGATCTCATGTTATCATATGTTTTATCTAATAATACTAACATTTGTGTTAAGTTGCATAATTGAGTAGTAGGGTAGTAAAGGGAAAGCATATCAGGCAAAGTGGATAAGAAGAGACACATACGAAGAGTTTAAGCTCTAGGGGAACCAATCATCTAGGATATTGGGTTAAGTTGAAATAGTAAAAGAAGCGGCTAAGATTACAAAATTCAAAAGAGGATTCTTGTCTCTCTCTTTGTAATTATAAAGATTCTTTGAAGTGACAACTGGAGTATGCCCCTTTTAATTATGTAATAAAATAGGACTAAAGTCTCATGCAAGACTAGAGGTTTTCTTCTCCGTTTTTTCCTACCAATGCCCGTTTGAACGGAGATACTCTAATATGTTTTATTTTTACTAAATTAATATACTCAAGGCTTCAGCCATTTACTGATCCAAAAAAAAATGTATATTCTTACCTTATTTCTAAACACATCCTTATGACCCAAATTAAACAAGAGAAATTGATGGAATTAAATCATGTGGCTAAAAATTTTGTTTCCAATATTCTATTTATAGTCTTGTGATGTTTATTTTCATGAGGGTTTTTCCTTGTGGGTTGTTTAGTTGGTCAAGTTAGGATGTGAACTAGAGGCATTTTTGAGATTTCTTTTATGATTATTTGAGGAGATGTCAAGATGAGCTTTATGATTTGAATTGAGATTTATATTTTATGACCTTTATGCTATTGAGCATTTATGAGAACTTGGGTTTTGAAAACCAACGTTATTTTTTGGGTTGCATGTTAAGGAACCAAATTCGATCAACATTACTCTTGTGGTATGGAGCACTATTGTGGTTTGTAATTTTTGAGAAGTTGTCTAGGTACATATCCTTGGGAGTGGCTTACAATAGGGGTTCGGGACCCGAAGTGGTCAATGTCAGGGTAACCTATTATAAGTTATGTAATAAGGGAAAACACACTAAAAAGATAAGTTACAGATTATTTCCCTGCACATACCTTGAGTATTTGTATAGACTAAGGATGGGAATGGGATGACAGTATGACTGATTTTCCTCATCTTCTTGAGAGGGTTTTCTGGTTCCGCATGTGTTGCGTTGAGGGTCTGGGGTTCAGAGTAACCAGTCTAGGGTAACTCAACACTTGAGGGTCCAAGATCTATTGAGAGATCAATCAAGGGTAACTCGAGTAGTTTGACCATGCGATGACACTCCCTAGAATGTAGCCTAAGTCTCTTTCGTAGTTTTTTTTGTATTTGCCTCTGGTGGTGTTGTTATTGATGGTGTACTTGTTGTTGGATGTATTTAATGTGGTTATGTACTTTCATTGGTGGTGATTGGTGATTTATGGTTGATGTACTTTTGGCATGTGGCTTTTGTCTTGAGGTGGATATCTTTCGTTAACTTTATCTTATGATTTTGGTGATTTGATCTATTCTTGGTATATGTATGATGTTGGTATTGGATTGAGTGTTCTTCCTTTTAGAGTATCTTATCGTCTTGATTAGTAAGTGTTACCTTTGAGGTAGTGTTTGCTATCAATATTCCTTGCCTAAGATTATTTTATGATTTGATTATCTATATGCAGATCGTACATTATCTATCTTGCACGGTGGGAGTGGGAGTTTGATTAAGTGACCACGCGGTCGGGAGGTAGTGTATTCTTACCATTTGGGTCCCCCTCAAATAGACAAATGTTAGATGCTCCTTGATATAGTGGTACCATAATCATTCTTCCTCTTATCTTGAAGACTTATATTCATTTCATGTATCTATGTATCATGTGTAATGAGATCCTATAGAATATTGTATTGTATATTGATGTACTTGTATCTATTTTCACATACCCCGTGACATGTGCAGTGGATGTTATTCATTAGATGTGCTTTCATATTATTAGTTGTACTTATGCATTTTCTTATATGACTATGTATATGTTTATTCATTTTATGATTATGGCCAATGTAATTGAGACTTAAACTTATTAATAAAACTTTCTTCAATGTGACTCAACGAAAAGGAACCCTTGAGGAATTGAAATTGTATATGTAATTGCTTATGTGTATTTGATGTGTATGTTCATATTGCTTCCGCATTAATGTTATCTTGATGTTGTCAAACTTTAAAATAAAATAAAAAATTGTTCAGTAAACTGTGTGACATATTAGGTTTATTTATTTTGGGTTCCTGAGCGGGGCGTCACATCTAGTATTAGAGCCTGAGTTTCAACACCGGGAACTTTGGGCATATTGTGTGCCATTAGTTAAACTTACAACAAGATTAAACAATAAACATTGATCAGCATAAAACTTGAACCTAAATAGTTTGAACAAAAAAATGAATGGAACTTTTGAACATGAAACTTGGAAACTTGTAACATTTTTGTTCTTGACTTTTGATTTATGTCTATGCGTTATAAGTTTTATATTTTTCGATAGATTGAGAGATGTTCATATTTTTTTGGAGTATTTTAGGAGATCTATTTCAGTATTTATTAAATAGATGAATGTTGGATCAATACGATTTTTAGTTTATTATTAAACTAGAATCAGATTGCTCAAAGTGACTGAAAGTGTATACATGGTTAACTTATTTTAATTTTTTTTTTAAATGATCTTTTTATTTGACATTGTAGACAATACTCTTTGACTTTAAGTTACCCTAGTCATTATAGTAGGCTTCCAAGAGTAAGCCTAATTGTAGGGGGGTGGATGTAATGGCCACCCATAGTTTGTTTTTTCCATTATATTTACCAAACTCTTTTATGCCTATTTCATGGATGTGTTATTTTCAAAGATATTTCATAACTTGGACTAGAGATATATCAATGATGATTACTAAGTTGACTATATTTCATGTGTTGTTTAATGATTATGGTTACTGGTGCATTAATGATGCTTTAATGATTCGTAGTTAATAAATGTGATTTATTTCATAGCAATGTCAAATGATGCTTTAATGATGATTACTTCATATTTGTAATGATGCATTATTTTATCTGAGCATTTCATGTTTGACTTATAATTATTATGGTACTTACCCCATATTTGCATGTGTATGGTGTGTGTCGATTTTATCTTTCTGTTTGTCATATTTGATGTGGTTAAGGGAGGGAGTCATAGTCACCTACTAGTCGGATCCACATGATGTACCACTCCCTGCCATTGCTTGTTTAATTTATATATATTTATATACATGTACATGCTCGTCTTTTATGCAGAATGTAGGTACCGAACATCAACTTCCCTAAATTGCCAAGATGAGTGTGTCTTATCACAATAACTCAATGGTAAGAATTAGGAGATAATGTTCAAATCCAATCCTAGCTATAGCCTAATTACTTGTCCTGAGAAGAAGGACATGTATTTGACTTTCCACCCCTTTTAAACCCGTGAGTTTATCTTTGTCTGTGTTGTTTGATTTTGAGCTTTAGTATGTTTTGGTAATGTTGTTTTTATGTGGATTTCACTATGTGATTTATTTGGTAAATGATTTTATTATAATATTTATTGTTAATCATATAATATTGAGGATTATTAAATGTTATTTGATTAAAAAATATATATTAAAGCATGAGAATATTTAATTAATTAAAAAACTAATTAAATATGTACTTAAATTTAAAAGTCTTAATTTAGAAGTTTAAATTTAGAAAACTGGTTAAAGTGAAATTAGAATATGATGATATTTAATTAATTTATAATTAATTAAATATGTACTTCAACTTAAAAGAATTAATTTAAAATTCTAATTTAAGAAGTTGGACAAAAAAGAATTAAAGTATTAAAATATTAAAGATTTAATATTGCTTTATTAAAAGGCAAAACCCTACGACACAACTGTAAATTGTGAGCCTCTTGTTCGAGACATCTTGGGTTCGACTCTCCACAAACTTAATAAATACCCACATCACATAATAATAATGAATCTTGGCTTTGGCCTCTTACTGATTCAAAATAAATAAATAAATAGTTTTGTTATAATTATTTATTTAATAATAATTAAACTAAAGTTGCATTTAAACAATGAGCTTTGATTATTATTAATTTATATAATAAACTATGTTTTAATTAGTGCTTGCATTAATTAATAAATTGGAGGAAAAAAATATAAAATAATATTTTAATTAAAAAGTTCTTTAAGTGTGCATGAAAGGATTAAATAATAAAAGTTTATTTTAAGGAGAGGCTTTTGCATGTTCAAAAATCAGACACCCTAGGTAGAGTTAAACTCTTTATTAAGATATTCGAGCTCATTTCTACACACACAGGTTTTGGGAAGCGAAATTGAAAATTGGATCAAAAGAATTGTTGAAAGTTTCAAGGGCTCAAGATTTGTATGCATCCACAGATTGTCTCAGATTTTAGTTGTGATTTTGAGGTAGAGTTTGAAAACCCATTGTAAAATTTTATTGAAAGATCTGTCTACTTTGTGTCTTCCTGGGTGTTTACATATTACTTATTAATTTACTGTATTGATTGTTGAATAAAGAATTATGTTATAGATTTTGAAAAGGAAAATATATTAATCAAGAAAACTTGACTAAGAAAAATTATGGAAAATTTGTAGAAATTTATTATGAATATATTCTTTTAAATATAGGGAATATTTGATTATGAAAATTTGGAAGAAAATAATAAATTGAATAGTTGGAGTTTCAACTTTAAATTTGTCATTAGAACCATGAGATTATCATGAATTTTTTAAATATAGATAAATGTTATTCTCATATCTAAAATAATGTAATCGCAAAATTTATTGAAAAAAAAAATATTAATTGAGAGGAAAGTATGTTTTAACTGAACTTATGGATGCATGTGAAAACAATTATGCTAAAAATAGAAGCTAAGATATGGTTACATGCATATGAAAACAATTATGCTAAAAATAGAAGCTAAGTATAGTATGGTTACATGCATGTGAAAACAAATATAATAAAAATAGAAAGCTAAGTAGAGTAGGATTACATGCATGTGAAAACAATTGTGTTAAAAATAGAAAGCTAAGTATGGTAAGGTTACATGCATGTGAAAACAAATATTTTAAAAATAAAAAAACCAAATATAGTATGGTTGCATGATTTGAGAGATCAAAGACATGCGAAAATACTAATTGTATATGTATTTTTATTTTATATAGTTTAATTTTCAGATTTATTTATTTAAAATAATAATATATTAATTTCTAAAATAAAATAAATATTATTCATTTAGTTATAAAGTGAATGTTAGTATTAGTGATTATTTAAGTTTAATTAAACTCTTAATTGCATATAAATAATTATATAATTATTAATGCAAGAGAGAAGTTAATAATCAAATATTTATAATTTTATTATATTTTAAGACAAGTTGTGGTAGAGTTCACTTTGTAATCATATAGTTAATAAATATTTGACTTTATGAGAGAAATTATAAATAATTAAATTAAATTTATAATTTTATCTCTATTTGCATTATAAATTAAAGAAAAATTAAATGTTAATATTGGACTAAAATAGAAGTCAATCAATATTTTAGAAATGAAATTGATATTAGTATTTAATCTAATAATATACATTTATGTTATTAATTAAATAATTTATGATTTAAGATTATTTAAATTAATAACATGATAATATTGCATGATATTTTATATGCAAAGAGATTGGATATTTAAATACTTATTGATTTAAATAAGTATATTAGCATAACAATTTATATTAACATGTATATGCTTTCTTTATTTTTAAACACATCCTTATGATCCAAATTGAACAACAGAAATTGATGATATCAAATCATGTAGCTAAAAACTATGTGTTTTCTAATATTCTATTTATAGTCTTGTGATGTTTATTTTTATGATGGTTTTTCTTTGTAGGTTATTTAGTTGGCCAAGTTAGGATGTGAACTAGAGGCATTTTCGAGATTGTTTTAATGATTATTTGACGAGATGTCATGATGAACTTTATGATTTAAAGTGAGATTTATGTCTTATGAGCTTTATGCTATTGAGCATTTATGAGAACTTGAGTTTTGAGAACCAATTTTATTTTTGGGTTGCCTGTTAAGGAACCAAATTCGATCAATATTACTCTTGTGGTATGAGACACTATTGTGGCTTGTGATTTTTGGTAAGTTGTTTAGGTACATATCCTTGGGAGTGGCTTACAATAGGGGTTCGGGACCCGAAGTGGTCAATGTGAGGATAAGCTAGTGTAAGCTATGTAATAAGTGATAATTTAGTAATTAATATTTTAGGGAAACAAACTAAAAATATAAGTTAGAGATATTTGCCCCACCCATGCCTTGAGTGTCTGTATAGACTAAGGATGGGAATGGAATGACAATGTCTGGTTTGCCTCATCTTCTTGAGAGGGTTTTCTGGTTCCGCATGTGTCACATTGAGGCTCTGGGGGTCAAAGTAACTAGTCCAGGGTAACTCAATGCTTGAGGGTACGGCATCTATTGAGAGATCAGTCCAAGGTAACTCAAGTAGTTTGACCATGTGATGACACTCCCTGGAATTTAGCCTAAGTCTCCTTCGTAGTTTTTTTTTTTTTTTGTATTTGCCTCTTGTGGTGTTTTTATTAGTGGTGTACTTGTTGTTGGACGTATTTAATATGGTTATTTACTTTCATTGATGATTGGTGATTTATGGTTGATGTACTTTTGGCATGTGGCTTTTATCTTCAGGTGGATATCTTTTGTTAACTTTATCTTATGATTTTGGTGATTTGAACTATTTTTGGTATCTGTATGATATTGGTATTGGATTGAGTGTTCTTTCTTTTGGAGTATCTTAACTTCTTGATTAGTAAGTGTTACCTTTGGGGTAGTTTTGGCTATCATGATTCCTTGCCTAGGATTATTTTATGATTTGATTATCTGTGTGTGGATCGTACATTATCTCTCTTACATGGTGAGAGTGGGAGCCTAATTAGGTGACCACGCAGTTGGGAGGTAGTGTATTCTTACCATTTGGGTCCCCCTCAGATTGACAGATGTTAGATGCTCCTTGATACAGTGGCACCATTATCATTCTTCCTATTATCTTGAAGACTTCTATTCATTTGATGTATCTATGTATCATGTGTTATGAGATCCTATGGGATATTGTATTGTATATTGATATACTTGTATCTATTTTCACATACACTATGACATGTGCAGTGGATGTTATTCATTAAATATGCTTTTATATTATTAGTTGTACTTATGCATTTGCTTATATGACCATGTATGTGTTTATTCATTTTATGATTATGGACAACGTAATTGAGACTTAAACTTATTAATAAAACTTTCTTAAATGTGACTCAACGTGAAGGAACCCTTGAGGAATTGAAACTGTATTTGTAATTGATTATGTGGTCTTGATGTGTGTGTGTGTGTGTTGCTTATATTGCTTATATTGCTTATGCATTATTGTTACTTTGATGTTATTTAAACATTTATTTATTCTAAAGTTCAGTAAACTTTGTAACATATTAGGTTTATTTCTTTTGGATTCCCAAGCGGAGCGTTACATTGTGCCTTCATTAGGATTTTGTACTCACAGGTCTGAGCAAAGTGTTTGATCGTTTAAAAGTTTATGTTCATCAATTAAAAATAACAAGATACTAATTTTGAATACAAAGACCATCCACGCTCAAAAATTGAGGACCGAAGAGTCACAATTAATGGAATCTTGTTTCATATCTCTGAGGAAGTCATCTCTCGGGTGATAGGACTGGCTATGAGGGGAAGGAAATGGCAAAAGGTGACAAGGGTGGCCGACGAAGCGAGTTTACAGCGCTTCTTCTTGGATAGGGAGGAACCTATTCGACATAGAGGTAGTTTTATGCGAGAGAAGCTCCCCAAGCCATGGAATGAGGTCTGTTTGATATTGATGAAGTATGTAACTCTAGAAGGGAGGTATGGTGTCTGTTATTACTCACTTTCCTCTCCTAAACCATTTTCATCACAATGACTTTATTTCCATTCTGTTCTTTCTGTTGTATGATTTAGTGGATAGGGTTACTGATGTAAAGAAAAAAATGAGGGTGTTAATTTTACCATTTTGCATCAAGGGTTGATGTTCCAACTGTATCAATTTCACCTTGCTTTGGTGCCCCCTAGGATCATTGAGATTGATATTCCTGCCCATCCTGACCCCTGGCCCCAACTGGTCCCCTTTAGGATCACGAGTCCTAGAGCCCCTACCCCACAACCATTGCCTAGCAGGTCCCCTATTGAGTTAAAGCCCACCCCCTCGAGAAAGAAAGGGAGACTGGATAAAGGGAAAGAGAAAGAACCGAAGGAGTCAGAGGATGAGGGAGAGGGGAGAGTGGGTAGGAGGTCAGTGAGGATTGCAAAATCCAATGCTAAAAGGAAACTGAGAGCTAGGGCCTCACAAGAAGAGTCAAATTCGAAGGACATGGGTCATCCTAAACAATGGATGAAAGAGAAGGCATCAAATTTTGGTGAGGGGAAAATGGAGGAGGAAGAGGAGGTTTCAGATTCCTCACAGTCTGGCTCAGGAGAAGGGATTAAGGAGAAGGAGATGATGCATGTCTTGGCCACCATTAGGTTGGGGTGTGTGGACTTAACTCGGGACCAGATCCCTAAAACTGTGGATAGAGTGCCCTCCCCTATAACGATTTTCTCCCCTATTAGGGTTTCTTCCAAGGATAACGCTAACCCCTCAATTGTGCAGGATATTACTATGGCGCAGGCGATGACTATCCTTGCGACAAGCAGGAGGTCACCGTGGAGATCAAGAAGACGGTTGGCAATGATGTGTGGGAAAGAATTCATGCACTAGAAGAAAGAATGTGCCTTTTGACAAATTTATTGTCAAGGTGACACATGCAACTGCTACTGCGCTTCACTTGCTTAAAGATTAGGAGGGTGATCTACCAAAGGAGGACTCTAAAATGTTGTTTGACTTTCTTGCGAAAGATTGGGCTAATATCCTTCTAGGGAGGAAGGAGGCTAAGAAGCCTTAAGGGCTCTCTCCTTCTGGTTTTTCATGTTGTTTGTCTGTTGGTTGTTGAACTTGGTTGGGTTTAAGGCATTTATGCCGCCTTCTTTTTTCGTAGCTTTTTCAGCGCTGATACAGGTAGTATGTATGTCACACCTGTTGATACTCTTTTAGTTAAGTTTTTGAACTGTGTTTTTGTATTTTAAATGGTAGGGGGTAGTTTTGGTTGTTGGTAATCTGTTGGTAGTTCACCAGTTTGATTGTTTAAGGGCCAACCCCCTAGTTTTGGCTACTTTTAATTCAAAAATGATGACTTCTTCCACAGTGAGGCACATGTAGGGTTTGAACTCTCCCCACCATGTCCATTTTTTCTTCATGCTTTGCAGTTTCCTCCTTTACTTTCTTCCATGTAGCTGCAACATTTTTTGTATATTTCACCTTATCGACCCTCCCCTGCCACCTAAGAAATGAAACAATCTTGAACCTCCTTGCTCTATCTTCAATCTTAGAGCATTCCCTCAAATTCGACCCCAACCTGGCACAACCCACTTCAAAATGGATTCCAGTCCATCTAATAGGTCTTCCTCAAATAAGGCTTTAATCACTTAATGAGCTTCTTTTGTACTCTCACCTATCTCAAATCCCCATACTATAATAATGGAGATTATATCTAGTTTTACCTGCCATTGGTGCCTCTACTCCTAGAATTGTGGGCCTATGACACCCAAAACTGCTTTAATCATAGCATCGTTCATGATCTTTAATAACACATGCAGTTGTTCATTACACACTGACCCATTGAATCATTTTTGTTGCTTCTTTGTGTCAATAAAAAATGTGACTTCCATAATCCACATAAAGATCCCTGTTACTTCTTCTAAAGTTAAAAATTTTGTCATAATCATCATTCATTTCCACTTTATAACCCATGACTCGCCTTTCTATTTTTATTTGATATTCATCATTCCTTCGCACATTTCCCATTTCAAATCATGGTTTACATGTCATGTCATTTAGGAGGTTTGTCAACGTTTTGTATCATTGTAAGCAAAATTTGTCGTTGCCCTTCCCAATTTCATTTTTATCGTCATATCAAACCACAAACCCCACCAAATTGCATTTTAAAAATAAAAAGCATTACCACATCATTCTTTACTTGTCAAAGCCAATGTGTGCATCATCATTCTTCTTTAATATCACTTCTTTGTTGTCTTATCAAGATGCTCGCAAGTTCTTCTAAGCCTTAAAGACACACTTCTTATAATCATTGTCTCCTTAATCATAGAAATATAAAACATCTAATAGACATCTACTCAATTACCACTTATGTTTACCACTTATGTTTAAGTTATCGCCACAATATCATCCACTTTTTGAAATTAAACTACCCATTTGAAATAACAACTTCACAATTATCTTCCCTTAGAGTATGATGTATTCTAAAATCTCTTAAGCCGTTTAATTTTGCCCTTATTATTGAAATGGAATTTTGAAGATGTCAAGCTTGAGTCCAACCCTATTAAATTGTCTCCACAATCATCTTGGAATCACCTTCTATGTGAAACTTTTCTATGTTTAAATGGTTGCCCAATCTAGCTGCTAACAAAGCCACTTTATCTTCGCTTGATTATCAGATCCATCTAACAATTTCATTAATACTAATGCAACAATCTCCCCTTTCCAATCACTCCAACTCCTTAGGGCCTCAATAAGCCTTGAGAAACCCCATCAAAATCGACCTTGAACCAACCATCCTCTGGGCTGAGCCAAGAGACACTTTGTATGCCCATATTCGGACAATTCTTGCCACTCCCATAGCTTTTAAAATAAATCTTAATCCTTGTCCATCTTCTCTAAAATGCACTATCCCAAGAGGTGAAAATAGTATTTGGCCTTAATTAAGTGGTAGCTACACTCATAACCTCTTCAATAATAGCATCAGCTCTCCTTATAATCCTTTCGATAGGTTCCACTTTACCTTAAAAAATGCTTTGATTATGCTCTTCCCAGATCTCCCAGACAACAATGGAAAGGCAAATTATCCATAATTTTGACAAAATAGATTTCTTATCCATAATCGACCATCCTCTAAATAGGTCCAAAACCTTATTTTGAAGTGGACCAACCCATCCCAACTTCACAAAACACCCCTAACCAACATTCTTGTGCAAACTCACATTGTGCCAACAAGTGGTAAGTGATCTCTATCCCAACACAATTTGTAATGCCACTCATCCAATATTTGATCATTTGAAAGCAAAAAATAGTCCAACTTGACATAATACTTCCCATGTTTGGTTGCACACCAAATCAAATTGTCCACCTCATTTGATAAAAGCATCTCTCTTCCTGGGAAGATTTGCAACATCATTGATTGTTGTTGGTCATTTAAACCCAACCCGCTTATGTTTTTCCAACCTCATTGGGGGCCTAAAGGCATCATCTTTTCTTCTGAATATTCACATAGCTTGTCACCCCATAGACTAGTAAATAAATTCATCAAAAATTGATTCTCTACGTTCTCTCTCAAATTTGGCATTCCATTACACAAATCCTTCCAAAAGGAGATCAAGTTTTAATCCCCTATCTTCCATGTCAAATAATCTATTATAATCTCCCTGCAATCAATAATAAAGTTCTAAATAACATATCCTTTAGGATGGTCTCTGACAATAAAGATCCATCATCTATAGAATCCAAATATTATGTTCTAAGAACACACACCCATAACAAAGAAGGATTTGAAGAAATTTCCCATACCAATTCAGCACCTAAAGCCTTATTCATTAGTTGTCAATTTCACAATCCTACACTTGTCCCCTTTTTTGGTTTACATATCTTCTCCCAAGAAGTGAAAGGAATTTCACCTTCCTCTTGTAATCCATTCCAAAAAAAAATTCTCATCCTTTGCTCAATATATTGCAGAACTTTAATTTGGATCCTAAGGTAGCTCATAGAGAAGATAGGAATTGTCAAAATCATCAATTAAAGCATTAAGATTCTCCCAACATATGTTAACCATTTACCCTTCGATTCTTCCATCCTTCTCACATAGCTATCAATTATCTTCTTCGAAGACTAGATCTACAAGCACCTTCAAACAAGGGAATACCAAGGTATTTCCCTAGCAATTTCCCAAATTTCATTACCAGAATCCTATTGATTTGTCTTTGCATGTTTAGATATGTATTGAAAAAGAAAACTTCATACTTAAACCAATTTATGTTATGTCATGAACCTTCATTGTATTTATCCAAAGTTGCCCTAATCATTAGATCATCCTTGCTTCTATCATATTTGCTTCCCCCATTAGATAAGTGTCATCTACAAATTGCAGATGGGTAACCAGGTCAACACCTGTAGCCACTTTGATCCCATTCCAATGTTCACTTTCGTGTGCCTTAGTTATGGATTTACCTAACACCTCACTAAGATGATGAATAGAAATGATAATAAGGGATCCCCTTGCCCTATGCCACTTGTAGTTTCAAAAATCCCTTGAGGACTTCCATTAACCAGAGCAGAGAGCCTACGTGTATTAATGCAGCTACTAACCCACTTTAAACAATTAGCATCAAAGCAAAGCATTTCCAACACAACCAGTTACACATCTCTATTAACATTATCATAAGATTTCTTAACATCATATTTATCATCATTTTGTTTGTTTTAGCCTTCCTTATGGAATGAATTGCTTCATGCACTATAATCACGCCTTCAAAGATTGATCTAACTAGGTCAAAACCCCTTTGTTTTGCAGAGATCACTGAACACAAAATCTGCTTCAACCTATTTGCTATAACTTTCGCAATTACCTTGAAGACTATATTGTATAGAGCAATTGGTCTAAAATCATCAAAGGTTGGCTTATCATCTTTTTTTAGGACCAAAGCCAAAAATGTGTTATCAAAATCCTTTAAGAAGAAGACTCCAACCCGTGATTACTCCACCACTTCCCATAACTCATTCCCTACTATGTTTTAGGCTTTTAGAAAAAACATGGCAGGAAATCCCTTATGCCCAGGGGCCTTATCATCACCAAGACTGAAAAGAGCAGATTTGACTTTCATGTTGTAGATCGGTCTCATAAGCATTTCATTTTGCTCCTTTTAAACACAATGTGGAATGATATCTAAGATTCCCCCAACATTATAAAAATATTTTCCTTAGCAAAAATCAAGGTGAAGAACCGAACAGCCTCCCTACTAATGTGGTTGGCATTCTCCAAAACATTACTAATCTGATCTTTAATTGAATTTATTTAACTTAGTGTTCATATCCCCTTCCTGAAACCATGTTTCTCTACACTTCTACCTCCAAGAGGTTTCCTTTCATGCTAAAACTTCAAAACAACAATTTTGAAGCTCCTTTTCTCTTACTTAATCCTCTTCATTCATACCTTCCACTCATACCCTCTCTCACCAAGCCAAAGGATGTAAAATGACAATAGTATCTAACCATAAATTTGACACAAAATCTACACACACATACCCACAATTACATATTGAATGTTGAATTTGAAACGTAGAATTTAATATCAAATGAATGCTCTAACATAGTTAAATATAATATAATTAATTTTTAACAAAAGAGCTATGTAAAATAGCAAAGCTAATTGCGAGCCTCGTCCAATTTCTCCTGGTCAACATCTTTCCAATTTACTTCTAACATTCCTCACCTTTGGTTTTTACCCTTTCTTCTGTTAGGTTTATTACATTAATTAGGTTAGTTTTTGTGTTTAGATTAGATAAATGAAATTAGTTCAATATATAGTTGCTGGGAAGTTATTCCCGTAAGCAGTTGTTGTAAGGGAAAATACAACTATATAAACATGCCCAGACATCAATGTAATGATTCAGTATTATTCAATATCATTATTCATATCATTCCACTATAATATTCATATCATTTCAATATCATTGTCAGTTTCAATGATGTTTGTTTCTTGAAAATCTAAATCAATAGTTTCTCTTTCATTTTATATTTTTAGTGTCACATTCTTTGGGCCTGTTACATCTTCGCCGCCTCCAACTTTTCATTTAATAGATATGCAGGTTTCATTAAAAAAACTGAATTAAACATCCTGATGCAAATAACAAGCTCTCTACTAAATCATTCGACTTGGAAACACGAAAATACAAAATCGGAACAGAGATTCACTGTTCTTAAATCCCACAGATATGCCACCAAACAGTAGAATATTTTTATCAGATTTGCAGACACGCAATTACAGACATTGGCCTTCTATTGGCCTCTCTGATCAAATCTAATGTAAGAGAACTAACTCCAATCCCTTCCAAAACATTACTCACTCCTCTATTTGAGACAAAATAAGCAATTACATGAGTCTCTTCCCATTAGCTATAGTGCACGCCTCTTCCTCACGCATTCACAAACACTTCTCCTTCAGTTTCTTCTATCACTGCTTCCTTATACTCCCCCGTTCTTCTATGCAGCAAACTGATTTCACCTTCCCAAGAATTATATCTTAACTCTCCTCTAAGGCGTTACATCTCCTCATTAAAATAGCATTGCATTTTGATTTTAAATCTTCCTAGTCTGTCAGAGCATAATATACCCCTACCCAAGATGCTCCTGCATCACATCCATGTCATCATAAAACAGGTCTTGGACAGATACTCCAGTATATGAGCGGTGATCTGCATTACACTCAACCATCTAATTAAGAAGCCATGGCTAAATTAAGAAGCCATGGCTAAATTGGCGAATGCTCAAAAAATAAACTTTTCTATAAAAGTCTCTGTTGAAACTGAAAATTATTACAGTGATTCTAACACGAGACACATTGTTTCAGTCTAAGCCTGTTTTCTAGGAAAGCATAGAAACAGTTCACATCTCTCACAATGATTCTCCTCTTTTGGAGATTATTTATTTTGCAGTGTGGCAATCAGCACGTCGCTAAAGGTTAATAAACTACTCTCATTCTCCTCTTTTGGAGATTATTTATTTTGCAGTGTGGCAATCAGCACATCGCTAAAGGTTTATAAACTACTCTCATAGTTGTTAGAAGGGTTATGTCTAACCCACCAAATGAATTGCCAGCTTTTCACTATGGTGGCAGGGAAATAATTATTTGTCTTCCTCTTCAACGGCATTAGTAAATGTCTTGAAGTTAGAGAGCTGCCTGCAGTACAGCGGTGAATTAGCATGGCTTCCTTCTGGGAGGTCATTAGTTCAAACCTCGCATTGACAATATTATTAAAAAAAATGTCTTGAAGTTGGAAAATACACTGGTTGCCCAGGCCAATCCATTCAAATTTGGGTAGATCTCCTATGTCTGTGGATGTGTCTCCTCACAAAAAGCATGAACCGTTTTTTTTGCCTTCAATCCAACTACAACCTGGGACCTTTTTAATTCCTCTATCTTTCATCAATCTCCTCACCATTTGAACCTCATTCCACCTGCCCACTTCTGCATAGATGTTTGACAGAAGAACATAAGTTGCCTCAGTTTTTGGATCCAAATCAAAAAGCAGTGCTGCTGTAAACACTCCTAAGCCTAGGTTCATATGTGATCTACAGGCACCAAGGAAACACATCCACAAATCCACCACAGGTTTTACTGGCATCTTAATGATGAAGTTTAGGGTGTCCTCGAGATAGCCAGCACGGGCAAGAAGATCAATGATGCACACATAATGATCAATTGTAGGTGCAATGCAATAGCGTTCAATCATGTCATTAAAGATTGTACAGCCCTCATCCACTAAACCTGCATGGCTGCATGCACATAGAACACAAGAAAAAGTTGGGGAATTTGGCTTTACATCTGTAAATTGCATTTTCTTAAAAGTTTCTAAAGCCTTTTCAACAAATCCATTTTGTGCATATCCTCCAATCATTGCAGTCCAAGAGACAACATTTCTTTTAGACATTTTATCAAACAGTTCGCGCGCCCTGTCTATGCTTCCACATTTTGCATACATATCTACCAGGGAAGTAGTAACTACAATATCTGACAAAATTCCTCTATCCTCTATGCTTTGATGGATTTCCATACCCTGTTCTAAAGCTCCAATTTTGGCACAGGCAGGGAAGATGCTGACAAAGGTTGTGGAGTTTGGTTTTACACCTGCCAATTGCATTTGCTTGAAATTTTCTAAAGCATTTTCAACAAATCCATTTTGCACATATCCTGCAATCATTGAATTCCATGAGATAACATCTCTTTGGGAAAGTCTGTCAAACAATTCGCGTGCCTTATCTATGCTTCCACATTTTGCATACATATCTACCAAAGAATTTCCAACGATAACATCAGACAAAAATCCGCCCTCTATTATACTTCGATGGATATCCATACCTTGTTCCAAAGCTCCCACTTTGGCAAAGGCGGGCAGGATGCTGGCAAAGGTTGCGGAGTTTGGTTTTATGCCTGTCAATTGCATTTTCTTGAAAGTTTCTATAGCCTTTTCAACAAATCCATTTTGTGCAAAGCCTCCAATCATTGCAGTCCATGAGATGACATCTTTTTTAGGCATTCTGTCAAACAATTCACGTGCCTCATTTAGTTTTCCACATTTTGCATACATATCTACTAGGGCAGTTGCAACTGCAATATCTGACAAAATTCCTCTATCCTTTACACTTTGATAGATGTCCATACCCAGTTCCAAAGCTCCCATTTTAGCACAGGCAGGGAGGATGGTAGCGAAGGTTGTGGAGTCTGGCTTTACCCGTGCCAATTTCATATGCTTGAATGTTTCTAATGCCTTCTCAAAGAATTCACTTTGTATATATCCTGAAATCATTGCATTCCAAGAGATGACGTTTCTATGAGGCATTCTGTCAAACAGTTCATGTGCCTCAACTATGCTTCCACATTTTGCATATCCTGCAATCATGGCATTCCATGAGACCACATCTTTTTGAGGCATTCTTTCAAACAGTTTCCTTGCCTCTTCCATGCTTCCCCAGTTTGCATATCCTGAAATCATGGTGTTCCATGAAATCACATCTTGCTTAGACAATTTGTCAAACAGTTCACGTGCCTTTCCTATGCTGCCACATTTTGTATACACGTCTAACAGGACATTCACAACTACAACATCCGACAAAATTTCTGTGTCCTTTATGCTTTCATGGATGTCCATAATCTGTTCCAAATCTCCCATTTTAGCACAGGCCGGGAGTACGCTGGCAAATGTAAACTGATCGGGTTGGAGACCTGTTTGTTGCATACGATGAAACAGTGTAACAGCCTCTTGAGGACTCCCATGACTTCTGTACGCTGCAATTATAGTATTCCATGAGACGATGTCTCGTTCTTTCATACAGTCAAACACTTTACGGGCATCGACCAAGCTTCCGCACTTAACATACACGTGAATAAGCTTATTGTGAAAACTTCTCATAGCATAACCCAATCGCCTGTAAGCGATAAAAGAGTGGAACTTTAAACCTTGTCAAAGCGAAATTCAGGTTTTCAATAATTGAAAATATGTAGTCTTCAGAAGAAATGTGAGCTAAGAACAATGTGCAGCGCCTCCTTTCAACTGTCACCTCTACACAATGCTGTGAGATTTGGATCATAATTGGAAGGCAGTGGCATTTTATGATTTTAGTTGGAGTGTGAAAAATGTACAGTCAGATTCAGTCTCTGTCTACCGTAATTGCATTGCCAGTGGTAAGACTTGGAGTATTTTTACTTACATTTGTTTAATGCCCTTGTGAGATCAACTTTCGAATGAGTGCCAACTTTCAAAACCAAACATACATCCACAGTTGAAAATACCCGCCATAAATACAGAAGGATGATACCTTTTTCTGTATTCTCGTCCACGATTCTCGCCACAATATAACTCATCGTGGGAAGAATAATCTCTCCATGCCATTGAAAAATGCAAAGAACGTGCCCTACCTCCCATTAACATAAGAGAGCTGAATCAAGTTACAATCTAAGAATTGCATCGTAAAAACGTAGTCCCGAACGAGTCTAATCTTAAAATTTAGCGCACGTAGTTTTTATTGTCCATGTCTTGATATATCTGCGTAATATCTGCTGTTCTTAGACTAGGATGAGGTCTTAGAGAGGGTTTGGGGGTTTATTTTTATGGACATGGCTATTCTCTATATAACACTGATTTTTTTTTTGAAATTTTCAGTCTATGTCCGTAATCTGTAGATCCAAAATAATAACAAAAAAAAATCATTAAAAAATAATATATTTTATCAAATCTGAAAAAAAACATGTTGGACTTCTTTTTTTTCGTCTTTGGTACATTTTGTTGGACATTAGCCAATACTTATTTTTATAAGGGGAGGTCTATAAAATTTTAAAATGTTTTGTAGGTGAGGTTTATGGGAGCAAGTAAATATGCTTGTACAATATTACTCATGGGTCAACCCATATTATATTTTACAAATCTATCCTTGAATAATAATTTGTAGGGTTGTGTACTCTATGACATAGATGCCACCAAACATTATTCTATCAGTTATAAAAGTTTGCTTGTCACTAGTCAATCATAATATTTTAGATACATAGAAAAAAGAAATAGAAGGAAAAATATGTATATTTATTAATTTTTACTAACCATTCTTCATGAACGGAGTAGCTTTTGGAGCTTAAAGTTTTAAACTAAAGTAGGACCATCAACTTTAAAATACTCCTCATTGATCATAGGTTATTTGGGGTAGTGAATCTAATATTGATCATAGGTTATTTGGTTAACAACGGTTCTATTAAAAAAGAGGCACCATGATCCAAATGGGTTAGGTTTTAACTCTACTTCAGAGGTCTCAGAGAGGTTTGTAGGTTGGAATTCAAATGACTTTAATTGTTGTTATAGTTATTCCTATAGAATAGTTTTGTTGTTCTTCCAAAAAGTTTCTAGTTTTCCTCTTCCAATTAATAATTTGAATTAAGGTGGATGGTCTCAAGCACATCACTTAAAAAATAAATCATTACATACATGTATGTTAATCACAACACTTAAGTTGTTAGTTGTATGATTCATAGTAAGCCTTTGGATATCATAAATAGAATCTTGTAATGTAAATTTTGTACATGAAACTAGTACGAAAATTAAAGATTTTTAATATAGCTATAGTTAAGAATTGTAAACAAATATTAGCATATGGAATTTAATCTTCAATAATATTTATCAGGGATACATCTAATGCAAATTATTCAATTCCTATCTTATCAAATAGAATTTAACATTTATTGTTAGTGAGCAATTTTGCTTTTGAATAGAGAAAAGATTTTGAAAGGGCTTTGAGTATTTGTGCAAATATTTAAAAGTATTTAGCCCAACAAAACACCAAACAACATAACATTAACTGGGCAACTAGAAACAAGGAAAAACAAAATCTTACAATAGCCACAACCAAAGATGGGATTGACCCACCCAAAGTCGAGTTGGTTTGAAAATATGTTCGAAGGAACTTTGCTTTAACCTAGGACTAGAGTCATCTCTAATAAATGTTTTGAGACATAGACAAGTCATAGATCATTGGTAAGACTTTTCTCTGACTCCATAGGAAAGTCCATGGGGGCTTTCCTTTTAATATCAACTTTTTAAACCTCTCATAGAAGGAAAGAAAGACTACTTAGAAAAAGGGATTTGATCTTTCATTTTCCAAACAAGTGTTGTTTCTTATTTTTCAAGCAAGTAGTGGAAGCATGGCCCACTTTACCAAAAGAGCAACATATAATTGGAGAATCCTCAAACTCAATCTGTTGCACCCACTTACCAAATGTAGAGGCAACTATAATATGAGTAGAGATGACCTAGTTTTTCTTTGGATAAACACACAATTTAGTAAACAACAACCACTTCATCGATTTGGAAACCTTTCCATAGCACAAAATTGCCCAAAAAAGGCAATAATCATTAAAAATATTTTCATTCTAAAACTCTAAAGGTAACATTGGAAAATGAAGTCAAACAGGAGATTTGAGAGCTTCATATGGTCAAAACAAAGATATCAACTTGGGCTTGACCCTTTGATGAAATAGTGGGGCTTCTTGCCTATAGTGCCAACAACCAAGGTTCAGTTCCACATTGTGTCACTCTCTACCGTGTCCATAATGGAGAGACTTTACCTTGACCCTTGGTGAAATAGTGGAGCTTCTTGCTTGTAGAGCTTACAACCAAGGTTCAACAAAATTTGGGATGACACATTTACTAGACCAGTGGTTGAAACACATTATTACTAAGGCTACCACCAAGCTTTAAACCACACTTGGGTCATTATGCCTGCAAGCCTTGTGTGTAATGCCCACCTATAGTTTATTTTTTCATTATACTTACCAAACTCATTTATGCCTATTTCATGCATGTGTTAGTTTCAAGGAGATTAGATTTATAATTATGATATTATTTAATGACTTGGATTACATGTATAGCAACAAAGAATTAGTTAGTTTATTATATTTCACATGTTGATTATTGATTATGATTACTAGCACATTAATAATGCTTTAATGGTTCTTAGTTAATAAATGTGATTGCTTTCAGGATGATGTCAAATGATGAGTTTTCATGTTTGAATATGTGATGATTTATACCCAAGATTTGTTATAGTACTTACCCCATACTTGCATGTGTATGGTGTGTGTGTTTGTTTTACTTTTTTGTTTGTCGTGTTTGATGTGGTTAAGGGAGGGAGTCGTAGTCACCTGCTAGTCGAGATCTACACGATGTATCACTCTCTTCCATTGTTTGTTTAGTTTAGATATATTTATATACATCTACATGCTCGTCTTTTATGTAGAATGTAGGTATCGGGCATCGACTTCCTTGAATTACCAGGATGAGCATGCCCTATCACAATAACTCAATGGTAAGAATGGAGAGATAATGTTCAAGTCCAATCCCAACCATAGCCTAAATACTTGTCTTGCAAGGACGACTCGTAACTGACTTTTCTCCCTTTTTAAACCTATGAGTTTATCTTTATTTGTGTTGTTTGATTTTGAGTTTTGGTCTATTTTGGTAATGTTGCTTTTATGTGGATTTCGCTATGTGATTTATTTGGTAAATGATTTAATTATAATATTTGGGTTAATCATATAATTAAATATTATTTGATTAAAAAGAAAATATTAAATCATGAGAATATTTAATTAATTAAATATGTGCTTTAATTTAAAAGTCTTAATTTAGAAGTCTAAATTTAGAAAATTGGTTAAAAGAGAAATTAGAATACGATGATACTTAATTAATTATTAATTAATCAAATGTGCACTTCAGTTTAAAAGTTTTAATTTAAAAGTCTAATCTGAAAAGTTGGACAATATGCACTTTAGTTTCAAAGTCTTAATTTAAAAGTCTAATCTGAGAATTAAAATATTAAAATAGTAAAGATTTAATATTACTTTATTATAATTATTTATTTAATAATAATTAAATTAGAGTTGCATTTAAACAATTGGCTTTGATTATTATTATTAATTTAAATAATAAAATATGCTTTAATTAGTGCTTGTACTAATTAATAAACTAGAGAAAAATAAAATATAAAAGATTGAAATTTAAAGATAAAGTTATAGTTCTAATTGTGGCGTAGTTATATTTATTTAATTTAATGATAATTATTTAGGAGTTTTATTTTACTAATAAACTCTAAATAATATTATTAATTAAATTAATAAATATATTATTAAAAATGTTTCGAAAAGTAATTAAAGAGAGAGCTAATTATTTAAATTAAGATATTTTGTAATTAAATATATAAAAGAGTTGTGCGTGAAAATGTAAAAGGTAATAAAGGAATAAATAGTAATTGATCAATGAGTTCCCTCTTGTGATTCCACAATCAGAGCCCCAATTTAGGGGAGCACTATTTAGCAGAGATCTAGAGCTCATTTTGCAATTACACAGGTTTCGAGGAGCAAAATTTGCAATTGGATCAAAAGAATTGTTGAGAGTTTTGGAGGGTTTGGGATTTGCATGCATTCACATATTGTCTTAGTTGTGGTTTTAAGGTTTTGGGAGCGAAAATTCAAAATTGTATCAAAAGAATTGTTGAAAGTTTTAGAGGGTTTGGATTTGCGTGCATTCACAGATTGTCTCAAATTTTAGTTGTGGTTTTGAGGTAGGGTTTGAAAACTCATTGTAGAATTTTATAGAAAGATCTATCTACTTCGTGTCTTCCTTGGTGTTTGCATATTGCTTATTTATTTACTGTATTTATTGTTGAATAAAGAATTATGTTGTAGATTTTGAAAATGAAAACTTATTAATCAAAAAAACTTGACTAGGAAAAATTATAGAAAAACTGTAGAAAATTATTGTGACTGTATTCTTATAAACCCCTTTCTAATATAACAAAAATTCGATTATTGAAAAATTAGAAGAAAATAATAAATTGAACAGTTTGGGTTTCAACTTTAAATTTGTCATTAGAATTATGTGATTATCATGAATTTTCTAATTATAAATGAATATTCTTCTTACATCTAAAATAATTTAATTGCAATATTTATTTGGAAAACACGTTGTAACTAAATGTATACATGCATACGAAAACAAATATGCTAAAAATAGAAAGCTGAGTTTAGTATAGTTAGAGGCATGTGAAAACAAATATGTTAAAAATAAAAAGTTAAATGTAGTATGGTTACATGCATGTGAAAACAAATATGCTAAAACTAGAACGTGAAAACAAATATGCTAAAAATAGAAAGCTAATTATAGTAAGGTTACATGCATGTGAAAACAAATATGCTAAAAATAGAAAACTAAGTATAGTATGCTTACATGATTTGAGAGATAAAGAACATGTGAAAATCCTAATTGCATGTTTATTTTTATTTTATAAAATTATAATTTAATTTTAAAATAATAATAATAATTTATTAATTTCTAAATGAAATAAATAGTATCCATTTAGTTATAAAGAGAAAATTAGTATTAGCGATTATTTAAGTTTAATTAAACTCATAGTTGCATATAAATGATTTTATAATTATTAATGCAAGAGGGCGAAGGGAGGTTAATAAATAAATATTTATAATTTTATTATATTTTAAGAGAAGTTGTGGTAGAGTTCACTTTGTAATCATTTAGTTAATAACTATTTGACTTTATGAGAGAAATTATAAATAATTAAATTAAATTTATAATTTTATCTCTAGTTTCATTATGAATTGAAAGAAAAGTAAACATTAATATTGGACTTAAATAGAAGTCAAATTAATATTTTAGAAATGAAATTGATATTAATATGTAATCTAATAATATACATTTATGTTATTAATTAAATCATTTATGATTTAAGACTATTTAAATTAATAACATAATAATATTGCATAATATTTTATATGCACAAAGAGATTGGGTATTTAAATACTTATTGTTTTTAAATAAGTATATTAGCATAACAATTTATATTAACATGTATATTCTTACTTTATTTCTAAACACATCTTTATGACCCAAACTAAATAAGAGAAATTGATGGAATTAAATCATCTGGCTAAAAACTATGTGTTTTCTAGTATTATATTTATAATGTTGTGATGTTTATTTTCATAATGGTTTTTCTTTGTAGGTTGTTTCATTGGCCAAGTTAGGATGTGAACTAGAGGTGTTTTTGAGATTTCTTTTATGATTATTTGACTGGATGTCATGATGAACTTTATGATTTGAATTGAGATTTATGTTTTATGAGCTTTATGCTATTGAGCATTTATGAGAACTTGAGTTTTGAGAACCAGTGTTATTTTTTGGGTTCCCTATTAAAAGAACCAAATTCGATCAATATTACTCTTGTGGTACGAGACACTATTGTGATTTGTAATTTTTGGGAAGGTAGTATAGGTGCATGTCTATGGGAGTGGCTTGCGATGGGGGTTGGGGCTCAAAGTGATTACCGGGGTATTTCATTGTAAGTTGTGTAACAACTAATAACATAGTAATTCAAATATCTTTCCTTGCCCTTTTCCTTAAGATACATTAAAAAGATAAGTTAGAGATTGTTATTCATCCATGCTTTGAGTGCTTGTATAGACTAAGGATGAGGTGGAGATGATACCTTAAGAGGTATGACTAGTTTCCTCGTCTTCACGAGAGGGTGTCCTAGTTCCACATAGAGTCATTAGGGGCCCAGGGTCTTGAGAGACTACCGAGGTAGCCTTAGACTTGGCTCGTGTGATGACACTCCATAGTATGTAATCTGAGTCTCCTTCATATTTTTTTTATATTTGTCTCTAGTGGTGTACTTGTGGATATTACTTTTGATGGTGCATTTATTGTGAGTTTTTACTCATTGATTTGGATGTCATTTATTGTTGACAGTTAACTTTTATTGATGAATGATCAATTATTCATTAGTGGTGTTTTTATCATTGGAGTTAGTGATTGGTAGTTTACTTTTATTGATGACAGTTGTTATTTGTTTGTCATTGTGTTTGTGACACTTGACATTGATTTTGAGATGGTTGTATATTTTTGGTCTTGGTATTTGTATGTTGACTTGGTATGAGATGTTAGTATTAGAATGAGTGTTCTTTCGATTTTGATTCTCTCTTTCTTGAGTAGTTTGTGTTACCCTTGAGGTAGTTTTGGCTATCAGGATTCCTTGCCTAAGGTTACTTTATGATTTGATTATCTATGTGTGGATTGTACATTATCTCTCCTGCATGATGGGAGTGGGAGCCTGATTAGGTGACCATGCGATCGAGAGGTAGTGTATTCTTACCATTTGGGTCCCCTCAAATTGACAGATTTTGGATGCTCCTTGATACAGTGGTACCATTATCATTCTTCCTCTTATCTTGAAGACTTCTATTCATTTGATGTATCTATGTATCATGTGTTTTGAGATCCTACGGGATATTGTATTGTATATTGATGTACTTGTATCTATTTTCACATACCTTGTGACATGTGCAGTGGATGTTATTCATTAGATGTGCTTTCATATTATTAGCTGTACTTATGCATTTGCTTATATGATTATGTATGTATTTATTCATTTTATGATTATGGACATTGTAATAAAGACTTAAACTTATTAATAAAACTTTCTTAAATATGACTCAGCATGAAGGAACCCTTGAGGAATTGAAACTGTATTTGTAATTGATTACGTGTTCTTGATGTGTATGTGTATATTGCTTTTGCATTATTATTACTTTGGTGTTGTTTAAATTTTTTTTTTTTAAGTTCAGTAAAATTTGTAACATATTAGGTTTATTTCTTTTGGATTCCCAAGCGGGGCATTACATTATGCCTTCACTCGGATGTTGTACTCATAGGTTTGAGCAAAGTGTTTGGTCATTTAAAAGTTTGTGTTCATCAATTTAAAAAAACAAGATACCAATTTTGAATACAAAGACCATCCATGCTCAAAAACTGAGGACCATAATGAAAAATCTAAAAACATTCCTCAATATAGAAACAAACCATATAACATTATAGAAACCTCAACCTATCCACTAAGCTTCTAGATCCAAACAATTCATCTACACACAACTGGATATTGAGGCAATTAGCACATAAATCTCCCTACAAGTGAGCTCCTCAACCAAGTCATTAAATCATCTAAAAGAGAATCAAGAATAATGAATTCAATGTATCCTTCGTGTGTAACCTTAGAAGGTTTGTCGAAACTAGAACCACAAGATTCACCCAAAGAAATCCTAGAGGCAGAGCATCCATAGTAGTTGTCTCACTCACCAAAAAGGGTTACTTCAAACTCTTTGCGAAAGGGATCATAACAACTAGAGGGGAAACAACCACCATCCCTCAACCTTCAAGAGTAGAAAATTTCACCAAAGCATAAGGAGGAGCAACATCCTCAAGACCAACAATGTTCATGATGAAGGATGCTCCCCTTAATACCACAAACACATAACAAAAAGAAAGAATTAATAGCAATTGGCAAGAACAAAATATGGGCTTCTTATTATCATCGCAAATGCAAAATTAGAGAATTTTGGAATACAATATGCAAACTCACATGGGTGTTTTTCTTACAATAATATACAACATAGAGTTGTGAACTATCACCCAGTGCTATCCTAGACAATGTACGGGCATTCCTTAAATAGGGATTTTTGCATTGCTCGAGAAGTTTCTAGACATCAAACCCTAACCCTTGAGACTGACTAACTCTAAAATTACATATATAATCGGCCTGATACACCTTTGACACTTATGTTGAAAATGTTGGTCGGCCCAACTTTGGAAGGCCATCAAATTGTTGCTTTGATTGGCTATTATAACCACTTTTTAGAATCTTCGGCTTCTGATCTATAGAGCTTGGCTTGTGCAAGCTTTATCCAACCCCATTTCAAAGCCCATTTGGGGCCTCTAAGGTCTTCAACGCCGAGCCTAAAGTTTTTATACCAAAAATCTACAATAACTCCATGAATACTCATGATATGGCACTAGGCCTCAACTGACAGGCTAATATATCTAAGATGAACATCCACCTCTGAAATTAGGACATTTTGAGCTTGTATGACTAACTTACCAAGTAGAAAGCCCCTATAAACAACAACTATGCACTAAGACAACCATTATTCATGAAACAAAAAGGGAATTTTTTGGGTGTAAGATTTCTCTTACACCCAAGATGCTCTTGCATCAGACACCTGGAGTAATTTGAGAAGTGACCCCGTCACGTCTTAGGTGTTCAGAGGAAAACCAAGACAATTAACCTCCTACCTTGCTTGTCATGATGAATCTTCTACTAGTCTCCCTTTCCATTTGACCATGTACTCTTCATAAATTTTGTTCCTTGTACTTTTCCCAACACGATTGTCCAATATCTCCTCAATCTCCTTTGTAGTCAAACTAGCTGCTAGAATACTCCACTGCACTTCTGGAACGTTATCTCCATCACCTCCTTCATAATACTATGTCAAATCTGACATGTTAAATACTAGTATAATATTTAGTTCAACAGGAAACTCCACTTCATAGGCATTTTCAGAATCATGCCTTTTCACTATCTTGCACAGTCCAAACTTCTTCATTTTTAGCTTATTATATGTAGCCACTGGAAAACACTCCTTTCCCAAATGAAGCATGACTTCATCTCCAATGTGAAATTTCTTATACCTCCTTTTAACATCTGCCTTAGCCTTATACTGTGTATTCATCTTAATAATGTGCTTCCTCACCTCCTTGTGGTTGTTATTCAAATGTTCAGCAAAATCTTCCGCTTTAGCACTACTTATTTCTCCTTTATCCAATTGTCTCAATTCATAAGCATTTCTGGGATTGTGCCCATATACAATCTAAAATGGTGATTTATCAGTACTCCTGTGAACAAAATTATTATATGCAAATTTTGCCTGTGGTAAAATCAGATCCCAACATTTTGGCTTATCTCCAACTAAACATCTCAGCAAATTTCTCAAACTCTGATTCACAACTTATGTTTGTCCATCAATCTATGGATAATGTGATGAACTGAACTTCAAATTTGTCTTCAATTTCTTCCATAATGTACACTAGAGATATCCAACAAACATGGTATCTCAATCTGAAACTATAGTTCCTGGCACACCATGTAGCCTCACCACTTCCTTGAAAAATAACTCTGCTACATGAACAACATCACTAGTCTTCTTGTAAGGAATGAAATGTGTCATTTTTGAAATCTGTCAATCGCCACAAATATGGAATCATGCCCTCGTGTCCTTGGTAAACCAAAAACAAAATCCATGTTGACATCCTCCCATGACTTCTCTAGTATAAGTAATGGCTAATACAAGCCAGTATTCTGCTTCACGCCTTTTTCCATCTAATATACTTTGCAACTCTGTATAAACTTGTTCATATATTGTTGCAACCATGGTCAATAATTATTTCTCAGCAACCAAAGCAATGGTATTCTCTCTACCAAAGTGTCCAACCAACCCTCCACTAAGCTTCTCCTTAGTGAGATTCTCTCTCATAGAACTTCTAGGAATGCATAACAGACTTCCTTTGAACAACATACCATCTTGGATTAGGAAATTCAACCACTTTGTCTTATCAAGTGTAACAGATTTTGTACAAGCCTCTCAAGCTTCACCAAAATCAGGATCCTCTAGATACAAATTAATGAGTTCCTTCAACCCAACCACCTCAATCTACATTTTTGTCAGCAAAACCTATCTTCTACTAAGAGCATCTACAACTCTGTTAAACTTCTAACTCATGTGTTTCAAAACAAATGTATAACTTTGCAAAAACTCAACCCACTTCAAATGTCTTTGGTTTAATTTTCCTTGACTATTCAAATATAAAAAAAGCTTGATGACGAGTATACAAAACAAACTTCTTAGGAAGAAGATAGTGTCTCCACTTCTTCAATCCTTGAACTATAGCAAAAAAATTATGATCATCCAAAATATTTTATTTTGGCACCATTCAACTTCTTATTAAAATAAGAAAAATGTCTACCTTCTTGGATCAAAACAACTCCTATTGCAATACCACTAGCATCACAGTCTACTTGAAACTCTTTATTGAAATATGGAAGTACTAAAACGGGCTACTCTGTAACTTTCTATTTCAACATATTAAAACTCTTAAATACTTTTGCAATCCACTTAAATTATGTCTTGTGCCTTCTCATTGTTTCAGTCAAAGGCCCACATATACTACTAAAACCTCTAATAAACATTTTGTAAAAACTAGTCAGTCCATGGAAAGATCTTACCTCGATCACACTCCTTAGAGTAGGCCATTCAAGGATAGTCTTCACTTTCTTAGGGTCCATTTTCATACCTTTTGTTGAAACTAATGATCCTAAGTACACCAACCCCTTCTTCACAAAACTACACTTCTTTAGATTTATCAGCAACTTTTTCCCTCAACTTATCAAACACTTTACAAATAGGCATCAAATGTTGCTCCAATGTCTTACTAAAGATCAAACTATCATCTACATAAACAATGAAAAACTTACCCAAAAACTCCTTCAATACCTCAATCATGAGCCTCATGAAAGTGTTTGGTGCATTAATTAGCCCAAAAGGCATGACTAACCACTCGTACAATCATTCCCTTGTTTTGAAGGCAGTTTTCCATTCGTCTCCTTCTTTAATGTGAATCTGATGGTACCCACTCTTCAAATCTATCTTTGTGAAATACACAACTCCACTCAAACATTCCATAATATCATCCATCCTTGGCAATGGAAATCTGTACTTGATTGTGATCTTGTTGATAGCTCGTGAATCTATGCACATCCTCCATTCTTCTTTGGTGTTAGTACGACTAGTAAAACACATGGACTCAAACTCTCTCAAATCAACCCCTTGTGCAACAACTCATGAACTTGTTTCTTCAATTCTTCACTTATTGCTAGTGTCATTCTGTGCATTGCCTTGTTTGGCAAATTGGCTCTTGGAATCAAATCCATCTAGTGATTGATCTTCCTCACTTGGGATAATCCATCAAGTACATCATCTGACACAATATTAGGAAACTCTCCCAACAAATCTACAACTTCTGCAGGTACCTCCTCTACTCCTTCTTTACCATCTTTTGAGATTACGATAAAACACATATGCTTATGCTTCATACCTTTGAAAAACTCCTTTCCATCAACAAAACATATTCTAACAGCACTACATAACTTTTCTTCCTTCTTCTTTAACAACTTCAACTTATGTTTCACTCCATCATTTGTCAAAGTGTAGGTATTTGCCCGCCCATCATGTACAACATGTCTATCAAACTGTCACAACCTACCCAGCAATATATGACATATGTCCATAGGTATGATATCACAAAGCACCTCCTCTTGGTAGCTTCCAATCTTGAACTTCACTAGGCACTACTCATTGACCATGACCTTTTGGTCATCCTACACACAGGCAATGTGGTATGTACGCAAGTGTTTTCGCCTCTTGAGATTTAACTTCATGACCATATTTTCTAACACCAGATTGTCAGTACTTCTACCATCAATGATCACATCACAACACTTATCTTCACATTTGCACTCGGTGCGAAACAAACTTCTCCTTTGATCAGGTGCATTCTCTCTACTTAGCAAGACTCTCCTATTAACTAGGACTTCTCCTCTTTCAACATCTTCAGAATGGGATGATTTGGCATCTTCATCAACATGTGCAACTTTGGCATGGCCTTCTATTCTTCGATATGTCCTTCGTTGGCGTTGGGAACATTCAAATACTCTATGCCCTTCTTCTCCTCAATGAAAGCATTTTCTACGAAAACCTCCTCTTCCTAATCCTTGCCCTTTGCCTCTTCCTCTCTAATGTCTATTGTTTTCATCATGGAAATGATTGGAATTGTTTTCCCTCTAGTTTTGACTACTACTGTCAGCCTCATCCTTGTTCTTCTGACCATCATTTTGACCTCCACAAGACTGTCCACCGAATCTTCCACAATGACCTCTACCATTATTTTTGTTATCAAACTTTTTGCTCAGCTTCTCCTCAACTCTTACGGAAAATTGGTACGCCTTCTCAATATTGGTTGTTCAAACCAAACTCAACTCCTCCTGATTGATTGACCTTAACCCATTAAGATAACGAACAACTTTCTCCTTATCAGCTTTTGCATGGCCAGTTCTAATGAGAACTCCATAGAACTCTTAAGTATACTCTTGAACAAATCTTCCTGCTTGCTTCAACCCTTGCATTTTCTTTAGTAGATCAAGCTCATAATCCATAGGAATGAATTGTCACTTCAATTTAGCAATCGTCTAGTTCCATCTAGCGATTTTTTCCTTTCCTCTTCTATTTCGCTCCAACTGAATCTCTTGCCACTAAATCTTTGCATGTCCCTTCAATTTCGCCTTCGCAAACTTGACCCTATCAAGATCCTCAATATCTTCATACTCAAAATATTTCTCTAATTCATTGATCCAATTGATCAGCTCCTCTGGGTTAAGATTTCTGAAAATTCGGGAACCTCAAACTTAAGTCTTTTTCCAATCTTGGAGATGGCCTTAAAAAGCCTCTCTTCCTCTGGATTCAGAATTGCCTCTACTTCAACATTTTCTTCTTCTTCATCCTCATCCTCACTTTCATCTCTTACGACAAGATTTATTCATCTACGCATTTTTTCTTCCAATGCTTGCATGTCTTTGGAGGGCTCTAAAACCCTCAGGTTTCACAACTACAGCTCTTCCACCATAGTCTCTTCGTGGAGGCATTTCAACGCTTCGAAATCCTAGTGCAAATTGCCTCACAATCGATGATCTTTCTACACGCTCAACGCAAACCATGATCTTGGTGCAACTGCCTCACAGTCGATGATCTGTTTTCACACTCAAGAACTCCTAGTTTGATACCACTTGATGAAGGGTGCGCCTCTTAATACCACAAATACTTAATAGAAACAAAGCAATAACAACATTTGTGAGAACAAAATATGGGCTTCTTATTATCACCGCAAATGCAGAATTACAAAATTTTGAAATACAATATGCAAGCCCACATGGGTGCATTCCTTACAATAATTTGCAATATAGAGTTGTGAACTATCACCCAAAGCTATCCTAGACAATGTCCTAGCATTCCTTAAATAGGCATTTTTACCTTGCCCGAGAGGTTTCTAGACATCAAACCCTAACCCTTGAGACCGACTAACTCTAAAATTACATATATAGTTGACCTGATACACCTTTGACACTTATTTTGAAAATTTTGGTCGGCCCAACTTTGGAAGGCCATCGAACTGTTGCTCTGATTGGCTATTATAACCACTTTTCAGAATCTTCAGCTTCTGATCTATAGAGCTTAGCTTGCGCAAGCTTCATCCGACCCCATTTCAAAGCCCATCTGGGGGCCCTAAGGTCTTCAACGCTAAGCCTGGAGTTTTTATACCAAATTTTCACACCAAAAATCTGCAATAACTCCACGAATACTCATGATATGGCATTGAACCTCAACTGGCAGGCTTGTATATCCAAGATGAACATCCACCTCTTAAATTAGGACATTCTGAGCTTGTATGACTAACTTACTAAGTAGCAAGCCCCTAGAAACAACAACTCTAGACTGAGACAACCCCTAGTCAAGAAACAAAAAGGAAATATTTTTGGGTGATGAAAGATTGCTCTTATACCCAAGATGCTCTTGCATTAGTTTAGCTCATTTCTACGAAGAGAAGAGACAAAATCCCCAAACAGAACCACCACATTATTCCTCAAAGCATTCTCCCCTAAATTCGGGGTATAAGGAGGACAACAAATAGCTTCATCTTCCACTATCTTAGACAAAGGCCTATTTTATTTCATAGAAGGGGATGGATAAGACTAATCAATAGAATTGTGATTCATTTTGGAGGACACATCTCCCAAGGAAGGTGAGAGAAGCCTTTTTTTCAACTCCAAAACCTTACCACCGTTAGAGGTTTCTGACCTCAACTCAAAGCCCTCTTATTCTTCAAACGAGCTTCCAATAATATGTTCAAAAAGGAGCTTATCCTTCTTGGCAAGAACATCCCCAAACACATTAACCCCATCAAAAGGGGAGAAACCAAGAGCATGCAAAGGAGAAGAAAGGTGATCTTCTACCAAATCAACAACATCCTTGCTCCAAGAAGACTCTCATAGGGCCTCCAAATCATCAAAAAAGAGGAGCCAACAACTGGCTCTACTCGGAAACCCCTTCAAAATAGAGAGAAGCCAACAATTGGATATGCTCGAAAACCTCTTCAATAAAACCCTAAACAAAGGCATTCCCACAATCAACATCTTTGCACACCCTAGGAATGGCTTTAGCCCTAGCAAATCTCTAAGCAAACAAGGAGCAAGTCCAAACAAGACCCCCTACAGTGCAACTATGCCTACTAATTGAACTAGGGGACCCATATTAGCAACAAAGACTCCAACAAACATGTCACCAACAATACCTCCAAGACCCTCATCACCAAAGCTACCCTCACTATCCCTATAGTACGAGGTTCTAGCATCCCCAACACTTGCACACACTTTTTCACACTTGTACACACTCTTTCCTTTGCCCCATCTTGATTCACCGTATGTTGAATTTGCAATTTTGTTGCAAATAAATTTAAAAACTCCATTTGACCATAGTATGAATATAATTCTATAATCGATTTAATTTGATAGATGTCTCTTATTGCAACTCTCTAAAAAAATTGTTGTTGGAGCTTACTTCAGCCCAGTAGTTTTGTGTTTGATTTTTTTCTACAAAGAGAGTTACAAGATCAATCACCCAATGTCTTGGCACACAAGTTAAGCAAAGTGTACCTTCTTTTAGCATTTAAGCATAGCAAGCAAGTGAAAATAGAGAAAAATATTGCTTTCAAAATCAAACAAACACATGTTCCATTTTCTCTTATGCACAAAAGGATAATTTTGTCTATGTCAAACAGTGTTTTGTCAAAACATATGTATAAAACTAACAAAACATTTAGATCTATTGTTTCTTAGGCAAAACCCATTTTGAGAGTTTAGGATCTCAAAAAATAAACAAGAGAAAATATGGTCTAAGTTATATGGGTTCACTGGGTTTTACATAAGAGAGTATTCAAAGCCCCATCAACTTTGTATCTATAGGGCTTATAAGGTATATATACATGCTGATGCAATCCAATGGTTAAGGACCCCAATGAAGGGCAATTGACTGTGGCAACTAATAGAACTCGAATGAGAGTGAAATTATTGAGATCTTACTCAAAACCAGCAAAACACTTATTAGCAGAAGTCACTGTAACATGAAAATAAGACTGGCACAAAAGACAACAAATGATCACTAAATGAAACTTAAGAAATCAACACCATCTTGAATGACCAAGATCACTGTAAAATTGAAAAATGTTGCTAAAAAATGTCACTGCCTCCCTTCAACAAAGAAAATCTTCTAAGCTATATGGCTCTTGATGATTCCCTTCGGCACCTACAACATGATTGCTTTCTCATGAGCATGGTATCTTTATAAATGAGTCGATTCCTAAAACAACAATCTAATACCATCCTCCACTAGCCATTTCAAACAAAATGCCTAAAAATCAGTGTTTTTGTGGAAGCTTGACTTGGTGCCATTAAACATAGAGACTTTTCTACAAGGAAATAATTGACTACTCCTCACTGCTGCAAACAGAAACAAAAAATTAGAGTTGCACCAAATCTGCCCCTGCATCACATGTAAATTTGAATCTTCCTTAGCCAAAGTCAAATTGTTCAACCAAAATTATGATATAGACTCATACATCAATTTCTTCGTTTTGACCTGCACAATGTTCTTCATGCAATCATCATATTCATATTTCTTTGTTTTCTTGTAACATTTAGTATTTATAAGAATGATTGATGACCTACAATTCATCTATCAACAACAAGATAAAATAAAAGTGGAAGACTCTTTAGAACCTATGATATTGAATTCAAAGAAGAAATTTACATTTCTAGAAATGAATTTTAACTAAGTAGAGACATTTTCCTAACTGACTACTAGCAACAAGATACTTGTAATGAAAATAACAAATAATGTTCATTATTCCTTCATTGCTCTAATCCTTTTGTGTTCCTCTTTTTAAGAACTTATTGTCACTCTTAACATTTATGAAATGCTCTATTCAGCTCTCTTATAACCACCTTCAAAGCCTTGTTTCATTACTATCAAGTTATAGATCTCATCATGCACAATTTTCTAATACCACGAATGCGCGATTATAATGCAATGTAAATTGTGATTTTATTTTTACATATACAAAGATTATTCTCTTCTCTGGCATCAATCTATAATCCTCAAAAACAAGGTTTTCAAGTACCATAAATAACTGCTAAAACCAAATAAGTTGAGAACAAATCAAGGTTGCATGGGTACTCGTACCCACACCCCTGGTACTCGTACCCACGTACCCAAGTACCGGGTACACGTATCCCACGTACCAGGTACTCGGTGGAGAGTGTCATAGCTAAGGACCTTGATTAAGATTCTGATTTTTTTTTTTTCTTTTTAAATTTTTATATTAGCTTGTTGTTTATCAAACTTAATTCAATACTAAATCAGTTTGAAAGTTTGATACTCATTAACAATATACTTTATCATTGTTCAAGTCATAAGTTTACCATTTACAATATGTCATTGTCATATGATTTAGGATCTTCTTGTTCATGTTTAAAGTCTGCCTTCTTTGTTATGCATCTAAGCATTTATCATGTATTATTATTTCAAACATATAGCAAATCTGAAACTGAAAACAATACATTACATTTGCGAACTTTATCACTGTTCTTGTTTTGAAAAACCATTGTCATGACTCATAATTTCAAATTTTTTATAAATATAAAAGTATAATTTTTAAATAAGTTTGACATACCCAAGTACCTCCGTCCTCTATTATGAAAAATACTTTAAACATTAAACATTCAGCAATAGCATGTATATATATATATATATATATTTGACTTATGGCTCATATTTTCAAATTTCTTGTTTTGAATGCTCAATGTCATGACTCATGACATATATTTTGATTTTTATATTTTCTATAAATTATTAATTATATAGAAAAAAATTAGGCATACACACGTACCCCCGTCCCCTATTTTGAAAAATATGCGTCCCCGTACCCATCACCGTACCCGTTCCCGTTCCCGTACCCACGTACCCATGCAACCTTGGAACAAATCGAACTAGCTTACACACACACACACCGAAGAAATATCCTCTTAAATCAAATTGTTCTAGATACCTTAGGTGCAAGGTAATGAATGATGGCTTGCCCTGTATTATACCAAGAAGAGTGTGAGACAACTCTGAATAGGTTCAGCAACCCTCAATGCCTGGTAATTAGCATGGCAATAGAGCTTCTGAATTGAATTAAAATAACTCAAGCAAAAAATGGAGAATTGAGCAACTTTATAGGCGCAGGCACCAAGGCAACTAATCTACTTTTCAACTGTTCACATCAAAACAGAAATTTTGTCTAAATCATGACGATAAAATTCAGAATCAAATTGTTTGAGACTGGTACTAACCATTCAGTGATGCAGAGTAGTCCTTAAGGAGGAACAATTAAAAAGATTTAACCAAAGAGCTTAAGCAACTGCTAGACTGATTAAACTGTGGTTAGAATATTAAACTAAATAATTTTTTATTATTTAATAGACTTTGATAAGCCATTTGAGCTATAAGGTCGGTTATGCTGTCATTGATGCAGCTAAGATGGTCCAAATGGCAAATACAAAGGCAAAGCATAGGGAAGCATGTAGCACAATTCTTTATTCCTCAGAAATGTATGTATGCAGTGCAATAGTTCTGGCTAACAATGCATACAAATGAGTGAGTACAAGAAGGATCTCATCATTTTGGTGGACAAGTCAGTTAGCAAAAAAAAAATGAAAAGGGCTTCTAGTAGCAAGATGGTAGATGCGAGAAATACGAAGGATCAAAAGCCCCGTTGCCAAAAAGGAATCCCACAACTGTAAACATTTTGGACTAATATCTGTATTTTAAAATTATTGCAGTCATAGTTGCATAAGCTAACAAACTGGGTGTCATTTCCAGAAAAAAGATTTATAGCACAGCACAACCTGAGTACTATTATAAGTTCTTGATAAAATTAGAAATGATGGTCATTTCCTTGGACTACATGAAACCAAAGGTTTCTTTTATTATGCAAATAAAAACCTTGCAGCAGTGCTGATACCCAACGTGAGTTGCATGTCTCAACTTAAGTAATTTATGCTGCACGCACCAAGCAGTACAATTAGGTTAATGGTATGAGATCTTATTTATATCTCTTAAATTCAAACTCTGGAATAGTTGTATGTCGAAATAAACACAAAAGGAGACTTGTGTAGTACTATTTTTCATTGCATCCATGTTATAATCTAACCCATAAATATAAGTGAACAAGGGCCACCCTGCAACTAGTCTCTGCCAAATGCAAAAGTATGCTAACAGTAATAATATGCAACAATAGTAGAGGAAAATTCAGAGTTGTGGGATCCATATGCTTAGAATACTATTGACATGATTTTCCATCAATACGGCTTAGTCGTAACTTGCATATATCATGCCAACCCCTAAAAAATTCAGCTAGACAATGCTAAATGTTTAGTTCCTAGTCCAACTCAAATCTATTAGGTGTATGCGTCGTCTTCCTTTTGTCAATTGCTATCACAGAACATTATAGCATCAAATAAGTTGTTCATGAATACAATTTGATATGCACGAAGAGTTTAGTCAGAGAAAAGTTCAGACAGTCCACCATGACTTTTAACTTGCCAAATGTTGCCCCAAATTCTTCCTTTTTTTATTTTCACTCCTTGGGAATTCATGTTCAGCCAACACTGATTGCCTGGTAGGTAAATGTAGGAAAACACTAGTGATGAGTAATATGATAGTTGTACAAACTGTTGATAATATAGAATTAGTCAAATGCTGAATAAAGGCAACATTCCATAAATTAACTCTTAAATCAAACAATTAAATTTGACCAGTTTTCACTGGTAACCTGCAAACATTCATTTCTATATGTAAAAAATAGAGGATAAAAACCCATATCATAAGCTTCTGAAAAAAGGTAACATTCCATAAATTAACTCTTGAATCAAACAATTAAATTTGACCAGTTTTGACTGGTAACCTGGAAACACTCATTTCTGTCTGTAAAAAATAGAGGGTAAAAACCCATATCACAAGCTTCCAAAATTATCAAGGAAGCACATCCCTTAGAGTTGCATATTTCCTGTACAGATTAATATGAAGTTATACAAAATTCAATTCAAATATGAACACTTACAGTATAAGGCAAAATAACTTATCTACATAACATGCTTGGAATGCCATATTCAATGAAAAATGTCAACAGCCCAGAATCATGAAAAATGCAGAGGCATAAAGCCATCAATATATTCACTGGTTTAAACTTCATGGGACAAATTTTTCCCTTGTGAAGTTTCTGATAGTGAATTGATTCTCTAAGTTTATCATTTCAGTACTGGAGTAGTAACTAAGACTTTGTACTACTAAATCTCTACTTCAAAAAGACTAGAAGTTTAACAAGATAAATGAAGCCTTGTCTAACTGGGTATGTTTTCATTCAACTTATCTGAGCCATGCTTCTCTATGACATCTACAAGTTAACTGATCAAAAAATTCATCAGTTCCCCATAGTTTATGGACTTATCAAGATGGAGTCACCAATGGCAGCTACCAAGTTCTTCAAAATAAAATGATATAGACCATCTATTTAAAACTCATCAAGTAGTCATGAATAATTTTTGCAGTAACTTGACCTCAAATTGGCCAGGTTTACAAAGAAACTCGTGGTGAGTACTTGAGAGTGTTAATGATTTGAAGAAGTAGGAGATATCAGTATTCCTGATATGGAAGTGCAGACTCTATGTTAATGATTACCTTGTACTCAAATTTACTCAGTTCGGCTCTGGTCCACTATACCTTCTTTATTCCATTGCTTTGTGAGCCTATGTTTTTATTCCATTTTTCTGTGTAATCTTTATTCACGCTGCTTTGAGTTCATTCTCCTCTGCTGTTGTCATCGGAAGTATGCTTTCGAGCTGTTGTTTATTGTTGTCAGATCTCATTGTGAGTCTGTTGAATTCAATTACCTCTGCTGTTACCATTCTTAAGAATTCATATATTATTATTAAGGTGTAACGACTCAGTCATAATGGTCAACATCAATTATGGATGGTCATTGGGTATCAAGCTTTATGGAGAATTCCATGCTTGCTGGTGACAGTTGCATTGTGTTCACCTTTCTTCATTATCAGATTTTATTGTAGAGTCCCAGTTGATGGAATTCCAGACGTCATGTAAATTAACTGCCACCGAATAGTCTTAGCCCTCGAGTGGTGTCTCTTCAGCTACTGTGGGTTCCAGTCTTTTTGAGTGGGGTTGAGCACAGGAAGACATGAGAGAGGGTGGTTATCATTCAAGAATGGTGTGAGTATGATATGATTATTGAAGCGAGAGCTATTTCATTTTTACTCCTGTCTCCAGAGCATTGGAAAGTCCTTTTTCATCTTCTACAGAATTTTGATGAATGATCAGTGCATGATCATCTTCAGTGAGTACATCTTTTGTCTTTAGTATCAGTATAATGCAAAAAGTCTGCAATGTTTTGTTACTGTTAAACAGATGTTGATTGATCTGTTAAAAGGCTTATTGCTTGATTGTTAAGAGTTAACAATCACTGGTTCTATTATTTACTGATTGAGCTTGAGTACATTGTATCTAGATTTTGTGAAATCAATAAAGGCTCGTTTTTGGTGTGGCTAATTTTTTCACCCTCATGTGGAAGGTTTTCGGACGATAAATAATTGTGCAATTTGTCCTTGTGTTAATTTGAGTTTCAGATTCTTGTTTCTCTAATATTCCGTTGTTGATCAATCTTCTGTTGTAAACTGTTTTGACTTAAACTATTTGTGTGAAGCTTAGATACTCAGTTGCCCTGGTTAAGTGCAAAGTCTGCTACAGCAGTTCCTAGATTTTAGTTGCAGACCTATTTGTGTTCACTGAAGGTGTGGAATACGTCTTAGAACCTTGTAGGAGCATGAGATCTTTATCCTTTGATCTAAAGGGAAGATATTATCATCTCAACTTAGTCAAAAGAGATAAGAACTTCATTCTCTTGAATAATGTTTTGTATCTTTTATGTAGTTCAAACTTTAGGATGGTAATTCATGTATTCTTTTACCAGAGGTCAGTATATTTCTCTTTGTTAATTCTGTAACATTGAAATCATACTGGTCTGATGGAACAGATCGTACAAATCTGATTATGCATAAGATGCCTTTGTAAAGAAAGGCCTATAAATATAATTGTTTAGTTCTCAAGTATGATCTGCATCTCCCTTGGAGTAATCTTGTTTTAGTTTAACCTTGAACAAAACTAGTTAGTTTAATTACTAATTAAAGTATTCCCTAATAGGCGCCGATTTTGAGAGAACAAACTCTGGCCGACCTAGAGAGGGACATGCCCTTGGGTGCCATATTTATGGAGGTTATGTTTGTGGATAAAGGACACACAACAAATCTAAGTCTGCTCCTTTAGCATACATTACCTCATACAAATTATAGTAGGATATACATATTATTGCAGAACTATTATGTCATAGAAGAAGGACCAATATTCAATCTGAAATTGATCAAGATAATCTCCAGCACTTAGAAGGTATTATATCAGTTTGAATTAGTTGCAAAATATTTACATGGTATCAGAGCTCTGGTAGCCGAACCTAGGCTTTGTAAATTAAATAATCAGACTTAGTATATCTAGCATCATTCTCCTATCTTCAATGGCATACACAATCAGACCCAAGGTCAGGTTTGATGGGAAAGAACACTTCGATGCTTGGAAATTCAGAATCATGATGATTCTTGAAGAAATTGATCTAAAACAGTTTGTTGATAAAACATCCAAGCTACTTGATACTGAACATAATAAAACTATCTAGAGTAAAGGAAACAGGAAAGCCATGCAGATCATATTAGATGGAGTAAAAAATGAAATAGTACCCATGCTAATGAAACATCAAATAGCATTTAATATGATGAATGCATATGAGGTTAACAATGCAACTAGAGTCCTCGCACTAAAAAGGCAACTAAATCATATACAGATAACAAAGAGAGAATCGATGAATTCTTACTTCCTAAGGGTTCCCAGTCTAAGAGATGAACTTGCAAGTAAAGAAACCATAATTGATGACAAAGAATTAACATTGACGGCTATAGATGGATTACCAGATTCATGGGAAACATTCGCACAAGGAGTAAGTGCTAGAGACAATCTTCCTAACTTCAATAGACTTAAGGGAGATTGTCTTCAGGAAGAATCTAGAAAACTTAAGAAAGGGGGAAAGTTGAAAACTAAAGATGAAGAACTTCATGTTCTCAACACAAATTCCTATAAAGGTAAGAAGAAGCACTTCAAGAAGAAGGGTAATCAAAAGAATGACAAACCTAAGAAAGATCTATCCAAAATAAAATGCTTCAAATGCAAAAAGTTTGGACACTACAGATCTAATTGCCCTAAGAATTCTTAATAGCGAGTAAATTGTACAAACATTACTAGGAAAGAAGATAACTATGATCTTAAGAATCATATATTGTATTCGGCACTATCAAATGAAGTCTCAAGTAAGGCATGGGTGATTGATAGTGGATCATCTCGACATATTACAGGATACAACGAAGCACTAAACTCTATATCAGAAAAAGTTAATGCCGAAGTCACCATCGGTGATAATTCAGCACATTTCGTCAGAGGAATTGGAAATTGCAACTTGAAATTAAAGTCGGGTAGTTCTCTTCATCTCAAAGGAGTACTCTATGTACCAGGAATAAAAAGGAATCTAATCTTAGTTACAGCACTCAAAGATGATGGACATAATGTTGCATTCATGGACGGTAAAGTAATGCCCTGGACTAAGAACTCTTCATTTAAGAAAGCAAAATTGATTGGTCAAAGAAAGGGGTACTTGTATGAATTAAATTCAGAACCTAGTCGACCTATTCAAGCCTTAATTCATGAAGCTGCTGATATAAACGAAATATGGCACAGAAGTTTAGGACCTCTAAATTTCAAAACCTTATCAACTATGGAGAAGATGGTTATTGGTTTACCTAAACTAAATTTAGATCACTCAAGCATATGCAAAGGATGCACTCTAGGTAAGAACACGAAAAGTCCATTTCATGATAGCACTAGAAAAACTAACAATATTTTGGAATTAATCCACTCAGATTTATGTGGACCTATGTTTGTTCCTTCTCTTGGAGGATTCTGGTACTATATACTTTTTATAGATGACTTCTCTAGAAAAACTTGGATTTACTTCATAAAATGTAAAAAATCAGAAGAAATCCTTAAGAGATTTAAAGAATTTAAAACCTTAATTGAAAATTTATCACGAAATAAAATTAAAACTCTTACGACTGATAATGGAGGGGAATATACCTCAGATTTGTTTAAAGAGTTTTGTAAAGAAATAGGAATTAAGAGGGAGTATACCATTCCTTATAACCCACAACAAAACAGGGTAGCAAAAAGGAAAAATAGGACAATTACAGAAGCTGCAAGAGCTATGATATTTGATCAAAATTTAGAATATTATCTTTGGCAGAAGCCTCTTGTACTGCTGTCTATATTCAAAACAAAAGTCTTCACTCCTATCTTAGAGATAAAACTCCTGAAGAAGTCTTTACTAAGGTTAAACCTAATATAAGTCATCTTAGGATTTTTGGGTGCCCAGTATATATACATGTTCCAAAAGAAAAGAGAACTAAGTTAGAACCCTCTGGGAGGAAAGGTATTTTTGTAGGGTATAGTGAAACATCTAAAGCATATATAGGATTTTCATACCTAGTCAAAAAAATATTGAACTTAGTAGGGAGGTAATTTTTGAAGAAGATTTAGCATTCAAAAGAGCCCTAAGTTCTGGAGATCCCTATCCCTTACCTAATTCTGAAGGAAATACTGAATCTGAGTCTCAAAGGGAGAACATTGAAGAAATTGAAGATGAAATTTAAAATCTCAATCTTGAAGAAACTCAAAATTCTAAGAAAAGACCACTTCGGGCCATTAAGACAATAGAGGAAGCACAAGACTTTGATGCACCATCTGAAACCTTTAGATAAAGCAAAAGACCCAAAAGATTTTCTAGTTATGCAACAAACATGAATGATCTGTCTAAATCAGAACCAACCAATGTTTCAGATGCTATTAAACATACAACTTGGAAGGATTGCATGACGCAAGAATACCAATCCATTATGAAGAATGATGTTTGCGAAATTGTTCCCAGATCTAAAAGAAAATCTGTTGTTTCTTCCAAGTGGATATTTAAAATCAAGCATGCTACTGACAGTAGCATTGAAAAATATAAAGCCAAATTTGTAGCCAGGGGATTCTCTCAAAAAGAGGGGATTGATTATAAAGAAACATTTGGTCTTGTTGCCAGATACACCTCTATAAGAGCAGTCCTAGCTATTGTAGCATCGAAAGGATGGAAAGTACATCAGATGGATGTAAAAACAACATTTCTGAATGGAAAGATTATAGAAGAGGTATATTTGGAACAACCAGAAGGATTTGAAACTCATAACCCTAAAAAATTTGTTTGCAGGCTCAAGAAAGCTCTTTATGGGCCTAAACAAGCTCCAAGGGCATGGTCAGAAAGAATTGATAAGTATCTCACAAATTAGGATTCTTCAAGAATGAAGCTGATCCAAATCTATATTATAAAAGGGATAAAGATGATATAGTAATTTTAATACTGTATGTTGATGATTTACTAATGACAGGTGATGATCATCTCATAGATCAATGCAAGAAAGATCTAATCGGAGAATTTGAGATGAAAGATTTAGGACTCCTTCATTACTTCCCAGGACTGGAAGTATGGCAAAATTCTAATAGCATCATACTTAATCAAGGAAAGTATACATTAGACATCTTGAAGATATTTGGAATGTGGAATTGCAGGCCTATGTCTTCTCCCATGGAGACTAATTTACATAAACTTAAGGAAGTAGCAGCAGAATCACCTTCCATAGATTCTACTCTTTACAAACAGATGATTGGGTCCCTTATGTACTTGGTAAATAAAAGACCTGATATTTGCTATGCTGTTAATGCATTAAGTCAGTTTATGTGTAAGCCAAAGGAGATTCACCTAGTTGTAGTCAAACACATCATGAGATACTTACAAGGCACTCTTAACCTTGGGCTCAAGTATGAGAAAGTTGAATTGGATCTACATGGATACACAGACTCAGATTGGGATGGAAGTGTTATTGACAGGAAAAGCACTTTAGGATGTTGTTTCAGTTTAGGCTCAACAATGATATCATGGATATGCAGAAAGCAGTCTTCAGTTGCACAAAGTTCCATCGAAGCCGAACACATTGTAGCAACAATGGCCTCTCGGGAAGCAATTTGGCTTAGAAAGTTACTTGTGGGATTATTTGGTCAAGCCATGAATCTTACGATTATTCATTGTGATAATGAGAGTTTCATCAAGCTTTCTGTGAATCCAATTTTCCATGATAGATCCAAGCATATTGAAATTCCTTACCATTATGTAAGAGATATGGTAAACAGGAATACTGTAAATTAGAATACATTTGCACTGCAAATCAGACAACTAATATTCTTACCAAACCTCTCTCACAAGTGAAGATAGATTACTTCAGGAAAAGACTTGGTATGGTTGAATTATAATACATTTGTATTCTTTAAAATTATTAATAAAATAATTTTATTGTCAGGCTATTGACTATTATGGGCTCCACCATTTGTATTCATTATTTAAGAGGTGACGATCTCTGAGATAATGAACACTTGTATAAAAGACATTATGAGAGATGACGATCTCTTAGATAATGTGTTGAACAATAGAGATCTATTGTCAGATCTAGATGAGTTCAAGATCACATTGTGATGTAGACATTTCTATGCCGACCAGTCACAACTCGGATAAAGGAAGAATTTTATTATTCTCTAGAGTTTATCCTATGTTCTGGCAGATCTTAACTCAGGATCATGTTGTGATATAGGAAAGCCAGTACCTATGAATCACAACTTGGATAAATGAAGAATTCAATTATTCTTTGGATTTTATCCTGTATATTGCATTCCATGCAATATCATTATCACTAGTGTAAGTGATAAGTCATATCACAGGTATAATGATATGACATAGTATCATGTGTTTAATGATATCTCATGCTTAGAAAATTCAGATAGATATAAAGTATCAATCTATGCTTATTCATATTAGTTGATGATGCTAGATATGTTATCTCTCAATATGATTATCAAGTTAAGAGGGAGTGTTAATTCTGTCGATGGAACAGATCGTACAAATCTAATTACGCATAAGATGCCTTTGTAAAGAAAGGCCTATAAATATAATTGTTTAGTTCTCAAGTATGATCGGCGTCTCCCTTGGAGTAATCTTGTTTTAGTTTAACCTTGAACAAAACTGGTTAGTTTAATTACTAATTAATGGATTCCCTAATAGGCGCTGATTTTGAGAGAACAATTCTGGCCAACCTAGAGAAGGACATGTCCCTTCTAGGGATATGCCCCTTGGGTGCCATATTTATGGAGGTTATGTTTGTGGATAAAGGACACAGAACAAATCTAAGTCTGCTCCTTTAGTATACATTACCCCATACGAATTATAGTAGGATATACATATTATTGCAGAACTATTATCTCATAAAAGAAGGACCAGTATTCAATCTGAAATTGATCAAGACAATCTCCAGCACTTAGAAGGTATTATATCAGTTTGAATTAGTTGCAGAATTTGCAGAATATTTACACTCTTCAGGGCAGTTTGATTCTATGAATTATTATGGATCCCTCTTGATTTTAGCATGATGAAAGACTACACAAGGAATTCAAAAAAATTGTTACAGAAAACATATTTTAATATTTCATATTTTTAAGTGACTGATTTCTAGTTACAGAGACTGAAATTACCTGATCTGAGTGATTTCAAAGGTCATTTTTTAGAGGTGTCTTCAGTTCCATCATGATTGAAGGTTTGCTTCCTATCATATGAAGACACAAATCGTTGCTAAAGCTTATTCTTCATTATTGAGCCTGCAGAAAGGGTGCCCTAAGCTTATTTAGATAATAAGATATTGCATTCAAGGGAGGAAGAACTTGGTGCAACCTGTGAGGAAGTTATGCAGGCTGAAGAATGAAAACTCAGACTGTCTTGTGATCATTTTCTTCTAAGAGGAGGAGACGACACTCAAAGGGAGTTCAATTCCAGATAACTTTCTTGCAATCTCTAAGGCAGCACGGATCAAGAGGGAGTTTTGTGAAGAAGTATATATGTCAGCTAAGTGGGTTGCAGTATTGCAAATAATAGGACAGTCCTGGATTTTAACTGTCAGAAGTTTTGGAGGTGTCTGTTGTAATTGTTCCTCTAATGCAAGCATTGCAAGCAATCTTGAACAAGGAGGTTAGGAGGTTGATGCAAGTGATTGAAGATTCAGAGGGCGCTTGAACGGCAGATGGAAAGTGCCAAATCCTTTACAGAGGATCAACAAGCTTGTGTAGCAGTCTGACTGCTAAAGATCATTGTTTGGTCAAATATTGGAGACAACTACATATTTTATTGTGATAATCAGAGTTGTGAGAATGCTTCCCCTGCTGAGAGGGAATCTCAACATTCAGTTCTTCCTATTTTGTGCCATAATGCAGTTTTCTCTGAGACAGAAATTTGAGGTGAAAGCCCTTGTAATACATTTTTCTCTAAGACAAAGAAATTTGAGTTGCAAACCCTTGTAATGCATTCTTCTTTGAGAGAGAGAATTTTGAGGTGCAAGCCCTTGATAATTCATTCACACTGTGAAAGAGAAGTTTGAGGTGAAAGCCCATGTTCCACCCTCTAGGAGTGGCCATGGTGGAAGTCATGTGAGAGACTCCACAACTTAGCATTTGTGTTTATTCACCCTTTGGGAGTAGCCATGATGAATGTCATGATGAGACGACAACATCACATTGAGTGATTTTATGATGGGCACTTGTGCTAATTTGCATTTCCATACATAGGAGTAGCCATGATGGACCCACCCTCTAGGAGTAGCTATGGTGGATGTCATGTGGAGAGATTCTATGACAACATCATGTTGAGTGATTCTGTAATGTGAGCTTGTGCTTATTTCACACATGGGAGTAGCCACGGTGAACATCAAGTTGAGTGAATCCATGATCAAAGTTCTGTTGTTAACACATATGGGTGTAGCCATTGTGTTTGCCATGTATTTGTAAATGATATCTGCTTTACTAAGAGGGAGTGTTAATGCTTTGAAGCAGTAGGAGATATCATTAATCATACAATGGATGTGCAGACTTCTATGTTGATGATTATCTTGTACTCAAGCTTACTTAATTTGACTCTAGCGCACTATGCCTTCTTTCTTATGTTGCTTCGTGAGCCTATGCAATTGATTCCATTATTCTATGTTTTCTTTATTCACACTGCTTTGAGTTTGTTCTCCTTTGTTCTTGTCATCAGAAGTATGCTTTGGAGCTGTTGTTTATGATTGTCAGATCTCATCATGAGCCTGTTGAATTCAATCACATCTTCTATTACCATTCTTAGGACTTCATATATTACTATTAAGGTGTAAAGGCTCACTCATAACGGTCAACATCAATTATGGATGGCCATTGAGTATCAAGCTTTATGGAGAATATCGTGCTTGCTAGAGACAAGTGCATTGTGTCTGCCTTTCTGTATTATCAGACTTTATTGTAGAGTTTGAGTGTTGGTGGAATTCGAAACATCATCTGAAGTAACTGTCATCAAGTAGTCTTAGCCCTCGAGTGGTGTCTCTTCAGCTACTGTTTGTTCCAATCTTTTTGAGTGGTGTTGAGCACAGGAAGACATGAGAGAGGGTGGTTATCATTCAAGAAAGGCGTGGGATATGATCATTGAGGCAAGAGCTATTTCATTTTTACTTGCATCTCCACAGCATTGGATTGTCATTTTTCATCTTCAACAAAATTTTGATGAATGATTGGTGCATGATCATCTTCAGTATGTACATCTTTTGTGTTTAGTGTCAATATGATACAAAAAGTCTAGAAATTTTTGCTGGTACTAAACATATGCTGATTGATTTGTTAAAAGGCTTATTTCTTGATTGTTAAGATTTAACAATCACTGGTTACATTATTTTCTGATTAAGCTTAGGTAAATTGTATTTAGATTTCGTGAAATCAATAAAGTGTCATTTTTGGTGTGGCTGGGCTTTTCACCCTCATGTGGAGGGCTTTCCAAGGATAAATAATTGTGCAATTTATCCTTGTGTGAATTTGAGTTTCAGATTCTTGTTTCTCTAATATTCTGGTTCTAAAACTTAACAGAGAGAACTAGGCAACTTGGCAATTTGTAGGAGAAACTTGTGAGCACTAAATTTTTTCCATACTTTCTCCCAAATCTGATTTTTATTATTCATTAAGCTGCTAAGTTTTTGTGAAAACGAGTCAAATTTAGGTCTGACAAGTTTTTAAACTAGCTTGAACATGAACCCCAGTACTTGACAAGTCCATGTAATACCTATGATATGTCAGAAAACAAAGGCTGTCACAAACAAGATGATTTTATCAAAATAAAGCATAAAATGCAGAAAGGCTGTCAATTAAGGAATTGAATAAATGTATTAGAAAAGATAATAGTAAACCACAAAATGCAGAAGGGTAGTTAATGAGGGAATTCAATAAAAGATGGAATAAAATACTAGTTTTTTTACGAAATAGGGTTTGGAATCATAAGCTAAAATTTTATTTAAATTCTTTTCCATTTCATCTGCAACTTCATTGCTTTGGAGTGACTAGACTAAAGAAGAGACAGCCCTATGCACTAAGGATGAGATAAACAGCATTTAAAACCATATATTGTTGAGTTAACGGCCATATAGTCAAAATGCAGTACATGCAAAGTTAGATTTGAAAATATAAACGAGGCAGATGTGTGGTTCCCAAGTAAATTTTCAAATATTTTAATCCCCAGAATTATGGCCATGTATCACAGCCCACCACCCAGTTGTTAAAGTTCAAAACCAAGACCATAGTTGTTCAGAAAAAGGTGGCGCCTCATGTTGAGATGTGATGATGCAAATAAGATACAATTCGTTTTACTTTTTCCAAATCAATTTTCTGCAATGTCGATTTCCACAAAAGAACAAAACAATGCATATATGTAAGTATTACAAATTACAGCAGAATCGCAAAATACCTGCATCAAAGTCATCGAGATTGGTATCTCTTTTCTTCTCGAAATTTAACTGAAACATTTCCTAACTTGAACCAAGAATTTTCTAAAATTTGGGGAATTGTATGTGCTACAACATAAAAAAAGGGAAGCCAAAAAGATATTAAATAAGTAGTCTTAGAATCGAACCAAGAAAAAAAATGACTCTCCATCTAATTGCAATTAAATACAATAATGAAGTACAATAATACAATATTTCAATTAAAAACTTACATCATTAGGATTTGGGATGAGTATTCTCCAAAATAGTTTCCAGGCGCCTGGACAAAATTTATTTGAACAAGAGAAGTCTGCTTTGTATATCTGTAAAATAGATGGAAAAAAAATAACATTGATCATAGAACTATTCCAATCTAGAAGAGGACTCCTTCCCTATCAAGTAAAATAGTTGGCTGTAAAATAAAATGAACCTTCTTATAAAGGGCCTTACTGTTAGGCTCATCATATGGTAAATAGCCTGCTATGAGAACAAAAAGCATGACTCTACATGAACACAGATCAGCCTTGGCACCATCATATCCCTTGTCTACTATAATCTGCTAAACAGGCCATTCATAAACACCCCATGTAACTTCTTATTTTTATAAAGATTTCTTTTTTAACTTAAAAATGTGTTGCGAGTCATATCATATATGTTATAAAAAAACTATGTGACAAAGTGCACAGGAAACACTTGCAAACTGAATGAGGACAAGGATGTTTGTTTGCAGATGATTTTATTCTGTTTGAGCTTTTAAGATACTCACGGACTGTTCAAGAGCTACTCGTTTCCCTTTCTAGGTCCAATAGAAGCAGCAGCCGAAGCATAAATAAATAAAGTGCCAGATCAAGATGGAGCAGCAGTTCCATGTGCAAACACGGATATTGATTCTTTTTCTCTAGAATCACGAAATGCTCTAGCAAACATGTATGCAAAATGTAGAAGGACAGACAAGGCATCGGTGTTCTATGAATGCCACCACCCTGCATGCAATATGAGAACAAAAAGCATGACTCCACATGAACACAGATCAGCCGGCACCATCATATCCCTTGTCTACAATAATCTGCTAAACAGACCATTCATAAACACTCCATGTAACTTCTTATTTTTATAAAGATTTCTTTTTTTACTAAAAAATGTGTTGCGAGTCATATCATATATGTTATAAAAAAAACTATGTGACAAAGTGCACATGAAACACTTGCAAACTGGATGAGGACAAGGATGTTTGTTTGCAGATGATTTCATTCTGTTTGAACTTTGGAAATACTCAAGGACTGTTAAAGGCCTACTCATTTCGCTTTCTAGGTCCAACAGAAGCAGCAGCTGAAGCATAAATAAATAAAGTGCCAGATAAAGATGGAGCAGCAGTTCCATGTGCAAACACAGATATTGATTCTTTTTCTCTAGAATCAAGAAATGCTCTAGCAAACATGTATGCAAAATTTGGAAGGACAGACAAGGCATCAGTGTACTATGAATGCCACCACCCTGCATGCATGATAGGTGTCTTTTGGAAAAGCAACATTAAAAACCTTGGCTTTGCAGAGCCACATAAACATCCCGAAGAAACTATTAGACATGTATTTCTTTCCTCCTATAATAAAGTCCAAGGTGAAAAAGCACGGACCAAAGTTGCTGATGCAGGTACAGGCACGAGTATATACTATAGATACGAGAAGCAGGTATGTAGGGATGGGCAAAAAAATTCGTCATTGGGTACATGTGTGTGTGCATAAAGAACATACATAACCGTAAATATGTTTGGAAGTATGATACCTCATTATAGATTAATGCCAAATGCCAAAATGGTAGTGAAAAAATAAATTTTAAATGGCACTAGACGAGTGATAGTTAAATATTTAATACTCATCTTTATCAATGGGCATTTACCAGTGATTATTTTAGTTGCCTTAGTTCTTGATTTTGGTCTCCACTCCCAGACCCCCTCATTGTGATCAAATTTCTTATATACCAAGAGATTCCACCAACTAGTGGGAGTTTGAGAGTGGAGGCCGTAATGTATTTGAGGGCAGCAATGATATGCATCAAAATTAGTGACTGAAGAACCTCAAACCAAACTGATGCTATGTTGAATGGATATAAATGGGAGGCAATCTTTTAGGAGATTCAAAACATATAAATATGCATCAACACTAACCCAAATACTTGAATAAGCAAAATTCCCTGTGTTGTCTTTTAGTGATCATTGGAAAGCACAGAGTGATAACTACAAGTTGATTTTCACTTGTCTTAGCACTTCCTTTCCTGGTGAAGAAGAGGAGAAGCAATCCATATAACTTTTCCTAAACTTGTCTATAGCTCAAACTAATTTTAAATCCCATCAGCATATACTTTAGAATTTTAGATGTTACAGGGAATGTCCCACAAAATTAATAATCCAAACTATATAAACTTTCAAATGTTTAAGATCACAGAATCATTATGAAAGTGATAATCCAAACAATGTGCATATGCCAGATGTTTCAGTTTGCAACAAATGAAAAAAATAGGTTAGTTCACACACAAGAAACATACAGTGATATAACATTAGTGACAGTTGTTTATAACAGCAGCCTTACTACAAGAACCGAATGAGAAAACAGGGAGTGAGGAAACAAAAATGATTTATTGAGCAAAATGACTCTGTAAATGGCATCTTAGGGTTTTTGGATGCAACACAACATCAAATAACGTATTTTTTTGTTACGATTTGGATTTGGGTGCACCTGGGTATACACCTAGGCATACCCAAACTCCTAGGTAAGTACCTAGGTTATACCCCTAAGTGTATCCAATATGGGTGCAAGACATCTTAAGGTGCACCTAGTAACAAAGGGGAGAACCAATAAACAACAAGAAAATATGTCCAAGAAATGTTGATGTTTTGTATCTTTAGTCGGATAAATACTACAAGTAAAAACTAGTGAAGATATGTATTATATATTTAGTATATATGAGGTGTGTGTGTGTGTGTGTGCGCGTATATATATATATATATATATATATATATATATATATATATATATATAATGTAGATATTAGAGAACTTTATATAATAATGACTCAACATATATTATGTATATACATATGCATACATACATATATATAGTATATACACATAATTATAATTGACATTATATTTATTACATAATAATGAATAGACATGTCTCATGAAGGGGCATGTCTCTTCCTGGCTGATTCTCAATATAAATGCAAGAGATCGCTGCCTTTGGAAAACATGTACTTTACAGGCAGTGCTATTACATTTGCAGTTATCCTAATTTAACATGGTATCAGAGCCAGGCTACAAACGAAAAAGGTAAAGAAAAAAAATCCAAATCAGTGATCTTACCTTAATACAATCTACAAAGAATTCATTCCATTTAGAGAGTGAGGGTATTGAAAGTTTGATGCACATCAACATGCTCGAAGATCAAGATATGATCTGCAATAACACTATCGACCTATCAAATGAAGGTGTTAAAAAAGTCTGCAATACCGCCAAAAAGAGTAGACAGGAAGTAAGGAAGACATGTCATAATTTGTAAATGGAGGATATAGCATGAAGAATGGAGAAATGAAACAGACCAATTGATCGTCCGTGCGGGTGAGAAAACATAATCTAGTCAAGGGGGAAATGACACATCAGAAAGGATAAGGGCATTTGATGCCGATTTGCAAACAGGGAGACAAGTGCAAGGCAGTCCCTCCCACATACCCAACAAGATTTAAATCAATTATCAACCGACATCAACCTATTAATTAGAAAGGACATATTAAGAAATGTTTGATCAAAGGTCCATTTCATGAGAACGCCATTGCCACAGTGGCAAGTAAAGGCATAAATTTCTCCTATTGGTCAAAGAGGAGAATTAGATTAAATAAAGGAAGACCGAGCCTAAAGTGGCACGGGGAAGACCTATTAGAATACAATTGCCATGTTGCCAACACGTTGATGTCATCAAAGGTGGTGAATTGGTTATAATGTTCCTTTATCATCCATAGGAACAACTAGAGGAATAAATATAGTCATTAGAGGACTCTGTTTCAAACTATAATTTATAATCAAGTGAGAGATTAAGAAGAATCAATCTACCAGTCACCAAAGGAATCCTGCACAAAATATATTGTTCCAAAGAATGACATTAGGAAATAAAGGGAGATCTCCACTCAAAGAGAGACATGCATGTCACAGGTCATAGTAATATAACAAATGCTTATATGGAGGTATTTTAGTTCTGATGCATATGGACCTTCAATGGAGCAACTTGTACAGATAAGTATTTATTATCCTCAAGTATTTCATTTATCTACTCACTGAAGTCTCTCTCTTATTTGTATTTCTATATGTACTATAAGAGCTAATTGCCTTGATCTTTTTCTTTTTCTTAGGGGATGCTCTTGGAGGAAGAAAAAGATGGATATCAAATTCAAAAGGAGTTTGACACTTCATCAGAGGCAATTCTATACGAGGAGGTCAAAAAAGTTGATATCAAATTCAAAGGGAGTTTACTTCGTGTAAACTTTTGATGTCATGTGTGTAACTGGATGATTTTAATGGGCCCACCCCCTATGTACATCATGAGGAAGCAATGACTTCCAAATGATTATCAATTTGTATTTGGAGAATTTATTGAAAGGTGATGATCTTACAATAACTTAATCTTCTACTATGATGGATATCTTACGATGTCTAAGCAAATCATGATAGATTATATCTTGCATGGTGGATTAGTTCCTTAAATAGACCATGAATGTTCCTATGGTAAGTATTATTGAGGATACATGTGCACATACCTTATGAATATATTAAGTACTTGGTGAATGTCATGCAACTTCATGTTTAGGAGGCCATTACTCAGCATACTTGGTGAATATCATGCGAGTTGATGTTCACGAGGCCATTACTCGGAGTACTTGGTGAATATCATGCATCTTGACGTTCACGAGGCCATTACTCAAAGTACTTGGTGAATATTATGTGACTTGATATTCTAAGGCCATTACTCTTGATGTCATGAGATGATACCTAATGGTGAATATCTTCTGATCAAAGATATTCTTAAAAATGTCATTCTTGATATTACGCTGAGGTATTATCATATCTTGTGTTTATCCTCCGTAGCTAAGAGGGAGTGTTGATGTTTTGTAGCTTTAGTCGAATAAATACTGAGTCAAAACTAGTGAAGATATGTATATATATATGAGATGTATATATATACTTAAATATGTATATTATTATCATGTAAATATTAGAGAAATTAATATAATAATGACTCAAAAGATATTATGTATATACAAATACATACATACATATATACATACATACATGCATATACACACTCACAATTAAAATTGTCATTATATTAATTACATAATAATTAATTGTCATTATATTAATTGCATAATAATGAATTGGCTGATTCTCAATATAAATGCAAGAGATTGCTGCCTTTGGAAAACACATAATTTACTGGCAGTGCTATTACATTTGCAGCGATCCTAATTTAACAAGAAATCTTATACAAAAGCAACACAGAGAATTGTCTTGAGGACACAATTTTCTAGACAAGATTAATAGGAAAAAGTTAAGAGCACAAAAACATTAGTCTCCGGCCTCATTGCCAGGGAATAACAGCCTCCTACTGTTGGCTTGTTGATTAATTAAATTTGAATTTTTCTCTACTAATGTCAATTTTTTCGATCAAAATTATGCTCCAATTGTGATCACCATGGTCATACATCAATTTCTTGTTTTGACCTACACCAATGTTCTTCATATTGTCATATCATATTCATGATTCTTCTTATTTATTTTTCAAAACTAAAAAAAGTTTTTTATAATAATTTATGACCTACAAATCCTCCAACAATAACAATGTAATATATAAGTGGAAGACTCTTTAAAATCTATGTGCTTGAATTCAAAGAAGAAATGAAAATTTATACAAAAGAATCATAACTAAGTAGGGATTTTCTTTCTAGCTACATCATAACAACCAATTTCTTGTCATGAAAGTAACAAATAGTGCTCATTATTCTTTCAATTATAGGTCCAATCCTTCTAAGTTCTTTTTAAAAATGTTTTGTCACTCCAAACATTTATGAAATGCTTTATTTAGCTCTCTTACAACCATCTTCAACACCTTATCTCATTATAATCAATTTATAAATCTCATCACTTACAATTTTGTACTACCATGAATCAGTTACAATGCAATATAGATTAGGGTTTTATAATTACATATACGAATATTAGTCTCCTCTTAGGCATCAATCTGTAATCCTCGAAATGTGAGTTGTTCAAGTGTCATACATAACTCCTAAAACCAAACAGCTTGAGATCAAATTAAATTATATGTGAATTCAAAAATATACTAGTTATCTCACTGAGCAAAAAGATCTGAAACAATATTACAAAAATCTAAATTGCAAATGAGAAAAAATCGACTTACTCTTACATAAACATTACATACTAAATCTACAATGTGTAGTTTAATCTCAATTGATTATCTTGACATAGGCAAAAGATAATAATTAATCCAAACAAAAGAACTACAGAAAATGGCAAGGATAATTGTGACACCTCCCCTCCCATTTTCTATTAATCAAACATCATTCAATTCACTTCAAGTGTTTCTCTGCCTCTTTTTCTACCTTGTTATTTCATACATATACATATACATATACAGCTTTCATGAAAACAATTCTAAAAAAATCCCTATTATCATTGAAGAGATCTTTAATAGATACCCAAATAGAAAATATAGACACCAACTTGTATTGCACTCTAAGCATGTAATTTTACAAAGCCCGCGACATGTTCTACCTTGTATCTTCATGATTGCTGCAGGTCTGACATCACTTACATTATTGAAGTGCAAGGCTTTTTTTCAGAAAGGTTTCATTCATCATTACCAGTAATCTCCACAAGAACATTCTCCATGTTTAAAATGATGGAAACGGTTGGCATCTCTCACAACAATTTCTCTTGCAACAATCTTAGATATAAACTTTGTTGCAGTGTGGCAATCAGTACATACCCGAAGATTCTTAACAACTCTAATAGTTGTCTCAGAGGGTTTGTTTAACAAACCAAATATAATTGCTAACTTTTCACTATGGTGGCAGAGAAATAAGTCTTTTTCCTCCTCTTCCACATCCTTAACTAAATGTCTTGAATCTGGAGTATACCCTGCTGCCTTCATCTCCCCAGCCAATTTTTCCAACTCTGCATATATCTTGTGTGTTTGAGGATGTGATCTGTCTCCTACACAAAAAACATGTACCATTTTTTGATGTTCAATCCAACTACATCCAGGGATCTTTTTAATTTCTCTATCTTTCATCCATCTCCTTATCATTTTAACCTCATCCTGCTTGCCCACTTCTCCATAGATATTTGAGAGAAGAACATAAGTTGCAGCATTTTTAGGATCCAAATTAAAAAGCAACGTTGCTGTAAATACTCCTAAGCCTACATTCATATGTGATCTGCAGGCACTAAGAAAACACGTCCACACAACCACCACGGGTGCAACTGGCATCTTAATGATAAAGTTTAGAGATTGCTCAAGATATCCAGCACGGGCAAGAAGGTCAACCATGCACACATAATGATCAATTGTAGGTGTAATGCTATAAGAGTTACTCATCTGATTGAAGTATGTACAGCCCTCATCCACTAAACCAGCATGGCTGCATGCACATAGAATACAAGCAAAGGTTGTGATATTTGGATTTACACCTGCCAATCGCATTCGCTCGAAAGTTTCTAAAGCCTTTTCAATGAATCCATTTTGTGCGTATCCTGCAATCATTGCAATCCATGTGATGACATCTCTCTTAGGCATTATGTCGAACAGTTCACGTGCCTTGTCTATACTACCACATTTTGCATACATGTCTACCAGGGCAGTTGCAACTACTATATCACACAAAATTCCTTTATCATTTATGCTTTGATGGATGTCCATACCCTGCTCCAGAGCTCCCATTTTGGCACAGGCAGGGAGGATGCCGATAAAGGTTGTGCAGTCTGGCTTTACCCCTGCCAATTGCATTTTATTGAAAGTTTCTAAAGCCTTTTCAACAAATCCATTTTGTGCATATCCTGAGATCATCACGTTCCATGAGATGACATCTCTTTGAGGCATTCTGTTAAACAGTTCACAAGCCTTGTCTATGCTACCGCACTTTGCATACATGTCTACTAGAGCATTTCCAACTACAATATCTGAAGCAAATCCTCCTTCTATTATGCACTGATGGATATCCATACCCTGTTTTAAAGCTCCTATTTTGGCACACGCAGGGAGGATGCTGGCAAATGTTGTAGAATTTGGCATTACACCAGCCAAATGAATTTGCTTAAAAGTTTCTAAAGCATTTTCAAACAATCCATTTTGTGCATAGCCTGCGATCATTGCAGTCCACAAAAACACATCTCTTTGAGGCATCTTGTCAAACAGTTCACGTGCCTTGTCTATGCTTCCACATTTTGCATACATGTCTACCAGGGCAGTTGCAACTACAATATCTGACAAAATGGCTCTATCCTTTATGCTTCGATGGATAACCATACCCTGTTCCAAATCTCCCATTTTGGCGTAAGCAGGAAGGATGCTAGCAAAAGTTGTGGAATTTGGCTTTACACCTGCCAATTGCATCTGACGGAATGTTTCTAAAGCCTTTTCAACAAAACCATTTTGGACGTAGCCTGCAATCATTGTGGTCCACGAGAACACATCTCTTTGAGGTATTATGTCAAACAGTTCACGTGCCTTATCAATGCTTCCACATTTTGCATACATGTCTATCAGGGCAGTTGCAACTACAACATCAGATAGAATTCCTCTATCCTTTATGCTCTTGTGGATGTTCGTACCCTGTTCCAAATCTCCCATTTTCGCACAGGCAGGGAGAATGCTGGCAACTGTGAACCGATCAGGTTGGACACCTGTTTGTTGCATGTGGTGGAACAATGTAACTGCCTCGTGAGGACACCCCTGTCTTTTGTACGCTGCAATAATCGTATTCCATGAGACTACATCTCGTTCTCTCATGTGGTCAAACACACTACGAGCATTTACCAAACTTCCGCAATTGACATACATGTAAATAAGCTTATTATGAAAAGTAGTGCGCGTAGAAAATGCAAATCGCCTGTGAGCAATGTAAGAGTGTACATGTTTCCCTTGTGAAAGCGTGTTCTTGAGAATACAGGTTTGCAATAATTTAAGATATGTGTGGTAGTTTGCAGTAGGTTTATGCGTAAAAAGCAGAATGTGCAACGACATAATGCAGGTAGATTGAGATATGTAGTGTATAGCAATGGCATTTTGTGATTATTATTCAATTCACGTCTACCACAACGATATTAACAGGGGTAATGAAAGCATTTTCACTTGCAGGATTTTAACACCCAGTCGAAAGCAAGATTCAAGTGAATGAAAATCTTCAAAGGTAATCTGAATAGGAGGGTCAGCTTTGAAAACCAAAAAAACGTAACAGTTGAAAACATCCAACATGTATACATACAGGTAGTATTAGAAAATCAGCTGCCATGGCTGGTAGTACAGATTAGAAGAGTGGGTTCCCAATAAGTACTTGGCTTATTCCAGTTAATACAAATAAGCTTGCAATGCCATTTGAGGGTATGGCGAGTAGACAAGGTTAATGTAGGCGAGAGTTTCCCAATGCATAGTTTTAAGAGGTAAGGCATAGGTGGGCATTTCTAAACAATAATAAAGTTTGACTCAAAAATTACACATCCTAAAAGTAATATCATAATTTGACTTGCTGTGGAAATTATCTCCTACTTATCAATAATAAAGTTATCATGGAAAAGGTGGCAAAGGGTTCGACAAGAGAAAGGTTAGGTCTAACATAACATTCAAATTAAATGAATCTTATAAGTTACGGAAAATTTGAATCTTTTTTCAAGAAATGCATAAGGGTTTTTCGGGTTAGTAGAAAGAGGTATACTATCAAGTTGAACCTAGTTGTTCTCATAGAGGATAAGAAATTTAAACAAAGACTAAAGATTTAGTCGTACTATGATCATTAGTCCATGTCATTTAAGGTGGGGATTATAATTTTCAGTGCGTTAATTTGCATTAGTTTGTGCTTCAAACTCTATGTAAAGGGTATAACATATGTTATATACTAAGCTCTGTATATTACTATTTATTAAACTGAATTTTGTGCTAGAAATTTTCAATTTTCTTATTGGCTCATCTGATTTTTCCCATTGATCTTTTTAATTATCTGCATATAAAATTCAATGATTATTATTTTTTAAGTAATCTTTCAAGCTTTTTAAAAAGATTTGGAGGGGACAAATTTGTAAGTCATGAAGAAGGGGGCAAGCAAAAGCTCATCTATCTATTTCACCAGATTCCATGAATGATCAATTATAAAAGTTTGAATGTGATGGGAAACTAGATATTTTTTGTTGGCATTAAGTTATTATTGCCATTAGTGACAACACTTATCTACATCAGTATAGCCACCGAGCATTCTAGTGTTAACTGAGCTTCGTTGTTCACACTGAGCATTCTAGTGTTAACCAAGCTTCGCAGTTTACACTGAATGTCTACAGTGAATATTGAGCATTCAGTGGTTACCTTGTAGGTTCATCACTTAAGTAGTTCATACCGAGCATTCGTGAAGCTACCGAGTGAATGTGCAATCTAGTAGTGTCTACCGAGTTTACAGTGTTCATCGAGCTTCATAGTGTTTACCGAGTGATGGAAGTGTAGTGTTTAACAAGTAACGGAAGTATAGTGTTTACCAAGTGAAATCAAGGTAAACAAAGGATCTAATTTTTACCAAGTGACACTATATCTACCGAGTCTCCAATGGTTACCGAGTTCCAAGCTACGTTGTGTGGTTAGTATGGACCGAGCCTCTACTTCTACCAAGTGCATGACGATGTCGTGTAATGCAGTGGATGCCGAGTATCAGAAGGTCACCAAGTCAACTTGAAGAACCCGAGTTTTCTACTGTTTGGCCAACTCAGTAATATTTTGTTCACTTGTGTTTTAGCCAACCTTGCAATTGTAATTATTGGAATGGTATATATGTAATGTACTATATCGTTTACAAGATATGCATGAGAGTATCGAGAGAGACATGTAATGTTTTGAGAAATGTAAATGCAAATCAGCAGAAGAGCAGAATATTTAGCAAGGTCTACAAGGAGCAGTAAAGATTCATCAGTCACAAGAGGTGATCTATATTTTAAGGATCTAATCAAGTTGTAAGTAGATCCATTGTTTCATTAATAGGTGAATCAATTTTGTAAATCCTTTAATAGGGTAGACTTAACAGTCTTTTGTATAAATCTCCTAACAAAGTGCATACGTTAGTGTATGTTTGTAAATCCTCTAACAAGGTGGACCTAGCAGTCCTTTGTGCTCCTAATAGGGAAGATCACCAGAAGTGGTCAATGCAAGCCTTAACAGGCCAACTTCGTACTGTAGTAACGAAGTTTTATGGGTATCATCCCCACCCCAGTTTTACTTTCTATTTGGAAGGTTTCTAGGTCACTAAATCACTATGTACATGTGTTATAAATGTTTGTTCTCTCATATATGCAGTAGATTAGATGAATGAATGGTGAATAGTATATATGGTTAAAGTGTTGAATTGTTTTAAAGTTTTGACGTTACTAATTCACCCCTCCCCTCTCAGTAACCTATCATATTTTGAATATTTCCAACAATTTTTAAGGAGCATAAGCCTCTCCGACAGCTTAGACATCATACACTAAGACTTCATTCCTATGATAGAAGTGTTAAATAGTCAAAGTTGGTTTATTTTTCCAAGCTTAATTTCTTAGTGTGTGATGTTTAAGGGTGGCCTAAGATCTAGGACCCTAACTATCTTTTAGTAGTGAGCCAAATGCCTTGAGTATAATATGATCAATGGATCTAAATCATCATCTAGCTTTTTGTTGAAGTAAGAAAGGTTTCTTTTTTCCACTCAGCCCAACGAAAGCTCCTAGTTAAATGAGTGAACATATTGCAACATGATTCAAATGGTAACCAACAAGAAGATTTCTAGAAATAATTGGAAAGTAGGGTTCTGTTGGAAACATGAATTCTTCTAACCATGGTAAGGAATCCCTTGGTTTAGCTTAGGATTTTAATTATGATTTTAGCCGAGAAACATTTCCATACTTCTTTAAGGGCCCGTTTGGTTGCTGGCATAGGAATTGAAAATTAGAATAGAAAAATGAAATGGGAATGGAATTAAATTTATTTATTTTTTATAACAAAACAGATTGGGAATAGGAATGGATATTCCAATTCCAACTATTTTTTGGCATAGACATATGCTTATTTTAGGGGCAAAATTGGAATATGTCTTCCTATTCCCAATTCTGATTGAGCGTACCAAACAGAAAATTAAAAAAATATTCTAATTTTCTCTTCCTATTCTAGTCTTATTCCAGCAACCAAACGGACCCTAATAGAAAGTCCAATTCCAAAGGGTATTTGCAAGATATCTTGTGATAGCGTCATGCTTTAACTCTTTCCATTCACGCGAGATCTTAAAGGGTGAGGATTGGATCTTGTTATGAATTTATTTTTATGCATAAGTCAATTGCATGAGTCACTTCCTCTAAATGTTGACTTTTGATTGAAAAACATCATCAACAAAATGAGAGCTAACAATTGTAGTATTTCTAATACATGTGATAGCTCTAAATAATTAATATTATCGATAAGTGCATTTCATAACAGACATCTTAACACATTAGCAACAATGAAATACAAAAATGAGGCTACTAGACACCCTTAACTACAATGATGTTTTACAAAGGAATTTGAGAAATAACACCATCAACAAACACACTAAAATTCACATTCATGGACAAATTTTTAATCTTCTCAAAAAAATTGATACCAAAACCAAACCAATTTTTTTTTAAGAATAAAAAAGCCAATGAACATGCAATCATAGGATTTTTTTTCGAGTCCTTGACTTAATGAGAAAAGCATTTTGGGATGATTGTTGAGCCTATTCATTCATCTCACAAGGACCAAGTTATCTAAGATAGATCTTCCTCTTAACAATCTAGTATAATTTGGGCAAACAATTTCTCAAGAGGTGTGCTTAATTATTTATGCCAACACTTCCTTATTTATTTTTTATAAGGCCTTGATGAGTGTAATAGTTCTTCATTCATTAATTGTGTCCTCATTTGGTAACTATATTTCAACAAAAAAATGTTACCCTAACCAAATCTCGGTCGGTCTTTGCCAGATTATGTGTCATGATTATTAACAAGACTTTGCCTAACTTTGTGGTCTTGAAATTGAAACTTGGGAAATGGACTCAGGCCTTGGTCTATGCAAACACCACTCTAATCTATTAGAGGCACAATTCTAAAAGGTATATTATTACAAAATGAAAGCCACGTAACACAAGGAGCCTACACTCAAAGAAAAGGTGACCTCCATGGATCACTCTAATGATGTGTGTGTGGTGGTTTAACTTGAGGATCATTTGGCTTCTCATATTACCCTAGTGGATACTGCCCTAGAGGAGGGGTAGATCCCTCAACCTTATGTTCTCTTATGGGAGGATTATCTCCTAAGTGGTCTTTTCTTAGCCCCTTATGGGACAAAGTTCAGTCTTCTGCCTATAATTTGGAGTCTATTAGCATCAAGGAAATCTCTACAATGAAAACATTAAACTCTAGTGAGAATTATGATTCTCTCTCCCAGGTGTAGTACTATTATTGAACAATTCAACCTTCATATAGTTGAGGATGTCAAGTTTGTCATCCTCTTACTTGGTAAGTGTTAGGATTAAACCACAAATAGAAATAATAACTACATGCAAATATAAACAACACTAGAAAATAATAGATCGCATAAAAAAGAACACAAGACACCAAGATTTAATGTGGCTCGCTGAATCCCTAGGCTACGTCCACGAACAACAAGTCCAATATTATTACGATCCAGTGATTACAACTTGATTACAATCTATAATCCCTTACAGCTCAATACTACCACAAGAAGCGATTTTCACATCACACATAATGAAATCTACCTAACCCTAAGCCCTTTTATACAAGTATTTATGTTGCTTTAGGGTTATAACATGTTGGCCATACCTTGGCCAAAACCCAAAAAAGTTCACCCCAAAGAATTATGAAGTATGTATAGTACTTTCGTGATTAGTTACCGTAAACTAACAATCTCCCACTCGGGGGACTGATTAGGCTCCACAATAAACAACAATCTCTCGCTTGGAGACTGATCCTATAGCTATACCACTACTCCATGAGGCTCCCACTAGATCAAACCACCCTGGACTCTATTGTTTTTTTATTTTGTTCAGTCTAGAAGACCAACTGAAGCTAAAGAGGAGTTCAACTTCTCCCTTGTTACTACCTTATTAAACACATATGTTAGATTATCATCTGTATGTATCTTCTCCAACTTTAACTGTCCATCATCCAAAACTAACCGAATGAAATGGTACCACAACTGTATGTATTTTGTCTTTGAATGTAGAGTTGAATTCTTTGCAAAATGAATGACACTCTGGCTATCTGTGAACAAATAATTATCCTTCTGAGTGTGTGCCAATTCCTCCAAGAAGAACTAAAGCCATATTATCTCCTTGGCTACCTCTGTAGCAACAATATACTTTGCCTTTGTAGTGGATAAAACATTCACCTTCTATAACCTAGAAACCTGGCTCACTACTGCCCCACCAATAGTAAATACATAACTTATTGTGATTCGCCTAGTATCAATATCCCCTACCAAATCTGAGTCAACATAGCCCTGTAAATCATTAGTAGATCCCCCAAAATGTAAACACTTACTAGATGTGCCTCTCAAGTATCTAAGAATCCATTTAACTGCATTCCAATGCTCAAGCCCTAGGTGACTCATATATCTGTTAATGACTCCCACTACATGTGCAATATCTAGCCTTGTAGATACCATAGCATACATCAAGCTTCATACAGCTGAAGCATAAGGTACCTTAGACATCTTATTCTTCTCTTCTCATGTCTTTGGACACATCTCCTTAGTCAACTTCAAGTGACTAGGTAAAGGTGTGTTGACAACTTTAACATTCTTCATAGAGAAACGTTGCATTACCTTCGCAATACAATCAACCTAATATAATGTCAATTTCGTATTCTTTCGATCTTTGCAAATCTTTATACCAGGGATTTTTTTGCTGCCCCCAAATCCTTCATAGCAAATGCATGCGCTAACCTGCATTTCAACCCCTTAATGTGATCCATGTTAGACCCAGCTACAAGCATGTCATCAACATATAAACATAAAATAATGTAGCTATCATCATCCAACCTCTTAAAATAAATACAATGATCTGAATGACACTTACTATATCCATGCTCATGCATGAAACTATCAAATTTCAAATACCATTGCCAAGGTGCTTGCTTCAAGCCATATAATTTTTTCTTCAATCTCTGCACTAAGTTCTCCTTACCTTTGACCTCAAAACCATGTGGTTGTGTTATTTATATCTCTTCATCCAAATCATCATGAAGGAAGGTTATTTTAACATCAAGCTGCTCCAAATACAAATCTTCAGTAGCCATGATACTTAAAATAGTACGAATAGAAGTCATTTTTACTACAGGAGAGAATATCTCATCAAAATCAATGTCATTTTCCTATGCAAATCCTTTTACAACTAACCTAGATTTAAATCTTTTCTTGCCTCCATCCTCTTCTTTCAACATGTAAACCCATTTATTCTACAAAGCTTGTTTACTTGCAAGCAACTTGCATAAATCCCAAGTCTTATTTTTTAATAAGGAGTCCATTTTGCCTACCATTGCAAACTCCCACTGAATCTTAGTATCCACCTGCACAACTTCATTGTAACATTCAGGTTCACTAGCATTTATTAGTAAAATAGAGTACAAAGAGGGAGAAAATATTTTTGGAGGTCTACTTAGCCTTGTTGACCATCTAACATTCACTGGGCTGTGTGGTATTTGTGGTTGTGGTTGTTGCAGACCATGATAAATTTTTGGAACATCATCTTTTGGAGTATCATCTAGCACTACATAATCATCTTCTTTCTTCTCATGTTGCTACAATAGATCATTGTACAACACTTTCTCATTGAATATGACATCCTTGCTTCTTACAATTTTGTGATTTTCAAAATCCCAAAGCCTATAACCAAATTCATCAATGCCATATCAAACAAATACATATTTCTTTGACTTAGCTTCGAGTTTGGTTCTATTTTTAGGTTTAATATGAGCAAATGCTTCACAATCGAAGGTTTTGAGAAAAGAATAATTCACCTTCTTACCACTCCATGCTTCCTCTAGAATACCATAGTCCAAAAGAATAAAGGGACCTCTATTAATCAAATGTACAATAGTATTGATAACCTCCACCCACATGTTTAAGGGCAACCTTGCATGAAACCTCATGCTCCTTGCACGCTCCATTATAGTCTTGTTCATGCGTTCAACCACTCCATTTTCTTGTGGAGTCCTAAGAATAGTTTTCTGTCTACAAATACCATTAGTGGAGCAATAATCTTCAATTTCGTGACTACAATACTCACCACCATTATCAGATCTAAGAGATTTTAATATCTTACTAGTCTCATTTTCAACGAAGCATTTCCATTTCTTGAAAGTTTGAAATATGTCAAATTTCTGTCTAAGGAAATAAATCCAAACTTTTCTAGTTGCATCATCAATAAATATAACATAATAATGAGATCTACTAAAGGAATATACTTGAGCTGGTCCCCATACATCTGCATGCACAAGCTCTAATCTCTCACTTTCTTTTCCTTCCCACTCTTTACAAAACTCACTCTCTTTTATTTTTCATACACATAACTTTTACAGAAGTCCATAATGACACATTTTAGACCTAGTAGAGCTTTCTTTGAATGAAGTAATTTTATACCTTTCTCACTCATGTGCCCAAGATTGTCATGCCATAGCACTGTATTAGAATCTACAACAATTGTTTGTTCTCCCTACTCAACTGAAGCAATTGTTCCTAAATATTCATTTTTCTCTGAAACAACTAAAGTAGAAGGAATGGTATGACCTATACAAAGATATAAGGTGCCCACTTTCACACCTTTTTCTACTACAAGGGAACCTTTTGAAACCTTCCAATTTTTATCATTAAAAGTAACTACACGGCCCTCATCATCAAGTTGCCCTACTCAAATTAAATTCCTACTCAACCTAGGAACATGTCTTACCTCATGTAGTAGCCAATGATATAAGGTGCCCACTTTCACACCTTTTTCTACTACAAGGGAACCTTTTGAAACCTTCCAATTTTTATCATTAAAAGTAACTACACAACCCTCATCATCGAGTTGCCCTACTCAAATTAAATTCCTACTCAACCTAAGAACATGTCTTACCTCATGTAGTAGCCAATGATTCCCATTCTACAACTTAATCTTAAATTTCCCTTTCCAACAATTTGACAGGGTTCATTATCCCCCAAATAAACAAGCCCAAAACCCCCTTGGACATAATCAATAAAATAACCTCTATGAGGTGTAGCATGAAATGAAGCACTAGAATCTAAAACCCATGAGTCATCAAAACTTTCTAAAGAAAGAAGCAAAGAATCCTCTTAGAATTTTTGACTTACCACATTTGCCTCCTTGTTCCCTTTTGGTTTATTTCCTTCATTGTTCTTTCAAGTCCAACAATCTTTCTTCTTATGCCATGCTTTACCACAATACCAACAATCTCTTGGTGCTTTGGATTGAGACCTCTTTCCCTTTGACTTTCCTCTTGATTTCCCATGATTTCTAGAATTTTTTCCTCTCCCAGTCATTCTACCTCTACTTTGTGCATTTTAAGCACTTCTTGATGTAGATCCACTAAAGGTTTTCCTATGAGTTTCATCACTCAAAATAACACCAATCCAATCATCATATTTTAGGGTATTAGATCCAGAATTAGAATTACTCATAGCCATTACCAAGCCACTCCAACTTTCAGACAAAGAATAGAAAATCAAGAGAGCCTTAATTTATTCATCAAAATTAACAACCACAGAACATAATTGACTAGTAACATTATCAAACTCATTTAAATGATCCACAACAGATCCACCTTCTGCCATCTTCATATTAAATAAATGCTTCATGAGAAATACTTTATTTGAAGTGAAGGGATCTTCATACAATTTCACTAGGGTTTCCATCAACTCTTTCATTTTCTTTGCTTTTTTAATGTTAAATGTCACTGATGGTGCTAGGCATAACCAAATGCTTCCAAGTGCCTTTCTATTTAAAATATCTCAGTCCTCATCTATCATTGTTCCCTATTTCTTGGATTTTCCTTCCAATGGCTTGAATAAATCCTTCTGATAAAGATAGTCTTCCATTTGCATCTTCCATAACTAAAAATTTTGCCCATTAAACTTATCCAGCTTCAACTTACCTTCATCTGTCATCACTCCCACTCAACTATGAGACTCCCACTCGATCGTCAGACTTTCTTGCAGAGAATAACTAAAAAACAACCTTGCTATGATACCACTTGTTAGGATTAAACCATAGACAAAAATAATAAATGCATGCAAATATAAACAATATTAGAAAATAATAGATCACACAGAAAAAAAAACACAAGACACCAAGATTTAACGTGGTTCACCCAATCCCTCGGCTATGTCCACCAAAAAACAATTCCAATATTATTACGATCTAGTGATTACAACCTAATTACAATCTATAATCCCTTACAACTTAATATCGCTGCAAGAAACAATTTTTGCACCACACATAATGAAAGATACATAACCCTGAGCTCTTTTATACAAGTATTTATGCCGCTTTAGGGTTACAACATGTCAGCCATTTATCAGCCATACGTTAGCCACAACCCCAAAAAAATTTCACCCCAAAGAATTATGAAGTATGTGCAGTACTTCCCTGATTAGTCACCATAAACTAATAGTAAGGTCTTAGAGGACCTCATTGGTGATGTTGAGGGAAACTGAAAAGCTCAAAAGAAAAAGATAAGGAGTAAGAAAAATGATTTTGGCTTAGAGGCAAAGTTGGGAAGACCCTCAAGAAGGTCTAGGAGACAAAAAATTATTGCAAGGGAAATTGCTATGGATGGAAAATCACCCTAGACCTAAACCAAAAAGGTAAGAAATGATTTTTATCTCCTAGACACTAGGGGCCTCAATAGATCAAAGAAATATTATGTTATCAGATAGCACATTAATGACTATAAGGTTGATAGCTTATTGATGCAAGAGATCAGAATATCTTATTATACTTTTGTTGAATCGGTAGGAAGATTGTGGTTCTCGGTTCTTTTACTATAAGGCTTTAGGGATGTCTAGTGGAAATCCAACCATGTGTAACCCTGCTTATTCATTAGGAATCCCTTTCCTTCTTCCAAAACTATCTTGGTGTTTCTTTAAAGAGGGAAATGTACCACTAGCACCTTTTTTAATGTTTATGTTCCTAACACTCACTTAAGTAGGAATTCATTATGGGGAGATAGCTAACAATTTTTAGAGGATTTGATTGCTAAGTATATTTTAGTGGATGATTTCAGTTCCCCTTTATTCCTTTCAGAGAAGCTGGGACGTGTTATTGGTTACAATGACAATACAAGAGATCTCTTTGACTTTGTAACCAACATTGATCTATGTGGTCTAGAGTTGAGTGGCAATCTGTTCACTTGGTAAAATAATAGAAAGAGTGTTCATCTCATCCAGGTAAGGCTTGAACACTTCTTGATTTATTTCTTTTTGGACTTGGGTCTTTCTTCCTCCCTCTCAACCTTGCCTAGAATTATGTCAAATCATAACCCTTTGTTACTCAAATGGATGGATAAGCCTAGTTTGGGCCTTTCTCCTTTCAGGTGTGAAATCATGTGAACCTCTCATCCAAAATTTCATAATATGATTAGAAATTGGTGGTCTATGTTAGTTAAGGGGTTAACAATATTTTGCATTGCTAAGAAGTTGGAGCTTATTAGGGGAGAGTTTAAAGGATAGAGAAAAACAAATACTAGAGTGTAAGAATTTGCCTTAGGGAAAAATTCACCTAGGAACTAAGAACTCAAACACAAGCACAATTGTAGACCAACAAGAGAGAATATGCTTAGAATGATTATATATTCATTCAATATGCCCTTAGAGTACACTAGGAGTGCATGTATATAAAGGCCTTTGAGATGCATTTAGAATGCCTTAGAATCAGCTACATGATAAGTCATACAACTAGGCACATGTCCACCAGATATGGGTTATCCTCCATTAAGCATGGAAGTAAGCGTGATGATGAGAGGATAAGCCTACAAAAGTGTAATACGCAAATCATTGTTGTAAACATGTGCTAAAATAGAGTTGTGTACTTCTATGTTGTCAACATGACAACTCAAAAAGGTGCGCAAACTCCTAAGTGTCTCACAAAATAAAATAATAAAATAATGCATTAACCTAAGTAAACTTAAGTAAGTGTAAATAGTAAATACCTATTTACACCAACATGGAGATATCTTCAAGACTAAGAATGACCTTATGAAAAATTGGACACTCTTCAACAATAGATGACTATGGACGACATTTCTTCTACCCTTCATATAGAGTATGATAATTTCATGACTAAAGGGAAGAATCTAATGAAAAATGAAGAAGTTTTATGGAAACAAAGATCACGTATATAATGGCTTATGGACGGTGATCATAACTTTTCCTTCTTTCATAGATATGTTAGCTAGAATAAAAAGAGGGGCATGATCAATTCCTTATTGTATGAGGATGGGAACGAAAACTCTAACCATAGTCAACTTGGCTCCCTAACTTTTAATTACTTCATGAAGTTCTAATTGGAGATTACTTTTGGTGACCTCTCGAACCTTTAAGACCACCTCCCTTAGGTTGTTTCTAGTCAAGATAATGACCTCCTCTCCAAGGTCTCCAATAATGAATTTAGAGAATCTATCTTTTCCATGGGAGCTTGTAAGTCTCCTGGTCCTAATGGTTTCCCTTTGGCTTTCTTTCAAACATTTTAGGACAAATTATTAGTAATAACATGTCCAGAGCTGCTAAGGACTTTGCTAGAATTGGAAAGTTGTCAACACAACTAAATGATACCTACATTGTACTTATTCTTAACAATTATTATCCTCAATTTCTATAAGATTTTATCCATATAAGTCTATGTAACACCTTTTACAAAATCCTCACCAAGATTCTAGTCAATAGACTCAAACTACTTTTGGACAAGTTTACCATCCCTACCTAAAAGGATTTTTTCCTATAATGACAAATAATGGATGCTTCCAACACCACTTATGATATCAATTCCATGGATATAAGTAAAGCTTTTTTATATGACCTTCAAACTAGGTATCTCTAAAACTTACAAAAAAATTAATTTGTCCTTCCTTTACAAGATCTTTTTAAAAATTGACTTTAAAAAAAAAAATGTTGACATCATCAAGGAATGTGTACAAATTGTCAATGAAAAACCTAAGAATAAATTCTTTCTATGAAAAGGCTTGAGGCAGGGGAGCCTATTTTACCTACCTACTCATTATGGTGGTGGAAATCTTAGGTCAGAATATGATGCACTTGATTGATATAAGAAATATTAATGATATTAAACCTACTTCCACTCTCCCCCATTCTGCACAACAATAATTTGTGACACCTTCTTCTTTGGCAATTCCTATGTGGTTGAGACCAGTGGAAGACCCTCCTGGACCTTTATGTGTCTATCTCTAGCCAATGTATGAACTATCATAAAAGCAAAGTGTTCTTCTTCAACATCGCCAAAGATATACAACATAAAGTCTTGGATATTCCGGGATGCCAGTCCTCCAACCTTCCCTTTACTTATGTAATGCATTGATAGGGAACCCAAAAGAGATTAACCAAAATAATACAACTAAGTTTACTGAACATTATTTTTTCTTGGGAGTTTACAAATAGTAATGTACAATAATGCATAAGCAATAAATAATAAGATAGCACATGAATACAATATAACTCAAAACATAGATTACAAATCTCAAGGGTTCCATAATGTAGAATTATGTATATATTAAAATCCACTAAGTAAAATTATAAAATATAACTCACATAATGTAGATGAATGACTAAGAACATCATCACATATGAGAATCCCAGGTTGAACTAAAACAATATCCAAAGACATAAAACTCTATATCCACTGCACATGTTATCCTACCCTGCCTGGGGTGAAAGGAGAGAGAAACTATGGCCCTTCATTTGGCAAGCCCGAATATGGACAGGGGGCCTCCTCGAATCAAGTCCACCCTGATGCAGAGCCTCACCTTGGAAAACTTAGGAGGAAATGAATCACTCAACTAAGTTACATCAAGGGGCACATACACCTTCCAGGATCAATTAAAAACTCCTTCAAATTGTTAACCAACCGACTTTCTCAATACCCAGTAACAAACTGGCATGCGACATGAACTTTCTTGACCTCTTGTCGCCACATTTTAGTTTTCTGCATCAAATTAACCTAGGCCGACCCAACTTTTCCAGAATGTAAATAGAAAAATGTGCATGGATTTAACACCTTCAAAAATAAAATTGAATACCCACATTGACCAAAGCATAACTATCAAACAATATTTATTTGATTCCAACTTATATCACCATTATACATGCATGGTTTAACAACCCAATCCACATGAAACCTTTGTCATTAACCAAATCTACAAATTAGTTGCTTGAAATAAACATTTCCCATATCACATTTAGATATGTAATTTCAACATCTCGGTGAATATATAAAGATATTCACCGAACTCAAAGATTGAATTTCGTGTAGGCATGAATAGGGAACATTGAAACAAAAATACAAAAGAAAAAAAAATTGTGATACATCACCCCTCCATGACCTCAGGAATAGATCGTAGAGAGTCCACAAAACTTCCATCAATGAATACGATTCTCAAAACACCAGATATTTATAAACAACTAAATCAAAAAATTGTATTTCTTGTAACAAATTTCAAACAACAAATTTAACTTAGATTCAAACCCATTCAATGTATTGCTATTCTAAACAAAAAAACCATTTACATGTTCTTGGAGTTCAGAATATTGATTTAGGAAGGAAAACAAAGAAAATTAAACACTCAAAACCATAAACTTAGAAAAATCATAAAAACTCCAAACTTCCTATTTTTCTTGCTAAATCTGATCTCTCTCAATTATATTAAAAAAATTTCCTTTTAAAATACTTTCCCATCTTTTCCAACTGGGAATCTAAAACGTCCATACTAAAAACAAGAAACTGAAACCCATTTTGGAATCATGAAAGATCAAAAAAATTTCCAGCTATTTAGAGTTTCCTGTAGCTGTCAATTTCTAGTTGCCTTAATTATTAAAAACACTTTAAATAAAATTGACTTAAATTGAAATGAAGAGCTTATATGATCGCTATTCCATTTATGCCACCACATTATAGGACTTTATTATAAACATTAAAATTTTAAAACATGACATTAATTTTCTACATAACTTCCTGTAGCAAAAACTGTTTGGTCTGCATTAACTTTCTGCATAACTTCCTATAGCAGAAACTGTTTGGTCTGCCACTACAGCATACTCCCCTGTAGAATGAATCTCAAGTCCCCTTGAGATGAGGTGTTGTGGTGATGAACCATGCTTGTTGCTTTGTTCCTCATCCATTTGAATATCTTCTGTTGCAGGTTTGTTCTTCCATTTTAGTGGATACTGAGTATATTGTCTCCTTGGAGTCTTCTTAGAACTACTTGCAAAAATAAATATTAGAAAAGAAAAACATTTCTTCATCTTTACTTTAGGTTTGTATTCATCTTCTAGTTGCAATCTTGTATTTTCTTGGTCATGACTCCATTGTATTTGTCTTTCCTTCTTCATCTTAATCTTTGGTTTGTCTCTGTTTCGTAACATAAAAACTATTTGGTGCTGATCATTCATTTCCAATAACAACTTTATCCCATGTAAGATCTTTACTACTGCATACATTTGTGACTCCACCAAATATGCTTTCCAATGAAATTTCTCTTTCTTATCCTCACAAACATACTATATCTACATACATAGAGAATACACAAAAACTTGATCCTTTTCATAACCCATAACAAAAATTTCAATAGTCTCTTCTTTTGGAACTAAATCAAATTTCTCAATCTAAATTTCTTCAGCCTTGTCATAAACATAATCAAAATTCAACCTCATCTCCTTTTTCCATAACATCATCATATATCTCTTCTTTGGAAACTTCTTCATTCTAAGTCTCCATACTACCACCATTCCTTTTCCATTCTCCCATGATGGCTGCAAACTCTTTCCATAAATCAGATTCTTCTTTAAAACTTGCTGCTACACAATCTTTATCTTCATCCTCATGACATTCCTCTTGACATTTCACTGCACCATGTGATTCTAAGGCTTCATCATTTTCCTCCAAAATATTTTTCATAGGAGTACATTCCAACATTGTACTCATCTCTACTTTCAAAGGACACATTATTGTTCCAACCACTGATTGTTCATACTCAAATCCCATAGGACTTGTCTCATTACTCCTCTCATCAACAGTTACTTGCGGCACTTCTTCTTTCTGCACTTTATTTTCTTTCAACTTAGCTTCATTCTCTTCAAGTTTCCTTCTCAAACTTTTTATCTCCTCTTGTATCTTGCTTGCCTCTTCTCTTTTTTTTCTCATTTCTTCTTCTCTTTTATTCTTTTCCTCTCTCCTCAGTTGTGAATCCTTTCTCTGTTGATACCTTCTAAAAAGGTACAACTCTACTATTAAAGCTACATCCCCTTGCTCAATTTTGCCTCACCTAGGATCTTTTCTTTTTGCCTAGTCTCTTGGACTTCTTCTCATATTATTATCTCAACCTATTATAACTACACAAACACACACAACCACTTTTTCCCAAACCTTTCACTAAGCTCTGATACCAAAAATGATGCACAACCTCACCTTAGGAAAACTCAGGAGGAAATCAATCACTCAACTAAGTTACATCAAGGGGCAGATACACCTTCCAAGATCAACTAAAAACTCCTTCTGATTGTTAACCAACTGACTTTCTCAATACCCACTAACAAACTAACATGCGACATGAACTTTCTTGACCTCTTGTCGCCACATTTCAGTTTTCTACATCAAATTAACCTAGGCCGACCTGACTTTTCCATAATGTAAATAGAAAAACATGCATGGATTTAACACCTTCGAAAATAAAATTGAATACCCACATCGACCAAAGCATAACTATCAAACAAGATTTATTTGATTCCAACTTATATCACCATTATACATGCATGGTTTAACAACCCAATCCACATGAAACCTTTGTCATTAACCAAATCTAAAAATTAGTTACTTGAAATAAAAATTTCCCATATCACATTTAGATGTGTAATTTCAGCATCTTGGTGAATATATAAAGATATTCACTGAACTCAAAGATTGAATTCTGCGTGGGCATGAATAGGGAACATTGAAACAAAAATACAAAAGAAAATTTTAAAAAACTATGATACATCACCCCTCCATGACCTTAGGAATAGATCGTAGAGAGTCTACAGAACTTCCATCAATGAATACGACTCTCAAAACAACAAATATTTACAAACAACTAAATCAAAAAATTGTATTTCTTGTAACAGATTTCAAAAAACAAATTTAATTTAGATTCAAACCCATTCAATGTATTGTTGTTTTGGAAAAAAAAAACCATTTACATGTTCTTGTAGTTCAAAATATTGATTTAGGAAGGAAAACAAAGAAAATCACACACTCAAAACCATAAACTTAGAAAAATCAGAAAAACTCCAAACTTCCTATTTTTCTTGCTAAATCTGATCTCTCTCAATTACATTCAAAAATCTGCCTTTTAAAATACTTTCCCATCTTTTTCGACTGGGAATCTAAAATGTCCATACTAAAAACAAGAAATTGAAACCCATTTTGGAATCATGAAAGATCAAGTTTTTTTCTAGTTGTTTAGAGTTTCCTATAGCTGCTTCCTAGTTGTCTTAATTGTTAAACACACTTTAAATAAAACTGACTTAAACTAAAATGAAAACTCACTTTGTCCTAAGTGGCTATAATAGGAGAGCTTATATGATCGCTATTCTATTTATGCCACCACATCATAGGACATTATTATAAACATTAAAATTTTAAAACATGACATTAATTTTCTACACAACTTCCTCTAGCAAAAATTGTTTGGTCTGCATTAACTTTCTGCATAACTTCCTGTAGCAAAAATTGTTTGGTCTACCATTGCAACACACCCTAGCTTGCCTATAGAAGAGTAGGGGAGTCAATAACTATATATACACTGGGGCATAAATCATCACACAAGAATAATATGAGAAGATAGGAACATGTCTCCAAAGAAGAATCAATAGTGATAAATTCTAGTGCAGAAGATGCGTGAACGAGAGGAGCAGTATAGATGGCAGGGGCACAAACCTAGGAACCTGGGCAATAATAGGAACTTTGATACTCATTCCAATGGAAAATGACATGACTACCATGGTATCCTCGATGTATGTGAAATTATCGAGTGGCTATGGATTCAAAGAAGGTGTTGCCTAGATTCAATCAAAACCCTAGCCAAAATTACTAGGGTTATTCCCAAATTTTGAGAGGGTTTAAAGGAGGTTTTAAGATTTTGGAGGAAAATGTTTGGAAAAAAAATCTAAAAAGAAATCATAGCCTGTCACAAAGGAGATTTTGTCAACCAATGATAACTGGGAGTTAACATTAGTATTGATTTAGATGCATGGTGAGTCTCAATCCAAACTCTAAATGAGAGGGCTTTCTTTGTGAAATGGGGTAGTGGATTCCCTTCTCTTGAAAACATCATAAATTGGGTAAACTAATAATGGGCTATGCACTATTAAAACCCTAACAAATGGCTTTTACCCAAGATCATTATGAGGTCGCCTCAAGAAAAAGATTGAGTTATGTACAATGGTCCTTTTATGATGAATGGGTTGGATTTTACATTAAGGATTGGACATTGAAATTCAACTCAAAATATGCTTCTATTAAAGAAGTTCCCTTTTCGATTTGACTGTACAACCTACCACATGAATATTGAAATGATGAGACTTTCTAAGCAATCATAAATAAATAGGAGAAATTTACTAAGGCTAATGAGGTGATTGTGAAGGGGGATTTAAGTATCTAGACTTGAATCTGTACATCCACTACTCCCTAAAACCATCAGAATCTAGTCATTGAAATGTATATGGTGGCAGGAGTCACAAGTAGAAGAGATAATGGGAAAATGTAAGGCATGCAATATTTGGGGCCATTCTATTATGGATTATTTGGTAGGTAAAAAAGGAAAAAGCTTGGAAGCTTGTGTCATTGAGGACAAACTAGCAAATCTCTTAGATATGAGAGAGAAGGATGGTGATATGTTTTTTTTGTGTAGATCCTAATCAGACCTAGAGGTTAACTTTCCCCCACTTTATTTAGTGCAATTTCCCCCCATATCTTTTCTATGGAGGTGTGGGGGTAGTGTCCTCATGATGGGGTCAAGGGGAAACACCTCTTGCTAGGTCAAAAAGCAGTGCCCCTTGCGAGGTCTTAGAGAAGAGCCCCAAGCATGCTCCCTATCACAATAAAGGGAAAGGTCGAGGGGCAACACCCCATGAGGCCAAAAATTACTTTATGATTATGAAAGGTATTGAGAGGTATTTTTGTATTAGATGACATATTCTAGCCCTAATTTTGTAAGCGACAAATCTTGTATAAAATGGCTTGGAGTTAGGGATTTTATGATATATGATGATTAAGTAGCTCCTTGTGGCAGTATTGAGTTGCAAGGGATTATATATTGTAATCAAGTTGAAATTATTAGATAATAAGAATATTGGACTTGTTGTTTGGTGGATGTAGCCCAAGGATTGGGTGAACCACACTAAATCTTTATGTCTTGTGTTCTCTTATGTGTATTTTATTCCTTTGTGATCTTGGTTATATTTGCATGTAATTGTTATTTATGTTTGTTTAATCCTAACAATATGGAAATCAGCCCTAGTGACAACACTCCTAATCCAAGCTTTGAAATCCCATCAAATGAACTCAATTATCCTATTGCAGAGGTGAGTGTTGATTTATTCACCTGATCTAGAATTACTCTTGAGTCCTTGATTTAGGCAATAGATCTAGCTACGAAAAACCAAGAGATGATAAATGAGAATCAAGCCACCCTTGATAATAAAATGTTAACTTTCGTGGAGATCATTCAACCTAAGGCATCTTCGTTGGTGGCAAGAGGACCAAATCATATTTCTGAAGGACCCAAGGAGAATGATTTCAATAACAAGCTTGGGGATCTGGTTATTAATGATTGGGGTAAGGAGTCTTCAAGGTCATTTACTAGTGTGGAGATAGAATTGAATAGGACAAAGGTCTCTAGAAAGGAGACTATAAATGAGGATGATCTGTTTGGGTTCAAGGAGGAAGATGGCATTGAGGATTTTAGTTCAATCAAATAGACAAAGGCCAAATCATCTAAAGTGAATCTTGGGAGCCAACATTTCTGAGGTAGATGATTGATCCAACAAATTTTAGAAGATATTGGAAACATGAAGGGGTAGAAAAAGCTCATATCAATGAGTGATTTAGTCTCTCCTAGAAAGAAATGAAATTCCTTACTTAGAATGTTAGGGGTTGCAATGCTCCCAACAAGAGATGCCTAATCAAATGAGGTTTTGATCAAGAAAAAGTAGCTGTAGTTTGCATCTAAGAAACTAAAATGGATGTGGAGTATGCGGCTAGAGTATTTGGTGTAGGCAATAGTGGTCTAGTTTTTTTTGTAGGCTATTGGTGTATCTAGTGGCTTGGGTACCCTTTAAACACCAAGGACGAAAAATCTTGAATTGGTGTCATACTCAAGGAACTAACAATTGGTGAAATTTAGTTCCTTAACTATCAACTTTACTAGGAATTTAATCAAAGTTTATGGTCCAATCAAATCATACTAGAATAAGCAAGTATGTGAGGAAATATCTCATGTTGTGAGCATGATTCTTCAATGAACAATTATTGGGGTGAGAGACTTTAATGCAACCTTATACTGTCAATATTCCCAATAGAGTGCAATTAGATTTCTAGGAATTTGTAACTTCAAATGGATTGTGGTAAGTTGTTGCAAAAGGTGGCTCTTTCACTTGGACAAATAGGAGAGAAAACATTTAAAGTATTTTAGAAAAATTAGATCAAATTTTCCTACCTATAAATTAGAATGTATTGCCTTTGCTATTCGAAGAAAATATCATGGGGTTCTCAAGGTCAGACCATTTCACATTGACCTTTATAGTTCATAAGGATGGGGTTCCTACAAAATGTCCTTTCAATTTTGAATTGATGTGGTCTAGAGAGAAAGGTTTCATGGATTTGTTATTAGATTAGTGGTGGTCTTCTCCTAAGGATAAGGACAAATCAGCCCTCCAATATTCATGAATCGAAAAAAATTAAAATTAAAACTAAAATCTTGGAATAGGGTCCATTTTTTAAATTATTTTGTAGAAAATGAAATATTAGAAGGTGATTTGGAGGATCTAAATGAAAGGTGTTAGTTGAAGGTATGGACCTAGTGGATTTTGAAATAGAGAAGGATTTTCTTTCCCACTAGAGAGAAATCCTACAAAGACAATAGGTTTATTGGAAACATAAGTCTCATGAGACTTGGTTGAAGGAAGGAGACTACAACACCAAGTTTTCCATAGCTCAGTCAAAGCCAGAAAAAGTTTCAATAGAATCATTTCAATTATCCTGAGCAATGTATCAATTTCAAAGGATGTTGATACCATTTATAAGGAAGTAGATGAGTATTTTTCAAAGCTTTGGAGTGGAAATCTTGTTGATAGAAATGATGCTCTGAGGGAGATACTGTAAGTTATTCCAAGTTTGGTTTCAGAAGGGGGTAATTGGATGTTGATAACCCTAGTCACTATGGAGGAACTAAGAATAGTCATCTTCAACATGGTCGAAGATAAGTCCTTAGGGCCTAATGGATTTCAAGCAATTTTTTAGTAGAGATTTTGGCTTTTGTTGAAATCTAAATAATTAGGTGTCGTTGAGGAGTCAAGGACAAATGATCTCATATTCAAAGACTTTAATAATACTCTACTTACCTTAATCCCAAAGTAAAATAAACCAATGTCATTTGATGAATTATGGCCTATCTTGCTATGAAACATAATCTATAAAATCATTTCTAAGATATCAACAAATAGGTTGAAGACGATTCTCAATAAACTAATATCCCTAGAGTAGATTTGCTCCTGATAGGAACATTGTGGATGGAATTATATTACCACATGAAGTGATTCATTCGACAATGTTCAATAACAAGAGGTATATGATGCTCAAATTGGATATCCAAAAAGCTTATGATAGGGTAGAACAAGGCTTTCTACTAAAGTTACTGAAACACTTTAGTTTATGTAGTAGCTAGATCGAATGGATAGGTGGGATGATATTAGGATACAAAGATTTTTTCCTAGTCAATGAAAGCCCCTAAGGTTATTCACAGGGGATGTGTCAAGGTGACCCAATTTCACAATTTCTATTCATTCTCTTGGCAGAAGTTTTAGGTAGAACCATAGAAAGGAAGAGGCAAAATGGTTAATAGAAAGGTATATGCATTGTAAGGGGACTTGAGTACACATTACATTCACAATTTGCACACAACACATGTTTCTGTGGGGTTGCCCCAATGGAGGAAGAAAGAATTATGACTTCTACCCTTGACTCTTATAGTCTAAGATTAGGGCAGTTCGTGAGCTGGAATAAGTTAGAAGCTTTCTTCTTCAACACTAAAATTGGCTCACAACATGCAATAGCAAGGTTCTTTGGAGTTTGAATTGGAAGATTATCGGGCAAATTCTTGGGAATGCCTTTGTTTGAAGGGATGGGGAAAGCCAATTACTAGAAGGATTTGGTAGGTATTTCTCACACTTGGCATGATGGGAAAGTAAATGGCTAACTCTAGTAGGAAGGTTGCTGATGCTAAAGACAATCCTAATTTTCTCTATGTCATGTCTCAAGATTCATCGAAAGGTGATTAGTTTGATTCAATAGAGGGCACACATCTTTTTATGGAAATCATGAGCAAGATAAAGTGCCTCTAATGGTCTAGGACACAATATGCCAATCAAAAGGAGGGGGTGGAATGAGGCCAAGGAGCTGGAAACTTCTCAACACAACCATGGGTGTGAAGCTTATCTAGCAAATGTATGTGATGCCTAAACAGAGATGGGTGGTGAAAGTGCTAAGAGTCAAATTTTTGGACACTATGGATCGAATGAACAACTCCTGACATTAGCAAATTTTCCTAGGGGATTGACCTTATGCAATTTCTAAATTAGTTGCAGAAGCCTATTAACAGATCATGTATCCTGACAAGTTGGTAATGGTTAGAAATCTAATTTTTGGCATGATTTATGGGATGGTTAGGAAATTTTGGGGGATGAAAGGATTTCTCAATCAATAATTGATTAGACAAAGAGCAGTTGGGGTGAGAAGGTTGTGGATTTTATGGACCCTCTATCTCATATGAAAGGTATTCCTCAAATGGAAATACCCTACACTCTTTGATATTCTTGTTGCGAATCAAATTGTACTAAAGAATATTTTTAGAAAATCCTCAATCATTGGTTCTAGAGAGTTAGACTCCCTTTTTTGGTGTGGGTCAAAGAGTGGTAATTACTCTATGAATGCGGGCTATACTCTACTGGAGAATTACCATAAGAAAGTGGAATAGGAAAGTAGTTTGTGTTGGCATAACTCCTATCTTCCTAAGGCAGGAGCCTTTACATGGTTAGCCGGGAATGGGCAAATTCTCATTGGAGATAGAATGGTGTAGCTAGGTTTAACAAACAAATTTAGGTGTGCTCTATATTAGCAGGTGGAAGAGCCATTGGATCACATTTTTCTCAATTGTGATTTTATTCAGAAGGTTTGGCATTCCATTTTCCAAAAGCTAAATTGGCAAGAGACCATGGAAGCAAATTTTAAAAAATTGGCTAAAAGCTTAGTCGAATCCAAAATAGTCCTCCACCTTTGTAGTGATGTGGAACATCTTTCCACCCACAACATCGTGGGAAGTCTAGAAGGAGCAAAACATGAGTGTTTTCTAGGACAAGGTAGAGGAAATCTCAAGGTTTTTAGTCTATTTGGAATGGGGGATCTCTGAACTAGTATCAAGAATAAACCCAAGCAAGGTCTTATTTCTTCAAAGGGATGTTATGACTCAATGGAGTAGGCCAAATGGGCCCAAGAGGGAGCATCCTCTTTTTCCTGTGAAGGAAATTCTAAAAGTTAGTTGCCCCCAAGATAAATCAAGAATTTTTTTGATTGTGCATCAAAGTGGAACACAAGCCCATTAGGAATCAAGATTGTAGCAAAGAATGCAGGCACAAATACTATTGCAATTGCAATAAAGAAAGTTTGTAGATGGAACTAATAATCGGGTAGAATGCTTGATGATAATCAAAGTAGTCCTAATGGGTATCAAACTTGGGATCTGCAATCTTCATCTTGAAGGAGACTTGCACATTGTGCTTAACGAAATCCTTAAAGGGGAAATCGATACGTGGTATCTAAATAGATATATTAAAAAAAAATGCACATTGTTGGGAGAAGTGGAAAAATTTAGAATATTTCATGTTCTGAGAGATGTTAACTCATTAATTGATAAGTTATCCAAGGTTGATGCGATGAGACCATCACAAGACAATTTGGAACTTTTTGAGGACTTTAGTACAATATTTCTAGAAGATTTAGATTTGTAGTGGATCAAAGGATTTGAAATGATCATGCACTAGCTTAAGGTGGTTTCAAGGGTCAACGTGTCTTTACTAGAAGGGAAAAGTGTTATTGGAGAGGGAAGTTCAAGTGGAGTTGGCATTGGTCTGGGGTCTATCACAAGGCACAGGGCAAAGGAGGTAGGGTTGAGCCGAGAGGCAGAGATCCCCAACTTCACTAAGGAACAGGTTGCAAACTAGTTTTGTTACTGAGCTAGGGTTTTGTGTCCATGGGCTTGGTTTTTGTTTAGTCTGGGTGCCATATTTTTGTTGATCATTTCAATATTATTAATGGTTGTAATAGGAAATATGTAGATGTTTCAACCACTTCTTGGGCTCCATTTTTATCACTATCTGACTCCCCCCCATGTATGCAACTATTTTTTGATAATGAAATACTTTATGACTGATAAAAGAAAGGGTCACCCAACACCAAAATAGGAAGTTAAAACATATCTCAATGATAAAGGTCACATTACCACCTGACCTCATGGAACCAAAAAAAGACCCACTCCCTCTATATTGAGGATATAACAATAGACTCCATACATATGTCAAACCATAAGATCAATAACAAGGATTAAGGATGGAATCTTGAAAAGTTGTCTAATTTCAAGGTCAATTCTCAACTATATAGGTAGTACACATTAATCTAGAGGAAAAAACACATGTAGAAAACCTAAGATATATATATATATAGGGAAGTGTCATCACATACATCTAACTCTTGAGACTCATCTTGGATGCCTCTTTGGACCCCAACACTCAAGTGACAATATGCAACATCAATAAACCTTTCATATAGACAAGGCTACTAACGATGCAAGACCTCACTCAAGAATCTTCTCATCCTCTCATCCTAGTCAAGACCTCAATCAAGTACTCAAGTATCAGTGAGGAAGGTGTCTTATTAATATTTCTATCCTAGTAAATTTTATTATCACTTTATTAAGTTACTTACAATAAGTGATATGGGCAGCCACTTGTGGGCTCTGATGTTTATTGCAAGCCACTCTCATCCATACACCTTGATAACTTACCCTAAGCTTATAAAGCATAAACACTCTCATAAATCAAATCAAAGTAATAATCAAGTATGGTTCTATAAAGAAGGTAGCAAGAACAGACACACACACACACACACACACACACACACACACACACACACACACACACACACACACATTAATTTGCAAACCATAATCATCGTAAGTACATGTGGGTCCTCAAACCACATCGTACTAGATCCAAGAATTATCCTCAAATCATAATTCTCACAAGTATATATGGGTCCTTAAATCACAATATAACAAATCCAAGACTAGTCCTAAAACCATTACATAACACACTCTCAAAAGTACAAAATACACGAGCATAGAAAATTGGTCGGGAAAGAGTAATTCTAATTGAAACATTGACAAAACTTACTTAACATAAACAAGATCACATGAACCCCCAAGCCTCTATGTAGAATCCCTATAGCCAATGTAAATCCCATTATACCCAATATCCCAGAATATAATAAATACATATACCATCACATAAATAGTCTCTGATGAATAAAAGTTCAATTTGTTTTCTAAGATTTAGTTTAACCATAAAAATATTTAAATTAAATCTCATCAAATAGAATTATTATCTTTCTATATATATATATATATATATAATTCTTTCAACTTTGACAAAGAAGACAATAACTACAATTGACAAAAGAAACCCTCAAAGAATCAACTTCAAAAATAAAAAAATCAACTCTAACCCAAAAATCAGAGTTCTTTCTTTTTTCTTAAATTGAAATTACAAAGGTTCAAACCCTACCTCAAAACCATGATGCGATTTGAAAAGAAGAGAGAACAAAGTTTCAACCGAAAATTCCAACTTTGAAATACTTTTGTTATTTTCCTCCAAAAATCCTTCCCCCTAATAATAATGAATTCCTAAGATGACAATCTCATTTAATTTATAGAAAAATCCCATAATTATATTTTTTTAAAAACAAAACACAACATTCAATTCATCACTTAACTTTATTTTAAATGATTAAGTTCTAATTTTATAATAACATACATTTTAAGTTAGGCAAGAGTCTACAACACAACAGTAAATTGTGAGCCTCTTATATGAGAGGTCTTGGGTTCAACTCTATACAAGCTTAATAAATAATAATAATTAATTAATGAATCTTGGCTTTGGCCTCTTACCGCTAAAAAAAGAAGAGTACCTCTAAAGCTCATTATTTAATTTCAATTTATTTAAAATATACAACTCTACTAAAAGTAATAATTCCCATTCATGCAAATCACTAAACTCTTAACTTAAATCATAATTCAATTTTACTAAATTGAATGTGGAACTTTAATTTCATATTAATATTTAATTGATAATTTATATGTTAGCACACTATAATTTAATTATAATTAATAAATTTATTTAAATATAATATGCAACTCAACCTTTAAGATCAATTCATATTATTTGTGCAATTTAGTTTTAGTTTTTAATCTAATGATTAATTAAAGCTTTTAATTCTACAACTAAAATTTTAATTGAAGTTTGTTAAGGTATTTAATTAATTCATCACACTCAAATGTATTATTATTTAATACCCTAGTAATCATAAGATTTAATTATTCCTAAGCCATAATTAATCTTAATAAATTCATTTCACCAAATAAACACATGACAAAAGTCACATGAATGAACTAGGTAGAAATAACTCAAAATACTATCACACTCAAGATTAGGTTCACGAACTCATGTCATCTTGACAAATTTAGATAGATAGTCAGTCAAATACATGTCCATATTTTAGGACAATGATGTCTTAGGATAGGATCGAGTCTATATATTATCTCCCCTCTTACCGTTTAGATATTGTGATAGGCACAAGCATCCTAGCAATTCAGGGAAGTCGATGAAACCTTCATAAAAGATGAGCGTGTACAATTATATATCTATATAATATACAATGGAAGGAAGTTGTACATCATGTAGATCCTGACTCATAGATGACTACAACTCCCTCCCTTAACCACATGAGAAACATCAAGGAGAAATGTAAAATAGACACACACACACACACACACACACACACACACATGCAAGTATGGGGTAAGTAATCCATAATCATAAATAACATCATAACTTATACATAATCCTTATAAAAATAATCAACACACACAAATGAAAAGTGGTTCAAAAGATTCTAACATTAATACTAAAAAGTAAACTATCAAAAGGGTATTATGACTTACCTTGGTCTCCCCCTATTTGTTAAGGACACAAAGTCTGATTTCTAGAACTCTATTTTGTAGTGTACCCAAAAGAAGCTTATTGAATGGAAGGGTAGGCTCCTTGGCAGTTTTGGTAAACTTCAATTACTTGTTACCTCTCTTTAGGGCCCCAACTTATTTTATATCCCTTTTAAAAATATTAGGATCTATGGCTGACAAACTCAAGAAAATTTCAAACCACTTTTTAATGGTTTGGAACATAAGAGAAAAATAGACTCCCTCTTACAAGTTTGGATAAGGTTTGCTTTCCCAAACATCCACAAGATTTCCAGCCTTAACAAGGCCCTTATGACTAAAATTGTTTGGAAGTTGGTCACTAGTGTTGATTGTTTGATGCATGATCATAGATGAAAAATACCTTAATAAGGAGTGCTTTAGTAAGCTTTTTGCCACCAAGAAGTTGTAGTAGGGTTCCAAAATCTAGAACAATAGCCTCAAATGCAAAACTCTCCTCTTTTTTGGGGTGAATTGGCAGCTTGAAAATGACAAAGACATCATATTTTTGGAGGATAGATAGTTTGGAAATTTTACTCTTGAGATTGGGAGGTTTAATCCAGTGAAAAAACTACCTAAAGCCTCGTACGAGTGACCACATTGTCAATTATATTGACCATGGTAGATGGAAGGACCTACCTTTACTTTTTATTGACAAACTTGAGCATAGCAATTATACCCAGGAACTTATGGCTATGTTGCAGAATGTTAGAGTCCCTATGTTTGACAATGTTGATAGAATTAGTTGGTCCCCACTTAGTCAAGTGTTTTTTCTGTTAAATCTTCCTACATTATTCTCATCTAGGAGTTGGGTGATCCTTTATGTTGGATGAAATTTTGGGATTCCCAATTTATTACCAAAAACATTTTCTTCTAGTGGGTTGTTAACATGGTAAAATATTGACCTAGAACAATATGGTTAAAAGAGGTTTTAGTTTAGCCAACATAAGTATTATTTGCAAAAAAGAGGAGGAAAACATAAATCATCATTTTATTCACTTTGAGTATGCCTATAAAATTTGGCAATAGGTCTTCACCAAACTTAATGTGTATTGGGTTGTAAATTTTGACATATAGAAATTAATTTTGGATTAGCAATCCCCCTCTCTACATCCCTTCCATCTCCTCTGCCATCAAATCCCCCCATGTTTTTTGGTACATTTAGTAGGAACACAATATTAGAATCTTGGAGATGTTGAATTGGCCTTGATGTTGATCTCCACCTTGGCCTCCCATTAGAAGAGCCCAACCAACCCCCTTTATTGTTGACATTCACATTGCGAAACCTCTCCAAGGGGCTTGATTGCTTTGAAAACATCACATTGTTGGTTAGGCAAGCTGCCAAGTGGATTCCTCCCTAACCTAATTGGGATAAACTAAATTTTGAAAGTGCTATTAATAATGACACTTAGGCAGGAGGAGGCATCCTTAAGGACCACAAAGGGTAGGTAAGAGTGACATTTTCTAGCCCCATCCATGATCACACTATCAATCAAATGGAAGGTATGCCCCTTCTTTGGGGGCTTAATTTTTCCCTCTCTATTGTTATCAAAAGACTTGAAATTGAAGGCAATTCAAAAATCATTATTGATGCTATCAAAGGCAAGGCATTGGTTAGATGGAAGGTTGATACAATTCTAAAGGATATTAGAACACGTATCTCTAAATTTGGAGATGTCAAGGTTATGGACACTTACGGGGAGGGATGTTCGATCATTGATTCCCTTGTTGTTGTTGGTTTCTGATTAAATGGCTTACAATGCTGGCATGTTTTTAATCAGCTCTCAAAGTCTACCTCATGCTTTCTTAGGTAGGAGGGGTAAAAAAACCCCAACATTCAAAATAATTGGTAACTTTTTACCTTCTTGTTGACATCACTTTTGGTGCTAGAAAAACCAACAGGCCTCTTTTTCAAATTAAAAAAAACACGTTTGCTAATGATCACCAACTGGACCCTTTCTTTGGAATTGATATTTTCTTTGCTAAGTGTCTTTACATATGTGAGCATATTGCAATGGATGTCTAATCATTATTTATTATGGAGCTATCACAAAATGGTTAATTTTGGCAACTTGCTAATGTAGTTAGATTACATCAAGGATTTGACGACTCCTTTTTTTTCCAATTTCCCAAATTTTGTGTTGATCGAGTGTGGTTGGTGAGCATTTATTTTAGGATCATTATTATTTCATTCTTTCTTCATCTTTCCATCATTGGTGATATTGTGTGTTGCATTTGTAATTGTGGGAGTCAATTGCTCTATTTTGGAAGTTTCTCTATGTGAGTTTGGAAATGTGTGGTGATAGACTTAGATTTTAGCCTGATAAAATTGATGACCAATATAAATTGACCCTAAGGTCATGTCTATTTGTAAAGGAGGGATTCTCCCTTTCATGGAGAATATGATTGGTCACAATGAGCACATCTTTTGTCAATACATTTCTACTTGGAATAAATGAAGGGTGACAATGAATGACATCTCATTTAAGATAAATGAAGAGGTGATCAGAAAAACCATGGGGTTCTCCATTGAAGACCAAAAATGGAAGAAAAGAAGTTGTACTCCAAACCAAGCCAATTTGAACCAGTTCTTTGGCCTGCCCATAGAATAGATTGTCAAGAAATATGGGGGTTACAATTGTGAAGACTTGCCAACTATTTGACTTCAGGTTTGTGCTATCATCATGAAGTTTTTTACATTGAAGAGCAAACATGTTGTCTCCCATTTTTATGACCTCTTGTTTCTCAATCAATTGAGAAACAAGGATTTTATCTCCATTCGTTTCTTTCTTTGCTTTTTATGGAAAGTAATATCTCTAAAATGACTAAAGCAAAAACATTAGGGAAGAATTTAACTATTTTACTTTAGGGCTTTAATATTTTTCCTTTACAAGTTTCATTTGGCTCTCTATCCCACACTCAATATCTTTGTCCAAGTTGTCTTGCAACAACCCTTACCCTTGCCATTACGTTCCACCCATGAGAAAAGCCTCCTCCCCCCCTCTAGTACAAGTAGAAAACATTGTGTCAAGAACCTCTTTAGGAGCACAAACTGCTAGGATAAGTCCCACATTTCAGATTCTCTTGACAAAAACAAGAATAAAAAAGTGGAGAACACCACACCTAAGCTGAAATCCCTTAAAAAGCCAAAAATGTTGTCTGCAATGTCGACTATGAGGTCATAATTATTGAAATCCCCCACTGCTCTTAATTTGCTTGCTAAGGAGAAGGGGAATGAGTGATCAAGGAACAACATATTGAGGACTCAGAAGATATGAAATGCAATTCTGTGAAAGACATAGAGAAGGATTTCTCCTATAATATCTCTGAAAGCCCCAAGCATGACATGTCCCTTGCTCCTATGACTAACCCTCACTTTGCCCCCCTCCCCTAAGATAGACCCAGTCAATGTGGCTATTGAAGAAATCCAAACAAAAGAGGCTCCTTCCAATGGGCATGCCCTTGGTGGAATTGTTGGCAAATTTAAGCACCAAATTGCTAGCTTGGATAGTGTTGTTTAGCATTTGAAGGACAAGGTTATTGGTTTGAACAATATGCTACAAGATCAATAAATTTGTGCTAAAAATGATGCATGTTTCTACCCTTTGCCTTTTACATGAGAGTGTCTAGTGGGAAGTTGATTGGGGACGAGGACAACAAGGACTTGTAATAATTCTTCAATGAGGAATGAGCCAATGTGCTGTTGTCCAAAAGCTTGGTGGGGGGGAGAGACTGATGTTGGTTATGAGTGCTTTTATTTTTTTCTATAGTTTTGGTCCTTGGGGTTGTTTCAAAACTATCTTTAATAGCTTAGATGCTATGCTAAACTAGTTATGGTTTTACCTTGTGCGACATAATTGACTTTATAAGTTCAAGACTTATTATTATGGTAGCTATAGTTTCTTATATAATGTTTGGTTCCATGACAGGGGGTAGTGGTTTATTGGTTTTTGGATCATTACTTTTCATAGAGGTAGATAAATGTTGTTGTTTTATGTTTCACTATAGATGCTATCAATCTACCATTAATAGTTGTCTAGATTTTTGGTGCTTTTGTGCTTGAGACCAACACCTTAATTTGACTTATGCTTTTATAAAAAAAAAACAATGTTCTATTCATTATTATGACAAGTGTACTCTTTAAAAACTACTTTTATTAAAACTTAAATCATTAAATTTGAATAAAAAATTACACATTTATTTAAATAAAAAATTACACACTTAATTAAGCTGATAGAATATTTGTGGGAACTTTGTTCCCGAAAATTAAATTTTTGACGATTTTTTTTTTAGTTGGTCGAGAAAGTTGTTAATTTGACCAGAAAATTGAAAATCCTTCCCATTAATTATTTATCGGCAAGTTTTTATCTCACTCCACTTTTAACTCTTGTTTTGATATTTATTAGTCGTCATCACTATTGCTTTTCTTTTTCTATTTATTAGTTGTGATCTCCTTTTCATTTAACTTTTGATTTTTAAAATTGATTTAAATTTTAGTTTTTAATTTTTAATTTTTATTTTTAAATCGGTAAATGGCCAAGGCCATGATAATTTTTATTAAATAAAATGGTAAATTACAAAAGCTTTCTCCATTCAAACCAGCACTGGTAGGAAAGAACAGAGAAGAAAACCTCCAATCTTGCCCAGGACAAAAGTCATATATTATTACAAATGTTAAAAGGGGCATACCCCAATAAATTGTTATCTTAGATAGTATATAAAATTAAATTAAATCAATATAGGGGCATACCCCTAAAAATTACAGTTTCCTCAAGTCTTCGGAAGCTGCTGTTGGAAGATATTAAACTAGAATCAAAATCCTCATCCTGCTATGAAACGAATCTACCTTACATAAAAGCTCTCCAGCTAGCTAAACACAAAACATGGTTAGTAATCAAACATAAATGTACCAAGGATAATTCTACCAAGACATTGGAATAAAAGACTCCATCCCTACTTGAATTAATGTTAAAAAACCAAACCTTAAGATTGGTTTATAAAAAAGGCAGACCGATAGTACTCACATTTGAACAACAATATTAACAAACTACAGTTTACTCCCCATACTACCTTGGGAAATGATAGAGGCAGCATAGGATAAATCCTACAGTCTTAACCTAACCTATGACAATTGTTAAAGAGATTAGCATAGCTTCATACAAAGAGGCAGCATTGGATAAACCCTACAATCTTATCCTAAACTATAACAAGAGTTAAAGAACTTAGAGAAGATTCATACGAAGGCTAGGAATAGACTTTAAAAATCCATACTATGAAATCTTTACTATTAACTCGACCTTTAAAATTCTCATGCCTACTCCACAGAAGGTTAACCTCCACACAGAAGCTCTCCTAAGCCATTCCAATGTGCCCTGATACTGTTGTTGGCTGAGAGCTTCCTACAAATCTAACTCAAATTTTGTGAAGAACCTCCTTATAGCAATATCGTGAGAATGCTCGAAATAACAGAATACAAAGTGATAGCAGAACTCAGAATGAATCTACTGATCGCAGGCCACTTCGAGGGGGTAACCTCCTTTGAGCAAGCTCAATACAATAAATTCGTCCGTGCCCATCAAGGGCCTCAACCTATTCTTATATACTGAGTACGATCTAGAAAAGTAATACTACCTATGCATGTGGGATAATAAAATATACTCACGGGACGACTTACAAAGCATATGCGTCCAACAACACTACTCTGACAAAATAAACAGAAGGAACACACAGGTTCCTAACATCCCCTCTCCCTTAGAAAAAAGCTTTGTCCTCAAAGCTTAAGGTGTGGAAATTGTTGTTGAATCTGAAGAAGGGGTTCCCAGGTAGCATCCTCTGGTTGCATGCCATGCCACTGAATCAAGACCTCAGAGATGGAGCGAGAGCGAAGCTGGCGAGTGCGCTGGTCAATGATTGCCACCGGCTCCAGGATAATGGATCCTTCCGTATCCATTTCAGGGAGAGTAGTTTGTGCTCTGACAGTGGTACCCAGAACTTTCTTTAGACAAGAAACATGAAAGACTGGATGAATGCGGGAAGAAGGAGGAAGTTCCAGTTTATAAGCAACTGAACCAATCTTCTACAGAACCTTATAAGGCCCATAAAATTTTGGGGCCAGCTTATGACGCCCTTTCAGCTTTAGGGAGGATTGTTTGTATGGCTGTAGACGAAGAAAAACCATATCCCCAACTTGAAATGAGTGCTCAGAACGGTGTTGATCTGCTTGTTGTTTCATCCGATTACGGGCCATGTGAAGATTATCCTGTAAGGTACGAAGAATCTGATCCCTACTGCGGAGAACTATGTCAACTGCCTGGACTGGTGAGCTGTTGGGAGTGTAGGGAAGGAGCATTGGAGGTGCCTGACCATAGACTGCTTCATATGGAGTCATTTTAGAGGCAGTGTGGTAAGAGGTATTGTACCACCATTCAGCTAAAGGGAGCCACTTGGCCCATTGATGTTGCTATTCGGAAGTGAAGCAACGAAGATAAGTTTCCAAGCATTTATTGACAATTTCAGTTTGACCATCAGTTTGTGGGTGATAGCCCGAACTCATCTTCAGGTTGGTGCCAGTTTTCTGAAACAGTTCAGTCCAAAAATGACTGGTAAAAGTTGCATCACAATCAGAGACAATGGAAGAAGGGAGTCCATGAAGACGAAATATCTGGTCCATGAAGATTTGTGCAACAGAGGAGGCAGTATAGGGGTGGCTGAGGGCACAAAAATGACTATATTTCGAGAGACGATCAACCACAACCAAGATCACTGTCTTGCCACCGGATTTAGGAAGCCCTTCAATGAAATCCATAGAAATATCAGTCCAAATCCGTGTAGGGATGGGCAATGGTTCGAGCAAGCCAGGAAGGAGGGTCGTTTCACCCTTGTGGCGTTGGCAAGTATCACATTCAGCCACCATCTGTTGAATCGTCTGTTTCATCCCTTTCCAAAAGAAGTTTCTCCTTGCTCGCTCATAAGTTTTAAGGAAGCCTGAGTGCCTTGCTGAAGGAGAAGCATGGAGTTCATAAAAAATAGCCTGATGTAGAGCTGGGTTCTGAGGAAGCACTAGCCGACCCTTGTATCGAAGAGAAGCACCATCCCAAGAGTAATGTGGTATAGCAGAAGGATTATTGGCTAGCTGGTGAATGATTTGAGATAAAGAAGAGTCACTGTCATAGCCCTGCTGAACAGACGCTAACCAATTGGGAATGGGCATAGAAATAGCGGAAAGGGAAGCTTGATTATCAAATGTGCGAGAAAGAGCATCTGCCACAATATTCTCCTTACCCTTCTTGTAGGTGATCTCATAATCATACCCCATGAGTTTGCTGACCCATTTCTGTTGTGTAGGAGAGGATACCCGTTGTTCCAGGAAGTATTTCAGACTTTGGTGATCGGTTCTGATGCAAAAATGACTCCCTAAGAGGTATGGCCGCCACTTCTGTACAGCATGCAAAATAGCCATCATTTCTTTTTCATAAGTAGAGAGGGCTAGATTCTTACCAGAGAGGGCTTTGCTAGTGAACGCAATAGGATGGTCATCTTGCAGGAGAACAGCACCCAATCCATTGCCGCAAGCATCACTCTCAATAGTGAAGGGTTTGGAAAAATCCGGCATCGCGAGAACAGGTGTACTACACATAGCCTGTTTCAGTTGTTCAAATGCAGTCTCAGCAACAGGGGTCCAGGAGAAGGCATCCTTTTTTAACAGAGCTGTCAATGGTGCTGCAATTTTCCCGTAATCTTTGACAAACTTGCGGTAGTAGCCAGTCAACCCCAAAAAACCCCGAAGGCTCTTGAGAGTTTTAGGATGCGGCCAAGTTTTCATGGCATCTATTTTTGTAGGATCCACCCGCACTCCATGGTGTGCAACAATATGCCCGAGATACTCCACTTCCTCCTGGCCAAACACACATTTAGATAGTTTTGCACAGAGTTGATGATCAGAGAGAAGTTGCAAGACAAGCTCCAGATGATGGAGATGCTCAGCCCAAGTTTTGCTATATATGAGGATATCATCAAAGAAGACCAGAATGAATTTCCGGAGGTATGGTCGAAATATGTTATTCATCACTGCCTGAAATGTTGAAGGAGCATTCGTGAGGCCAAAGGGCATGACTAAAAATTCATAGTGACCATCATGTGTGCGGAAGGCAGTTTTAGGTATATCCTCCTCATTAACCCGAATTTGATGATACCCAGAACGAAGATCTAACTTGGAGAAAAAATGAGCCCCATGAAGTTCATCAAGAAGTTCATCAACAACTGGAATGGGAAACTTGTCCTTTATAGTGAGATGATTAAGTGCTCGGAAATCAATGCAGAGTCGCCATGACCCATCTTTTTTGCGAACAAGCAGAACTGGAGAAGAAAAGGAACTGGTACTAGGGCGAATAATACCTTGCTTCAGTAAGTCACGGACAAGTATCTCGATTTCGGTCTTCTGATGAAATGGGTAGCGGTAGGGCCTGATGTTGGGCGGAACACTGCCAGGAAGGAGCTGAATACGGTGGTCCTCTGGACGAGAAGGAGGTAATCCCACAGGTTCAGCAAATACACCAGAATACTTGTCCAAAATGTGTTGGAGATCGGCAGGAGTGCTAGAGACTGTTGATGGCTGCATCTGAATGGAATGGAGCTGAGCGATGACACCATGTGAATTCTTCTTAAGAAGTTTTTCCATACGGTGTGAACTGATGATGTTGAGAGACCCTGGTTGTAAGCCTTTCAAAGTGTATTGGTGCCCCTCGGCTGAAAACTGCATCCAAAGTTCAGCAAAATCCCAGAGAATGGGGCCAAGAGTGCGTAACCATTGGGCACCCAAAACCACATCACAGCCACCTAAGGGTAAGGCAAACATGTCAGAGCGCATGTTATAATCTCCAATAGAGAGACGCACATTGCGACATTTCCCTTTACAAGGTAAAGTGCCCCCATTGGCAATCATGACTTCAAAGCTAGAGCAGGGATGGATAAAGCAATCAGCCTGTTTGGCTATTCGTGGATCAATGAAGTTATGAGTGCTACCAGAATCAATGAGTATAGTAAGAGGGATCTTCTTGAAGAAACCCTGGACCCGCATGGTTTGTGGAGTAGTGACTCCTGCCAAAGCATGGACAGATATCTCTGGTGGAGCTTCTGGTGAAGGAGGTTCAGGCTGGTGAGGCTCAACCGCATCATCCACTGTTTCCTGAGCATCTACATATTCTTCCAGTTCCGGTGGAGAATCCACATCCAAGAGATAGAGCTTTTGCTGAACACATCTATGGCCCCGCGACCATTTTTCATCACAATTATAACAAAGCCCTTTGTCTCGCCTGACTCGCATCTCTGTTTCAGACAAGTGCTTGATCGGAGTAGTTCTGGGAGCTGGTATGACTGGAGGGTTGTGAGAACCTGTATTTCTGAATGGAACAAAATTAGATCTGGAGCGTTGTAGAGCACTAATCTTGTCTTCCGCTAACTTAGCCAACCCAAGGGCTTCCATCATTGTAGTAGGTCGAAACATTTTGACTTCTGAGCGAAGTGCATCCTTCAGACCACTGACAAAACAACTACGGAAGAATTCATCAGACAAGCCCTCTGTGTGATTAGCTAATTTTTCAAACTCTGTCTGGTATTCTCTTACAGTGCCTGTTTGACGCAGTTTAGTAAGTGCTCCTGTGAAATCATCAAAGGAACTAGGGCCAAAGCGCTCCAAAATGAGGGTGCACAATTCTCTCCATGTTGGGCCTACATTAGCCTTGATGTACCAACGAAACCATTGAAGAGCTTCATGTTCCAAATGAAAAGATGCAAGGGGGACTTTGTGGTTATCCAAAGTATTATGCAAGCTGAAATACTGCTCTGCCCTATAGATCCATCCAGTCGGATCAGAACCATCGAAGCGTGGAAAATCAAGCTTTGGTCCACGGAAATTGCCAGAAGAGGACCCAGTATCTCCTGAATGGTTTCGGCTCATGGCTGACTGCTGAAAGTTAAGACCCAGAATTTTGTCATCCAGATCTTGAAGTTTGGTTTTGAGGGATGCCATTTCTTCTTCCATGATTTTTGCTCCTGTACGCGTAACAACCATAAAGCAAGGTTTTTTTTTTTTTTTTTTTTTTTTAAATTTTTTTTTAGCAGTCGACTTAGAAAAATTCACTCACAGATAGAACAACTGAAAAGAGTTATTGCAATAACAAGAGATATTGGAAGTGAGAGGAACCTGAAGGCCACGACAGAAAAAAAAAAAATTGATGTAATTTCCACCCAGCGAGCCCAAGAGAGTGCTCTGATACCAGATGTGAAGAACCTCCTTATAGCAATATCGTGAGAATGCTCGAAATAACAGAATACAAAGTGATAGCAGAACTCAGAATGAATCTACTGATCGCAGGCCACTTCGAGGGGGTAACCTCCTTTGAGCAAGCTCAATACAATAAATTCGTACGTGCCCATCAAGGGCCTCAACCTATTCTTATATACTGAGTACGATCTAGAAAAGTAATACTACCTATGCATGTGGGATAATAAAATATACTCACGGGACGACTTACAAAGCATATGCGTCCAACAACACTACTCTGACAAAATAAACAGAAGGAACACACAGGTTCCTAACAAATTTCTACTTGACTAATATCAATAATCCAATTCGGACAATATTAACAATAAACATTTAGTTTGAGAGGGCTAAAACTAGGTTCTAACATATCAAAGCTTAGTGAAAACCAGAAAATGTGATTGCCATAGAGGTGGTCCCAGCCATATACATACCAGCCTTGATAACAGAGCATGAAATAGAACCCATGAGCTACAATAAAAACACTCTAAGCCCAACCGAAATTTCATTGATGTGAAATAACTAAGAAGCTCCTAGAGTACAGTGAGATATCCATTTGCAACAATTTGATTATATATTCTCAGCTTGCTTTAACCTATATCTCAAATAGTAATAACAAATTTAAATTTAAATCCTTAGAGTACTAGAATATAACTATATACCATATGCTTAAGCTACCTACCTTGACTAGATGCTAGAAGAGCATACCTTTTATAAGCTAAGCTATAGAAAAACCAATCCCTAGATTATTCCAATTGAAATCTCCCAAAAAATGTAAATTCAATTACTATAAGAAAGTCCAAACCAATTGGTTGTAACTTGTATTCGAGTCTATAAACACATATCCTTGCTCTCATTTGTGAGTTGCCAGATGAAGACAAGTAATTAACAATCCAATATAGAGAAATAGGGGGAAGAGTCCTCTGATCCTTAATCATATAATTGCACCCAATCCTTATCATACAAAAAATGAAAACCAAAAATTCTAAATGAAGATCTACAAATAAAATCATATCGAAATATCCAGGCCACAACATATCCAACAAACCTATTTAAACATAGATTTTTAGAAACTAAAAATTGGCAATGTAATGTTATAAACCATACTAATAGAGCATCCATTCACATATCCATATATCACATGCCAGTCATTAAACATCATTTAGATTGATATATAATATCATGTTATTTCATATATAGGGAGCCACATATTACTAATCAAAATCTCCTAAAAGTTTGAAATTGTCACCAATCGATACCATGCATAAATCTATTGCTATTGAACCCTAGCATTACCAAAATACATAAACCCTAAATAATATTACAATACTCAAAATATTACAACCCCTATCTACAACCTACTTCTTCCATGTCACCATTAATACTTTGGGAACCTCGTTGGCATCTTCTTCAGTGGCATTGGGTGGTAATTTGAAATTGAGCTTCATCTTGCTAGTCTTTTCGGAATTGAGGGTACTGAATTCCAGTGCATTTAGGTCATCAAATACCACACCTGGTTTGATATAGGCATTAAATAATGTGAGATAACTAATTAACTAATCGTTACCCTCATCCACAATAATTTTCCTCCATCGAAGCAAGAAATGAATGCTTGCTTCCATCCGAGGCCACTCTTTGTAAAAGGACAAACTCTCCCTTATAATCAAGGATTGCCATCGAGGAGTTGTGTCCAGATCAGCTGCACCCAGGGGAAGACTCATATACTTCTCAGGAAGAGGAATTCAGAGCTTCTCATCTATACTATAAACCACCTTCTCAAGCCCTTTTCGCCATATTGGGTTGAATATGTCAAAGCACAGCTTTACAATATCCCCTCAACCAACCTTAGCTCACACTGAAACCCCTATGAACGAGCCTATAATACTGTTTTTTTTCCTCTACGTAGCACTATAATCAAAAGCCCCCTCACTAATGGCTCAGCTTACTGTGAAACGGGTTAAATCGTCAACTGGTTTGAGCAACTGACTCCATCTTTCGAGTTTTACCTTTCCCAAAAATGCAATTGTTCTGTTTTCAGATGTATGAAAGACATGGACGTTGGTCTCCATTAGATGAATAGGGCAAGACACTAATATTGGATACAAACTTCACTAGCAAACTAAATATCTTTATCGTGATTCTGACACTGAAGCCAACTGTTTTCATCAAGTTCTGACTTCAACATGTGTTGTTGTTAAATATCCTTTAACATAATCATTCAAGATAACTCTTATCTAATCATTCCAAACATTGATGGATCAGCACGAGTTCAACCCCAAAACTTGAATATGGAAAGATCATCATGGAAAGGTGCAAGTCTATTAAGAAGCTAATTATTAGCTGGACATCTCTCAACGAACTCCTTATAGAAATGAGAGTGTGTGACCCTAGCTAAAATTAGACATAAATAAGACCAAATATAGATACCACAACCACTCTATAATCAAGGATGGTCCATCTTCTTGACCATCCACATTAAGCCTATCTCAAAATATTATATATTTCCTATGTAAATCCTTACCATTGTTAACTGAATTGCACTATCTATTAGATCTATGCCTAGATTAACCTAAGAGTTCTATCATCTATTGAAAACTAAAATTGAATCACCATCTGCTCCCTTATTTGCTAACTAATCTGCTTTTTTATTTCCTTCTCGAAATATATGACAAATTTGGTACTCTTCAAAACTATCAAGGCGCAATAGAACTTCTTTAAGTTTAGAATTAAGGATCCAATTAGGTGTGTCTTGCTTCCTTAATGCATTCAAAATAATTTGAGAATCTCCTTCGATGATGACCTTAGATACTCCTAGGTTAATACAAAGCTACAGACCTTTATCTAATGCTTCAAGTTCTGCCAAATTATTGGAGGTAGAAGGAAGGGGTGATGCTAACTTTCCTACCCTTTTGCTAGAATCATCATTTATTATGCACCCTATACTAGCTTCTCCTGGATTACCTCTTGGTGCACCATCAAAATTCAGTTTAAACCACCCATGAGGTGGAGGAGCCCATTTACAGTTAGCTCGCGCCTCTTTATTTTTCTTCAAATAAACGAGGGGAGGATTAATAAGGTTGGGCCAATTCTTTTTCATAAACCCGTCCCAAATGGAAAAGGACCCTTCTTCCTTAATAGATTTCCAAAGGTGAGAATTCAACACCTCCACAATGGACACTTCTAATTTTGAAAGAAATCTTTCTATATTCATCTCTTTATCTTGGAAAACACGTCGGTTCCTTTCCTTCCATAATTCCCACACAATGATAGAGGGACTAATGTTCCAAAGCTTAGAGTAAATCCCATGATCCAGGTAGTTGGGCCATGATAGGATGAAAGCTTGAAACAAATTTGACAGTGGTGTCGACCACATTAACTGAGATATGAGCCACTCCCAGTAGGACTGTGCAAACAAACATTTATAAAATAAATGGTCCACATCTTCATTGTTATGTTTGCATAAGACACACCAAGAAGGGTCTATAATACCAAATCTAGATAGTCGGTCAGCAGTTAGAACTTTGTTTTGGAGGGCAAGCCACAAACAAAACCTAGCCTTTAGAAGACAAGTGGCATCCCAACAGAGTTTAAGCGACATCTCCACAAGCTTCCAACTATGAGAATTGACTAAGGCCTTATAACCTTGTTTCACACTATATCTACCATCCTTAGAGCCAACCCAAATCAAGTTATCTAGTCTTTCAAATTGTTTAATACATCTTTCTAAAACAATCTTCTCAAAAACCTTTACAGAGTCGAGATCTAAACCTAAACTATCAACCTAACGCCATCTCCACTGCTGGATCCCATTGGAATAATAGTTAACTTTGTAATCCTTGACTTTATTGCCCCATAATGATGTTAACACACTTTCTAGCCTATCATAGCATGGGGATGAAGGGATCGGAGGAAGCCCATCCCAGGAGTCTTCCCAAAACAATGCTTTATCTCCCAACCCTACATCCCAAGTCAAAAATTTACTTATCAACTTTCAACATTTAGACATAAAATTCCAACTTTTTGACCCTTTTGGTAACTTGTTCATTCTGAAAAGTGACAAAGGATCAGATGGGTCAAGATATTTGTTATAGAAGATCTTGGCCCATTTGTGGTTATTTTGTGTGTATAACCACCAAATAAGTTTGGTCACCAGAGCTTCATTTTGCCATTGAGGTTTCTTGATTCCTAAGCCCCCCAATTCCTTCGATTTACATAAATTATCCCATTTAATGAGGGCTAACTTCTTATTATCATTCCTATCATTCCATAGGAAGTTTCTAAGTTTGGATTCAAATTTCACAGACATCCAATTGGATAGGGGAAGATATGCCATAGGAAAAATTGGGATGGCTGAAAGGACCGAGCTAATCTTAGTAATTTTACTGGCCTTTGAAAACCATTTATCTTTCCAACTACCTATTCACCCATCCATCTTTTCCAACGTCTCCAACCATATCTTATTCAATTTCAAGCCCTTTTCTAGGGAGATACCCAAATACTTGCATGGGAAAAGCCCCTTTTTATAGCCCATGATCCTGCATATCTGGTCTTCCAAAATAGGATTAGTATGCAGAAAGAAAATCTTTGATTTTTCTTTGTTCACTTTCTATCCAGAGGCATCCATATAGGACTAAATGATATCCTCAAAACCCTAAGCCTCTTGGATAGAACTTTTGCTGAGTAAAATTGTGTCATCTGCATATCGTTGATGCGTAATGTTAGGGAGATTTCTAGTTAAGGTGATACTTGAGATTTTTTGATTATGGTATGCTTCGGAGACCGCTCTACCAAAATAATAAAGAGGAAAGGAGATAATGGATCTCCTTGTCTAATAGCTCTAGAAATTTTGAAGAAACCCTTAGGTGTACCATTGACCAAAATAGAGATTTTTGGCATAGAAATGAATTTAAAGATAAGATTGATCCATTGATGAGAGAAACCAAAAGCCTCAAGGACCTTGCAAAGGAATTGCCAATCAACCATATCATAAGCCTTTTGAATGTCTAATTTCATGAACATACAGGGTACTTTGTCTTTGGAAGCTGAGTGAATAGTTTCTTGAATAGTTAGGATACCATCCAAAATGGATCTTCCAGTGACAAATTATGTCTGTTCTTTGGAGATAACTTTTGGCAAGAGGCCCTTGAGTCTATTTGCTAGAATTTTGGAAAATATTTTATATATTGTATTACATAAAGCGACTAAGCGAAAGTCTCCAGGATGTTCTGGCCTATTCTTTTTAGGGATCAAAGTCAAGAAGGAATGATTGATCTCGGCCAACAAGGAGCCTCCCTTCCTAGATCCTTCAATTGCTTTCCATAAATCTTCCCTTAAAATATCCTAGCATTTTTGAAAGAAGAAGGCCTGAAAATCGTCAGGTCCCAAAGACTTGTCTGGATTCATACTAAAAACAACCGATCGTACCTCTTCCAAGGTAATAGGTTTATTAAGATTTTTGTTGTCTTCAGCTGTGATCAATTTAGGTATATATTTGAGCATCTTAGATTGAGCCTCCATATTAGAACCTTCATAATTATTTAGTAATTTCTGAAAATGAGCAACTAACATATCTACTATTTCTTGAGGATTATCCATATAGATACCTAGTTGGTTAGTGATACTAGTGATTTTATTTTGAGATCTATTGTATATAGTTGAATTATGAAAGAATTTTGTATTCCGATCACCCTCATCTAGCCATTTTCCCCAAGATTTCTGTCTCCAAAAAATCTCTTCTTTGGAGTGGATATCTTCTTATTTCACAAGAAGCTCTTTTTCTAAAGAGTAACTCTCATAATTCATGCCTCAATTTATGATATCCTGATTCAGAGTTTTCAACTTTTCTTCAATTTCCATCTTTTCCTTGAAGATATTATTAAAATGTTCTCTATTCCACCTTAGGATATTCTCTTTTAATAATTTTAATTTAGAAATAAATATAAACATCTTAGATCCTACAAAGTCAGCTTGCGCCCACCAAGTCCTAATGTTCTCAATAAACTTTGGATCTTGAAACCACATCTTTTCACATTTGAATGGATTTTTTACTGGTTTCGAGGGTTTCGAAAACTCCAAACAAATAGGAAAATGATCTGATCCTGTGTATGGTAGGATGGAGGACTGAAAGTTTAAATTTCCAACCGATCAATTTCTTGAAATAAAAAACCTATCCAGTTTCTCCGCAATATAATCTAGATTTTGTCTTTTGTTATTCCATGTAAAAGAGCCATTCTTTAAAGGAATATCAATTAGACGATGTTCATCTATCCATGCTTTGAATTCTAAGGAGGTGAGAGAGAGGTGTTGCAGACTCCCTATCTTCTCATCTAGACTTATAATGGTGTTAAAATCCCCACCAATGACAATATGACTATCTTTATACTTTAGAAGAGTAGAACTTAATTCATTCCAAACAACCCTCTTCCCTATTGGGCTATTTGGGCCATAAACATTTACTAAAATAAATTTCAAATTTGATTTCAAGCTCTACACATTGGCACACATCCAATTGCAGCTATGTTCTAAACAATGCAAAACTATTTTCTTCGGATTCCAAATTAAACCTAAACCACCAAACGCTCCCATAGCTTCAAGAAAGATAGATTTCCAAACTCCTAACGACCTGTTGAGTTTTGAGCCCTCGGATAGACTTAACTTTTTTTCCTGAAGTAAAATTATATTTGAATTAAATTTATTTCAGTATTGTTTTATTAACCTTTTTTTGCTAGGGGCGTTTAGTCCCCTAGTGTTCCATGTAGTCATCCTCATGATGCCTTGGGAAGGCACTTCCCCTTCCCTATGTTGAATAGATTGTCAATTTTTATCTGATCTCTACTCAAACCATCAGCTTCTCTTAATTCCTTTAAGGTTTTCCTACCTCTTTTTCCTTTAACTCTGCCATATCTAGGTGAACTCAATCCTTCCTGATTCATATGTATTCCAAGTTCCTACCGACAGTTAATCTGACTCTGAGGAGAGGTCGTCATGGGATCCCCTGTGTCATCAAACTCTTCTCTTTCTAGTTCACTCAAGACTTTATCCTCTATTTCTCCCCTGACCCTATCCCTCAGATTAGTATCTGAATCCTGATCCAAGCCTAAATTGTTCAATTTTTGTTCTGCTTCTAATCCCTTCCCATGCTTTTCCAACTATCTCAAAAATTTATCCTCTGCTTCAATATTTAATATATCCCTCATGAGATCTTTCGTTGTGTAATCTTTACCTCCTAGTTTGATTATTCTTTGAATCAACTTCTCCTTCTAGGAGGCTGAAGTTTTATCTATATTTTTGTAGCTAAAAACCCAAATAAGTTCCTTAGAAAGCTATTCTAAATCCTTAACATTTGCACTTTGCACTTCCTCCTCTAGAGGGGAGTCCAATTCCTGTTTAAAAAAATTATGAACATCTTTAATAATAGAGCCTTCTACGTCTTTAACCTTATCCCGCATGCCTGATTGATCAAACTTTGGAGTGAAGGGAGAAGTAATTTGATCACCCGGGGTCTGCCAAAATTTAGAAGCACCTTTGAATCCTTTAGTGCTAGGAGTATAAAGCTTTGCCTCAACATCCATATATAGAGCCAACTGCTCAAGATCTTGTCTTTCTGCTTTAAAAGAATAATCCTCCACCCCAATCTCTGATGTAGAAAATAGTAGAGAGTTTTCTGCCTCCACCATATCTAGATTCTCTGGATATTCTGATGCTTCGACAAGTCTTATTGTAGAATTCTCTTCACCTATGTCAACCTCTCTTATCTTACTTAATGTCTCATTGTTTTGATCAGTTTCTCCTTTTTTAGCTGTCTTAGAAGGGGATGCTACAATATCTTCCTTGCCAAAACTTGCTATCTCATTCTGATAACCCTGAGCTAGAAAACCCTCTATGTTATTTGATTTAGGGATGAGATATATATGGTTCTCCATTACCTCATTGTCATTACCTTTATGCTCCTTATCCAGTTCTGTTTGATTATTGCTTGATATATTCTCTTGCTCTGTATCCTTAGTTGTATCTTTTATGGTCGGTGAAGAAAGCTTCTATGATCCATCAATCCCTCTCTCTCTGATTCTATGTTGTTGCAATATACTATGGCCATTTCCATTTCTGCTTGTATACTTATTGGTCTTATCCACTTCCTTTTCCTTGTTTCCTTTAGAGTTTTTGAAGGATCTACCATCCTTCTCCAACTTTGTTTTACCTTTGAAGTCTATTACTGGTGCTGGTTTGAAACACTCTGCTAAATCTTTGCTAATAGAGTCTTCAGTGTCAAGCAGCTCTTTCTGACATACCTGCTCATTCTGATTCTCTGTCGGGGCACTCTTCTTGCTATGATCTCGATTCCTCCTGTTCTTCATAATTCTCATCCAAGGGAATTTACTTCTGAAATCAAAAGTAAGAGGAAGAATCTTGGGTCTAATTTTGTGTAGCTCATCAAATCTCAAGATATCAACAATTTTGCCTTTATAGATTTGAAAGTTAATATCATATGAAGCTTTTCCAGTTATAACTTTCTTTTGAAATTCTGATGGATGGTTAAAATTGGTATTAATAAGTACTTTAACACTATTACAACAAAAAAAGGATGCATCAATGCCTCTAACTTCACCAACAATAGATCCTATTGAATTAATGATATCGACTTGACACAACTCCAGAGGGAGCAACGACATAATGAACCATGAGGGAATCATATAGTCTACCTTTCCTATATGAAAATTATGTGACCATTCTACAAATTTGACGCAATGACCATTAAAAAAACACTCAGAGACCGAAATGAACTATTTCTTAACAAATTCTTCTTCACATTTAAAAAATAAAATTCTATCCGAATAATGGAAAATACTTACCTGGTCCTCACAGTTTTCCTCCAGCCAAACAGATAAAAGAGGGAAATCTTTTATAGGGCCATTCCAGATTGCAAAAACCCCTCCCTTAAGACATTCATACCAGGTATCCTCAACTGCTTCATTTGAAATCTTAATTGGCTTATCAAAATTTTTAAGTGGGGACAAACCATTGGATATTTTAGGTTTCGATGATATAGAGTTGTTAGATTTTCGGTGGTGTGGGGGGATATAGGAAGACGGGGGATCTAGATTTGATTGAGGCTTACCTAATTGGGGCGTTGCCAGAGGAGAACTACATACCGAGAAGGACAACGACTTATTAAACTCGGGATTCACATATTTAGTTAGGTTAAAGACATGAATTTGATTATCAAGGTGCTCGATTGTGAAGAAAGAGAAATGAGGGGGGATTTTAGGTAAACCTGTGAATACAGGAGGGGCTTCTGTAATGGCTTCCATGCCAATATTTTCATTTTGATGGTTTTGATGCCCTTCATTCCGTTGCTGGCTGAGAGGCTCTCCTACGGATCCTTCAAATACAACAAATCTATTGGCCGTTGTTACTGCAAATCGAGCATCATTTTTCTCTAGAGATTCCCTGTGGAATTGCCTTCGATCTGTAAAAGAGCATCTCTGGCTTCCAATCTCAATTGCAAATTAATCCCTGGGAAGCCTCTTTTTTTTCCTTTGCAAACATTTTAGGACTAGGTTTTTCACGGGTTTCTAGAAGTTCAACATCTTTGCATGTAAGTAGAGCTAGTTTTTAATTTAAATTCAAAATATTTATTAACTTATGAACTTTTAAATTATTTTATTTTATTTATATTAGATTAATTTTTTATTTAAATATTAATTTTTAATTTCTATGATTTATTTAGTCAATAGAATATTTGTTAAACATTATTTTTTTATTTCTCCTATTAATTTTTCATAATAGTTTTTTGATGGGTTTTTCAAATGATTATTTTTTCATATTTGATAAATTTAATTTAAATAAATAATATTCATTAATATGTTTAAAAGATTTTAGTAAATATTATGTTATTTAAATTTAAAATTATTAATAATCTAATTTGTTTACATAAGATTATATTTTAAATATCCACTTTTAACTTTTTTTTTTCTTTACTTATTTATTTAAAAAATAATTGCTTGTGATTTCCACATTAGCTTATTATGTGATCTCTATTTATTTAACTTTTGATTTTTTAAATTGATTTAGGTTTTAGTTTTTAAATTATTTTTTATATTAATTTAGTTTTTTCTTTAAATATTATTTTTTCAATTTCTATAATTTATTTAGCAAATAGAATATTTGTTAGAGACGTCCAAGGTATTTTTTAGTGGCTAATATTCACAAATTGACTAATTTTAGAAATTTTCGGCTATTAATTTGGCTAATAATTTAAGATTTGATATAACGTAAATCGCCATAGTTTTATAAATTTTAATTCTAGAATATTAAAAATCACTTAATAATTTATTTCATTGAAAAATTTAAACTCAAATATTTGCCACAGTATTCGTTACATGATTAGAATTGAGTCATCTAAATATAATATATTATTGGAGAAATTAAATTGAATTGACCAATAATTATCATAATTATTAGTTACTTTAGGGATATATCACCAATATTTAGTTTTCACTATTGATTTCACCAATATTTAGTTTTCACTATTGATTTAAAGTATATGTAACGATCTTCATATATTCCACAAGGTAAAAAAAAATATTCAATTCTGATTTGTAATATTCCATGGCGATTAATGAACTTTCTATTATTATTGAAATTCGTCAATATATTATACAAAAATCACTATGATTACAAAATAATGTTCAATTTTTTAATCATATTTAGAAGAAAAAATTGAGAGATTCGCCAATAGAAATAATTTTATTTTTTCAAAATAATGAAAGATTCGCCAATATTTTATATCTTTTTTTTGAGGCAGCTTTTTAAAAGTTTACCTTGAAGATGTCATTATTTTTTCATATTATTTTTTAAATTTCTCTTATTAATTTTTTGTAATAGATTTTTTGATGGAGTTTTTTTTAAATGATTATTTTTTCATATTTGATAAATTGAATTAATTATAAAATCTTGAAATTATTGAACACATTTCTTAAGCAATATTCAAATTTCTTAAATATTGTAAATTTTATATCTATGTTTTAATCTTCAACTTTTTAATTTTTGTATTTTTATTTAAAAAAACTTATATTTACATTATTTAATGTTCATTCTATATTTTTCCCCTATCGAATACTTGTTGCATGTAAAAAAAACATATTGATATGACTGCTAGTTAAATCCTATTCCAATGCTAAAATTTTAATAGCAATATTTGTTCATACCTATAGTAAGATGTGAGCCATTAGGGCCCGTTTGGTTGCTGGAATAGCACGGGAATTGGCATTAAAAATTAGAATACAAATTATATTCTTTGTTTGGTTGGCAGAATTGGAATGCAGAATAGGATTACGAATTCCCAAAATAGCCCAAAATGAGCTTTTGTCTAATCTCAAAAATACTTGTAATTGGAATGCCCCTTCCTATTCTCAATCTCACTTGAATCATATTTGATAATCTCGTCGGATCCGTTTGATATTTTTTGAGGCTTGGTTGAACTGCCAATCATTTTGCTCATTGTGAAAGCACTGTAAACAAGTATTGTGTTAAATGGAGACGTTGTTTGGAATTCTCCGGATCATGTGATTGGGCCTCCATATGAGTTTTGAATCAAGCCTGCATAGATAGCTTTGGATCTGCAGAAATGGGTGGAGCCGTAATGATTTGGAAAGCGACACATACTGTCAATGCCTCTAACTAGCGTCTAGGAAGAAAAAAACAATAAATTTCTTGCAATTCGTTGGCACCGATTGACCTATTTTCCCCTCAGACGCCAAGTCAAAAATAGTTCCTGTGAACAAGTAAAAACCTGCAATATTTTTAATATCTAACATTCCTTATACAGAGAAGTTCAAAGTTGGAGAATGATGCCAAAAATTTGCTCCTGCCCCACATTCAAACTTGTCTCTTTGTCAAACATTTAACATCGGCAATCGATGACTTCAAAACAATGATTTCCACATCAATGTCATAGGTTTTCATTTTATATTCATAAGGTCTTCATCTCTGAATCTAACTGTTTTTCCATTCCTATTCCAATTTCAAATTTATACAACCAAACAGGACTGGAATTACAATTTTCTGCTCCCATTCCCCAGTCCCATTCCCATTCTTATTTTCAAATCTAATTTTCAATTCCTACGCCTACAACCAAACGGGCCCTTAGTGTTGATCAATTCAACTATGTTTCGTATGGTCCAAGAGGTTCCGTATAATCCTAATATTCTCCGGAGTCGCCTTATCATGAAAAAGAGGATCTTTTCCGGGTAGATTCCATTAAAAACTAGCGAAATGGCGAAACCTAGGGTTCAGTCGACAAGCCCTAAAAATTGTCCTTTTTCTAAAAATCGCTACATATGCAGCAGCTGACGAGTTGGAGAGACGTTCAGAGAAGCTTGGTGGGTTCAGAGAAGGATCATCTGTAGCAGGAGGACACTAGGCCTGGGACGAACGGAAAGACTTGCAAAAGCAAGAGTGCCACACATAGTCTTTCCGGATCCTCCCATGCCTATAGCCCTCCCTACATATCCTTCTCATTTCCATCTGCTCCAACAGATCTACTCTTCAGGTATACGTACGGACGTACTGCTTTCTGTCTTAGATTCTTTGCTTTCTAAATTGGTTTCTTACGGAAAGTAGTTATGTAATGGGTATGATTCAAATCTAAGTTTTTTGCGAAAATAAAAATGAGAAAATCTAGATGGTTATAGATCCGAGACTTTTGAGACATGGGTGCAACATAGTACGCTACTACTGGGGCTTGAAACCCTTTTTTCCACGAACCGGCGCTATTTCAATAGCTAAGTGTTAATAATTATCAAAATAAATTCCTTTTTGGTTTTGTAACTTTTCGGCATCTATCCATAAAAACTTTGAGCTATTGATCTACTGCTCAGCTTTTTATTGTGATAATTTCTGTATAGGTTGAGTGCTGTGTTGTATACAAACATTCTGTTGGAGGTGTTTCATAGGGTTTTGTAATTTATATTTTATGTTTTGACCGAATGATGCAATCTGAGCCACGACCTTTGGATCTGAACTGTAGCTATCAACAGTTGTGGTTTCTGTCTCCAGACGAGGGTTTGATTGATTTATAAGCTTTCTATTGCATTTCTTGGAGGCTTTCTATTGGTTTTCTGCAGTTTTTTTTTGTCGTTCAGCCAAATGATCCCATCTGCTGAATCTGATAGCATCTGGGAATAAACAGCGTTGTTATGTGTCAATATTGTATTTTTTTTTTGGTTAATTCTAGAGTAGTGAATCTAAATGATGAAAAATCTCACAGAGTTTAATCTTAAAAGGCAACTATCTATATACTACTTGTCATAATAAGTAGTTATGATCAGTTTCATGATTTTATTGGCCAATACCAAATTCCTTACAGCGAACTTTATTATTTGCTAAGGAATTGTTATTGAATTAAGCTTCCTTATTTCCACTAAGGGATTGATTTTGAACTTCTGTGAGTTACTAGCTTGGTATATTTTGGAATTTGATAGTGTAATTTTTTTTTCATTTACATTCAGAATCATACTTTATAGTGATTAATCTAAGTGAGCTAGAAAAATAAAAACAAATTAGATACAAAACTTAGATTACAGGCTTGATTTTTTTGGAGTTTTATGATCTTTAACTATATCGTTTGCCCTCCACTAGCCTTATTTTCTTGGTATTCAAAACAAACTCTTAACATAGAATATATACACCCATTACCGTTAGTCTTTTTGGTTTGTTCACAGGTATTTTTATATCTTAGAAGCTCTCTTTTTCTCAGTTTTTGTGAAACACAGTGAAAGAAATAGGGAACAGCTTTACAAAGCAATGTAAGTGCTTTTTCTTCTTTTGGACATATAAAGAGGGATTGGTTTTCTGCTCCAAAAACATGTTGCAGTTGAATGTAAATTATCATTTTGGGAGAAGATCTGTTATTACTCTCCACTAAGCACGACCCACGTTGCCGTTTCTTTAAATTTTCAGCAAGTCTTTTTGTTAATATATCGAACAGCCTTGCCATGTTAATATCAGTTATTGGAGTTGTGTAAGTCACATGACCATAAGTAATATGTAAATCTCGTTTTAATTGATATGAAATAACAAGTTTATTGACTTTTTTCTCTGCTTCATTTCAATTTTTTTCTTCCAATCTCTGATTTTGCAAAACTAATATAATTAAAATTTATTTAATTGTTGAAGTAAGATAGTGTAAATTGGAATGGTTCTGTGGTTAATTGCGTGATGTATTGCAAGAGTGCTAGAGCTTCCGTATGTTTTAGTGTTTTAGCATTTTGGTGCTTGAATGTAAGACTTGTTATTTACTTTTTCTTTTTTTAAATTGGAATGTAAACTCTTAGAGAAACTGGGTTAACATCAAATGGTGCTTTTTAGCTATTTTGCCTCCTAGTCTAGACAGTCCTTTAATATGGGATGTTCATTGTAAATCCTAGAGTTCTGTTGTTCTATAATTCAGAGATCTATGGTGCACTAGTGAAATAAGAAATTTAGAGTAGACAGTTTGTATTTGGCACTCTTTCGAGTTTTAATAAGAGAGATGTAATTACGAGGGCTTGGATTTGCGAGTGTTTGCTGTTAGCATGTATTTGTAGATTGCCGTTTTGATTGGAATTTTCTTGTTTTAAGCTTGTTTTTGAGGCTAGCTTTAGAAATTAGAAGGGCAGAATCCATCAAAATTTGTGTCTGGAATGTGCTGCTATCAGTGACTATCTATGTGAGGGAGCTATGGAAGGATTGTAGGTGGTGAGATGCATTTACTAACAGGCAATTGAAGTAATTTGAACACATGTGGGTTTGTGGGTTGTTAGTGATTGTAGTGTTGATTTATGCCTGTGACTGGCTATTAGTTTTTAAGTTTTTACCTGTTGATTTGTTTGGTTTTAGCTCATTTTAAAGGCGAAAGTATGTCTAGATTCAGGGTCTATAGATTGACAGTTAAGAAGGTGCTTCCAACTTTACACCTTAGAAATGTAGATTGTAGATGCTAATCAAGTGAGTTGATCTGTGGAGTTTTGGCAAGGAGGAGGCCGCAACTGCTATTGATTTTGTTGAGTTGGCTGGACTTCAGTAATTGGTGGCTAAAGTGAAGTGAATCATTCTAGATTTAGTGGAAACCATTTTATCCTCTGCATTGTAGAGAAGGCAAAACAGGAGATGTAGGGCAGCAAATATTTACTGTAAGATATTACAAATGGACAAGCTCTGTGGCTAATGTGTGAGTGATTAGACACAATAGCTGCTTACAAACTCAAAGTGATTGATCTTCAAGATCAGAATGTTGCAATAGTGTTGAAGGTGGATGATGATGAGATGGTGCACATAATTCTAAAAGGTTCCTTCTCATCTTGGAACAGACTCATTTGAGATGTTTGCATTCATGAGAAGCTTCCCACTTTTCAAAGGCTTTAGGACAATTTCCGCCTAAGTGGAGGAGAACCATAACTAAGTCCTTGAGAAGATGAGGAAGGTGGGGTAAGAAAGGGACATGGGCAAGATCAGAAGGGGAAGACCCAATTTTTTTTCAACGCGAGAAGAAAGACATGGGCCATCTCAAGTGATTAAAATGTTCAAGAATGACTATTGTGATTCTTTGTGCCCCAAGAAGGGGGGAGGACTAGTATCAACAGCAGTAAAAGCAGTTTGCAAGGATTGCAAAAACACTTGAAATAACCTGTTCGATGAATATGTTGCCGATTTGGATTTGGGGACGGGTTTGGGTATGAGAATCTGATTATTTTTTTCCTATTATGATTCATATAAATTTGTTTGTGTATATATATATATATAAATATTCATGGATTTGGTCCAAGGGATTTAAAATCTCTGATGAAGGGGTACTCCTGTTAATACTGCAAACACATAACATAAACAAAGAAACAATAGAGATTTGCGAGAACAAAATATGGGGCCTTCCTTACAATAATTTGCAAGATGGAGCTGTTGACTAATACCTAGAGTCGTCCTACACAATCTATGGGTCTTCCTTATATAGGCAACTTTACTCCGCTTGAGAAGTTTCTAGACATCAAGCCCTAACCCTTGAAGCCGACCAACCCTAAAATTACATATAGAGTTGGTTCAAAATAGTTATCATATTTATTTTGGAAATTATGGTTGGTCCAACTTCAGATGATCATAACTTGCAAACCATTGACACCATTTCAGAATCCTCAACTCATGATCTACAGGGCTTGACTTGCGGAAGCTCCAGTCGACCTCAATTTGGAGCCCATCTGGAACCCCTAAGGCCTTCAAAATAGAGCCTAAAGTTTTTGCACCAAAATTGCACACCAAACATTTGCAATAACTTCATAAATATTCATGACATGGCAGTGAGCCACAACTGGCAGGCTGATATATCCAAGAGGAACTTCCACCTCTGAAATTAGGAAATTCTGAGTTCGTATGACTTACTGAGTAGCAGGCCTCCACCAAACAAGATCTCTGCAATGAGACAGCCTTATTCAAGGAACATAAAGGAAATATTTTTGGGTGATGCAAGATTGCTTTTACACCCAGGGATGCTCTACATCAATCCCAAGTCCTTGTGGAATTCTAAGTTGTGACTCTTGGTCTTCCAATTGTTGTTTCTAATGTGGTTCATAAGGAGCTCGAATAAGCTTGTAAGTCCCATGTTGTTGTTTGTAAGGAGCAGAAGAATTTTTGTGCTTATTTCAAGTTTGGCCTTAGGTCCTTGTGGGTCTGTATGGATTCACATCGGATTCCCTTGGGTCTGCATTGAGTTGTACGAGATTCAGATTTGACCTTTTGAGTTCGTCTGGATTCCCTGCACAAATCTGGTAGCGTAGTGTCATATCTATCCACTTTTAAGTGTAGGGTGGTATGCGGACATGTGTGAAGCTTGGAGATGCTACATATTATGTTGCAGTGAGAATAGATTCCTTATAAATACCCCTTTATGTGATGGTCTTGAGCACCAAGATATGGTTTACTAAGGAACATACTGTTCATGTTGACCGTGTCAGATATAAAATGTTTTGCGAGTTTGATGATTAATACGTGACTGTTTGAGAGTGTAACTAGAATCTTGGTTGAGTATTCGCTAGAGGTACGTGAGGATGATTGTTACAAGTAATTGTTAATTTGAGCAAATGGTGACATACAGTACTCACGAGGCTTGGTCGCTCACATCATGGAGAATTATCTCCTTTGAAGTATAGGGTCCAATAATTGCCAAACTTAATGATGGAGAAAATAGGAGTGCCTTGCACACTTGGAAAGTATTCCAAATTTGCTTTCTCTAGTAGTGGGCACAGATGAAGAGGTTCTAAATCGTATACATTTAGATTTGTATTGACTTTTTTCAACTAATTTTATTAGTAGGTAATTTTTTGATTAGTACAAGGCTGAAGTCATATATTTATATAATCTAATTCAAAAAAATATACTTGAAGCCGCTGAGGGCTGAGCAAAGTTCTAAGCCAGCTACTAGTCATTACATGGGCACACTGTGAACAACAAGCCTAATATTTGTTGCCATTACAGTCCTGCAATTATCAACAAAACCGGTAGTTCTATTGCATGGGGTGGACAAAACAGCCTAAAACCCAAACTAAAACCCTGCATATACCTAGTGCTATGATTACTGATGACAGTCTAAATATACAAAATGCCTACTGAGCAAAGCCAAAAGGAACTAGAGAAAGGCAGAACATGACCATGAAAGAATATTCTGTAGCATATTTAATACTTTGAAATGAACTAAAATAAAAAGCAATTAACAATTCTAAATGGTTTCACATGGGCTTGAATAATTACGAAATAGCAGATTTAACTACTATTAAATGAATAAAAAACAAATAACTTATTTAACTACTGTATCTTTTCAAATAAATTGATTAACAAGAAAGGGAAGATAATTACAAATTTTTAATTTTGTTTTAGAAATCTTGGCATAACTAAGAGACAAAAAGCATCATGGAGTGCATTACTAACCAACCATTTTCCTACGGTCCTGAACTTAACTTCTTATTGGAAATGGCCTTGCTTTACACGAAAGGTGTAGCCACCAGGATAGTTACAATTATCATCCAATACAGGTGTTTATTATCTACATCATCCAAGATAGGTGTTTACTATTTAATTCACTTTCCTTACGATCACGTTTAAGTGGGTTTGGATTGAGTCTTTATATTTTAAAGCAGATTAAGATAAAGTGCTCATAGAATGCCAAACATTTAGCGGAGATAAATGTCCTTTCCTATTACGCATGTTATCAAGTTCTTTAGTTAGAGGTATTCTACATTATTCATATACAAATTCAATCATATAGTTTTCAAAGACTGATAAAATATTTTGCATTGTTCATGTATAAATTCAATCAATGCCATGCAACAGTTAATAACATATTCTGTTGGCGTAGAATTTTATGTTAGGTCTTTTGTTTGCTAAATTATCTCACTTTTTGTTAACTCTGTAATTTATGGATTGATCTCAGCCTCGTCGTTTTGTATGCTCCCTTAATGATTTGTAGATCTGGAGTAAACACTGATAGTCTTCTTTCTGTCAGAAGATAAACAATAACATACTTATCCAGCAGAGGTCTGAAGATGTCGTTCATTAAAGTGCTAAATGTAGTTTGGACATTTGTTAAGCCAAATGGCATGACAAGATACTCATATGAGCCATATCGAGTTCTAATTGCAGTCTTCTCCTTGTCACCTGATGCAATTTTCTTGCCTCAGATTGGACTTGGTGAAGGAGTGAACCTCCACAAGGATTAAAGCTATCTGCTCCACAATTCGATTAAAGCTATCTGCACAATGATTAGTATAAATTCTATTCTCAGTAGGCTCTCTTTTTCTGTCCTTTTTAATATTCTGCAAAGTCTATTTATTTTCCCTCCTTTATAGCTAGATCTGTGCAGCATTAGCTGAAAAATTCTACATGATATCAGAGCACAGAGCATAGGTGGTAGGAGGAAGTTCTACATGATATATATTTATTTCATTTGACAAGTAAATTTAGTAATGTAAAATTCAACAAGAATTGGCTTCCCTGAGCAAATAATCAAAGATGTTCATCCCCTCTGTTTGAAACTGTAACAGAGAAGACCTTTCCACATAGGATTGCAGACATATGATGCTTGATTCAATATCTTAAAAGCCGAGCAAAGAGAGACCGATCCTTGAAAGTTGATACCAGATTTTTCTTAAAGAAAGAGCCAAATTGGTAAGAACATTGTTCTGGTTGATGAACAATTGCACGGCTTGGGTTGTGTAGCTAATAAGAGCATAGTCAAGATATCAATCAGCTATTTTATTAAAGTAAGTTATCTGTCTTCATTGATTTTCCATGGTTCATTGTTTTCTGATTCCTCTATTATTGCGGAGTGTGTGATTAATGATTGTTATTCTACTTTGTTTATCCTCTTTCTTACATTACGATACAACTCCAACTCCATATCTGAATCCACAACCATACCAATACCATTAAAAGAGAGCTGTAACTTTCTTCTTCACTCCCCTTTCGATTAAAAAGTCTACCAACCATTTGTCAACATTTTCTTTTTTAAGTACTCTTCAGTCCTTCAAATAATTTATCACAAATTTGAAGAACAGATCCCATTTTATTTCGATTTATTTTATTTTATTTGAAGAGCAAAATGTTTATGTGGCTGTCATCCTTGGTGCTGAAAGGACTTTCTTCTTCACTCCCCTTTTGAATAAAAAGTCTACCAACCATTTGTCAACATGTTCATTTTTAACTGCTCTTCATTCCAATTAATTTATCACAAATTTGAAGAACAGATCCCATTTTATTTTAACTTATTTAATTTAATTTGAAGAGCAAATGTTTATGTGGCTGTCATCCTTGGTGTTGAAAGGTTGATTGTGAAATAGAAATGCGATCAATTCTATAGGCTGCAAGGTTGAACTATGTATCTAGGGACCAATTTAGAAGATTTTTCAAATTTTATTGAACTATTTTGGGGTTTAACCCTTAGGATTAATTTCTCTCATACTTCAAATTGTTTGGGAGTGGCATAAGCATGGCTTTTATGCTGATCATTAGCTTCTATTAACCTTTTCTTGGTCAAGTTGGCCCATTCTTTCTATTTAGAGAGCAAGGATTGATGATTATCACATCTTCTCCATAATCTTAGTTGATAGAAGTCCTACACCCGTTCCATACCTTTCTAGACACATGGTATTATGCTCCTCGAGCTACTTCAGAGTTGTCAAAATAATCATGGATTTTTGTAGGTGCACTTTCAGTACGCCATTTTTTTAAAACTTTTAAAGTTGCCTACCATAAAGAATTTTCGAAAAATTGTTCCCAGTATGCTTAACAAAGTTTCTATGAAGGATTGAATTATTTCTGAGTCCAAATATACAAATGTGGAAGCAAATAGAAGCCAAAGTTCATTTTTCCACCATGGAGAAGCACTTTTCTAATTTTCCACAATGGAGAAGTCAACTTGGGATTTTCCACCAAAAGAAAAATGAAGTGTAGTGGAAAACTCATTTTCCACTACAACTTTCTTAGCACTTTTTTAATTTTCCACCATGGAGAAGCACTTTTCTAATTTTTCACATGGAGAAGCACTTTTCTAATTTTCCACATGGAGAAGCACTTTTTTGATTTTCCGCAATGGAGAAGTCAACTTGAGATTTTCCACCAAAGGAAAAATGTGTAATGGAAAACTCATTTTCTGCTTCGCCTTTCGCAGTCATTTTCTAATTTTCCATGGAGAAGCACTTTTTTGATTTTTCGCAATGGAGAAGTCAACTTGGGATTTTCCACCAAAGGAAAAATGAAATGCATAGTGGAAAATTCATTTTCCACTATGACTTTCGCAGGCAAAGTCCAATTTTCCACATGAGGAGAGAAAAGGCAAATCTCAATCCAAGATGAAGGTATATGGGGTCTAGTATCAAGATTACTCCAGAAAAATAATTTGTGAATCAATCTACATCAAAATTGTGCCCACTACATGAAAATGGGAAATTCATTTTCCACTGCGACTTTCGTAGTCAAAGTTGAATTTTCCACCAAAGGGAGAAGATAAGAGTCAGATTTCCGCTATAAGAATCCCAGAGAATTTCTCCCAAATTTTAGAAGAGAATTAACATTGTTGTAGATTGAAGACATGGATTATAGAGCATTGAAAGAACAATAACTGGAAATTTTATTTTATTAATTCTGATTTTGTTGCAGTCATATAGAGTAGAATTCAGAAATTCATATCTTTTTACTCATTGATTATTTTTCGGATCGCTCTGGTTAGGATGAAGATAACTAGGTTTCGAAGAACATATCAAAAAATGAGCTCAATCCAATGGTGGAATAAAAAGATATGCCCCACGAAAAATGGCTCATTTTTACCTGGCAAAACTATCTATTTTGCTGTCCACTCAATGAAGGAAAGATTTTGAGATTGATTTAACATTTTTAAATGTCAATTGTTAACATATAATTTAAATATGTTAATATCTATCATTATTAACTTTAAAAGTTAATAAGCAAATCAGTTTTCAAAAGGAAAAATATGAGAAGTTGAAGAGACAAGATCAGTTACAGAATTGAAAAGTCACTGGAAGAAACCAAATGGTTGCTGGAGAATGTATTTATTGTAAAACCTTTTCCATTGAGAGGGGCTTCTTTTCTGCAAGAGTAGGTATTGCTAGAGTAGAGGGAAGACAGTAGTTTATTTTATGCATTTCATTTCATGCATTGATTTCTGTAATAGATTTGGCCATAGTTGCAGGCAAATAAAAATTAGAGCATTGTATTTGTTGTGTTCAAAACAAAGAATATTTTTGTTTCAAATCAAAGAATTTGAGTATTATTTTCTGAATATATTCAACCAGAGTATTGTTGTGTTCAGTTTTGGACATTATTTTGCATCTTGCGTCAAATAATGAATGTGTTGTAGATCAGAGTATTTGCACGTATTCCTATTGCATAAATCTGAATATTAAATCTTCATTTCTTCATTGCATTCACATAATTTTTATTTATATTGCATTACTGATATCAAGAAGTCATAGGAGTTGTGGATTCTTGGCATTGGCTAGATTTAGGAGTTAAAATCTGCCTGAGTTCGTTCTGTCTAGCGCTGGCTTGGTTTTCCTCTTCCGTTCTCGAGTTAAGAACTTACCCAATTAGTTTAGGAACAAACAAATTCATTGAATATCATTGATAAGGGAGCTGTACCTTTCAATTCAGAGGAAATCTATCAATCTCACGATAGATTATCCAACTGTTGGCATCAAATTGTTTCTCACAGGTTCGGGCATGTAAGAGTTACATTGAAAAGAACAATCTGTTTACCAACAGATTTTTGGCGACTCTGCTGGGGAAGCAGAAAAGAAGATTAGTGCTCAAGTTTTACTTCCTCAATTTATATTATTATCTCTACTTGAGATTGGCGACTCTATTTTGATTCTCATCATTTCTGGTTGAAGAGTCCAGTGCTTTCATTTTCAGAATTATTATTATCTCTACTTGCAGGAGATTGGCGACTCTGTTATTAAAAGACCATGCCCATTAAAGTTGTGAAAGGAAGAAGGCCAGATCCTTCTTTGATTGAACTTCATCAAACTCAAGATCCAGTCTTGCACGATCTTTTTGATGCTTTTAGAGAAAGCATTACCCATGGAAGAAAAATGAATTTGAGCATTGAAGAAGATCATGCACCAGTCCTTTTATGGAAAAGTGTTTGTGCCAGGTATCACAAATTAAAGGAGCTGGAAATAAAATCAAAGTTATTGCAGCATTGTAGAGAAAGGGTGTTGCAGCTAAGAAAAGAATTGAAGGTAGATAATGATGAGATTACAGAAGTTCCGCACCATCACATCTCCTATAATTTTTCGGTCCTGAGCGAACAAGAGGTTCAACCAAGAAAGAAAACCAGAAGAAAACCCACATTCAAAGAGATAGAAGCTGAAAGTGATTTCAATTTACAATTTCTTTGGACTGCGTTTAAACAAAGCATTGCTGAAGCTGAAAAGAAGAGATTAAGTCTCTCCGAAGATCATCAATCCACTCTATTGTTAAGGTGTGTATACCAGCGGTACTTTAATGTCCAAGACCAAAGAAAGGGGAGTTATGTTTCAGCAAATGTGCCTAAAGAAAAACCAGTAAATCAAGAACCAATTAATTGTTCAGTTCTTGGAGAGCAAGAGATACCCCAGCTTCCAAAGGCACAAATTCCAATGGGCAAAGACACTCTTGATAACGGCTGGGAAATGGTAAGTGAAATAGAAAATGAGGATTTGTCTATGGTTTCTTTTGTTCCCAAGGTTACAAGTTTCAGATTTAATGAAAATGATGATCATCTTTTACATAAAGTTTCTTTTGAAAATCATCCTTTGGTTTGTACACAAGCGGAATATGAAACTTTTAAGTTTGAAGAAGATGATATTAAAAATGATTTTCAATCTTCACAAGTTTATGATGATCCTGTATTAGAATCATTTTCTTTTGACGAAAGTACAAAGTTAAACGTTCCCAACAAACTATGTATCGAAGGAAAGGCTGGATCATGTTTCAATGATTATCAAATTAAGTCTGAAATTTTAGTTGAAGAAAAGGGTGTAAGAACAGATTTTGTACAAAGATCTTCAGTACCTTGCAATGTGTTGCAGCATCATGAAGATGATGAAGAGCCAGATTATATTTTTCTTTGTCATGAAATGGAAGTTAATCAATCTTTGGTGCCGGCTGAATGTAAGTCTTCTTGTACAACTAATTCAAGTATTGAAGTTTTAAATTTGGATAAAGAATTTTCAGATTTGATTGCTACAAAAAATGAAGAAGTTAATTCAGTTTGGGATGATCCTATGTGTGGTAAAGATCCATACTTTTTCAGTTTTGGTTTGGGTTATGAGTTTTCCCCTAAAAGTAAGTATGGTGAATGTCAACATGATGCAATAATTTTTCCAGAATTACTTGAAAATTCTGATTTTGTCAAACCTGATTTATCTTCTGAAGTTTCTATTAGAAATGATCAAGTTGAAGAATGTGAGAGTGAATATGTTACAATCCTATTTTCAGAAGTTTGTGATTATTTTCCTCTTCAACAAGGAGTAGTGGAAGAATGTATGATCAACGATGTGCAGGAGGGAACAAAAAAATTAGAGATTTATGATGAAGTTTATGATGAAGCACAGTTGTTTAGGAAATGTTTTTGGCTCACTAGTTTCCAACACTATATTAGTGTGGCATTCAGACATGAAGAGTTTTCCTGGAGGTCTTGGTTTTGGTTCAGCCTTGCAAAACATAACCCACTTTACCGGAGAGGCTCATACTTCTCTTTGCCAATTAATGGTAATGCTCCTATCAAGATTTTATTTATTGATCGAATCTATATCTTTGTTTTAAATGAAATATTTTTAGATTTGATGAAAGAAAAGGGTGACAAAGTTATCTTAGTCAAGATTTATCCTCATCCTGAAGAAGAAAATTTGTATGTTGAGAGCACCAAGGATGCTGGAAAATCTTTTGATTATGGTAGTCTCAAGCGCTTGGATAATAAAGATTATAATATATTTTTCATGGAGATGTCTAAGTTTCAGTTTGAGATTGGGAATGATTCTAAATCTTGCATTCAAAAGGATAAAGAAGAATCAGAAATTTATGACAAAGCATGGTTACTTGGAAAATATTTTTGGGTCACATATTTTCAGCATGTTTCCGGATTCACTTTCAGCAATGATGAAGTCATGGAAAGGAAATGGTTTTGTTGCAGCTTGTTGGAGTGGAATTTTCTTTTCCGGAAAGGTTCATACTTCTCCCTCCCGATTAATGGCCATGTGTGAGTTTCTTCCTGCTTGCTCTTCTTTTGGTGAGGTCTCCTCACCTGTATTTGTAAATAAGCTTTTGTTTCCACAGTTTTGGTGTGCATAGCTTAGTGTTTCTTGCTTTCTCAGTTTTGGTTTTTCCTTACTCCCCTCTGCCCTCCTGGCAAGCAATTCTTTGATGGTCTTCTTTGTGCTTAGACTCTGTAACCCAATGGATAGGCACTTGTCTTTTGCTAGAGATTCTGGATTCTTTATGCACTTTGTAGCACATAATCCCCATTCAGAGCTAGCTGTAGGTGCACTTTTAGTACGCCATTTTTAAAAAACTTTTAAAGTTGCCTACCATAAAGAATTTCCTAAAAATTGTTCCCAGTATACTTAACAAAGTTTCTATGAAGGATTGAATTATTTCTGAGTCCAAATATACAAATGTGGAAGCAAATAGAAGCCAAAGTTCATTTTTCCACCATGGAGAAGCACTTTTCTAATTTTCCACAATGGAGAAGTCAACTTGGGATTTTCCACCAAAGAAAAATTGAAGTGTAGTGGAAAACTCATTTTCCACTACGACTTTTGTAGCACTTTTCTAATTTTCCACCATGGAGAAGCACTTTTCTAATTTTCCACATGGAGAAGCACTTTTTTGATTTTCCGCAATGGAGAAGTCAACTTGAGATTTTCCACCAAAGGAAAAATGTGTAATGGAAAACTCATTTTCTGCTTCGCCTTTCGCAGTCATTTTCTAATTTTCCATGGAGAAGCACTTTTTTGATTTTTCGCAATGGAGAAGTCAACTTGGGATTTTCCACCAAAGGAAAAATGAAATGCATAGTGGAAAATTCATTTTCCACTACAACTTTCGCAGGCAAAGTCCAATTTTCCACATGAGGAGAGAAAAGGCAAATCTCAATCCAAGAGGAAGGTATATGGGGTCTAGCATCAAGATTACTCCAGAAAAATAATTTGTGAATCGATCTACATCAAAATTGTGCCCACTACATGAAAATGGAAAATTCATTTTCCACTGCGACTTTCGCAGTCAAAGTTGAATTTTCCACCAAAAGGAGAAGACAAGAGTCAGATTTTCACTATAAGAATTCTAGAGAATTTCTCCCAAATTTTAGCAGAGAATTAACATTGTTGCAGATTGAAGACATGGATTATAGAGCATTGAAAGAACAATGGCTGGAAATTTTATTTTATTAATTCTGATTTTGTTGCAGTCATATAGAGCAGAATTCAGAAATTCATATCTTTTTACTCATTGATTATTTTTCCGATCGCTCTGGTTAGGATGAAGATAACTAGGTTTGGAAGAACATATCAAAAAATGAGCTCAATCCAACGGTGGAATAAAAAGATATGCCCCACAAAAAATGGCTCATTTTTACTTGGCAAAACTATCTATTTTGCTGTCCACTCAATGAAGGAAAGATTTTGAGATTGATTTAACATTTTTAAATGTCAATTGTTAACATATAATTTAAATATGTTAATATCTATCATTATTAACTTTAAAAGTTAATAAGCAAATCCGTTTTCAAAAGGAAAAATATGAGAAGTTGAAGAGACAAGATCAGTTACAGAATTGAAAAGTCACTGGAAGAAACCAAACGGTTGCTAGAGAATGTATTTATTGTAAAACCTTTTCCATTGAGACGGGCTTCTTTTTTGCAAGAGTAGGTATTGCTAGAGTAGAGGGAAGACAGTGGTTTATTTTATGCATTGATTTCTGTAATAGATTTGGCCAGAGTTGCAGGCAAATAAAAATCAGAGCATTGTATTTGTTGTGTTCAAAACAAAGAATGTTTTTGCTTCAAATCAGAGAATTTGAGTATTATTTTCTGAATATATTCAATTAGAGTATTGTTGTGTTCAGTTTTGGACATTATCTTGCATCTTGCGTCAAATAATGAATGTGTTGTAGATCAGAGTATTTGCACGTATTCCTATTGCATAAATCTGAATATTAAATCTTCATTTCTTCATTGCATTCACATAATTTTCATCTATATTGCATTACCGATATCAAGAAGTCATAGGAGTTGTGGATTCTTGGCATTGGCTAGATTTAGGAGTTAAAATCTGCCTGAGTTAGTTCTGTCTAGGGCTGGTTTGGTTTTCCTCTTCCGTTCTCAGGTTAAGAACGTACCCAATTAGTTTAGGAACAAACAAATTTATTGAATATTATTGATAAGGGAGCTGTACCTTTCAATTTAGAGGAAATCTATCAATCTCATGATAGATTATCCAACTGTTGGCATCAAATTGTTTTTCACAGGTTCGGTCATGTAAGAGTTACATTGAATAGAATAATCTGTTTACCAACAATTTTAAAGTAATTCTATATTTCTATTAGCCATGTTTGGTGTAGAAAAGCTAGTTCAAACCAAGATAGCAGACGAAAGAGTTAGGCGGGCCCGTGAACTAAACTTGAGGGTATGTGGACTCCCTCCGCCCTCCTCTAAACCTCTTCAGTTCATTTCTCAAAGATCAGTTGGGTATCACTGACATCACACTTGATTGCGCTTGGATAGGGCACGACAACACTTTTTATTCGATTCCTTTCATTTGCTAACTACCTTTGGGCCCTTCGTGCAAGGAGGCAACTCTTCCTCCTCCCCACCAAGATCTATTTGGATGAGGACCTTACCCGATCACAGGTATCAGATTTCAAGCAAGCTCGTGCCCTTGTTGTGGCAGCCCGACAGGAGGATAAATGTGTAGTAATCAGAAATCTTAAGGCAGTAATCCACAACACCTTTCTTGCAGGTTGGGTTTCAAGGTCAGCTTCTAAGGCCAAATAATGTGCTCAACGACAGTTGGGCACAGGTTCTTTGTGCCTCAACTGCTGGAATGGCAATGGTACCTCGTGGTCGTTGCTTGGCTTACTTAGCGACTCCATTGGTTCGGTTGACCTTCTTTTAGTTACAGAGACACAAGACTACCCCATGCGTTCGCTTCACTTTCTTCCTTCAGGGATGAGGTCAGGTGTTGTGGTGGGGTTAGGGGTTTTGGTGGGGTCGCCTATCTTATTAGAGACCGCCTTTTCAACACTTTCTTTGGTTCACTCAAACAACCACGCTTGGTTCATGTGGATTTGTATTGATTGAGTGACTTCACTCTATATAGATATCTACATTGCTGTTTGCTATTTCTTGCCAACATCTTCTTATTATGCAATTCACAACACAGAGGGTGGGGACCCCTATGAGGACCTTGAGCACATTATCAAATTCTCTACCATGGGGGACATCATCGTTTTGGGAGATTTTAATGCACGACTAGAGACCTACAACCTCCCCTCCATGACTGTAGATTTGATCTCGTGTATGATTGCTTCTGATCCAGGCTTTGTGGGTTTACACTGCTTCTCTGAGGATAACCAACGACCCTTCACTCGATATGGTCGCGATCTGTTACAACTATGTGAGTCCTCAGACTTAGTGATCCTAAATGGGCTCTCTTGCTTTCTCGACTTTGAGCTCTTCACTTATCAGCTCCACTGTGGTGCTAGCATTGTGGAAATGTTCTATCCACTGCCTCTTACATCCCCTTCATTAGCCGCTTTACCATCTTTCACCTCCCCCTGACCAATCATGCCCTCCTTAGCATCACCCTTCGAGAGCCCCTGACACCTTCTCTTCCTTGTTCCTCTGCTTCTTCTTGCCCTCCCTCTTTTGGCGGCCTCCCCCCTCTCCCCCCTTACTCACACTTACTTTTCGTTTCACTAATGGGGACTGAGAGCTTTATCCACCACCTTAGACGACCTCTCCCCCAAGATCCCTTCTTTGACTTTGGGGACGTCACCTCCATGTTTCACTCACTTGCGTCTGCTTTATGGGAGTCTAGCCTTCTCTCCATTCCCCACTGCACCTCCTCCCTCACCCATAGTCCCAATCACAAATCTTTCCCTATGAACCAGTGGTTGGATGAGGACTTTAAATCATTCCACCACACGTTTCACTCTGCTTCACCCACTTCTTTCTCCTCTTCCACTCATTTGAGGCTCTCCTACCATCACTTTCTTCGCCACGAGAAACAAAAATTTCACTTTCCTATAGTGTAGATCCCTTTGTGCCTTGCTCGTTTAGTCTTCGAAGCTCTTCTGGCGCACCATGTTTCCTCGTCACTCCCCTCCACCCTCCACTCTAGACCATTGTTCCCTCGCCTCCCACATCTCATCTCCCTCCCACTCGTTGACACCTCTTCTCCTTCTCCAACATCAGTGAGGCAGTTTGAGTTATGAATAGTAGCAGAACACCGAATGAGGAAGGATTCCAATTAGAGTTCTTCAAGCTGTGTATCTTTGTCCTGGGCCCCTTTCTTATAGTGCTCTTTAATCAAGTGGTTTGCATCGACCTCCTCGACTCTTGGTCACGACATATTATCTACACGGTCCATAAGTTTGGGCCAACTTTCGAACCTGACAACTATAGGACCATCATGGTTGGGCATACCTTTGCCAAACTCTACGTCACCGTTCTAAATGGTATCCTATCCAGGGATCTCAATCAAGTGACATTGCCAGGCTAGAGGTCAGGCCGGGTTTCGTATAGATTTTCAGACCACAGATCACATTTTGACTTTACGGGCCATCATTGAGGAGGCTCTTCACCACTCGACGAAAGTTTATTGTTGTTTTTTGGACTTTCACAAAGCCTTCGATTTTGTTCCTCAAGAGGCTCTCTTTCAGCGTCTTAGGGCCATTGGGATCTTTGAGATTCTCCTGACACCTATTATGAGGTTATACGAGTGTGTTGTGGGTAGATTTAGGACTCCACAAGGTTTCTCTGACTCTATCCAGAGCACTATTGAGGTGAAATAGGGTTTCCCTCTCTCCCCCACTTTTTTTGGTATCTACATTGATGAGCTTGAGGCATTCTGAAGAGATTGCTCGCTCCTTGGTGATGGTTGTTACTTACATCAGGTGTTGATCTCCATTCTCCTATTTGTTGATGATGTGATTCTCCTGGCTTCTTCTCCTGATGGACTTCAGCGACTTCTTGATGGCTTGACCTCTTTTTGTGCCTCATGTGAGCTAGTTGTGAACCTGGACAAGACTTAGATTATGGTCTTCAATTGTTTGAAGACCTCACATCTCCATTTTCACTTCTAGGGTACTAAGATTGAGATTGCATATTTATATACATACTTGGGGGTTAAGTTCTCCGGACCTCATTTTAGTCTGAGATTGGCCATGCAGCCCCGAGTCAACAAGGGGTTTGGGCTCCTTTGCTATACTTGAGCGACAATGCTTTCGTCACCACTTCCAGGACACCACGACCAAGATGTCCCTCCTAGACTCCCTAGTCAGGCCGATTGTCGTCTATTGCTCTACTGTTTGGGGTCCCTCCCTCTTGGAGTCTGATAGGGCCTCCATTGAGAGAGTCCAAATTCTTTTTCTTTGGTGCATTATTAGGTGTCACCAGTCTACACTATACAACATCATTTTGGTAGAGTTTGGAGCTCACCCTTTCAGATTAGGGACCATCTTTGATTAAGTTTGGCATCTCCATCAACTTCGAGCTTTGCTGATTCCTCCGATGGTCGTCACAAATATTCCTACTTGGCTTATTGTTCCTCCGAGGCGATCGTGGGTTCAAACCCTGGTTACAGGTTTTGTTGCTAGTTCGGTCAAGCCTTTTCCCTCTTGGGCTCTATTGCTATTACTATGGATTGCCTTCCCCCCTTTCAATTTTCTCTAGATGCTCCAACTCACCTCCTTCCACCTCAGTGGGAGTTGAATGAGCATGTTAGACTTGACATCTACAAATAGTATATTATCATAACTTGTGGAATCCCTCGGGTGGGCTTCGTCCGTGTATGGCCTTCTATGCTGAGCACTTCCTTGATATCTAGGAGGGGATCATTGACGTTGGTACCTCACTCGTTGTTGGACTTACGCTGTTCGCATCTCTTTGGGATCCTTTAGAGTGGGATCCCACTGGCTATGTATTCAAACTGATCACCAGATTAACAGGGAGGACAGGATCTATCGCCTTTGTCACCTCGGGGAGATTGAGACCGAGTCCCACTTTATTTTCTGCTGCCCAATCTACTATGAGATCTGGGGGAGATTTTACTGTTTGTTTAGAGAGTGCCAGTCTCTTCCCTCATTTTTCAGATATATCAACCAGTGGTGTCTCAAACTTTACCTTCAGGAGACCATGCGGCTTCGTGATCACACTCTACAACTCCAACTTTGCTTGACATCGACCTCTACGTAGTTCATCACCTCCTTTTTCACTCTCATGGTTCTTGCCTAGGGGTTGAAGTGATTTCTTTGCACTATCTCGAACTACACCAGATTTGTGAGACCCTGCAGAGATCACACTCGACAACACCTCCCTACTACTACTACTTCTTGTAGGCCTCAGAGGCGACCTTATAGAGCACCTCATCGTCCTAGAGCACACCTTTCCATTCTTGACTACTTCTCGTCTGTGAGGAGTACTTAACTCTTTCTTTCTTCGATTTTTTGTTGTTTTTCTTTGATGCTCTTTCTGTAGCCACTGTTTGGTGCTCCCCCTTGCTGGCATTTTTCCCTTTGTATTATTTCCAGTGCCTTAGACCCTCGTCGATCTCTTGTTGGACATTAATAAATTTATCTTATCTTATCTCGTATGCACTTGTATTGTCTTAAAATGGAAGCACTTGCATTGGAAGACCTTTTATCCCTCTCTTTTGTGATCTAGGTCCATGAATGCACATATGCCTCGATTGCTCTCGTTCTTGAGTTTCTAGCCATTTCTAGTTGTCCTTTTTTACATCCTCGAGATCTTGATGTGCATCTTATGGTTCATAGGCCCATTTGAGAAATTTTAATTTGTTTCCCACCTTGTTGAGCCAATCTGTCTTGATTTTTGTCCTAAAATTGATATAAAAAGCACTCTCTCTTCATTTGGCCATTTAGTAGACACACAAGGAATCCATGATTAATGTCAACTATTTTGCATGACCATTCAACATCTAGTTGAGAGCAAGAATCATCCAGTCAAGCAAGTTTTCAAGGAGCATTCACGAGTTCGATCCTTCAAGCATTCAAGGGCATAGTTATATTAATGGATATATGATTTGGTATAGTGGATCTATCTAAATTTGTGAAGACATCCTACATCATCATCTGCATACAAACATTGATACATCTTTGTGGATAGTGGATCCAAATCCAGCCGTGAAGGTTTGACAAGTGAGATGAATATTTATATTTGTCTTTCGTTTGACACGCTTTATCAAGGTTGATTCCACAACTGGGGCTTGATTGAGGCAAACCCCTCTGCTCCCCATCCTCCATCCCCTAATAAAATACATTTTTCCTTGCTTGCATGTGTGTTTCTGAGCCATAGGACTCAAATCTTAGAATTAGGGTTTTAGGTTACATGTATTGTACCAAGTCTAAAAATTTGGTATAGGGAATACCTCGTCCCTTACCTAGGTCATTCTTGTCTAGAGACCCCAAAATTCACGGAATTCAAAAATATCGGTTCACAAGTCCTAAATCTAGAACAATTTCAGATTCTGACAATTTTTTATAGGAGTTATTAAAATACGAGTTATTCATTTTCATTGGCTTCAGGCGAGTTTTGTATTCTATTTTCCATTCTATAAAACTTATCTTTATGCTTTAGATTTGATTCTTTAATGCCCTTTTCTGTCATACAAATCCATTCATTATTTGCATCTCATGAGTCTCCTAGATGTTTCATTGCTTTCATCTATGCCCTCTTACCACACTGTGCCCTTTACATATTCCAATTGCTTCTCCCCAAAGCACTTTCCCTATGACCTGTGCCTCATCTAGCATTCCCTCAATGTACCAAATCTTTCCTAACACATCTAATGTGTCTATTGACTCCACCAATAATAGCCTAGCTCGAACATTTTCTTCCTTGCAACAACAAATTGCTTCATTAACTCAATCCAAATACGACATTCCTAACTATGACATTGCTGGCCATTTGTCCTTTGACATTTAAGCCATTATTCACTGCCTTGACACTTATAATGGTAAGGGTGATCTTCTGACTCATGTGAAAACCTTGCAAACCATGTGTAGTGATTTTTCTCATGACTATAGGTTTATGGCTAAGTTGTTTGTTAGAACCTTTCGGGACAAAGCCTTGAAATGTTATTTTTCTTTGCCTCCTTATTCCATTGATTCTTTCTAAAAAAAAATTCTAATGCTTTCATTCAAAAACTTCAAAATATTATTGGTCCTCAAATTTCTTTGACATTGTAAACAGGGAGCTAAAGAAAGGTTAAGTGACTTTATTGGTAGATTTAAACATTTGCATTCCCAAATTTCTTATCATGTCTCTCATGTAGATATAGAATGTATTTTTTTTGTAATTTGCAAAAGGACATTAGAGACAAGATTCTTATTGGATTTACTTCTTTTTCACAATTATGTATAATGCTTCATCATTATCAAATACAAGTGAGTTACTTTGAGAGTGACACTTCAATGGCTCTTATTACCCTTGATAAGAGTGATGCCACATGTCATCGTAACAAATTTTAGAAATCTAAAAATTACATCAAGATCAACAAATCATCAAATACAGTAGAGGAACAAGTGGAAACAACATACAATATTGTGCTTCCCTTGTATTCCTCTTTTTTAAAGCCTAATCGTGCTTAAACTCCTTTATTTGAACTTTTGCATAATGTTATGACATCATTACAAAATGCTAACATCATTAAGCTTCCCACAATTAGACCATTGGACACAAGTAAACCTCATCTTAAATCTTATGATACCAATGCTTATTGATAGTATATCACAGTTAACTTGATCATGACACTGAAAGGCTCTACTCTGAAGAATACTATTCAAGACCTTATTGATTCTAAGACCATATTTTTTTGATGCTACTATTACTCATGGAAAAAAATCTGACACCTCCTAATGAAAATTTACAAATTTACACATGCTTTACCATATCACTCTACCAACACTATTGCCCATCCTCCTTCCTCCGCAAAACACATTAGTTATGATGATAAAATTAAACAAGCAAATAATTTTTTCAACCATGTTGAACATGCCCAACCCAAACCTACACCTCATTATCCTCCTAGACCTCAATCTCAACATAAATAAAACCTATGTATTACCTTTGATTGTGCTCCGATGATTAAAGCACATAATGGTCCTCTTTACATTATTGCTAGGGTAACTCATATCCATTGTTGTGGCGTGTTATTTGACCCTTCTTCTATGCTAAAAATTATAATAGAAGAATATATTTTTAGTAAATAATTGTATAGGAATTCTTATGATTCATCTAATGTGTGAATTCAAACTTTTAATGTTTTTCTTTATTGTCCTTTTGGTATTAAATTTCTTCCAGCCGCACGTTTTAGTAAAGTCATGAACACCAAATTTGTGGTCATTCCTACTTCTGATCAATTTCAACTTAAGCTTGGTATTCCTTAGCTTTCTTCCATGGAAGATATAGCTTTCTCTAAGCATAAATGTCTTAAGTTTTCTCACGATGGAGAGATAAAAACCAATAACCGTAGTCTTTATCATCCCTCTTGGCCTTATGCTTTGTTAACCATGATTTATTTTGATCTTCCAGCAATAACTCAACACTATTGCACCCCGATCATATTTTCTGCTCTTATCAAGGTTTTAAGGTCCAAAAGATTCATGAACTTAGTGTACCTAAGCTTTGATCCTAGTATTGGTCTTCTTCAAATACCACTGGTTCCTTGTTTATCAATCTCTCCATCTCCATCTCCTTCTCCTATTCCTTTCCCTCAACCTAGTGTCATTCCTTCTATTCTTCTATTACAAGGAGATAGGGACCCCATGTCAATTGACCCTAAACTACCTTAGGTATCTTCTAAAACCAAACATAATCAATGTACTTGTGATCATTGTAGAAAACACCAACCTAAAGATAAAGCTTGCACTTGTGTCCTAAAATGTGTCATCATATCATATACTTCATGCTTCACATCTCTTTAATCATCAAATGATTGAATTCATGGATAATAATGCTGATAAAATTCATATCTTGGTTTCTATTATAATTAATTTAGATGAAGAAGACACTCGTGATGATGTTATTGTTACTCTTATATGCATTTGAGTGTTGTCATTAATGCAAAACTATGGTGAAGAACAAGGTCGGTTAATGCAAGATAGAGAGGTCAATAAACCTTGCTACCAAACATACATGAACACCCAATGGAGTTTAAGTTATCAAGCAAAATGGGTACCAAGTGTAGTAGCAATTGAATTGTATACAAATACCAAGCAAAGTTATGACCGGGCATATGTATTACAAAGGGACAACATATTACCCCAAGTGACATAGAATACATATATATGTTTGTAAATGGGCAAAAATTCATATAGTTGAGTCCTATTGAGCTAGGAAACAATTTACCAAGATTGAGGACAAGATTAGGTAAGATTTATTGGGATTGATGCATGATTTTATGGATCCCAAGGTACAAGTGTAAGCCAATGAAAAAGAGACATAACGATCTTGATGATAAGAATGAAAAAGATTTGCTAATTTATCTAATTGCACATTCCAGAAGTTTCCAAACCCTAATTAGGACACATATGATGTAAGCCACACAATTTCTATATAGAGAGGGTTCAAGTACAAACTAAGAGAGTTGGAGAAATGATAGTTTGAATATTAGACTAAGCTATATATTAAAGAACAAAGCTACAGAGTAGTGAACAAGGGAAGATAGGGTGAAATTCATTATAGGAAGGTGACATATCAATAAAGAGCATATTTGATCTAGTCAAGAAAAGTAAGTTGCATATTGTAAGATCACTTTACTATTACTTTCTTACCATTGTAGCAAGAAACCTCCTAACATAATGGATTTAACTCTGTAATTGTAAAATCTCCTAACCAAGTGCACAATTAAAGGGTGTTGTTAAAATCCTCTCACAAGGTAGACTTTAGCAGATCTTTGTATTACTCCTAGTAAGATAAAATTACTCCTAACAAGGTAAGTCACCATAAGTGACATTATTGTATGCTTTAAGTGAGAAATTTTTATGCTACGACAATGAAGATTTGTGGGTGCCATCCCCATCACTATTTCCCCCTAACCAAGGGTTTTTGCGTGACCAAATCTTTGTGTCAAATGTGTTGATGATTGCTTGTGATGTGAAATACATTTATTGTTATTTGATTTGGTTACTATATTTCAAGCATTAAGTTATTTTAGTTATACATACAAAGTATATGATAATGTTCAAGGGCTGAAAATGTTTTAAGGTACCAATTCACCCCCCCAGGTCCTTACCTTTCATTAACATTCCAACAATTGGTATCAGAACACAATCTCTTGTTAAGGAGTTTAACCACTTGAGAGAAAAATATTTGAAGGAATGAAAAGGTATAGGCTTGATAAGTTGATTGCAAACTAGTGATTAGAACTAGGAATTTCCCTAGATCAGATCAATGAAATAAAAGAGACGCTAAAGGATTCATTAAGAAAAAAGAAGGAATTAGCACATCAATAGAATGAAACATAGTATCATGAAGACAATTTTTGCAAACTATCCAAGGGAAGCATATCTGATGAATTCGAAGCTACAATATCACATCTAATGGAAAAAAATCAAAACCTAACTGAGCAAATGAAATGAATGAAGAAAGAACAAGAAACTCAATCTATGAGAATGTGTGAGATCATGGAACAAAAGAGACAAGATGGAGATGACAAGGGAATGAATGAAGAAGATAATAGGAACATGACTACAAGAATGGATGAAAAGGATACTGAAATATATAGGTTGACACAAAATTAATATGACATGGTAAATCAAGTACTCAATGTTAATCATGAGATTGCTAGAAAGATGTGAGATTAAGGTCAAAGAATGAGCGATTGAGGAATGCACTGAATACTACGAAGGAAGCTAATGAACACATGAAAATATCTAAGGAGTGTATCAAAACATTGGATGGGCAGTTGACAAGTCAAAGATACTACTGTACTAGGATATACCAAACAATCAACAACCAAGCAAGGAGAGTCATCAAAGGAAGTTGAATGAAGAAATATGTACATCAATCCAAAACCAAAGAAGCCAACATGTTATCATTGTGGAAAAACTAGTCACACAACCAATATTTGCAAGAGAAAGGCCAGTAAGACTAATGTTACTCCAAAGTTTGATCATTATTATATAACTGCCATAAGTATGATCATCAAGCATATGAATGTAGATCAAAGTTTTATAAGACTCCTAAGTGGTATAAATTTGATGACTATTGCTACACTTGCAATGGACATAAAGCACAAGATTGTAGATCACAAAGAAAGAAAAAATGACAACTGAGAAAACAAGGTAATATAGTCAATTGGGAATACAAAACATGGGTTACATGTACAACATGTGGAAGATATTGACACATTGCAAAAAATTATATGAGGATGCAAGTGAGAGGTAGATATGGAACTTGAAAGAATTATGACGTGGCACATTTTCATTGTCATCGGGTTAGTCACCTAATCAAGAATTACGTGTATTGAGCATCAACACCTAATGATGAGGATACAAAAGGAGAGGGTAAGGTTAATATTGATGAAATAAGAAACTAGATGAACATGACTTGGAGAAGGAAGAGTGAAGGTAGTGGAACTACAATATACATCAGTTGGTGATACCTCATCTATTGGATTGAGGGACTCCACAGCCTCAAACTAATCCACAAAGGTGTGTATGAGAATTGCATTTGAATTGTAAATTATTTCATTAGTTCCTTAGATTCATGAACTAAAGTCCATATTAGCACATGTGAGATACATTAGGACAAATCTTGTAAAAGTTGGAAGTCAGTCAGGTTAGTAAGCTCAACAAAGTAAGGTAGTTGGTGGAAGTGATGTAGTAATTGAGCAAGATGGTTAGTTGGTGCTAATGCAGTATTGATCAAGCAAGGTTTGAATTCAATAAAGATATTGGTTGGTATGCAACCAAGTTGGAAAATAGAGCTTTTATTGCACCCCACCTAACCCTAAAGTCACCATACCTATAAATCAGACATTCATACGACTCATTGTTTTACTTGGGTTCACAAGCATTTCATAGGAAAATTGTGCAATTTTGAGCTATCATTGTGTGGAATTGAAATTTGAGCTATATTCAACAAATTCATTAGAGATTCAAGTTGTGTGAGTGAATTGGTGTAAAATTCAAGCAAGCCTGAGCTAGTTCATTGACATTTGCCAAAGCCCTCATTTTATGAGTTGCAAAAATGGTATCCAATTCAACACCAGTGTAGGGATTAAAGGTCAGCAAGGTAAAATTAATAAGAAACAAAGACTGTGAGGAAACAAACTATAAACCACATCCTAAGATTGCAGCAAGAACTGATGAATTTGGAATGTTGTCATCGATACCCCCTAGGGTTTTTTTGGTACGATACATCTGAGCTTACATTCATTACGAAATTGGTGAAGTTGGAGATTATGCGATGAGTTATACCTATGGAGAACTGTGTGAAGGATAAGCACAAACATTTAGAAATGAAGGGCTTAACCCATGCTCTACAATTTTTAAAAAGCGTTCAAGAATGAGTGGATTTGAATTGTACTCAACTGAGCACATGGATAGACAATGTGGTTGGATGAACTAATTAAGATTACTAAAGATGTGATGCACATGGTTACATTGTATCCTATTACCGAGAAGGAAAAATTAATACATGCTTCAGTAAGGAAAGACATTGAAGAAAATACCGACATAGTTTGGAATGGTAGAGGTTTGAAGGTAGCTTACATTTGGTGATCCTGAAACAATATTTGACACATGTCATTTCTTATAATATCTATCAATCAAGCAGGGTGAATAGTGTTGTTGTGGTGTTGTAGACCTAGCCTACAAGATTGCGAAGAAGGGTCTAAAACTTGACCTTGCTAAGCTACGTCTAAAACAATTTGAAGAAATTATAAGACTATCCAAGTTGCCAAGACCAACACACTGAAGTTCGGTTCATTGTTAGTATGTATCTTTTTCTATCTGCAAAACTATTTTCCTACTATTGGAGATGTAAACTAGGCTAAATTTAGGCTCATGATTTACCAAATAAATGATTACATTGCTAGTTTAGGAAACAACTTATCTAAAATGCATCAAAAATACATGATACCCCCTCAACTAGTAGAAAACTACAAAGACACAATTTATTTTCTAGTTGACACATACACTTTTCTGGTTAAGGCAATTAAATTGAGAACTGCATGGTTTGAACCGATGGAGTATGAGCTAAACATCCATTGAGCCACTAGTGCAATTGAGGCATTTTTGAAAGAACCAGTTAATAGGAAGGCCAAGCCATTTGGAACATATGAACAAGCAAGTAAAAATAAAATAAAATTGGATATCTTAATGCCTAAGATAGAAAAGAAGACCAAGAAGATGATAGACACACTTGAAGGCTAGTTTTGTGAAGGTGATATGTCATTTGATGAGGCAATAGAGGGTCGCAAAGAGGTTGGTGTAGAAGAAATCAAGAAGGTTAGCAAGGAAGAGGACCTAATAAAAGAGAAAAAGAGCATAAGTTGTACAACCCCAGAGTCCTAAGGCTACCTCGGCTAGGACTAGAGTTGCCACTGGTTCTATGCCCCCTATAAAGAAGAGTAAGGCTAAAGATACCCAAAGTGAGAAAACACACACCGAAACTTACCAGAAAAATAAGAATACACAATAGTTGGTGACAAGACCACCAAAGAAACAAAAGAAAATGGATAAAGATGACAACAATGAATAGATAGAATCAGATGATATTAGCCAATTCAAAATGTTGAGCAATTTAGTTCCTAAGACTAGAGATGAACATGTAGAATCAATAATGAAAAGTGGAGGAATAGGCTCCATAAGACTTTTGAAATATCACACATTGAGTGATGAGGATAAATTGAAAATTGAAGAAGCTATCGTTTACTCTATGTATACACAAAAAATTATTCCTATTGAAATAGCTAGTTATGTTCTTGATGATTTATATAATAAACTATATGCCAGAAGGAAGTATGCTTTAGCCACCGAGAAACAAATAAGAGAAATAACACATGGCGACACTACTGAGTATTACTGTGCAAGAGATTGAATAAGCTATACAACAATATACTCTACAATTCAAGGGAAAAAAAATCTTTGAAGTTAATGATGGGGAGGATACATGAAATAGAGGAAGAGAATTTAAAACTCTAGAGAATAATATTTGAACTTGATAAAAATTAGGATGATGAAACAATTATTGAGCCCCCAGAAACCATTTAGTTGGACAATTAGGATATGGATCCAACAAACACAATTAATGATATTCCAAAAATGGTTGTGGGAAATGAAGAAAGAATTGAAGTTGAGGACATCACAAGTAGTGATCTAGATAGATGTATTAACAATGGTCAAGATGTTATTGAAGGTAATGAGCAACTAGCTGAAGAGACTCCTATTGTTGAGCCAACAATTGGTCGATTGATGAAGGAAGCCACAGTTTTGGATTAAGTCCAAGCATATGCAAGTCCTACTATGGAAAATGACAATGTAAATAATTCTTTTTGTACTGATATTCGACATGATGTAGACACCAATGATAATCAAGCACCCGAGAAATAAATAGATACACCAAGGACACTGAGCAACATGAAACCGAGAAAGGCAAGGGTCCCATAAATTATGACAATATATATTGAGAAAAATAAAATGACAGTAGTGTGAGTGCAACAAGCACATCAAGAGAAGGTATAGGGTTAGCCACATAGGACCCCGAGCAGAACAAAGACAAAAAATGAGAACCAATCAAACATAGAGAAACAACATCAACAAGAAGATAACACTACACAATTCACTAGCACCAAGGTCCCTGTAGAACAACAATATAGTGAAATGAAGAAGGTATAAGCTTCTACTACTAAGAAACAAAAGACAAATGAGGAGCAACAAGCTCTAGTGCCACCAAAATTGATATCTTCAAGCACTGACTCAACCACTTCTCAAGAGAAGTTGAATAAAAAGAAGAGGAATAATCTAAGAGACCCAATCACACTTGATGAAGTAACTAAGATACCTCAATGTGATCTAGGAAAACTTGATCCTAATGAACTAGCAAAGTATGGTGAATTTTGCAAGTGGATGGTTCTCTAGTACAAACTGAAGTAGGAAGTCAAGAATAAACAAGTCCCATCTAATGTGAAAGATATCTCACTGGAGATAGTCTCTGAGGCTAAATGAGATGAGAAATCACCTATATTGGATCAACTTGCATCATTGGTAGAGAAAGTGAACTTCCCTGATGTTGATGCACAAGAGTGACTGATGGAAAGAATTGATAAAATACTGGAACATAAAATTATGGAGAAGCTAAATCAATCGATTTCCATACAACAAGTTGAACTTTAAAAGATTGCCATTGAGTTTGAGGAGAAACTAAAGGATCTATAATATAGTTTTTACAATAGTTGTTTGATATAATTGTTAGAAATATAAGAGGAGTATTTGAGAGGGGAGGGGTGAATTAGTTACCACTAAAATAAATCTCAGACCCCTTAGATGTTAGTACATAACATAAACTTCACTGAAAATACTGATGCTCAATAAATACATAGGCACTTGGTATACACTAGTAAATGTTGTAACTCGAAAAACACTAAAATAGGTACAATAACTCGAAAAATGAAAATCTTAAGATATTATCAGTGATTAACCTTATTAAACTTAGTTGCATACACATAAAATAAGTAGCATGAACATAAGTGACACTAAGATTTATTATGGAAACCCAATTTGGGAAAAACCACCAATTCCAACTAGTTATTGATTTTCACTCTTCTGAAGTGAACCTTGTTAGGAGCCAACCCTGTTAAAGGTTACAAAAAACACTTTTAATTGTGACCCTGTTAGAGGATTTAATCACACTGTTAGGAGTGACCTTGTTAGAGGTCTTTAGACACTTCAACCTAGAAATGCCACCTTGTTAGAGGATTTACAAATAGCTATTAAGCCAACTTTGTTAAGAAATTTAGATCACTGCTACAATGGTTAGAGAGTAACAATGAGATGACTTGATTTATGATGCAATTGAATCGCTGATTATAGATCTCAATTTTGGCCTATATACTTGATCCTTTCTGATCAAATGTATCTTTGCAGCTCAACAAGGATATTCTTCTTATCCTTCTAATTTGCTTCCTCTAAGCATCTTCAAATCTTCTATTACTTGCACACATTCAATCCTCAACTTGACCTTATATTTATATCATACACATTGTCAAGTCGGCTTGAATACACCTTAGAATGCTTAATATTCATCTCCTTAGTCAGCTAGAACCAACAAACAAATCAATTAAACTCAATATGCCAAAACAAGAAAATCCTTTGTTAGCCGACCCTGCTCGGTAGACACTAACTCAGAAACAATTTTCTTGTATTAACCGAGTGAACTTCGTTAACATTGGATATTTACAAATTTCCTTTGGTAACTGAGTGAGCTCAGTTAACACTGGTTCCATCCAAATTTTCTTTCATTAACTGAGTGAGCTCAATTAACACTCAACTTTGGCGAACTTCTCTTTGTCGCCCCAGTGAACTCGGTAGACACTATCTTCTGAACTAGGCAAATTTTGAAATGCTTGAAAGACACATGAAACTATCTTTATCGCCTAAGTAAGTTCGACATACACTGACTGACAATGATATGACATTTTGTGTAACATTAAAGACAATACACAATTAACCAATTATTTTCAACAATCTCTCTCTTTGACATTGATGGAAACACATGTCATAATAAAATGAAATTTTAGAGAAAGAATAAAGTAAGGAACATATCCTTATTTTTATTTTGATTCTCATCATTTAGAACTCTCTCTGTTAGTGTGAACTCACTCTGTCTACAAACTTTGCCTCTTCAACATCTTCTTCTGATAGCAAACTCTTCCTATTGATATCAGACTAAGTTGTCCCTTTTTGACATCTTCAAACAAAATTTCTGGGATGATATGACAAAAAATTATGACAACAAACTCTCCCTCTTTAACATCTCATGTCAAAGACAATATTCAGAGAATATTAGTGTACCTTGTGTACTGATTCATATGCAATATGCCCTTTTCAATATTGTATCAACTGGATGATCTTCAACATGCTTTGGTTGATGCATCATTAAACTTCATTTTAGTGAGCTTCAGATAGGGGAATGACCCCTAACTTACCTCTTAGATACAAAAATGCATCCTTAGGTAATGAATTAGTGAATATGTTTGCAATTTGTTCTTTAGTATTCACATATTCCAATCTTACCTCTTTATTTTGTACCAATTCTCTCAAAAAATAATATTTTATAGTAATGTGCTTGGTTTTGGTATGCATCACAAGATTCTTTAATATATTAATTGCACCAGTGTTATTACATAATATAACCACTAGATCCTTGATTTCTATCTTCATACCTACCAATAGTTGCTTGAACCAAACAACATTAGAAAAATTAACTGCTGCTGCCACATATTCAACCTCTTCTATAGACTGAGAAATACAATTCTGTTTCTTTCTTGTCCAAGACACTAGTCTTTTACCAAGAAAGAACGCTCCACCACTGGTGCTCTTCCTATCATCAACACTTTTTGCCCAATCAACATCTATGAATGCTTTCAAATCCAAATTGCCTCATTTTTTGTACCATAATCCATAGTCTTTAGTACCTTTCAGATACCTCATGATTCTCTTGATTGCTGTCGTGTGATTTTCTTTGGGATTTTCTGAAAATCTTGCCACCATACCAACTGCTAATGCAATATCAGGCCTTGTGTGCACTACATATTGCAATCTTCCAATTTTTGATCTGTATGTGGTTTGATCTACTTCTTTGGAATCATCATTTTTTGAAAGCTTATGTCTGGTAGACATAGGTGTTCCAATTAGTCTTGAATTTTCAATTCCAAAATTTTTGAGTATCTTCTTGATATATTTGGATTGATTAATATAGATACCATCTTTCTTTTGTTGGATCTGCAATCCAACAAAGAATTTTATCTCTCCAAACATGGACATCTCAAATTCTTTACTCATCGCTTCTTAAAATGCCTTGCATAAATCATCATTTCTTGTAAATAAAGTGTCATCCACAAAGATTTCTGCCAAACAATCTTCTTGTCTGGTCCTTCTTTGATATATAGACTAATGTTATCAATTGATCTTTGAAAACCAATCTTTATTAAGTAGTTATGAAGTATTTCATACCAAGCTCTAGGGGCTTGCTTGAGACCATACAACACCTTGTGTAATTTACAGACCATATTCTTTTTGCTAGGATCCACAAAACCTTCAGGTTGTTCTATGTAAACTTCGTCTTCAAGAATTCTATTTAAGAATGTAGATTTTACATCTATTTGATAAAATTTAAATCCTTTATGTGCAACATAAGCAAGTAAAGTCACAATACCTTCTAATCTAGTGACATGAGCAAAAGTTTTACCATAGTCAATACCTTCTTTTTGAGAATAACCTTTGCATACTAAGCTTGCTTTGTTTTTGGAAACTTCTCCATCTTCATTCAACTTATTTCTAAAAACCCACTTAGTGCCAATTACATTTTTATTCTTGGTTCTAGGAACAAGAGTCCAAGTCTTATTCCTCTATTTGTTCTATTTCTTCATTCATAGCTTCAATCCAATTTTCATTATCCAAAGCATCTTTAACTGATCTAGGTTCAAATTCGACAAGCAAACATGTACCTTTCAATTTGTTTCTTGTAATTATTCTATTTGACTTGCCTCCAATGATCTGATCGAGTGCATGGTGCCTTCTAACATATATTGTGAACACAGGTACTTTGGATTTAGAATTTGTTCCACTAACCTCACCATGATCTTCTATATCAAGCTCGGGTCTGACTATCTGTGGTTTAGGTCCACCAGACTCAGTTTGCTCTGGCAACAACTCGATAGGTTCTGACTATGACTCGGGTTGTACTGGTTGCAACTCGGTAGCTTTTGGAGATTTTGGGGACTCGAGAGGTGAAGTCTGCTGACTTCCAAGTTGATTTGACAATGTATTAGGTTCACAATAGACAAACTTTCTGTAATCCTAAGGTTCTTTGCTGCTTTCTTCTTTACTCTTTTCTGCAAACTCATCAATTTTTACATGTGCACTTTCTATGATTTTATGAGTTGAAAAATTCAAACGTTAGCATGCTTTGCTTCTGTAGGAGTATCCTAAGAATATGCCTTCATCACCTTTGACATCAAATTTACCTTTCATAGATTCCTTCAAGATATAACATTTTCTACCAAATACTTTCAAGTAACTTACATTAGGTTTCTAGCCATACCATAGTTCATAAGGAGTTTGATTTGAGTCTTTTTTCAACTGTACTCTGTTCAAGGTATGCACTACAATATAGATTTCTTCCTTTGAGTATTTGATTGCAACACTCTTTTCTATCATTAAAGTTCTTGCACAATCCATGATGGATCTTTTCCTTCTTTCAACTATACCATTCTATTATGGTATACCATGGGCTGATACTTGTCTTTTAATTCCTCTTTCAATGGAGAATTCATTGAACTCATTGGAAATGAATTCACCACCTTTATCTAATGTCAAACACTTCAACTTCTTTCCAGTTTCTTTCTCTACTCTTGCCAGATACCACTTAATTTTTTGAAATGCTTCAGACTTTTCTTTTAGATACATTACAGTTATCATTCTAGAATAATCATCAACAAAAAGAATAAAATACTTATCTCCATTGTAGCTCTCTATTCGAATAGGTCCACATAAGTCTTTATGAACTAACTCTAAGACTTCTTCAGAATGATAGTCCTTGCATTTGAAACTTGTCTTTCCCATCTTACCAATTTGACAATTTTTTGCATAGGCCCATATTAGGTTTCCTCAGACTAGGAATACCTCTTACTCTTTTTTTCTTGCTTATCTTGATTAGATTATCAAAGTTCACATGACATAATCTTTTATGCCATAACCAACTTTCTTCTACTTGAGCAACAAAACATGAACTTTCACTGAGATCTAGGTAGAATAGGTTATCTTTTGTTTGTTTGCCAAACCCAACCAGATTTCCTTTTCCATCTAGCAGCTTGGCCTTCCCATCCATGAATTCTACCTTGAATCTAATGTTATTCAACTATGCCACACTTAGTAGATTATGCTTTAGTCTTTCAACTCAATAAACATTATCACATCTAAGTTCATTGGTTAGTGAGATACAACCTTTTCCCTTTATGCAACATGATTCATTGTTTCCAAATCTCACACTTCCACCATCATAATGTTCCATATGTTCAAATTTTGTCTTGTCACCAGTCATATGATGTAAGCAGCCACTATCAATAATCCATGTATCATTTTTGCTAACATGAGAGATAAGTGCCATTTTATCTACTTCATCATCAGATTCATCTTTTACAACAATATATACCATTTCATCATCTTCACTACTATCCGAATCCTTAGCCATAAAACAAGATTTCTTACCTTTGTCCTTGTAGTCCTTGAAGTTCTTGAAATCCTTCTTGCCTTTGTATTTGCTATGCTTCTTTTCATCTTTGTCTTCTATGTTTAGGCACCTTGTAGCAATGTGTCCAACTTCTTCACAAGAGAAACATATTAAAGAGATTTTACCTTTACACTTTCCTTTGCCTTTGGGATACCTTCTTGCAAGCAATGCTTCAATGGCTTCAAGATCATTTTCAGATTTGTCTTCCTCTTCACTTTTAGATTGTTTTCTTTTAGACTTTTTAGCTTTCTTCTTAAGTGATACCTTGGCTTCAAATGCAGACTCAAGATTGCTAGAACTAGGAGTATAATTATCATAGTTATCTAGCTCAAATGTAGTCAATCTTCCAACTAGAGCATCCAAAGTTATCTTGTTATTTGGATCACATCTCATCTCTTGAATAATAGACACTCTGATTGCATAGATAGGAAGAAGGGTTCTGAGTACCTTTCTTTCCACTATTACATCTTCATTTGTTCCTCTAGAGGGTTTGACTAATATTGGCGTTGATTCTCTCAACATATTTTGCAATGTTTTCATTCTCTCTCATTTTCATTTGATCAAACTAACCTCTCAAGCTTTCTTCCTTGGCTCTTTTTACGTTATCATCACCTACATAGATATCCTTCAGTTTGGTTCACATGTCATGAGTAGTAGTATATCCTTTGACCTCATCAACTTCAACATAGTTGAGAGCTAATGCAATGTCAATCATCATGATGTTATGATTGTTCTTTTCAACAATATCTTCTATAGTCATTGTTTTACTTTGGAATGCTTGACAAACACATGAAACTATCTTCATCACTTGAGTGAGCTTGACATATACTGAATGAAAATGATATGACATTTTGTGTAACATCAAAGACAATACACAATTAACCAATTATTTTCAACAGTAACCCACTTAACACAAGACATCTTAGAGAAGTTAAATAAGCTTGATAAATATTTGAAGGCTAGTGCTAAGAAATTAACCAAGGAACCTTGGTCATTCCAGGTTCATTACCATAAAATTAAGGATTTCATGGGATTTCAATTAGAACTAAGGAGAGGAGGATAAATTGAGAACAATTTTTTTAAAAAACTCTAGGCACTCCTAATACCCAAGTTTGAAGTACCACAAAAGACTCTGAAGAAGGCCCAAGAGCTAATTGCAACATAAGAAATGTCTGCGATTGAGCACATGGTAGAACTGGCATCACACACACAAACACATAAGTTAGCATTGGAAGCTCTAAAGGAAGGGTGGAGGACCACACTTGAGAGTGAAAAAATTGCACACAATATTTTATTTGACAAGCTGTAAGTATAACCTTGTATATTAATTTCAATTTTGGCATTATTGTCAAAAAAGGGGGATAAGTAATGTTCATATTAAATAAGGGGGATATCATGATTATGATAGAGTATGTGATTTTTTTTGATATGGAGATATAAGGACGAGGAGATATAAGGATGATATACATTTTGAAAAAAGCTATTGCAAAACATAAGAAAGATAATGCAAATTAGGGAGTACATGTTTAGGGGAGAAATCTAAATTGGGAGAAATCTACAATTTTCATTGAGTATAGTTTTGAGAGCATGAATGAGTTTTTGCCACTAATGCCAAAGGGGGAGAATGTTACTCCTATGTGCATTTGAGTGTTGTCATTAGTGCAAAACTATGGTGAAGAACAAGGCCAATTAATGCAAGACAAAGAGGTCAGTGAACCCTGACACCAAATAGATATAAACATCGAATAGAGTTTAAGTTATCATGTAGAATGAGTACCAAGCATAGTAGTAACTGAGAAGTATACACATACTGAGAAAAATTGTGACCGAGTCTATGTATTACCAAAGGATAACATATTACCGAGAAGATAAATCGATATTTACTGTGTGACATAGAATACATATTAATTTTTGTAAATGCACAAAATTTCATGTAGTTGAATCCTACAAAGCTAGGAGACAGTTTACCAAGATTGAGGTAAAGATTAGGTAAGATTTATTAGGATTGATGCATGATTTTATGGATCCCAAGATACAAGTGTAAGCCAATGAAAAAGAGGCATATTGTTCTTGTTGATAAGGATGAATAAGAATCGTTGATTTATTTGACTGTGCATTCCAAAAGTTTCCATACCCTAACTATACCATGGGCAAAATCACAAACTTGTGTCACCCTTTTATTAAGGAAAATGCCAACAAAATTATAATTGTTCAACTTCAATGAAATAGAAGTGACATTATTATTTAGAATTTGAAAATGAAGTAAACTAATGAAATATGTAGAAATGGATAAATTTTAGGATTATTATTTTAATAATTATTTGGAATAAAAATTGAAATAATTTTCTAATTTTTAAAGATTATTTTTTAGTTTTTGAAAAATGCTAAAAAATAGGGTCCTAGTTCCCACCACAAAACTATATGAAAGTAAACCCTTTTTCCCTTTGATCTCAAAAGATGTTATAGACAACATATATAGCTAGCTCAATAAAATATTAAAATTGGATTATGACCTATATTTTCTCTTTGGTAACAATTCAAATTTCAACTGATTTGAAATCGATAGTTTTCATCTCCGACCACATTTCTCATAAAAAATCTACCAAACTGAAAGAAAAATTATACATTCTAGAAGAGGACTCTCCCCTCTAGTGCATCATATACTTCTCAAATTGTTTTGATACAATTTACTATTTTTTTCTTTCTCAAAATCAACATCTTCTTGAGTGTTGAAATATGTACTTGTAGCATTTTTTTTAATTACAATATACTATGTCTAATTAAAATAGTATACAATTTATATGAGCATGCTTTTGAGCTCTACAAAATGTTGTTTTTATGTTGCTAAAAAAACATCATTAAAAAGCGTAAAAGTTATTTAATACCATTTTTTCTGAAATAAATATATCTCTTTACTAAATGGACAAAATTTGTTATAAAACATGCATTAAATAGACACTTACCAATTGGAAAAAATGGAGAACTTACATAACTTAGCTAGAATGAATTTATCTAGATTACATGTTTGAACAAAATTAGTTTTTAGATAGGAACACTCAAATTTAGTTGTTCTTATGAGTCATCTTGAAAGGTGACACAACTTTGTACTTTTATCTAGGTCATGTATGATGGAAGCCACAAAATTTCTATATAAAGAGGGTTCGATTACAAAACAAAAGTGTTGGGGAAAAATGATAGTTTGAATATTAGACTAAGGTATTACATAATAGAGCTACCAAGCAATGAACATGGGTAGATTGGGCCAAATCTACCACAGCAAGGTGATATACCAGTATAGAGCAGATTGGCTATGATTAGGAAAAATAAGTTGCATAAATTGTTAGATCACTTTATTGTTTCTTTCTTACCATTGTAGTAGAAAATATCCTAACAAAGTGGACTTAATAGTCTTATTGTAAAATCTCCTAACCAAGTGCACACTTGAAGAGTGTTGTTAAAATCCTCTCACAAGGTAGACTTTAGTGGGTCTTTGTATTACTCCTAACAAAGTAAAATTACTCCTAATAGAACTAGTCACCAAAAGTGACATTATTGTATCCTCTAACTAGACAATCTTTATGCTACAATAGTGAATATTTATGGGTGCCATCTTGACTGCAATTTCCCTCTAACCAAGGGTTTTTGCATGACCAAATCTCTATGTCAAATGTGTTAATGATTTCTTGTGATGTGAATTACTATTATTGTTATTTGATTTGGTTACTTTATTTCAAGCATTAAGTTATTTTAGTTATACATGAAAAACGCACAATAATATTCGAAGGCTAAAAATGTTTTGATGGATAAAAGTTTTAAAAGTACTGATTCACCCCCTACTTATTACCTTACCTTTCCTTAACATTCCAACAATTATTTACTCTAACAATCATATACATGCTAGTGATTCTGATGATTTATATGAGACTATTAATCTTGAACTTGATTTACCACATATGCTTTCTATAAAAATATCGATCACTCTATAGTGAACATGGTGACCCAATTCCATGATGTGGTCCTTGTTTGGAACTAGCTATTGTTCCTTTTTTCATGCTTGATTTCACTCCTTTTGTGACTTTCCCCTATATCCTAAGATGGGGGATAAATGATACGCTTGATTTGATCCCTTATTGGAATACTTACAATCTATAAGGCATGATCCCTATACATTTGGATCCCTTATTGGATTATTGACAACTTGTAAGCCTTAATCCCTTCCTTTTAGGATCCCTCTTTTGATTATTAACAATTATTGATGCTTGATCCTCATATTTTCATTTTGTGTTTCTCTTTTGGTGATATAAGTCTCTAAAGGGTACATTCTTGATGGATTAACTAATATGCCACACACACTTTCTAGAGTATCAATTCTGTATTTTGTAACAACATGTCTTTGGTGTGATAAATAATAAGGGACACAACTCTTACAAGGTGAATTTATCACACTCTTTTCATATTTTGTCAATGATATCTCTCTTGTCTTGATTTTGGACTAGACAATGAATCAAATTTTTTGGGGGATTGATTATTTCCATGTCTCCCTAGTCTTAATGAGATTATTTTATTCTTTGATTTACTTTATCATGAGTTTATGTTGGGATCATATGTCTTCTAAAGTGTGGGATAAATGGACCATCTTAAGATGGAAGGTCTTGCATTGTAAGTCCTTTTAGCCCTCCCTTTTGTGGTCTCCAAGGTCCATAAATGCACTTTTGTTCTGATTGCCCCTGCTCTCAAAATTTTGTCCATTTTTTTGTCCTTTTTGCATCCCTAGGATCTTGGTGTGTATCTTGAGGTTTAGATCCCTTAGGGTAAGGTTTGAGGTCATCCTTGCACAACCTCATTCCTAAACCCTAGTAAGGGATGATGTCATCCCTTACACAAGGCATTTTTCCTTGAATCATTAGCCCATTTTAGAGGTTTCAATTTATTTCCTATCTTCTTAAGTCAACACTTCTTGATTTTTGTTAGAAAATTGATATCAAAGAAGACATTCTTTGTTCGTTTGGACATCCAATAAACACACAAGAAATCCACAATTCATGTAACCTATTGTATACGACCATTCCACATCCATTTGAGAGTAAGAATCATTTGAGGTATCACTTGTCCAAGTGATCTTTCAAGGAGCATTCAAGAGTTAAATCTTATTCTAGCATTCAAAGGAATATCTACATTCATGGATATATGATTTTGTATTAGTGGATCTATTTGTATTTGTGAAGATATCCTACAACATCATCAATATACAAGCATTGATACATCTGTGTGGATAATAGATCCGTATCCATCCATGAAGGTTTAACAAGCAAGATGAATATTTACATTTGTCTTTCTTTTTACATGCTTTACCATTTTAAGGGTGTTTTATCAAGTGAGGCTTCACCGAGGCAAGGCCCTTCCACCCATAAAAGTACCTTTTCGCTTGCTTGCAAGAATAATTTTTCATGATTCAAAGTCAGAACTAGGGTTGTTTTAGGCAACAAATTTGGCTTCAGATCTCAAGATTTGGTATAGAACAAAGAAGAGATGACCTTGTCCTTTATCTGGGTCATCCCTATCTAGAAACCTCTATATTCAAAAAATACAAAATATCAATTCACAAGCACTATATTTGAAACAATTTTTGATTCTAATAGTTTTTGATATTGGAATTCCAGGTTTGAATGACTCTTCATTGGATTCCAAGGAAACTTTTGTGCTTCATTTATCATTCTGTGACACTAATTTTATGCTTTAGATTTGATACTTTCATCCATTTTTCTATCATACCAATCCATTCATTGTTTGCATCTCAATTGGTCATTATACCTACACTTAATAATCACCTAATCAAATCAATATATGACATTACAATTTAGTTGTTCTTTGAGTATAGATGTTGATAAGGGATTTAGATTTGGTATTGATGCCCCTTGTATCTCCCTAGGGTTGTGTTGGTCCAGTTTGAGCCCCTTTGAAGAGCCATGCTTAAAGGTCCTTCTTTCAGTCCTTAATGTGGCATTAAAGTTTAAAAGGCAATTGACCAATTTACAAATTCTTACGAACAAAAATTATTCGCTAAATTTTTATGTTACAAATACCTAAAAATGGTCGAACTGAGTCAAAACCATCAATTAATTAAATTCAAGCCATTTGGATTAGTCAAATAAAAAATCAAATAACTATGTAATTAAATTAGTTATTTGATTATATATATAAGTCATTTAATTAATTATAATCAACCTATTCAATTTACCCACATGGATAATTTAATTAATTGTTTGAATTAATTAATTACTCCATGAATTCCTCACCTACCACTAAACAAAAAATATCATTCAACTAATGGGAGATGAGTATTATGTGCAAGTAGATCACTCAAGGCTTTTCTATTTTGACCTTTCATTTTGGAGAATCAATCTTTTACCTTTATTTGAACACATAGAAAAAATACAACTCAACTACATGGCTTGATCATGGTTACTTAACTCACCATGTACACCTTGGGAAATTCTATAAATAGTAAGCACAATTGGAGAAAATCATCCCACTTCTACTTAGAGAATCCATATTATCGTCAATTTACATCCAATATCTTTTGGAGACAAAGTGCATTTTAGTAAAAACATTATCATAATGGAAAAATCATCTTAGTTTTGAATCAATTTGAGCATGTATATTAGGACAATTTGAATCAATTTAGCTTGGTGTGCATCTTAGATCCATTGTTTCATCAAGCTTTGTATAGTTCTTGTCTAGTAGATTGTCATAGATGAGAGCAATGCTTAAGTCCTTACAATTAGAGGTTCATAGGATCGTATTTCAAAGTGGGAATATAATGGTCTTAATGACCTTTGAGTAGAATATTTTTCTTAGATGTAATTGTAATGGAGTTTTAGTTTTTGATGTTGACTTAATTTTAGTAGGGGTCTTTGTTATTTTCTTGTTTGATTGGATCCACCAACAAATATTCCTCCAAAGGTATCTAATGCATTCATCTAAAGTCTTATCATCTCTTGCGAGTGAACAACACAAGTTAATATACACCATTATGATCATTCAAAGATGGAATAATCTTAGGTAGCATACCTTTATGGTGTGTGATAGATCCAAATCCTATGAAAAACTAAAAATTTGGTTTTAGTTTTCTCCATGAAAGAGTGTATAGTGTTGAACCTAACAACTCTGATATTACACGTAACAATTAAAATTATAATAATTAACTATCAAATGCAATTTTCATCATAAAACATGATAATTTAATCTTTTTATTTTCCTTTCATTTATAGTAGGAATATAAATGAATTCTTTTTCATACGATAATGAAGAGCTATTCAAAAACTTTTAAATGAATAGAAATAATAAGAAACTAAAAAAATAATTTCCCTCGCATAGAATATTACTATACCCACATAAAAAATTAATTTGTTCCACATAAACATTAATAAAACCAAATGATTGATTTAAATACTTTATATTTTCAAAGAATGCATTAGAAAGAGAAAAGGCACTGACCATTCTTTCTTCTAATCTATATTGTAGAAGTCTTGTCTTAACTAAGAGAGGGAGAGAACCATCATGTGCTTTACCTTGCAACCATAAGCTGATGGTTCTCTACTCAAATTTCTATTGTATGTGGCCCTGTTGCACATGAAAGGTGTAAAAATAGAGCTAGGTAGGATTGTCATCCAAGCCTAGTGTTTAGAAACTTCATCATTCATAATCAGTTATACAATCTAAGTATATAAAATTTGTAATTCTAGTTCGTACGAATGAATGCAACCTTGGCCAAGGTTTATCAATATGCTAGCACTATCTCACACTATCATCTTTCACCACTTCTACTCAAATTGTATAACAAGTAAGTATAATCAACTCTTTTGTTCTTAACAACCAACACTGTCTACTACATTAACACTCTTTTGGCCTTCAAGTGGTGGTGACTCCCTAGAAAGCAACTTCTAAAATGCAACTGATTGAAAATTCCAAATGATATATTCTCAGAAAGGATCATCCTAATAACATCTTATCTTGTAAATAAAAGTTCAAAATTAGTTATGCATGATTTCATTCTATTGGTTAAACAAACTGACGAGAGAAAATGAATCTTCCTTACATTTGCAAGCATAATATTTAATTCACTTTCTTTTCTTTCTTGTTTTTAGTTAACAATGACTCTAGATCAAATCCTTGTATTTTATATCAGATTTAGTTTAAGTGATAATAGAATGCCAAACACACAATGGAGATGAACATTATTTACTACCATGCATGCTAGTAAATTCTTTAGTAGAGAGTAATATACTACCATGCATGCCAGTAAAATGTTTAGTAGAGAGCAATTACAAATTATTTTAGGTTCTTGATCATATACAATAGTTCATAGTGTTGCAAAAGAATTATTAGAAATAAAATGAGATTTTTAATCTTGATGATATACTTTTCCTAGAAATAATCATGCTATTATTTTCAAGATAATAGAGGTACTTTACATTATTCATGTGCCTATTCAATTATATGGTATTTGAATATTGATAACTATTCTATATTGTTCATAGATAAAATCAATCAATAGAAATCAATTGAAGATAATATATTTTGCATTGTTCATATATAAATCCAATTAATGACATTGAACTATTGATGAAATATTTGACATTTTTCATGTATAATATATTCAACAAAATTCAACTATTGATGATGTATTTTATGCAATCATAGTTCAATCCAATATCCAATATCTCTTTTAAACTAATTGTATGGTTAGAAAAGGGAAGGAATACAAGTAGGTAGATCACCTATCCTTTTTAATATTGTATATTCAAAAGGAAGATACCCCACTAAACTCAAGAACTAGGTGGGACAATGATCCTTCTCAAAACATTTAATCATAAAAATGAAAAATTATGAGAAAATGTAATGTAAATGATAATATAAGAAAGTTAAAAATAAGAAATGACATACTCATATAGGCCAACATCAAGATGTAATGTACAAAAACAAAAATCAGAATGCATATTTGACTTGTGACAGAAATTTGGGAACATAATGTAAATTATAGAATGAATTTGGTGATATGTAGGGTACAAAATAGTTTTAGTGAATTGTACCCAGTATTTTGACTAAATTTCTCAAGAATATTTTGATGCTTTCTAATATTTTTGTATTTTTTCTAATAGCTTCTTAACCTCCTACTCAAAAAAGAAGAAAAAGGCTATCTAAAGGGCTTTTCCTTGATCAAATCATTTTTTATATATTAGACTTGAAAATGAAATAAAATTTCATAAAAAAGACTGTGTAAAAAGGTAAATGTTTGATTCACCTTGCATAAAGTGATGCAAGAGCCTCTTGGATGTAAGGGAAATCTTGCATCAACCAAAAATATTTATATTTTCAGTTTTACAGTTTTTGTGTTTTTAATAAGGGCTATTCCTATACAAAGTTGGCATTTGAGGGAGCTTGCTAGTTTTAGTAATTTAATATTATGTGTTTAGATTGTTCTAATCTCATATATGGAGGTTCATCTTTGACATATCAGCCAACTGGTTGATTTTTATTGTCATATCATATGCATTGGTGCAGTCATTGCAAATTTTTAGTATGAATTTTGGCTATCTAAACTTTAGATTCAATGATGAAGTCCTAAATGGCTCCAAAATGAGGTGAAACATTAATTAATGAACACTTGCACAATCTAACGCTATAGACCGCTAGCCGAGGATTCCAAAATGGGGTTATAATAGTCCATCGGGTCAATGATTTACTAGTTATGGTCTCCAGAAGTGGACCCATCAAAAATGTAATTTGTAAATTGTCTTGAGTCGATCTTATGTAATAAAGTGTAATGAAATAATATAATATGAGGTTGGTCGACATCAAGGGTTAAGGCTTAGTGTCTAGAACCTTCTTAGGTAGTGAAAATTGCCTATATAAGGAGGGCCTGTAGGTTATCTAGGGTAGTTCTGGGTGATAGTCACAACTCTCTCTTGTAGATTGTTGTAAGAAAGGCACCCATGTGGTTTTGCATATTGTAATTCTCTAATTCTGCATTTGTGGTGATAATTAGAAGCCCATATTTTTCTCTCTCAATTTGTGTTGTTCTCTGTTTCTGTTGCCTATTGTGGTATTAAGGGAAGCACCCTTCATTAAGTAGTATCAGAGTAGGAGTTCCTGAATGTGTAAATTGATCACCGACTAGGAGGCAGTTTGCACCAGGACCGTGGTTTGGACAGAGCATGTGGATAGATTGCCAATTGTGAGGGAGTTTGCACTAGGATTTCAATAGAAGCATGAAAATGCCTCCACAAAGAGAGTGCAGTGGAAGAGTCACAGGTGTTACACCTAAGAGTTTTAAAGCCCTTTAGAGATAGATGCAAGCATTGGAAGAACACATGCATAGAGGAATCAATCTTGCCGTAAGAGATGAAAGTAAGGATGATGAAGAAGAAGCAAATGTTGAAGACGAGGCCATTTTGAACCTAGAAGAAAGGATTTTTAGGGTCATTTCAAAGATTGGAAAAAGACCTAAGTATGATGTTCCTACATTTTCAGGAAATCTTAACTTGGAGGAATTGATTGATTGGATCAATGAATTGGAGGAATACTTTGAGTATGAAGATATTGAAGACCTAGATAGGGTAAAATTTTCAAAGGCCTAACTAAAGGGTCATGTGAAGATCTAGTGGCAAGAGATTTAGTTGGAGAGAAATAGAAGAGGGAAGGATAAAATTACAAGATGAGACCAGATGATAGCTAAATTGAAGCAACAATTCATTCTAATGTATTTTGAGCTTGATTTATTGAAGAAAATGCAAGGGTTGAAGCAAGGAGGAAGATCTGTTCAAGAGTATAACGAAGAGTTCTACCAAGTTCTCATTAGAACATGACATGTAGAAGCTAACAAGGAGAAGGTTTCCTATTACCTAAATGGGTTAAGGCCAAGAATTCAGGAGTAATTGAGTCTGGTTTGAATGAACATTATTGAAGAGGCATTCCAGTTTTCCCTAAGACCAAGCAAAAGATGAACAAGAAGTTTGATAACAAAAATAATGGAAGAGGTTGCGGTGGAAGATCTGGAAGATGGTCTTCTGGTGGCTGAAATGATGATTAGAAGAACAAGGATGAGGCCAATAGTAGCAGTCAGAACTAGAGGATAAAAAATTCCAATCATTTCCATGATTAGAAAAATAGAGATCAGAGAGGAAGAGGAATAGGGAAAGGATTTGGAAGAGGAGGTTTTCGTGGAAAATGTTTCCACTACGGGAATAAAGTTTTTGAGTGTTCCCAGTGCAAAGGAAGGACTGAAGGCTAGTCAAAAGTTGTGCATGTTGATGAAGATGCCAAATCATCACATTCTAACTATGCTAAAGAGGAGAAGTCCTAGTTAGCAAAAGAGTCTTGCTGAGTGGTGAGAATGAACCTAATCAAAGGAGTAGTTTTTTTTGCACAAGATGCACATGTGAAAATAGTGTTGTGATGTGATCATTGATGGTGGAAGTACTAACAATATGGTGTCTAAAAAGATGGTAAAATTTTTTAAACTGAAGAGGCAGAAACATTCGCGTCCATATCGTATTGCCTGGGTGCAAGATGAACACAAGGTCATGGTCAATGAGCAATGTTTGAAAAGTTCAAGATTGGAATCTATCATGATGAGATGCTATGTGATATCATACCTATGGACATATGTCATATGTTGTTAGGTAGGCCATGACAGTTTGATAGGAATGTTGTACATGATGAGTGTGCAAATACCAACACTGTAGAACAAAGGATGGAGTGAAACATAAGCTAAAGCCATTAAAGGATACATATAAAAAGGTATGTAGTGTTGCAAGAGTATATTTTGTAGATGGAAAGAAGTTCCTAGAGGGCATGAAGCATGAGCATATGTATTTTTCTATAATCCAAAAATATGGTAAATAAGAAGCTGAAGAGGTATATGCAAAAATTGTAGCTTTGTTGGAAGAGTTTCCATATATTGTCTCAGATAACGTCCCTAATGGATTACCACTGGTAAGGAAGATCAATCACCAAATGGACTTGATTCCAAGAGTAAATTTTCCAAATAAGGAAATGCATAGAATGACACTAGCAGAAAGTGAGGAGTTGAACAGGGAAGTGCATGCGTTATTTCAGAAGGGGTTGATTTGGGAGAGTCTCAATCCATGTGTTGTACCAGTAGTATTAGCACCAAAGAAGATCAAAGAATGGAGGATCTGCACAGATTCGCAAGATATTAACAAGATCACAGTCAAGTACACATTTCTATTGCCAAGGATGGATGATATAAAGGAATGTTTGAGTGGAGTTGTGTATTTCATGACAAAGATAGATCTGAAGAGTGGGTACCATCATATTCACATTAGAGAACGAGATGAGTGGAAGTCTTCCTTCAAGACAAAGGAAGGAATATACAAATGGTTAGTCATTCCTTTTGGGATAACCAATGCACCAAGAACTTTCACGAGGTTCATGAATGAGGTACTGAAAGAGTTTTTGGATAAGTTCGTCATTGTTTACCTATATGGTATTTTGTTTTTCAGTAAAACATTGGAGGAGCATTTGACACACATTCATAATGTTTTTGATAAGTGTAGTGAGGAAAAGTTATTGATACATTTGAAGAATTATAGTTTTGTTAAGGAGTTGGTGTACTTGGGATTTGTAGTCTCAACAAAAGGTTTGAAAATGGACCATGAGAAAGTGAAGGCTATCCTTGAATGACCTACTCCAATGAGTGCAACTTAGGTAAGACCTTCTCATGGACTTGGCTAGTTTTTACATAAAACTTATTAGAGGTTTTAGCATTATTTGTAGAGATTTGACTGAAGCAGTGAGAGGAGATATGAAATAATTTAAGTGAATAGGTGTAGATAAGATTTTTAATATTTTGAAATAGAAAGTTACAGAGCAACCTGTTTTAGCACTTCTAGATTTTAATAAGGTGTTTCAAGTAGACTATGATGCTAGTAGTACTACAATAGGAGATATTTAGAGCCATTAAGGTAGACATGTTGCTTATTTTAGTGAGAAATTGAATAATACCAAAAGAAACTATTTTGTTTATGATCAAGAATTTTATGCTATAGTTTAGGAATTAAAGAAATGAAGACACTATCTTCTTCCTAAGGAGTTATTTTTGTATACTGATAATCAAGCTTTGAAATATTTAAATAGTCAAGGAAAATTGAATCATCGAGCTTTGCAATATTTAAATAGTCAAGGAAAACTGATTCAAAAGAATTTGAAATGGGTTGAGTTTTTGCAGATTTATACATTTGTTTTGAAACACAGGAGTGTGAAGCCTAATAGAGTTACATATGTTCTTAGTAGATGTAATGCCCGGCTCAGGAACCCAAAAGAAATAAACCTAATATGTTACAAAGTTTACCAAACTATTTTTTTTGAAGTTTAAACAACATCAAAGTGACAATAATGTGGAAGCAATATATACATACATATCAAGAACATGTAATCAATTACAAATATAGAGTTTTCAATTCCTCAAGGGTTCCTTCATGTTGAGTCACATTTAAGAAAGTTTTATTAATAGGTTTAAGTCTCAATTACAATGTCCATAATCATAAAATGAATAAACACATGCATAATCATATAATAAAGTGCATAAGTACAACTAATAATAAGAAAGCACATCTAATGAATAACATCCACTGCACATGTCACAAGGTATGTAAAAATAGATACAAGTACATCAATATACAATACAATATCTTATAGGATCTCAAAACACATGATACATAGATACATCAAATGAATAGTAGTCTTCGAGATAAGAGGAAGAATGATAATAATATCAATGTATCAAGGAGCATCCAACATCTGTCAATCTGAGAGGGACCCAAATGGTAAGAAAACACTACCTCCCAATTGTGTGGTCACCCAATCAAGCTCCCACTCCCACCATGTAGTAGATATCATGTACGATCTACACAAATAATAAAATCATAAAATAATCCTAGGCAAGGAATCCAAAACTACTCAAGAAGAAAATATAACCAAAGTTGAAATAACACTCATCCAATACCAAGACCACATGCCAAGTCAACATCTAGATACCAAATATAAATCAAGTATCAAAACCCAAAAAAATACAACCACCTTCAAAATAATGTCAAGTGTCACAAGCACAATATCCAATAGATAACAACTATCGTCAATAAGAGTAAACCATTAATCACTAACTCCAACAATAAAAAACACCACTAATGAATAACTAATCATTCATTAATAAAAGTCATCTGTCAACAATAAATGACATCCAATCATTAAGCAAAAAATCAAAATAACTACACTCATCATAAGTAATATCCAAAAAGTACACCATTAGAGGAAAATATAAACAAACCATGAAGGAGACTTAGGTTACATACTATAGAGTTCCATCACATGAGCGAACTCTAGAGTTACCCTAGTGGTCTCTCAAGACTCTGGCCCCCTAGTGACTCTATGTGAAACTAGAATACCCTCTCATGATGATGAGGAAACTAGTTATACCTCTCAAGGTATCATCTCCATCTCATCCTTAGTCTATACGAGCACTCAAGGTATGGATGAGGAAAAATCTCTAACTTATCTTTTTAATGTATCTCAAGGAAAAGGGATAGGAAAAATATTTTAATTACTATGTTATCACTTGTTACACAATTTATGATGAGTTACCTTGGTAGCCACTTTGGGCCCTGACCCCCATTGCAAGCCACTCCCATAGACATGCACCTAGACTACCTTCCCAAAAATTACAAACCACAATAGTGTCCCCTACCACAAAAAGTAATATTGATCGAATTTGGTTCCTTAACAAGCAACCCAAAAAATAACATTGGTTCTCAAAACCCAAGCTCTCAAAATTGTTCAATAGCATAAAACACATAAAACATAAATCTCAATTCAAATAATAAAGTTCATTATGATATCTAGTCAAATAATCATAAAATAAATCTCAAAAACCGCCTCTAGTTCACATTCTAACTTGGCCAACTAAACAACCCACAAAGAAAAACCATCATGAAAATAAACATCACAAGACTATAAATAGAATATTAGAAAACACATAGTTTTCAGCCACATGATTTAAATCTGCCAATTTTTCTTATTTAGTTTGGGTCATAAAGATTTGTTTAGAAATAAAGTAAGAATATGCATGTTAATATAAATTGTTATGCTAATATACTTATTTTAAATAATAAGTATTTAAATATCCAATCTTTTTATGTATATAAAATATCATGCAATAGTATCATGTTATTAATTTAAATAATCTTAAATCATAAATGATTTAATTAATAACATAAATGAATATTATTATATTTGAATATTGATATTAATTTCAATTTCTAAAATATTAATATGACTTTTATTTAAGTCTAATATTAATATTTATTTTTCCTTTAATTCATAATGCAACTAGAGATAAAATTATAAATTTAATTTAATTATTTATAATTTCTCTCATAAAGTCAAATAGTTATTAACTAAATGATTACAAAGTGAACTCTACCACAACTTCTCTCAAAATATAATAAAATTATAAATATTTAGTTATTAACTTCCCTCTTGCACTAACAATCTAGCTTTCCCAAAAGTTAAACTTGAGAACTAAAGATGGCGAGAAGACTGAGATTTGCAAATTTTAATTCAACTTGTGACAACTTCATTAAAAAAAATAAATGTAGGCACAAGAAAAAAATTTCAAATGATAAGAAGAAGGCTTTCCTTGGCCTAGAATTGAAAGCTACTCCATAGGAAAGAAGAACAGGGGCAAGTTTTAGGGAGAGAAATAACAATTTTTGCTCAAATCAGAAGGGCTTCCTACCAAATATCAATACCTTCAATAAGTTTTCTACACTTTCAGAGATTCAAAACTTGGAATCTTTGAAACCAAAGAATAGGGTTCAAAGCAATGACAATTATGAGAGATGCCTCCATATTCATTCGACCCACAGTTTGGATAGATAGATTCATTTTTTCAATCTCACTAAATACGTTGGTTCTAGCCGTAATTCTATCTTCCATTCTCAACCAAGCTTTGACATCTATTCTCCCATTAACAAATCCCCCTGCATTTTGGAAACCCTAAGTTCAGCTTCTAAAGAACCCTATATTCCCCCTCATCGAAGAATGCCCATCAAGGATGCTGCCCCCCATTCTGGCTATATCCCCTCTTAGGTGTTCAATTTGAATGATGTCGAAACTGAAGAAGAGATCCTGATTATTAGTAATCAAGAAAGTGAAGAATGTTGATAGGAATGCATGGAAGTGGGCTTATTCACTTACTAGAATGGCCCACCTATTGAGATTTACAATGTTACTGAGTGGCTGGAAGATTTCTGCGATGACCAAGTAAGTATCTCTAACTATTCAGATAGATTTCTATATACCCTATGCAATAATAAGAATGTAAAGAAAGAGTTTCTAAATAGTCTAGAATGTTTTTTCAATGGACATGCGATTAGATTTTTTGATTGGATACCCAATTGTTGTGGAAAAAACCTAGATTTCTCCATTCCTACTTGGTTTTCTATTAATCTTATACCTCTAGAGTTGAAAGATATTAACATCATTAAGAAAATTGGCAAATCTATAGGTAATTTGATTGGTATGGATAACTCTTTTGATAGAAGCAATAACATCAAACTCCTCATAGAATGTGATATTAAAAAAGACAGAGCTCAGGCTGATTAAAATTATTACAAACAGATCAATATACAGATTACATTTTCAGAGATTTGTAGGGGGTATCACGGAAATCATTAAGTTGGATGACGATTGAGAAGATGATTTTGATATTATGTTTGTCTCCTTTGATCTTGAAGAATTTTATCCTAAAAATAGTTATAAAAGAAGAATGGAAGAGGAATTTAAGGAAACATATGAGCATGAGGATTATACTATTGTTTCCCAAAGAAAGGAGACCGAGGAAAATGCCAACATCTTTCCAGCAAACAATAATAAGGAAGATCCATTAGGATCAAATATGAAGAATGAGGAAGAGGAAATTCGAGTGCTAGATAATCATTGTTCTAACTCAGTTATTTGTACAGGAAATAATCAAAGACTACAGAGCATTATTGTGGATGACAGGAAGCATAATAGGAAAGGTATAAAGGATAGGAAAAGCAGAAAAGAAAAAAAGATTAAGTATAGAGCAGAGAGAGCATATAGCCAACAGAAACCCTTCTATTCCTAAGGAAGATTCAAAGGGATTAGTTCCTTATTCCAGTTTGAAGGAGAATTTGAAGGATAATAATCATAAAGAGATTCAAGGGGTGTAGGATGGAGTAACCTCTTCTGCTAATTCATTATCTGAAGAAGAACTTACAAAAAAATTAACAAAATTTTGGAAGACTCCATCCCCCAGAAAAGAGTAGGATAACAGGAGTTGGGACAAGAATTCAGAGGGGTATAACTCACCTAAAACCACAGTTGAAATTTTACAAAATTTCCTTAATAAGGAACTGTTAGAACTAAAAGAAAAGGATAATGAATCTCTAGACAGTATAGATAAGGAAAAAATTGAGAAACATTTTGAGGAGTTAATCCAAGTCTTTGACTATGAAAATTTGAATAAGACTAGTCTCTCTCAAAAGGAAGACCTGGTAAAAAAGGTTGTGCAACTAGGAGGAAATAATTACACATATGAGGATCTCAAAAGGCATATTATATCCCTGGAAGAAGAAAGCATGCATAGATCAAATACAATAAATACAGTGGTAAATAGCAATGATGGTATTGAGGAAAGAGAAATAATGGAACAACAGAGGATGATAGAGCTTATATTGCAGGAAGTAGAAAATGATGAAAGTACAGATCATGAGCAACATCATTCATAAACTGCAACCCATGCTCTAGATTATATGAATCAGTTGGGCCTAGCTATGAATCAAGAGGAAATCAAATCACCAAATCTCAGTCAGAAAAAGCTTAAAAGAGGTAGGAAATCTCTTAAAGAGCTCAAGGAGGTAGATGGGCAGGCCCAAGAACAACAAAAGATTAATCAGATATTCAATGCAGGGAAGGGGAAGATCCTTCCCACGGAACCATGAGGATCACAACCTGGAATGCTAGGGGTCTAAATGCCCCTAGCAAAAAAAGAATATTAAAACATAATTTAAAGAATTTTGAATATGATATTATTTTGCTACAGGAAACCAAACTTAATAAATCAGAGAGTTCCAATTTGGGGAGATTAATTGGTAACTGGAGTATTGTTACTCAAGAATCCATAGGTGCCTTTGGAGGTATAGGGGTAATACGGAACCACAGGAAAGTGAATCTAGAGTTTCTTAGTATCAACAATAATTGGGTTAGTTGTAGGAGTCAAAGTTTGAAATCTAATCTATCTTTCATTCTTATTAATGTATATGGTCCAACTAGCAATTCTGATAAAAGAATTGTTTGGAATGACATCAGTAATTTCTTGTATAATTATCAAAATGAGTTGATTATTTTAGGAGGGGATCTTAATACAATTTTAGATACAAATGAGAAGGTAGGGGGCTCTTTACTAACATCACAGTCATTTAAGGATTTTAGAATTTGGTGTGGTCTACAAAATTTGATAGATATTCCAACCAATAATGGCATTTATACCTGGAATAATAGACAGAAAGATTTTGCATATATTGCAAAAAAATTAGATAGATTCTTCATAAAGGGTGAATTAGACATTAACAATTTTATTATAACATCTTCTATTCTTCCTATTGCGGGATCTGATCACTTCCCAGTTAAGTTAGACATTTTTGAACCTCATAAACTTGCTAGGAATTCATTTAAATGTGAGAAAATGTGGTTTTCAGATCCCAACTTTGTAGAAAATATTAAATTATGGTGGTCTCAAGGCACCTTTGTAGGTTCTAAAATGTTCGTTTTCATGTCCAAAATTAAAATGTTAAAAGACACAATTCTTAATTGGAACAAAAATCATTTTAATGATATATTCAAAGAAAAATTGGAAGTTGAGTCTAAATTAAAGGAATTAAACGAAGAAGTGATTAGGAAAGGTATGAATAATGAGAGTTATCTCTTGGAAAAGGAACTTTTAGGAAAACAAGAAGAACTACTACCTAAGGAAGAAATCTTCTGGAGACAAAAATCTCGAGAGAAATGTTTAGATGAAGGAGACAGAAATACCAAATTCTTTCATAATTCTACTCTACCTAATCGAGCTATTAATGAAATATTTAGCATTAAAAATCAATCAGGTGTTTTCATAGAAAAACCTAATGAGATTGCTGACATTTTAGTCAATCATTTTCAAAACATCCTTAATAATATTGAAGGTTCTAGTAAGCTTGCCCAAAGAAAAATGTTAGAAGTTATACCTAAAATTATTAATAGGGAAGATAACAAAGCTCTTAACAAACCCATTACTTATGAAGAAGTCAAGAATGTAGTCTTTAATATGAATCCTGACAAATCCCTCAGACTTGATGGATTTCAAGCCTTTTAAAACCAAAAATGTTGGGATATAATAGGTACATAATTATGGGAAGCTATAAAGGCTTCAAGACAAGGGGGTTCTCTACTCGTTGAAATCAATTATTCATTCTTTACCTTAATTCCCAAAAAATCCGCTCCAGAAACCCTTGGAGATTATAGGCCAATTGCTCTTTGTAATACAATTTATAATTTTTTTAAAAAAATTATAGCAAACAGATTAAAACCATTATTATCTAAAATTATATCTGAAAAATAAACGATATTTGTGCTAGGAAGATCCATTTTAGATGGAATTATCGCAATTCAGGAAACTATTCATTCTGTCCAAAAATCCAAAAAGGCTTGTATGTTTATGAAATTAGACATCCAAAAAGCCTATGATATGGTTGATTGGAGATTCTTGTACAAGATCCTTGAGGCATTTGGCTTCTCTCGTCAATGGATCAACCTCATCTTTAAATGTATAATGTTTCTTTGAAATTTCCAGGGGTTTTAGGCAGGGAGACCCTCTTTCTCCTTTCCTATAAATCATTATGGCTAAAGCCTTTGGGAGATCATTTTATAGGGCACTTAATGTAGGAGTAATTAAGGGTGTGACAGTAACTGATAATGTTCCAAACATCACACACTAACAATATGATAATGACACCATTCTCCTAGGTGAGGGTACTATTAAAGAAGTTGTTGCAGTTAGATCAATCATTAATAACTATATGAGTGCCTCAGGTCAGAAAGTTAATGATTCTAAGTCTGAGATTTTTTTTATAAATACTGATAGGAAGTTAGAGGATCATATATGTGAAATTATGGATTATAAAAAGGGGATGTTTCCCTACAAATACCTTGGTATTGAATTAGAAAAAGGATCTAAATCTAGCAAAATTTGGCATAATGTTTTAGACAAACTGGATTCCAAAATCAGTGATTGGAAAGGGAAGTGGCTCACTAAAGCCGAGAAGAAGACCAAAATTAGTTATGTCCTTACAACTATCCCTACTTATCCTCTCTCATGTCTTCCTCTTCCTAAAATTTTAAATCATAAACTTGAGTCAAAACTGAGGGATTTTCTCTGGAATGATTGCGAGGATTCCAAACAACTTGCGCTGGTTAAATGAGACAAAATTTGTAAACCCAAAGAGTATGGAGGATTAGGAATTAAAAATACCCAATTACAAAATGAAGCTTTAGGGGCTAAACTCATATGACGTCTTTACACTGAAAGGGACCAAAAATGGGCCAAGATCCTTTACAATAAATACCTTAATGTGGAAGATCCTACATCCCTATTCAGATTCAAATCCCTCCCCAAAGGGTATGAAAATTGGAACTTTATGGTAAAATGTCATGATCTTATTGGTAAATATTTGATGTGGGATGTAGGTAAAGGTGACTCAGCCTTATTTTGAGAAGACTCTTGGGATGGTCTCCCTCCTCTAGGATGAGATACATCACTTGAAAGTTTGAAAACTAAACTGATTAATATTTGGGGTAGTAAAGTGAGTGATTACAAGTCAAAAAACATAAAAGGTGATTTGGTTGAATGGTATTGGAAACCTATTAAAGATATAGAAAATGATCCAACTATTATTAATGAGTATGAAAAACTAGTACTTTCTAGAAACATTAAGCATACTGATAGGGAAAACAAACTCATTTGGGCTGTATCCAATGATGGTAAGTATAGTGTGAAAAATGGATTCAATACTCTAATTAATTCGGAGAAGTGGAAAAAAGTGGATATTCCATTAAATCTCTGTTGGGATTCTGCCTGCTTACCAAAGGCTACCTTTTTTCTATGGTTGGCCTTTCAGAATAGGATATTAACACAAGATAGACTTCATAAATTTGGGTTTTCTAGTCCTTCTAGGTGTATCCTCTGCAAATCGGATGTAGAATCGGTTGACCATCTTTTATATAATTTTTCTTTTGCTCAGTCCAGTTGGGAATGGCTTGTTAAAAAACTTGATTGGTCATTCCCTTTTCCTAGATCATTCATAGACTTCCTTAGAGGATGGCCGCATAACATTTGCAAAGGAGTTTATAGTAAACTTCCCCTCCATCCTGGTGTGGGAAGTATGGAAGGAGAGAAACAAAAGAATTTTCAAGAATTAAGAAATGGAGCCTGAAGTGATTATGTTGAAAATAGAAGCTAGTGTAGTGGAAACCATCAATTCTTATCTCAAGAAAATCAGAATAGAAGAAGGATCCTTTTCTTTGTGGGATGGATCTATTAAGAAAACATGGGCTAATTGATAAGTAGGAGATAATTTCCACAGTAAGTCAAATTGTGATATTGCTATCAAGATTTAACTATGTGATTTTGAGTCAAACTCATTGACCCATGTTTCATGAGTAGTGATTCAACATGAATCCATCTCTCATGAGAATAAATGGAACACTAAGCACTCATTGGATCTAGGTGATGCTCACAGGGGTGAAGCACCCAGACTTCCCAGAAGTCTGGGTGCTTCACCCCTGTGAGCATCACCTAGATCCAATGAGTGCTTAGTGTTCCATTTATTCTCATGAGAGATGGATTCATGTTGAATCACTACTCATGAAACATGGGTCAATGAGTTTGACTCAAAATCACATAGTTAAATCCTGATAGCAATATCACAACATGGGCTAACATGATCAACCCTCCCTAGGTTTATTCCAAGTCAAACAAGGAAGCTAGAAAGCTTTGTAAATGGAATCTTCCTCTGAAGGGTTGGACTAAACTCAACTTTGATGGTGTTTCCAGAGGTAATCCTGGCACAATAGGCATAGGGATCATTATAAAAAATGATAAAGGAGAATGGATAGCAAAGAAAGCTTTGTCCATCACACCTACCTCCAATAACCTAGTAGAACTAAGAGATTTAGAAGAAGGTCTGTTACTTTGTACTTAATTAGGTTTATCTAATATAGTTATTGAAGGTGATTCCCAAATTGTTCTCAACTCTATTAGAAAGAAATCTACACCTAATTGGGTGCTTAACTCCAAATTAGAACACATCATTAATTTATTGGATAAATTTGAAGATATAAGAATCAAACATATTTTTAGGGAAGGAAATTTAGAAGCTGATGGTCTCACCAAATATGGGAGCATATGGTAACAATATTGTTGTTTACAACTCTGGCTAAGGTCTTTTTATTAATTCTTAAGGTAACTATTAAATGTTTCCATTCTTGTCTTTTAGCTTAAATTGATCATTAGGTTCATTTCAAATTTTCCTCATTTTTAGAGGAGGTATATTAAAGTAGATGGTAATCTAGCCTAGGTTTATTAGGAGATGATGGTCTCTTCCTCTTCAAAATAACTAATATCATTTTGTTAACCTTTTAATATTAGGGGACTGATGGAATCATTGCCTTTTTGTCATTAGTTTTGTATCTTATATTCTTAATTTTTGATTTCTTGGTGTTTTAGTAACTTTAAGGTTATCTCTTCAATTTTTGAGTGTCGTATCATGATAGTCGCATTTATTCTCGGTTGTGTTTGTGATTACTTCTCAATTGGTATTCTTTTCTAGAAAGTTCCCAGCTTCTAGAATTTTTGCTTCATCCTTTTAAGCTTCAGTCATGCTTCTTTCTTGTCACTTTAGCTTTGATCATGGACACTAATATCTGCATATTTCACTCAATAGAAGCTAGGACAATGGCGTTTAGGGGTAAGATAAAACTAGAGAGGTGGAATAGAATCTTGAATCTGGTCGATGATATGTCTAGAATTTCCCTGACCAGAGCTCTCGGTGAAGGTTTTTTAATTATGATTTCTCATGGAGAACAAACAGTGATGTTATAGGGGTTTTCATTGGGGTCCTAGCTAAAGCAAGGATTGAGAAATGGGATATCCTTAAACTTTGTATTAACCTGTTCAATTCGATTTGGTGTGAAGGATTGGAAGAAGCCATTTTTAGTATGGATGATAAAGGTTGGGTCCCTTTTCCAGAAGCATACATGGATTTCCCACCAAGTAGTTTGGGATCCACCATTTTTCCAAGGAGGCCTACCTTGGCTATTAGGGACAATGTGGGATTTTCTAGAATTTGGCCAAAAATCAAGGCTAGTGTTGAATTCCTCTTGAGATGGAGAGGAATTAAAGAGGATACTAATGTAGAATGGTTAAAGAATTACCTTAACATCTTTGGTGCTTATGTTGAACCTAGTATAGTCTTGGAAAATTGGGGCGAACTGGACTTTAATATGCATAATTTTGATAAATCTCGCAAAGAAATGAATACTCTAGTTTTCCCACCCAATTTCCATTCGGAGGATTCCTATGAAATCGCTGAGATTATCATGGTGTTTAATAAATTCGGATAACCTAGTCGTGGTGTGTAATTTTGTTGTTTTGGTTCATTATATAGTCTTTTAGGTCGCTATCTAGGAAATAGTTTATGTTCAGTTTGTTGTTTTGGTAAATAGCCAGTTGTTAGGATCTTATAATTTATGTTTGGTTCATAAAAAAATTATTATAAAACGTACTATTGTAGGGGAGCGCTGTTTTTATTCTCCCAGCTCACTTAGTAGTTCTTATTTGTAGGTATTAGACTTATACTTCAAAATTATAGCGGTTGTTAAGATACACACTATAGTACTTACTTTGTTTTTATGATGTTTCTTTTTTCTCTAAGTTCATGGTGTGGTAATCTTGGTTATATGTAAATCTAAATTCTAATCGTAAGTAGGGCTAGGTGGCTCTATTATCAATGTTTGGCTGATTATAAACTAGGTTTGTGTTTATTTGGTCCGACCTTTCATCATTTCAGATGCAGTATTCAGGAACATTCTGTTGGTTGGTTTACAAGCTTTTTCAGTATCGTTCTAACAGATTTGTATTCTCTAGTTTTATTCAAACATTCGAGTTTGAGATTCTTCATGTATTTGTAGTTACTTTCAATATGCTCTCCAATACTTTTAATTATGAGCATTTAAGGATTTGTTTGGACTTATGTGTATAGGTTAATGAGTATGTCTTTTTTCTCATTAATTTATATATATATATATATATATATGTTCATTCAATTCCTATTATCAGAGATAATAGTTCATTGGAAGACGACACAATTGACAGGTCTACTCTTATAAGTATATTTAGTGTATTTGGCACATAAAAAATGCTCATTCATATATCATATATTTATGTGAGTAGGCCTATTTATGGTGTCCTATTTCGTCTCTTCCTTTATCTGGTACTTGGTATCATTTCTCATGTGGATATATTCATTTTAGTCATTCCTTAGTTGCTATAGATTTTCTAGATGTTTAGGTGGAGCTCTGGTTTCCCTCTCATATAGATTATTAGTTCCAGGTTGCTATCTAATTAATTGAATTTTAACCTGTCACCTTTTTATATATTTGGTGATTTTTATTAGATTGGATTGTCCTACACTTATGGATTACTAAGATGATTTATTTATACTAACCTCTCTACCATTTCTAGTTTTTTGTGACATTTTTTTTTGGTGTTTATAGGGTTGATTTTACGGTGGAAGTTCTTTCTCTCCAAGATCCTCTATCATAAGTTTTGTTGTATCTTGGATTTTCATCATTGTATTAAATCCTCATTAAGGATCTTTTTGTATTTATATCATGTAATTTTTTTGGATAGGTGAACTCACTTAATTAACATTAAAATTTGTAGTCAGGGGTATGCCCCTTAATCTGTATGTAATCTTTTTAGGACGAAAGTCCCAGGCAAGATTGGAGGTTTTCTTCCCCGTTCTTTCCTACCAGTGCCCATTTGAACAAAGGACATGTAATTTTTGTTATTTGATTAGTAAAATATATATCAAGGCTTCAGCTGTTTACTGATAAAAAAAAAAAAAAAAAAACTTCCCTCTTGCATAGTAAATATTAAATTATTTATATGCAACTAAGAGTTTAATTATACTTAAAGAATCACTAATATTACTAACATCCACTTTAAGTAAATGAATGATATTTATTTAAATTTTAGAAATTAATAAATAATTTTAAAATTTTATTTCTAATTAATTGATTTATTTTTAATTACTTAACTTTTTTTAAATAAATAAATATAAAAATTAAATTATATTCAATAAAAATACACATGCAATTAGTATTTTTGCATGTCATTGATCTCTCAAATCATGCAACCATACTATACTTATTTTTCTATTTTTACCATATATGTTTTCACATGCAATCCTACTATATGTAGCTTTCTATTTTTAGCATATTTATTTTCACATGCATGTAACCATACTATATGTAACTTTCTATTTTTAACATATTTATTTTCACATGCACGTAACCATATTATACTTAGCTTTCTATTTTTAGCATATTTATTTTCACATGCATGTAACCATATTATACTTAGATTTCTATTTTTAACATATTTGTTTTTACATGCATGTAACCTTACCATACTTAGTTTCTATTTTTAGTATGTTTGTTTTTGCATAAATGCATAAGTTGAGTTACAAAATGTTTTCCTCTCAATTAATCTTTTTTTTTTTTTTTTCTTTTTTCAATAAATTTTGCAATTAAATTATTATATATAAAAGAATAATATTTATCTATATTTAAAAAATTCATGATAATCTCATAGTTCTAATGACAAATTTAAAGCTGAAACTCTAAATGTTCAATTTATTATTTTTCTTTCAATTTTCAATAATCAAAATTTTGTTATATTAGAAAAGGGTTTATAAGAGTACAGTCACAATAATTTTCTATAGTTTTTCTATAATTTTTCTTAGTGAAAATTTCTTGATTAATAAGTTTTCCTTTTTCAAAATCTGCAACATAATTCTTTATTCAACAATTAATACAATAAATTAATAAGTAATATACAAACACCCAGGAAGACACGAAGTAGACAGATCTTTTAATAAAATTCTGCAATGGGTTTTCAAACCCTACCTCAAAATCACAGCTAAAATTTGAAACAATCTGAGAATGCATGCAAATCCAAACCCTCTGAAACTTTCAACAATCATTTTTGATTCAATTTTGAATTTTGCTCCCCAAAACCTATGTATATAAAAATGAGCTCTAATTTTCTTAATAAAGAGTTTTTCCCCCAAATCAAGGCTTTGATCATGCAATCATGCGAAAACCCTTTGTCTTTAATTACTATATTTTATTTTTCATGTGCACACTTTATGCAATTTAATTGAAATAATATTTATTAAATTAAAGCTTTCTCTCCCTTATTAAATCATGTGACGTTTTTAATATAATATTTATTAATTTAACTAATAATATTATTCAGAAGTTTATTAAAAATAAAACTTTTAAATAAATTATTATTAAATTAAATAAATATAAATACACCTAAATTATAACTTTAATTAAATCTTTTAAATTTAATTCTTTCATGCACATTTAAAGAACTTTTAAATTAAATTATTCTTTTATATTTTCTTTTCTTCCACTTATTAATTAGTGCAAGCACTAATTAAAGCATAGTTTATTATTTAAATTAATAATAATAATCAAAACTCATTATTTAAATGCAACTCTAATTTAATTATTATTAAATAAATAATTATAATAAAGAAATATTAAATATTAAATATTTTAATATTTTAATTATCTATTTTTGTCCAACTTAAATTAAATATTTTAAACTGAAGTACATATTTAATTAATTAATAATTAATTAGTTTTTGGATTAGATTGTGTAAAGATTTTTGCCATCAATGTTTCAAATCACACTACGTGATCCATCATCAGGATGAGAGAGCAAGAGATGCAAAAATAATGTAAGTTTTTGCATCTCTTGCTCTCTCATCTTGATGATGGATCATGTAGTGTGATTCAAAACATTGATGGCAAAAATCTTTACACAATCTAATCCAAAAACTAAGTATCATAACTATTATGGATTGTAGAAATCTGATCGTGTTAATTAATTAAATGTCACCATATTCTAATTTCTCTTTAACCAATTTTCTAAATTAAGACTTTTAAATTAAAGCACATATTTAATTAGTTTTTTTCTTTTAATTAATTTAATATTTTCATGCTTTAATATTTTTATTTTAATCAAATAATATTTAATAATTCTTAATATTATATGATTAACCGAAATATTATAATTAAATCATTTACCAAATAAATCACATAGTGAAATCTCCATAAAAGCAACATTACCAAAACAAATCGAAACTCAAAATCAAACAACACAGACAAAGATAAACTCATAGGTTTAAAAAAGGTGGAAAGTTAGTTACAAGTCCTCCTTGCAAGACAAGAATTTAGGCTATAGCTGGGATTTGATATGAACATTATCTCTCCATTCTTACCATTGAGTTATTGTGATAGGGCATGCTCATCCTGGCAATTCATGGAAGTTGATGCCAGGTACCTACATTCTGCATAAAGATGAGCATGTACATGTATATAAATATATCTAAACTAAACAAGCAATGGATGACTATGAATCCCTTCGTTAATCGCATCAAACATGACAAACAAAAAGATAAAACAGACAAATGCACCATACACATGCAAGTATGAGGTAAGTACCATAATAATTATAAGTCAAACATCAAATGCTTAGATAAAATCATGCATCGTTACAAATATGAATTAATCATCATTAAAGCATCATTAATGTGCTAGTAATCATAATCATCAATAAACATGTGAAATACAACCAACTAAGTAATTCTTTATTGATATAAGTGTAATCCAAGTCATGAAATAATTTCATAATTATAAATCTAATACCCTTGAAACTAACACATCCATAAAATAGGCATAAAAGAGTTTAATAAATATAATAGAAAAATAAACTATGGGTGGGCACTACAGTAAAAGACAAGTTTCATTGACAAAAATACAAATTGAGGTAGCTGGGTTCAAAGAACTCAAGAATTTGTATTTGGAGGAGGCTTAGAAAGCTTGTACAAAATTTTTTACACTTGACATGAAAAAGTGGTTGGATTTCTTAATCCAAGATGGTATGTTGTTGGGAAGTTAGTTGTGCATTCCAAGAAGTTCCATGAGAGAAAATCTCATCAAGGAGAAGCATAGTGGAGGATTGGTTGGACATTTTGGGAGAGATAAAACCATTTCTTTGGTTGATAAGAATTAGTACTGACCACAATTGACACAAGATGTGAAGTTTGTGTAGTGTTGCAGAGTATGTAAGATGACAAAGGGAGTGAAGGAGAATATGGGGCTGTATCATCCATTACTTGTACCTGAGAAACCATGGGAATATATCAACATGGATTTCGTTCTTGGTTTACCAGAGACATAGCAAGGAAATGATTCCATATATGTAGTGGTTGATTTTTTTTTAAATGACACATTTCATTCCCTGCAAGAAGACTAGTGATGTCGTTCATGTTGCAGAGTAGTGGTGAGATGGTGCGGTCTTTCAAATAGAATAACTTTTGATCGAGATACAAAGTTTGTTGGGTATTTATGGCATACATTATGGAATAAATTAAAATTATATTTGAAGTTTAGTTCATCACATCATGCAAAGACTGATGAAAACACTAAAATTGTGAATAAGAGTTTGAGGAATTCACTAAGATGTTTGGTTGGAGATAAGCCAAAAGGTTGGGATTTGATTTTATGACATGCAAAATTTGCATACAATAATTATGTCAATAAGAGTACTGGTAAATCACCATTCTAGATTTTATATGGGAGAAGTCCTAGAAATGCTTCTAAATTGAGGTGGTTGGATAAAGGAGAAATAAATAGTGTTGAAGCAACATATTTTGCTAGACATTTGAAGAACATCCATGAGGATGCGAGGAAGTACTTTACAAAGATGAATACATAGTACAAGGCTAAAAAAATCATGAAAAGGAGGTATAAGAAATTTCAAATTGGTAATGAAGTCATGGTTCGTTTGACGAAGGAGATATTTTCAGTGGGTACATATAATAAGATGAAAATGAAGAAGTTTGGATTATGCAAGATGGTGAAAAAACATGATTATGGAAATGCATATGAAGTAGAGTTGCCTTCTAAATTGATTATTTCACTAGTATTAAACATTTTAGATTTGACAAAATATTATGAGGGAGGTGGTGCAGATGAAGTTGCAGAAGCTCTATGGAGTATTCTGGCATCTACATCATCTATACATGAGATTGGGGAGATATTGGATAGTCATGTGAGAAGAAACACAAGGAATATAACATATAAGGAGTATCTAGTCAAATGGAAAGGGAGGCTAGTGGAGTATTCATAATGGCTACATTGGAGGAGGTTGACCATCTTGGTTTTCCTCTAACTACATGAGACATGACAGGATCACTTCTCAAATTAACCTGGGTGTCTAATTCAAGAGCATCCTGGGTGTAAGGGAAATCTTGCATCACCCAAAAAATTTCTATTTCCAGTTTTCAACTTTTTGTGTTTTTAATAAGGACTATTCCTATATAGAGTTACTATTTGAGGGAGCTGGCTAGTTTTGGTAAGTTGGTATTATGTGCTCAGATTGTTCTAATCTCATTTATGGAGGTTCATCTTTAACATATTAACCCTTCAGATGAGTTTTATTGTCATATCATATGCAATGGTATAGTTATTGCATATTTTTGATATGGATTTTGGCTATCCAAACTTTAGTTCCAATGATGAAGGCCTAAATGGATCTAAAATGAGGAAAAACCTCAATTGATGAACATTTGCACAATCTCTCATTGCTACTCGCTAGTCAAGGATTTAGAAATGTGGTTATAATAGGCCATCGGGCCAATGATTTGCTATTTATGGTCTCCAGAAGTGGACCCATCCAAAAATGTAAATTGTAAAATTGTTTTGAGTCAATCTTATGTAATAAAGTGTAATGAAATAATATAATATAAGGTCAGTTATCATCAAGGGTTAGGGCTTAGTGTCTAGAACCTTCCCAGGTAGTAAAAAGTGCCTATATAATGAAGACCCATAGGTTATCTAGGGTATTTTAGCTTGATAGTCACAACTTTATCTTGTAGATTGTTGTAAGGAGGGTGCCCATGATGTGGGGTTTTATATTGTAATTCTGTAATTTTGCATTTGTGGCAATAATAAGATGCCCATATTTTGTTCTCTTAATTTATGTTGTTTACTATTTCTATTTTTTTCGTGGTATTAAGGGGAGCACCCTTCATCATAAAGCCTTATATACAGATATATAAATCATTGATAATCATAAAGGTGCTTGAATGTACTTGAAATTGAGTACTTGACCTTGAAAGATAATATAGGATCAAATATTCCCTCACAAATGAATGGATCTATAAAAGCCACTTCTAGATCTTACAGGTAGGTATGCTTGATAATAACTTGCAATAAATGAGAGATAATGTAAATGGAAGGAATGATATTCTTGCTAGATTGAGAATTCCTCTACTTGGCCACCATGAGATAGAAACTTTCTTCAATTGGAGAATATTGACTTTGACTTGAATGATCTTGAAGAATTAATGGAGACTTGGAGAAATTTGACCTTGGATGTTTGCCTTCAAATCTTGAATCCAATAGCTCAATTAATCTTGTTTTTTTAAAATCTTGGTAGCTTTATTACAAAATTTTAGATCATGAATGTATATTAAACTGATGAGAGATAGGAGGTTTTTATGCTTTGTCCATTATTTTGGGATTAAAGACTAATTGAAGTTGACCACAAGATAAAATATCATAGCAATACCTCAATATAGGGCCCTGGGCTAGAGTTGAGCCACAAGCGTCAATGATAGGATGCCCAAACTATTCTTTCCTAGGCACAAAATGTGTTTAGCATTCTATACCTTGAAGGATAAGAAAAAATTCAAGCATGGTGTCAAGATAGATGAAAAGATGCAAGGGGAAGAATAATATGTTGCCAGTATAAAGAATAATTGGTATTGATACCTCAAATCACAAAAATGGGGTCTAATATTTTTTAATAAAGCATCTAGTTGTATAGTCATAAAAAGTTAACACTCATTATTGAATATATTACTAGGACCTATTAGGTTCTATTTTAGTGATTTAGAGATTCAAATGCCTATTATGTTTGATCCTAGCAACATATCTTCTCCACTAAATTCTTTTCTTCCATCCCAATTTTCCATCCAAAGTCTAGGCCATTTATCATAGTAAAAAATTTCAATGGCATTTATCTTAGGCATTTGGGCCACAAATTTGGCTTAGGACATGATATCAGGGTTTTAGCTCATGGATTTATAATTTGTGTTCAGACTAGATCATTTTTAAATCCAAAAATGAATAGAGTAAAGCATAAAAGAAACTTATCACTCCTTATTTTGTATATCATAACCATACTCAAGAATTTCAACAATTAAGTTACCAAGATTTTTAAGCAAACACGAGAATTTTAGCAATTGCATTCAAGATTTCCAAGTCTCTAATTCTTTAGGATTTGCCAAGTCAAAAGTAATATTCTCTAATTAATGCAAGTTTATCTCCCACGATGGACAAGTAGAGGAATTCTCAATCAAGGAAAAAGATTCATCTTTCCATCCATCTCTCTCCTTTGCAAGTGGTTTTCAAGGATATATACATTCAAGATGTAGGAGTGAAAATCATAAATGCATCAAACACTTACATTTATATTGAGAATATGCAATGAATGGACATGTCCCTTCATGGGACATGTTTATTTGATAATCACATAATTAAATATAACAATATATTTAATCTCTCTCACACACACACACACACACACACACACACACACACACACACACACACACACACACGCACGCGCGCGCGCGCACACACACACACACACACACACACACACACACACACACACACACACATTATATTTATTTTTCTCATATATTTATATCTCATATAATTATATATATGTTTATCCAACAAAAGCTATTAAACATCAACACTCCCTCTTAGCTATGGAGGATAAACAAAAAACATATATGACATCATTGGTAATATTAGGAATGAAAAATTGTATGGATATCTCATTTGATATCTTATAAGTTTTCCACCATTTGATATCGCATTCAATATCATGAGTATTGGACTTCCAAAATATCAACACATGATATTCACCAAATACAAAAAAGGGTTTGATATCACATTTGATATCAAGAGTATTGGCCTACCGGATTATCAATGATATTAACCAAGTACTCAAAAGGTTTTGATATCACATATGATATCAAGAGTATTGGCCTTCCAGAATATCAATGATATCCACCAAATACTCTTTGAATAAAGGCCTTCCAGAATGTTGAGATGCAAGACATTCACCATATAATTAATTTAATGATGATATAACCTGAAGAAAGTGATGGAATGATATTCTCTATAGGTTTATTTTTCAAATTATATATATTACACATAACTTATTATTAAATAATAATATATTTTTATTAATATGTATGCACACATTAAAATATATTTACTTTTAAATGCATGGTGTGTGTAGATTCAGTTATTTTGGAGGGAACATATCTTAGGAAAACCATATTATTGAAACATGGAATTCACTTTGTTGATTACAAACCTGACAATAAAGTGCTTCAGTATATTCACCATGTTATTTCTACCTCTATTAATCTACATCAAGTCAAACATTAAAGTTGACGATGCAAGTGGAGACTAGATCGAGGATCATGAAAGATTATTAAGTGTTCTCCATGAGTGCATGGAACCATTAGGAACCACTTGAGATATTTCATATTTAGGACTTGCCTAGATATTTCATATTTATCTTCACCGAAGAGATATTTAAAATGTATGTTCGTTTAACTCATTTATGATTTGTCTTCATTTCATGTTTAGTCCACTTATATATACATGTGTTCATTTTATGTTTAGGATGTATAAATGTGCATTCTCTTCATTTCACATACAACTTAGGAGTTATAAACGTGTATATTTATGTTCATTTCATGTTTAGTCCACTTATATATACATGCACATGCATATATGTATTAATTTCATGAATATATCTAAACACATTCCTAGGACTTATACATGTGTATGAGACACATGTATACATTCATTTCATTTTTAAGACTTATATAAAAATATATGCATGCACATTTCATATTTAGGACTTATAGATTCTTGTACATTTCATATATGCATGTGCATTTCATATTTCGTGTCTAAGGTCCTTGTATGTTTATGTTTCTTTTACGGAGTTAGGACTTCTAAATGTGTATGTTCATTTAATGATTATATTTTTTTAAAAATGTGTCTAGACTTGTATGCATGTGTATGTTTATTTCATTTTAGGACTTAAATCTATATTATAACATATTGAATCACCTAAATCAATCACATATTGTGTATGCATCGCATGCAAATTATAACATATTGAATCACCTAAATCAATCACATGTAATTAATATCTAAACTATGAATGCAAATGTAATCAATCACACACGTAATTATTATCTAAACTATATAATTCAATCAATCACATATAATAATAAACCTAAAAATTAAATCACTTAGAAATTAAATCAATCACATGTAATTAGTATCTAAACTATGTAATTGAATCTAGATTATAAATGTAATCAATCACACATAATTAATATATAAACTATGTAATTGAATCGAGATCACAAATGTAATCAATCACACATGTAATTAATATCTAAACTACGTAATTGAATCTAGATCATAAATGTAATCAATCACATGTAATTAATGTCTATTTACTATATAATTCAATCAATGACATATAAGCATAAACCTAGAAATTAAATCACTTATAAATTGAACAAATCAAATGCGTGTGTAATCATAAACTAGAAACATGTATCTAGATCAAATATGTCTAATCAAAAGCTACAAAGATATATCACATGGAGCTTAAAGTAGAAACATATATAAAATGTCTAATCACAAGAATCATATAAATATATGTCATGTATCATAAATGGACCATAAACATGTACATACACATGTCAATACATATATAAATGTAAAATCATAAACATGTACATGTCTCACTCAAAAATAAAATGATAAACTAAACATATCATGCATACATTCTAAACTAGAGAGTCATCCAAGCACATATAAACAAAATGACCCTCTAAGTGAGACTAATGAGCATCATGTGGTTGTTAAGTATCAACGACCCCTACAAATTTAGTGTACACAATTATTCGTTAGACATGTACATGTGTGTACATACATACATACATACATACATACATATAATTAATTTAAAAGTCTAAATTTAAATTTCACTTGAGCACTAGTGGGTGTCACATCTATCATACGTGTCCTCCCACCAGTAGTAGGTGTAATATCAAAAATGTCTCTCCTCTCTCACGATTAGATCCCACATTAGAAGAAGTAGGCTCTGCTACCTATGACTAGAAAATTTTTATTCATTGACAAATATTAGTCCATGTATATGTACACTTATGTATAGAATTGAACTATTGTACAAAAGAAAAAATAAAAAAGAGGCACCTGGGTTTGAGGAGCAAGAGGGTCATCCATGACATATGTTGTAGTCTCATCAATGGAAACATCATCTCTAATTGTGTCAATCCTCTGTAATAATGAAGAGTGCAAAGGGGTGACCAACAGAGATGGAAGTGGTGTAGAGTCACTAGTATTATGACCAAATATCATCTCCATATATGATCTCACCCCACTGCCAACCTCAATATGACTCAACTATCATAGCTGGTCATCAAGAATATCTAGTTCATCAACATTAATAGTAACATCTATAGCTTGTATCCCCTCAACTAGATTTGTAGTAGACTATTGCATCTGAGTGTTCTGATGGGTGCTGAGCTAAGTGCTAAGCTAACATATGTGTTGGGTGTTGTGCTAAGTGCTGATCACCAAACTCATGTGCACCTTGTTGTGTATCTCTAATCCTATATGCAACCTCCTGTAAAGGTATCCTCTTAATATTGGCAATGTATAAATGATCAACATATCTATCAATCAACCGTCTAAGTCATGCCATCTTTGTAGTTGCAAAATAGAATATACTATCCATATCAGGAGTGCGAGGGTGAACATTTAGTCCCTTTCCTTGCCCCTGTCCTGGTCCCTAACCTTGATGCTGCCCATGATCTTGAGGCTGCCCATGATCTAATCCCTAACCCTCATCTCTATTATGTCATGCCATCTACATGGGTAACATGTTCAAATTAAATGTTAAGTAGGTCATATTAAATGCAAATACCTATTCTATATTGAAAAACTCTAAAGGTGGACTATTAGGTGTTAATAGGTTATATTAGACATGTTAATATGTTATTTAAATTAAGAGGATTTATTAGGCCCTAAGAGGTCTATCCTATTAAGAGACAATCAATATATTACGTCTTAATCTACATCTTATTATAGGTTAATAGGTCAAATCAGGTGCTAATGTGCATATAAAAATATTTAAATGTCATCTGCAAATGAGGAGAGAGTGAGAGGAGAAGAGTGTAGAGTGAGTAAGAAGAGAGAGATAGGAGAGAAAAAGTGAGAGGAGAGAGAAAGTGAGGAGAGAGAAAGTCATAGGAGAGAGATAGGAGAGACTAAGGACAGAGAATGAGAGTGAGGAGAGAGAGAGAGGAGAGAGAGATAGGAGAGACATAGTGAGGAGAGGGAAAGTGAGAGGACAGAGTGAAAGGAGATAGATAGTGAGGAGAGGGAAAGTGAGAGGAGAGAGAGTGAGAGGAGAGAGAAAGTCATAGGAGAGAGTGAGAGGAGAGAGATAGGAGATATGAGAGAGTAAGAGTGAGAGTAGACAACGTAAGGAGACAGTCATAGGAGAGAGAGTGGGGAGAGAGAAAGTGAGAGGAGGGAGAGTAGAGATATAATGAGGAAAGTGACAGTGAGGAGAGAGAGAGGAGATAAAGTGAGGAGAGAAAGAGAGTAAGGAGAGAGATGGTGAGGAGAGAGAGAGTGAGAGGAGAGAGATAGGAGAGAGTGAGGAGAAGAGAATGCGAGGAGAGAGATACTTAGGAGAGGGAAAGTAAGAGGAGAGAGAGTGAGAGGAGAGCTCAATAGAATAGAGAGAGAAAGTCAAAGGAGAGAGAGTGAGAGAAGAGAGATAGGAGAGAGTGAGGAGAAGAGAGAGTGAGGAGAGAGAGGAATTGAAGAGAAAGTGAGTGAGGAGAGAGAGAGAGTGAGGATAGGAGAGGAGAGAAAGTAGAGAGAAAGTGAGAGGAGAGAGAAAGTAAGAGGAGAGAGAGCAAGGAGAGAAACTATTCAGAGAAACTAAGTGAGATTCAAGTGAGGCAAGTGAGAAGAGAGAGAGTGAGGGGAGCTTAGAGAAAACTTAAGGAGAGAGGAAGTGCTCGAAGAGAGAGAGAGAGGGAAAGAGAGTGAGGAGAGCAAAAGTGCTTAGAGAAAGAAAGTGAGTAATTTCTATCCACCTAGTAAAAGATTTTTGTTTTTCGTTTTCTATCTAGTCCTAGAGATTTTTCTTTTCTAAAAGTATTATTTTTCCAACTTTTTTTTTAATTATGTTTTCCAACTATAGTCTAGATAACTATGTTTTTTCAACTATACTTTAAATAACTATTTTTTTCAACTATAGTTTAAAAACAAATATGTTTTTTCAATTATAGTTTATATTTTTCCAATATTTCTATCCACCTAGTACTAGATTTTTATTTTTCATTTTCTATCTAGACCTAGAGTTTTTCATTTTTTAACTCTATTATTTTTTCCAACTATAGTTTTAACTATGTTTTTCCAATATTTGCTAATTATTGTTATGTTCAAACTATCCAACATGATAAAAAACACTAATTTATGTGCATAAAAGTAACTACAATAACATGTAAACATAAAACTAATTAAGATACATTACAAAATAACTAAACTTTCATTAAAAACAACTAAAAAATCATAAAAAACAACTAAAAATTCATTAAAAATAATTAAATACTCTTATAAACACAAAAATGAACAAAATACATACTTGAATGCTCGAAAGAAGTAAAAAATATAGATGAAGACACTATTGCAACCTATTACGTCACTAGCTTCTTACTAAGCCCTTGGGTCCACTGATCCAAAAAATAAAAAATGACAAATAATAGGCAAAATTAGAATTTAAATGTCGACATCTATAGGCCTTTGATCGAAGCTAGCTAACGATGTGCCATGTGGGGCTTCGATCAAAGACTGTACTAGAAGGGCTTTGATCTAAGCCCTAAGATACCCTCATTTGAAGGCCCAACTTCATTTGAAGCCCATTTCTATATCCAACCCCACTTTCCACCTGATTTCTTGGTAATGGAAAGTGGGAAGCATTATTGTGGCTTGCCCAACTTGAGATATTTGGGTTTTGCCCAAACCTTGCTACCTTTTTATACTGCACACCACTTTTGTTTTAATTAACATAAGGCCATGCAACCAATATACAACTAATCTCAATACTACAATTTTCACTGACTGATCATCTTCTCAACCAACACTACCACACAAGCCAGTAATGCCACATCCATGTTTATTGGAGGTTGCTAGTTTATGTGAGCTACATTGTGATTGTCGCTAAGGTTCTACAAATTTTGTTAGAGCCATTGAATGCCTTATGCCAATCCTTTGTAGATCATGTTTTATAGACACTTAGTTTCTTAGGGTGTGGGTTTGATTACCCTTATTCCAAGTCATGTCTCATTCCACATTCAAGGGATATTCATTTCCTACAACCTAGCTTGGTTCACATGTTTTCCAATATTATTCCTTTCATTGTTTCCAATTTTTCTCTACTACACTTAAAATGACAAGGGAGGGCCACTCAGCTGTTACGATCTTAGATTCTCCACGTCACTAGTTTGGAGTTTGTTTTGTTGTTGTCTTTTTTGTTTTCAATCAGAAGATGACCATTTGCTCAAGTGCACATCCTCCATGTTAATTATGTTCCACATATTGTATGGTCCTTTCTATCCTTCTACATGGATTGTAAAATATGTTCTCCCAAATGCTATTATTCCAGATGACTACTTATTGTACTCTTGGCTAAGTGTCCTCCTCCATAGAATTCTCATCAAACTTTAGTGGCTTTCCTTGTCTCAATGATTCAAAGATATTCTATTCACCTCCATCCATAGTCATTGGTCAAGACTATATCCTTTATAATAATAATAGTTAATATCTCAATGCACTAGGTATGAAAAAATTATTATTGACTTGGTCATTGTATTATCTACCACAGTTTCCTTATGTAGTTCACCAATGTTTATTTTCCTTGATTTTCTTTCACATGTATATATCTATCATGTCATCTATGAATTAACGCCCCCTGGAAGCACTACAACATGTTTTGTGGACCTTGTTCATGGTGCATGTGTCTTTTAGTGAGATTTTTTTAATGAATAGTCCTTTTCTATTAATAAATAATATACTAGTTACAATTCACAAAAAAGGGTCAGGGGATACAAGATCACCCCATGAGAGTTCACACGACCAAAGTCGAAACCAACAACTATTCATAAAAAAAAACATTAACCCCTTAGTCTGCCAAAGTAGTGCCAACTAAGGGGGGTAGTTCATCGCGACCATGGAAACCCCAGTCATCCCTGAGATTGGCAAGTGGGATGGGAATAGTCCAACAGTCAGCAACATCATCAGGGGCCTAGTCTTCATATTTTGTATTAGTTTGTGAGGGTGAAATAGCCAACTCTAGGCGAATAGGCCATTTGCAAGAAACAACACAAGGAGCACCAAGAGGAGGAGCCACCAGACCTGATGACCAACCTAAGCCACAACGAGGCTAAGAAGTTGAGCGACATTGCCAACCACCATTGCCACCACTAGGAGAGTGGTGGCAAGAAGCTTGTGAGCATGGCATGTGAGAGCGGCAAGTAGAAGAGTTGTGCCCCTGGTGACAGGCCCTAGACGGAGTCCAATCAGCTGAGGCATCAGAAGACACTCTAGCAACCATATAGGGAGCATTACCCCAATGATTGAGTAGATCCTGAAGGTGGGCCACTTCCAGAGCGACCTTCTTGGCTTGGGCTTGAATTTGCATCATTACATTGTTACAAATGCATGCTTTAGTGTACATAGCAACATTTATGTCAAGAAAAATGTGAGTGAAAAGAACAAAATTCCTATCTTTCCACAAAGTAAACAAAATCTCCATCTTGAAGGTATGCTAGATCTGGAAACTACCTAGGGAACTTGGGGGAGTCACCCAACAGAACCATATGCTAGGAAAAAGGTTTTGACTAAAAAGGCTTAAAGAAATCATGAATCCAATGCCAATAATTTTGGGCACATCTATAGAACAAAAAAATATGCAAAAAAGGCTCTGGCTATCCATAGAATGGACACTGAGGATATGAAACCCCGATATGCTTGAGCTGAGGTCCAAGGGGAAGACTTTGAAACACCAAGCACCAAGAAAAATGAGCAATCTTAGGCTCAATAATGGCACTCCAAATAGTGTTGAAACACTTTCTCCACTAAGAAAGGGAAGATTGCAGATGCCAGTGCTAGTTGAGGGTATCCACCATCATCAGATGGGGATAAAGCCATCGATACCCCAAACTTGGTTTGTAGCTAGTGAAGGGAGTGGCAGAATACCACTTCTAGTCTATCAACCAAGGTCGAATAGACTGAATATCCACCTTGTGAATTAAGTGATCTAGAATTGCCGAAAGCAACAGATCAAAAGTCTACGAATCTGAATGGGAAAGATGGAACTGGACTTGCATATCTTCCCAAGATCTAAGACTCATAGAGACCTTGGAAAAGAGTTCCTTAGGTGTCTTGATGCCACGTTTGAAAAATATAGAGCACAAGCACCTTGAGTCTTGGCTAGAGGAACACCTTGGATGGCAAATAGTGGAGACCACCAAATGTTCTACTGATTCAAAGAGAGCCCATCATGGAACCCATCACTAAACCAGTGAAGCCAAGGTTTGATAGCTTCTCAAGCTTTCCATATGCTCTTGATAAAAAAAGAGCCCTGAATGTGCATAGGTTCCTGCATGATGAGAAGGTTTTGAAATCCAATCCCCTTCCATGTAGGCCTATTAACAGGAAACCCAAAAGTAATGTATTGTCGAACCAAAACTTTATAAGCTTCATCTTTATTATTGGCATGTATAATCCACTTGGCACAAAGTGTGAGGCCTTGCTTCTATGTGAAAAGAAGGCCAAGGCCTCTAGACTCTTTGGGGAGACAACAAAAATCCTAGTGCACTCTATAAAAGCCATGATGGTTAGAACCATAAGCCCATGGAAAGTCATGGAGAAATCACTCTAATTTTAGATATGAAGCTTTGGAAGGAGCCCAATAGGAAGAATAATAAACATGCATAGCCACTAGGACCTTTGAACAAATCTGGAATTTTTCCACAAGAGAAAGGGGTTTAGTAAGCCAATAGTCAAGCTTCTTTTCAATTTTTACAAGCACAACATTCCACAAATCTGCTAGCGAAGCTTTAAAAGAAAAGGGAATGCCCAAAAAGTGAAAAATCTCCCCATGTGTGACCCTTTTTCAATCAAACTGGTCAAGCCATTTTGGAGATGGAAGAAAAGATTGCCTATAGCAAAGAATCTTGTGCCATTGAATAGCAAAACTAGGCTTGACAAAAGGTGTCCAAGCATTAGTAATGTTCTCCTCATCCTCCAAAAGAGTGAGAAAGGAATCATTATCAAAGTTCCCATTGACTAATTGAGATGAGGAATCTAGTAAGGAGATGCCACGAACCAAACCAAAGGAAAAAAAGTGGGCCAACAAGTAACCAAACCCTTCAACAACAAGAACATATAAAGTCGGAGCCATAGGAAAACATTGTCAGATAGAGAGAAAGATCCCAAAGGCTTTAGATTTAGAGCCATTGATAGTAATACAAGCATTAGCATCTCCAAAAAGAATCTTCACAGATTTACAAAAATTGGGACCGAAACCTAAAGCTTGAAGCATAGCCAAGAATATGAAAGGCCATTTAATTTGATCATAAGCTTTAGCGAAATTGATTTTCAAAAACACAGATGGCTGATTTGATTTGTGAACCCATTCCATGCCTTTCTAGACAACAATGATGTTGTCAAGAATATACCTAGACTTAATGAAGCTAGTTTGCTTGGGCCGCACAATTAAAGGTAGGAGATGGAAAATTTTAAGAGATATTGCCTTAGCAATAAACTTATAAGACACATTAAGCAAAGTGATGGGCCACTAGTTATAGATATCCTCAGGATTTCCAGATTTAGGTATGAATTTGATGTTTCCTTTGTTGATAATGGCTCCTAAACTCTTAGAATAATAGGCTTCAAGATAAACTTTGTGCAGGTCTGGACCAATAGACTCCTAGAGGTGCTTGTAAAATTCATAGGGAAACCCATCACACTCAGGGGATTTGTCATCAGCCATGGAAAAGACCACCTCCTTGAGGTCTCAAATGGTGAGAAACTACTCATAGAAATCACATTGCTCAATTGCTAGGTAGTTTAGAGCAACATAAATACACCTTCTGAGGGCTTCCTCCTGAGAAACCGAATTTCCCTGTGAAGCAAAAATAATTTCATAGTGGTGAACAAAAGTTTGCAGGATGTTAGGGAGACTGAAGAGAACATAATTGCCATGTTTGATCTTCTTAATCCCAAAATTGGTATGGTGGGGTCTAGGAGCTTCAAAAAACTCTTTAGAAGCCTTATTGCCAACCTCCAACCAATGGAGGTGAACTTTGATTTGGGCCCCTCGAGCAACATAATTATCTGTAATCTACTTATCATGATGAAGCTTGGCAAGCTAGATTTTCAAATCAACATCAAAAGGGTTAAGGGTGAGAGCTTTAGAAGCTTTCTTGAGAGCTGTGGTAGTTAATTCATAAGAACATCACCTGAAAACCACCAATTGTCACACATAGATTGCAGAAATCTAGCAATTCTGGTAACAAAACTGTCTCACCATTGAATCCAACTTGTATGAGAAAGCAGACATGGCTCCAAATTCTAGACACGTAGGATATGAGTAATAGTGGAAGCATGTGTCAACACTGATGTATTGACAAAAAATTGTGTCCTAACAGCTCATTGGATAGCTGTGTGCCAAGAAATGGTAAAATAAATGGGATAGTGGTCGGATAACATCACATCTAGTAGAGGAATGAAAAGTAAATTTCGATCCTCAGAAAAGGAGAAAAAAAAATATGCAGTAATCATGGCATGATCAATACATTTTAAAATGCAGTTTGAGCCAACTCAAAAATTAGACCAAGTGTGCCACCCCATTATGCTGGTGGCGGTTAGTATTGGGATCATAAAGGCCCAATTTATTATGCATGTAGTGCCAGGCTTCCCTTTTCCCAATTGTCCAGCGAAAAGGAAAAATGTCATCTTTGTCAGAGGCCAACTCAACCATATTAAAATTACCACACATAACCTAAGTACCTAAAGGCAAGTTGGCAACCATCCAACACCACAATTGAGATCTTTCTACAACATCATTGGAAGCATAAACATTAACTACTCCAAAGGAATGATTGTTGATAGAAAGAAAAAGCCAAATTATTCTGTGCATGGGGTCAGAAACATGCGAAATAATAGCAAAATGAAGACGAGGTGACATAAGAGTAACTACACCACCTCTACCAATTTCGTGCTAAGAGGAAAAAATAATGCCATTTGACCAAATGATGCAACATGTAGAAGAAAGCATGAAACCAAAAATTTTAACCTCTTGCATGCAAAGGAAATTTAAATTACCAAGTCTATGATGGGTGTCCCTAACATAGTACTTTCTGAGAGGTTTGTAAGACCTCGCACATTCCATGATAAAAAATCATGGAAACTCTTCCATATTTTCTTCGTCCTCAAGAGAGAAGTAACTATTTTGCAAGAAAGTTGAAACTTTGTTGAAGCTAGAAGGAAACTTTTTTTGACTAATAGCCCATTGTTTCTCCTCTAATTTCTCAGCATGTTTGGGAGGATTGTGAGAATGCTGGACATTTTGATTCATGATGGGTGATGCAAAAAAAAGAGTATGAATCACAACTAGAGTGGTAGCCCTTACGGCCACCTTGATCCCCTATGAACTACCAGGGTTTGAAACCTGAGAAATAATATGATTTGACTTCGAAAAACTATCATCAACCCTACAATGGTTGGGGTTTGCACTCCTGTTGGAATAGGAGGAACTAAAATGAAAGAAACATATGACTATTTAGGAGCCAATGGAGCCATTCCCTTGCACCCAACAATAGTCCATTCCTCCTTTTATTTTCCTTCAGCTAGTTTGGTAGGGGCCTCCTTAGGTAGGGATTTAACCTTTGGCACTGCCAAAGGGCAATCCTTGATCTTGTGTTCTACTGATTGGTACCTATAATAGGTGTTGGATAGGTTCAAATAGAGCACCTTCTAAGAGAAGGTTTGAGAATCAATCTACATCTCCACAGAATCCTTGAGATCCTTGGAAAGATCAACCTCAATGCAAACACATTTATGAGGACAAGCATTAAAAAAAAATTTATTTTCCTTAGTAACAACTTTTTCAAGAATATTGGTAATGGACTCAATAAAAGGCCAACACAACAAGGGCAGACCCGAGAACTCAACCTACACAAGAACCCTAAGCTTTTTGTCATCATAGATAGTGAAGTCTTGCGACCATCTTTGAAAAACTAGCAAGGAGGAATGCACTGACCAAGGGCGATTGTTAAAAACTGCGTCTACCTAAGATAGGTTGGCAAAACGAAATAAAAAAAACCTTTGGTAAGGTTTTGCACAACGTCAAGGTAGACTCCATGAGGAGTCAAACTCTTGTTAACCCATTCTTGGAGCATAGCTTCAGGAAGAGTCCTACCCACAAAATAACCTATCAAGGTATGTTGTTCAAACCAATCACAAGTAGCATCAAATTCTTGCATTAAAGGAAGGATAATATTAGGAATGCCTCATGAAAGACCTTCAGGATGTATTTGCAAGGACATTTGTTCAATGGAGGCATCATGGCTTTCTAGAGAAAAAATGTGAATACTAGTATCAACAAGTGGGTCACCATTGGTTAGGGCTATTATAAACTAGCCTAAAAACTCCCGCACTAAATGTGGTTTGACAAGTGATAAACATAGAAGAAGAGTTCAGACAAAGATTCATATGCAAGGAAACTCAAAAAATGCATGAAACCCTAGCAAAGCAAAAAACCTCTCCTATAAGTCAATCTTAGTGAGATATTCAATACACTCAGTCACAATAAATTTCCATCTAAGACATTTTGACGAGCAATTCATATACTTTCTCTGATCTCCAATACACCCTATACACTGTGTTCATGCTTTCACATCTCGATACCTATTGGTCACATTTCCTGGAGGTTTATAAAGACTTTTCAAAAAATGTATACATGCATAAACCATGATCACACCTATTCGAGATCCACAATTCATTTGGTATTTTCTACCATTGTGTTTATGTAATAAACCCTACAGGTTATAACTTCTTCAAACACCAAAATTCTTTATACTTTAGTTGTTTGACATTTCGTCAAACACTTTGCAAGAAAGCTCTGATACCACTATAATAACCCCTCAAGGAACTAATATTCAAATGATATTCTTTAGGTATTCTTAGTGCAAATACATGGAAATGAGATGCAAACAATGATGACAAATTTTTTTATTCTGAATTATTACAGCAAAATCATATGCTGATGAAGTACAATGATAATAGTGATGCCTGGGAATGGAAATGAATCAAGCATAGACACTGTAGCATGACATCTTGCATTCGTACTGTAGCAATCAAAATTTATTCTCCAATTTAAGCACAAAATAGAACTCCTAAATTGAAACTCTCCCAAATACTAAATTCAATGGATATTTCACCACCTCAAATGGTTGCAACACTGAAGAGTTAACATTCTCCAATGGCTGGCTGAAATCGGAAACCTTAGTTTCTTCTCCCAACTTGATATCAAATGCACTTCACAAAATCGGATGATAAACAATGAAACTCTCACCTCTTTTTATACTTTTCCTTGATCCTCATAGAAGGAAATAGAATAATTAATAATTGCATTTTCTAGAAGTTTCGCCCTTCCAATAATTAATGCACTTGCTAGAAGCTTCTCTCTTGCAATACAATAATTAAATAAAATATTTAATAATTGCATTCTTTAGAAGTTCCCCCTCCCAATAATTAATGCACTTGCTAGAAGCTTCTCCCTTGCAATAAAATAATTAATTGTGCTTCTAGAAAATTAAATTACTACAAGCTTCCCCCTTCCAATAATTAATGCATTCTCTAATAAATTAAATTAATTAAATATAACGTCAATTTTTTTTTATACTTTATAAGAAATTAATTTAATCAATTTCTTCTTATTTCTCCACTTAGCCTTCGAAGAATGTAAAGGCTAAGAACTCCACTGATATGCTAAAAAGATGAGGACATTACAGTTTGCCCTCCCTGAAAAGAATCCCACTCATTCCTTGCTTGTCAGAGCTCATCTGCAATATCTGTTACCATAGCATCAGGTGTGAGTGTTGGAGTTTCTTCCCTGAATGTAAGAGGTGTGGGTTTGTCAGCTGTCCCAGACTGAGTCCTATGTCGTAATCCTGCTATGCTCCTGTCATCTTGGTCATGATTATTTCTCCTATTTTTCCCAATCAAATGTTGCATCATAGCCATCATTTCCTATATACTTGCCTCTATTGACTGTAGAAGCCTATCCTAACGCTGTAAAGCCTCATCATCTCTTATAATTCTGGGTGGGCTTTGAGAATTTCTATCAGCCATGTTCTCAGCTATGTTGGTTCCTTGTGTAAATACAACCCTTTTATTTTTTCTTTTGTAAACTAAATTGAATGGTGGCTGCATAAACCCTATCAGGCTAGCAAGAAATCGCTCTGATACCATTGTAATAACCCCAACAGGTTATAACTTCTTCAAACACCAAAAAAAATATTTATACTTCAATTGTTTGACATTTTGTCAAACACTTTACAAGCAAGCTCTGATACCTCTGTAGTAACCCCTCAAGGAACTAATATTCAAATGCAATTTTTTTGGTATTATTAGTGCAAATACATGGAAACAAGATGTAACAATGATGCCAAAATTTTTGATTCTAAATTATTACAGTAAAATCATATGTTGATGAAGTATAATGATAATAGTGATGCTCGAGAATGGAAATGAATCAAGCATAGACACTATAGCGCGACATCTTGCATGCATACTATAGCAATCAAAACTTATTCTCCAATTTAAGCACAAAATAGAACTCCTAAATTGAGGCTCTCACAAATACCAAATTCAATGGATATTTCACCACCTCAAATGGTTGCAACACTGAAGAGTTGATGTTCTCCAATGGCAGGCTAAAATCGAAAACCTTAGTTTCTTCTCCCAACTTGATATCAAATGTAATTCACAAAATTGGATGACAAACAATGAAGCTCTCACCCCTTTTTATACTTTTCCTTGACCCTCGTAGAAGGAAATACAATATTTAATAATTGCATTCTCTAGAAGTTTCCCCCTTCCAATAATTAATGCACTTGCTAGAAGCTTCTCTCTTGCAATACAATAATTAAATAAAATATTTAATAATTGCACTCTCTAGAAGTTTCCCCCTCCCAATATTTAATGCACTTGCTAGAAGCTTCTCCCTTGCAATATAATAATTAATTGTGCTTCTAGAAAATTAAATTACTAGAACCTCCCCCCTTCCAATAATTAATGCATTCTCCAATTAAATTAATTAAATATAAGGTCTCTCTCTCTCTCTCTCTCTCTCTCTCTCTCTCTCTCTCTCTTTGACTTTTGAATTTATAAAAAATTAATTTAATCAATTTCTCCTTATTTCTCCACTTAGCCTTTAGAGAATGTAAAGGCTAAGAACTCCATTGATATGCTAAAAAGATGGGGATATTACAGTTCGCCCTCCCTGAAATTGCTTGTCCTCAAGAAACTTTAAGTTTGGATGTTGAAAAATCTCCTCATTCTCCCGTGTTGTATCCTCAACTAGCAGGTCCTTCTATTTCACCAAATACTCCCTTATAGTGCACCACCTCAAGTTCCTTTCCTTGAAATCAATGATAGCCTCTGACACCAATATTAATTTTCCCTCATCATCAAAGGGAGGTAATACTGTAGAAAGCACCACATTCTGACCTAACGCCTTTTTGAGGCATGACACATGAAACACGTTGTGCACTCTGCTATTTGTAGGAAGCTCCAACTCATAAGCCACCTCACCAACTCGCTTGACAATCTTGAATGGTCCATAATAACATGGCTTGAGTTTCTCTGCACCACTCTTCTTGAGAGTGGACTGCCTATATGGCTGCAACATGAGCTAGACCATATCATCTACCTCAAAACTACGCTCAGTCCTCTTTTGGTTTGTATACTTCTTTTCCTAGTTTTGAGCTCTAACAATGTTGTCCCTAAGAGTAGCAACTAAATCCTTACTCTCTTGTAATAGTTCACCTGCACGGGGTACCTGACTATCACCCAACAACAAATCTAAGAAACTTGGTGCCTCATAACCATAAAGTGCCATGAAGGGTGTCATTTTTGTAGTCATATGATATGTAGTATTTAGCAATACTCACAGAGATACATCCATCTAACCCAAGCTCACTGCTGAGCTGCCACATAATTCCTCAAATACCCTTCCACCCATTTGTTCACAATCTCCGTTTGACCATCGGTCTGTGGGTGATAACTGGTGCTAGGTGTAAGCTCAGTACCACAATCATAATACCTCTTGCTAGAAGTGACTCATGAAGTGGCTGTCCCTGTCACTCACAATGTTCTGAGGCAAACCATGTAATCTAGAAACCTCCTTGAAGAAGACCTCTGTCACCTGAGCTACTAAGTATGTAGTAGTGATAGGGAAGAAGTGAGCATATTTTGTTAGCCTATCCACCACCACATAGATACCGCCCCTGGGCCTTGGGCAAGCTTGTGATAAAATCCATGGAGATGCACTCCCACTTCTTGTCAGGCATAGGAAGTGACTGTAGGAGCCCTACTGGATAAGTGTGCTCTTGTTTGTTCTACTGGAAAACAAGACACTCACGCACATACTGTAAAACATCAGCCTTAATCCCCTTCCAAGTGAACAACTTCCAAACTAACTTGTAAGTCTTGAAATACCCAGGATGGCCTGTTGTAGGTGAATCATGGAGTGCTCTCAAAATCAACTACTTCACTTTCAATCCCGGGACTAAGTAAATTCTATTCTTGTAAATGATCAAATCATCTACAAGAGTGTACTTGGTGTCGATCGATGTTCCCTCCACTATTTTAGAGGCCCATGTGTCTTTGGCATATTTTGCTACAATCAAGTGTCACCAATCCTCTGATATCTGAATCATAGAAGTGAAGTGTGGCCTATGAGATAAAGCATCTGCAACAATATTCTGTGTCCCCTTAACATATGTGATATCAAAATCATAGGCCTGTAACTTACTCACCCACTTCTGTTGACAATCATTTAGGTCTCACTATCCCAAAAAGTGCCTCAAACTATTATGATAAGTTTTAATACAAAATTTGCTGCCCACAAGATACTGTCTGAATTTGGCCAAGGCATGCATGATGGCCAACATCTCCTTATCATATATGTTGAATGATCTCTCGGGCCCTTTGAGTTTCTTGCTCTCATAAGCTATAGGATGCTTGTCTTGCATGAGTACAACACCAACTCCCTCTCTAGAAGCATCACATTGAAGCTCAAATGGCTTCGTGAAATCAAGAAATGCTAATACTAGGCATGTAGTCATTATTTCCTTGAAATGCATGAAACAATCTTGTGCCTCTCGAGTCCACACAAATGCCTCTTTCTTCACCAAATCTATCATAGGTGTTGCATGCCGTGAATAGCCACTGACAAACCTGCGATAGAATCCACATAGACCAAGGAACCCCCTCAACTGTGTAAGGTTCTTTGGTGGTGGCCAATCAACAATACTGCAGATCTTTTTAAGATCCATCCACACTCCCTCCACACTAATGATGTGTCCAAGATACAACAACTCTGTCATCCCCAAATCACATTTGGACTCCTTGGCATAAAAGTACTCCCTCTATAAAATGCTCAATACTATCTCCAAGTGTTCTAAATGTTCCTGCCAAGTCCTGCTATAGATCAAAATATCATCAAAGAAAACCAGCACAAATCTCCTCAACTGATGGTGGAAGACCCTGTTCATAGTGGATTGAAAAGTGGTAGGTGCATTAGTCAAACCAAAAGGCATGACTACAAACTCAGAGTGCCCACAATGACATCTGAAAGCAGTTTTCTCAATATCTTGCTCTTGAACTTTGATCTGGTGATAGCCTGATCTCAAATCATTTTTTTGTGAAATAAAAAGCCCCATTCAATTCATCTATCAACTCATCGATGCGTGGGATGGGATACCTATTCTTTATAGTTCTCTTATTCAACACCTTGTAATCAATACACATCCATAGAGTACCATCCTTATTTTTTACCAAAACAATAGAAGACACAAAAGGTGACTTACTTGGTCTGATGTGTCCCATTGCTAGCAACTCCTTGATGGTCCTCTCGATCTCATCCTTGAGTTGTTCTGAGTGCCGGTATGGTGTGATCAAGACATTCTTAGTGCCTTCATCTTGATAATGTGCTCAATGCCTCTATCTAGTGGCCTACTTGGTGGAATCTCACTAAATACATTCTCATACTTGATTCTCAATTTTTGAATATCCAGATGATATTCAGTCTTATGCTGCTCCTCCTGGGTAGGCATCAAGGTGCATATTTCCGCCCACTCTATATCATCATGCTTGGCTAATCTCTCCATCTGCCTAAATGAGATAGTCCTGACATCATCATTACAGATAGCCTTCAACACATGAGTCCTGCCATCCACCTTGAATCGTATCTCCATATCCTTTAGTCTTAGGGTAACCTCCTCCAAAGAATGTAGCGACTACATCCCAAGTATTGTGTCCATGTCACCCATGTTGACCACATGATAGTTTTCCTTGAACTCATAGTTGTTCAGGCACAAAAGTAGATCTCGCACCATCCTGTCACAACGAAGAGTATATCCATCAGCTACCTTGACTCTCAATCCCTTGAACTCCTCAATAATGAGTCCATGCCTCTCCACGAATTGTGCATCAATGAAATTATGCATGGCACCTGTATCCAATAGAGTAATAACCTTCTGTCCAACCAAGACTCCCCAAAGTCTGAAAGATCGCTCTCTTTGAATACTAGACATATGTGCCTCCTGTATATGTAGCTTTGGAGCCTCTTTTTTCTCAACACTATCTACCTCCTATTTACCCTTTGCCTCATCAGGATCCTCATCATGGTGCTTTGAGCTATCGCCGAACCCTCATAATAAGCCCACATCACCCAGCTAGCCTTCCTCTTAGGCCTCATAGGACAGTCATGACCAAACTCATAGGGACCTTTGCAAAAGAAGCATATCTTCTTCTTACAAAGGTCATTGAGCATCTCCTTATCCAAAGGTGTAGTTGACTTGCCTTTTGAGTCACTAGCCTTCCCTTTACCCTTGTTGAATCCCCCTTTGTTATCTCTAAATGATGAAGAACCCTTCGAACTAAACCAGTTTGCTAGAGCTGCAAGTTTCATACTGTGGACTTTCTTCATGGCTTCCTATAATGTAGGAGAAACAAAGGCCTTTACCCACCCCTTGAGTGGTTTAGTCAATCCTTCTATGAATAAAATGACTAGCCTCCATTCTAAAATGTCAGACACCATCACTGCAAACTTATGGAAGTCATTGATAAATTGTTCTAAGCCTCCTGACTATCTCAACTAGGCTAACTCCCAAAAATAAACTTCGAGATCCTTTTTATCAAACCTTTCTATCAATCTATCCATGAACTCCTGATAAGTGATTACTTGATTGTGTTGCAATGTGATCATGCCATGTGTCCACCAATCATGAGCTGCCCCATCTAAGTGTAAAGTGGCATCCTTGAGTGCTTCAAATTCGATCATAGTCTTCAGAGATAGGAAAGTATCCACCTTATGAATCCAAGCACGAGCAATCATTTTCCCACTGCCATCAAATGTGGGTAATGCCAACTTATTGGTGACCTATTGCAACTCACTGTGTTTATCTGCCTGCTTCTGCTTGGCAGCTCTATAGTTCAGGTTCCTATCAAATGTCCATCTGTCCTATACATATGCTGGTAATGAACCCCACTCATTCCTCGCTTGCTGGAGTTCATCTACAATATCTGTTACCATAGCATCAGGTGTGAGTGCTACAGTTTTTTCCTTGAATGTAGGATGTGTGGGTCTATCAGTTGTCCTAGACCGAGTCCTATGTTGTGATCCTGCTATGCTCCTGTCATCCTAGTCATGATTATTTCTCCTATTTTCCCCAATCAAATCTTGCATCATAGCCATCATTGCTTATGTACTTGCCTCTATTGACTATAGAAGCCTATCCTAACACTGTAAAGCCTCATCATCTCTCATAATTCTGGGTGGGCTTTGAGAATGTCTATCATCCATGTTCTCAACTGTGCTGGTTCCCTGCGTAAATAGAGGCCTTTTTTTTTTCTTTTGTAAACTAAATTGAATGGTGGCTGCATAAACCCTATCAAGCTGGCAGGAAACGACTCTAATACCATTGTAATAAAACCAACAGGTTATAACTTCTTCAAACACCAAAATTCTTTATACTTTAGTTGTTTGACATTTCGTCAAACACTTTTCAAGCAAGCTTTGCTACCACTGTAATAACCCCAATAGGTTATAACTTCTTCAAACACCAAAAAAAATCTTTATACTTCAGTTGTTTGACATTTCATCAAACACTTTGCAAGCAAGCTCTGATACCACTGTAGTAACCCCTCAAGGAACTAATATTCACATGCAATTCTTTTGGTATTATTAGTGCAAATACATGGAAACGAGATGCAACAATGATGCCAAAATTTTTGATTCTGAATTATTACAGAAAAATCATATGCTGATGAAGTACAATGATAATAGTGATGCCTGAGAATGGAAATGAATCAAGCATAGACACTGTAGCGTAGCATCCTGCATGCGTACTGTAGCAATCAAAATTTATTCTCCAATTTAAGCACAAAATAAAACTCCTGAATTGAAGCTCTCCAAATAACAAATTGAATAGATATTTACCACCTCAAATGGTTGCAACATTGAAGAGTTGACGTTCTTCAATGGCTAGCTAAAATTAGAAACCTTAGTTTCTTCTCCCAACTTGATATGAAATGCAATTCACAAAATCGAATGATAAACAATGAAGCTCTCACCCCTTTTTATACTTTTCTTTGACCCTCATAGAAGGAAATAAAATATTTAATAATTGCATTCTCTAGAAGTTTCCCCCTTCCAATAATTAATGCACTTGCTAGAAACTTCTCTCTTGCAATACAATAATTAAATAAAATATTTAATAATTTCATTCTCTAGAAGTTTCCCCCTCCCAATAATTAATGCACTTGCTAGAAGCTTCTCCCTTGCAATAGAATAATTAATTGTGCTTCTAAAAAATTAAATTACTAGAAGCTTCCCCCTTCCAATAATTAATGCATTCTTCAATTAAATTAATTAAATATAAAGTCACTCTCTCTCTCTCTCTCTTTTTTTTGACTTTTGACTTTATAAGAAATTAATTTAATCGATTTCTCCTTATTTCTCCACTTAGCCTTCGGAGAATGTAAAGGCTAAGAACTCCATTGATATGCTAAAAATATGGGGACATTACAATTCTATATGATGCAAAAGAACATAAGAGTGGATGTTGAATGAATGCATTTTCTACATACATCTATAAGCCTTATGTAATCAATATCTACAACTATACTTTGTGACAAGCAAGTCAAATGTATGCAAAAGTTGTTGAAGTCTATGCATTTCATCTTCTTTTCTACATTTGCAACTAGCTTCAAATGATACCATGTTGGTGTTTCTAAAGATTGCTACAAATGTACTAAGCATTGCTATAATGTATGACGTGTGTTTTTCAAATGCTTCGAATAGTTACATTTATATTGAGAATAAGCAATGAATAGACATCTCCCTTCATGGGACATGTCTATTCAATAATAGACAATTAATATAATAATATATTTAACCATATATATATATATATATATATATATATATATATATATATATATATATATATATATATATATATATATATATATATATATATATATATATATATATATATATATATTTCTCTCATATATTTATATCTCATATAATTATACATATGTTTATCCGACAAAAGCTATCAAACATCAAAATACAAGATACATGGACTTGTATTGCTCAAATCCTTCAATAACTATGCCAAGTATACTATAGAGTGTTGCCTAATAATATTAAGGCATGCATAGATAACAATAAACTTCCTTTTAAGTTTGATTATTTAACCCAAGTCATATTATAAGTCATAGTATTTCAATTTCAAACTTCAAAACTTGGTGGGTGGTATATAACCCCTCTTGGGTGGTTTTAGTGCCCTTATTTGTAGGACAACCCTCACAAAATTAGTAAACTTATGTAAAGTTAGTTCATGTAAATTATTTATTTTTTCCCAATTGCATACCAGAAGGAGAGGATGTTGAGGCAAAACTTAAGATTTATGATATTTCAATGATCCTATTTTTGAAAAGGAAAATTCACAATTTAAAAAAAAGTTATTGATTAAAAGTAAAATAGGTTCACTTTATATATAATATATAATATTATTTTTGTCAAAAATATATTAAAATTATAGTTTAAATTTTTTGTACAAGTTTCATCAATTTTTTAAAATAGATTCTTATGCGTTGATATAAATTTTTTAATAAATAATTATTAAAATATTTTAAATAATTGTAATTTTTAATCTAAAATAAATACTAATAAAAAATTGTTTACATTACCCTTTACCACCATATCTTGGTTTTTGTAACATTTAATTCAAAATAATAATGTCACATGTCTTTCATAATGTTCCTTTTTAAAAGCATTTATCAAACAATTGAAACAACTGACTTGTCATTGTAGATGTTCGTATGCTACATATCCTCTTCAGATCGATTTAGCAGGGTTTGTTTTCTCAAGCTTTCGAGGTTAATTTCTTACATTTCAAATCAATTTAGCAGAATTTGTTTCAACAAGCAATTTTTAATTTAGCAAATTTGTCTAGATTTTTAATTTTAATGGAGGTTTAGTATTATTTATCTAGTCGAATTGGTCCGGGGCATGATCGCGACCTCATCCCTTTGAGATGTCAGAGGTCTTGCACTCAATAAGACTTGATCCATGATGAGCTCTTTATGTATGAGCCTTTCTACTTCACCAACATGACAATTTTTGTAATTATTATATGATGCAAGTCTTAAGCTTTCTTATCGTTAAGATCACATACATTGTCTAAACATACATTTTCAAGCTCGTTTCTTGTAAAACAGATTGGTTCTACACATTTTCAAAATTTCAATTGCTTTAATATTTAATCCAACTTGTTTTGAATATGTGTTGTGGTAGAATAAAGACAATAAAACTATGAATAAACTTTAGATTTTTGATAATTAGGGTTTTCTCATAATATCTAAATCTAAGGTTTTCTTTTTAATGTATTTTAACACAAAGCTGATGCTTCTTCTAAATGTCATTGCCATAAACGTGTATCTTTTGCCTAAACATTATATGTTTCTTCAATTTTTACACGAGATGTTACATTACCCAGAAACCTTTTCCACTGAGATCCAAACAATGAGAAATATTATATCTATTATATTAGAGAATCATTGAGATCTAAACAGTTAAAAGTATGATATCTATTATAATATTGAATCCTCTTGAAAAAAGATATAATCTTATTTAAAATTTGTTTTACTTTTAACCTAATTCATTTATAATTTCGCTCCAACACTAATTCTCCTTTTTCTTTGAAGAAAAACCCCTATAGATTGTATTAAAATAAAAAACATAAGGATTAGCCTTATACAACAAACAAAATCATGGCTTCCATGAGAAGATCCAGAAATAGAACTTAGAAACCTTAAAAAGACTATCCCAATCAAAGTCTTTATTCCTATCATTCTAAGATAACTACTACATGCTGCTGCAGCTACAACAGGTGACAGAAAATCAAAACAACAAAGATCATCAGCAGTCCTTATGTTTTCATGCCTCATGTGTTCATCCTCTGTTGGTCCAAACTAAGAACCGTGCTTAGGCGCCTTAGCTTCCCAGCCCATCCAAAAGTTCGTTATTAGTGAACTCACGCTTCAATTTAATCTAGATTATCTAACACAGGTTCCTCCAAACCTTCAATAATTCATTTTTTAAGAGTTCCGTACTATTTTCAAAGCAGAACTTTCTTTTACTCATTTAATCTTAATACCTCATTCCAATATTTTGAGTAATTAAATACCAACATGTACTAATGTTTTCCAGCCTGAATCTATGATCTCTTTTGTTATGTTTTCCAATCTGAACTTATACCCTCTTTACCTAGAGCACCCACCTTCATAGCCAAAGTAAACATAAAATCACTTGATTGTAATATTTCTTAATTGAAGAGAGTTGAATATTATTTTTGCAGGAATTTAAGATTGCAATTGAAGCTGTAATGGATACTGAACAGAAATGGGCATGTGGTGAAATCTCTGAGAATCAAGGAAGTGAAGGTAATAGTAATAGTAATGCCCAAAGCAAAGAAAAAATCTCTGCTGCAAAGCCACCAAAAGCTCGCCCTGGTCGCCCCGCTGGATCAACAAACAAGCCTAAAATTGCAAGAATCAATTGCAGGAAGGCACTGGAGATTAAAGTTCTGGAAGTTGCAGAAGGTCATGATGTGATACACTGTTTGACTCAGTACTGCAAGAGGCATGAAATGGATGTGGGTGTTTTTGGAGCACGTGGAGCTGTGAGAAGTGCAGGAGTATATCAGCCTTGGATCAAGCTTCAAATCTTGGAGAACCAAGCTGAAATAATATCTCTGACTGGATATTGTTCTGCTTCTTCATGTTCTCTGACAGTAGTGCTTTCCCTTGGTGGCTCTCATTGCAGAGTTGTGCAAGGATTTGTTGGCAGCAGGCTCATTGGTAGCAGACTTATTGCCTCTGCTCCTTTTTATGTTACTGTTTCTCCTTATATCAATGCATCACATCATAAGGTAGTTACTTCTAATGGTAAAGATGGAAGCAACAGTAACATTATCTGTACTTCTGTTGGACGCTCTATGTCAAAACATCCACGTTTAATGAGTAGAGGACAAGGTTCATCTTCTTTGCCAAATGCAATCAATACCACCCTTGATGAAGATGCTCCTCAAATGGCTGGAGGTAAGTGTTGTTGCAAGTTTATTATTCTTTAGTTTTGAAGTTTTTATGTAATAAGATGTTTTTATAACTGTCAAGGGACAGTGGCTTAGTGCAAATCTAATCAGACTTTAAAAGGTGGTGGGAGAGCAGTTGTTTTTTCTGCATCTTGTGTTTTTGTTTTTTCCATTTCAAAGTTCTGAAAGAATATGCAGGTAGACTATATAAAAAGAATATGCCGATAGACTATATAAAATACATGCATCATGCAGTAGGAATTGATTGAAATATTGGTTATTTAGATATTATGGTTATAATTTCTGTTTTAACATGGTATTATCGTTAATGGTAGAAGTGATGGGAAATTAGATATCTTAGAAAAAACAATTTGAGATCAGTATCTACATCTATAGTTGGAAAACTCGCCAAATGCAAAAACTCGTCAAGCGCCCCAAAAGTTTAATCGGGAAAAACTCGGCAATTTAAAAAAAAAATTCGGAAAAAACTCGGGAACCTAAAAAACCGCTGAAATTTAATTAAAAATACATTTATTTTGCAAAATTTAATGAGAAGATGCATCTAATAAGTTAATTAAAGACAATACAAAAGAAAGAAACAAAGTTTAGATATATATAAATGCATAATGCGTACAAAATTGCATTCTCATGCAGAATGCTCATGGTAGGAAGCAAAATAGTAAATTACTAAATAGTTTCAATTTGTCAAACTAGAAGTAAATAGTAAAAGTCTAAATACATCAATACAATGTGACAATGCCAATCACATCTTCCTCTTTCCACTTGCACTAGCAGGAAAGCGAGGGGGTCTAGTCCTAGAAGAAGTGCCCTGCACTGGGATAGGGCGTGAGCTGCGTGACTGTGAACTCTGTGGCTGTGCCCCCTCGCTCGACGTCCCTACTGACTGGCTCAGCATCCTAGAAGAGGATGCATCTCCACCTAATGGTAATGTCTGATCCTCGCCTGAATCATCATCATCCTCGTCCTCATCCTCAATGTCATCCATAGTGAACTGAAAATCAGTGTCAACCTCCCCCTCCATGGCTTGCCTCTCCAAATCAGCGATCTCATCTGGTGTAAAAAATGGACTTGGCTCCTGTGCTGTCCAATCAGAATAAGGATCTATCTCATCTACATCAAGCGAACCAGGTAGTTCTAAGAGCTGTGACTTTTTTATGCGCAACTTAAGATTATAGTGCACATAAACAAGGTCATTAAGCCGTTTTTGAGTCATTCTGTTTCTTTTCTTTGTATGGATGGACTCAAATAAGCTCCAAATGCGCTCACAATGGGATGAGCTACAAGGTTGGGATAGGACTCTGAGAGAAAATTTTCTTAAATTGGGGGTATTGCCACCCCAACTTGCCCACCAAGCATTTGTAAAACAAAATTTAAAAAGTTATAAAGCAATAAAAAACAAAATCAGAAGCACAACTTATCAATTAGCAAAAGTTTTAAAGTTTGACGCTTTATCTGGTGCTTGAGTAGATCTTGCTCTCTTTGCTAGCATAGAAGAGAACAAAGGACCCCTTGATTCCACATAGATTTGTTGTTCGGTCACAATAAGGTCTCTCTCCTCTTCACTTGATATCATTCTCTCAATGCATTTAGAGAGACCTTCCATGACCTCTCCATTAGGATCTGAGTAGGAATCATCAACCCTAAAACAAATAGAAAATGATATCAAGTCTTACTACACAACCTTAAAAAGTAAAGTAAAATAAAGACTTATTAAAATCCCAACTTCAAGGACAATCAATTATCATAGTACCTGAATTTGGGATTGAGGAAGTAGCCTACTGCATGAATAGGTTGGTGGAGCATATTGTTCCACCTCCTATCAATTATTTCCCAAATGGGGTCAAATCTGAGACTGTCCCCGTGATAGTAACTTCTAACAGCCTCTTTCGCCCTATCCATGGCCTCATAAAGACCTCCCATTGAGGATTGCTGCCCATCACATGTGCGCAAGACTAGAACCAGGGGTAGAGACATCTACATTTGAAATTCAAAAAATACAAATTAGTTAATAACATAGTAAGTTATGAATTGAAAATGAAACTTGAATAAACTAAAAATATAATAAAATTACCTCCACAATCTCCTTAGCCTTTGCAAAAAAGCTATCATCAAAGACTATTCGTGCCACAACTTCTCCTTCGGGCTTCTTTGAGTAAGGTGAAGCAACCCAATCAGCACACACAAACATTTGCTTCAAAGCCAATATGTGGTCAAGAATACTTTGCAACGTCAAGAAGACCGTTGCAAACCTTGTCATAGCAGGTCTCATCAAATTTTTGCCTTTAGTGGCTTTTCTCATCAAACTGAGAACCTATGGGTGATTATAGATATATTTCGTGACTCGCCTAGCATCTTCCACAACTAAACTCACCCAATCAAGTTTTCCTATGTCCTCCAAAAGAAGGTCAAGGACATGTGCTGCAAAAGGTGACCAAAAAAGTGTGGGATGCCTCTCTTGGAGGATTCTACCTAAAAGATTAGCAAAAAATCAATAATCAGTAACAAACTTTCCATATTTAGTATTTACAAATTACATCAAATCTAAATTGAATAATACCATAGCATTACATTCATGATTCATATTGATTCAAATATAAAAAATTAAATCTACCTGCAGCCACATATGCTGCTGCATTATCTGTGATTATTTGCACCACATTCTCTATTCCCACCTCCATGACAACATTCTCCAACATTAAAGCCAATGTGGCTACATTTTTCACTTTGTTGGAGGCATCGACAGATTTTCAAAACACCACATCATCTTTGCAAGCAATCAAGAAGTTAATAATGGTTCTACTTCTTCTATCTGTCCACCCATCAGATAAAATGGTGCAGCCATACTTCTTCCACTCTTTCTTTTGGTCTTCTATCAACAATCTTGCCCTACCAACCGCTTTGTCAAGCAACCTACAAAATTTAAGTGTAATATTAAATAAAGTGTAAGTGTTAGTAAAAAATTAGGAAATAAGTCATAACAATTAAGATTTAAAATATAACAATGAACTAAAGTGAATCTCAATTATTTACAATTACTAAATAGTAAAATACTAACCTTCCACTCATATCCTTGCGATTAGGCAGCTTGTACCCTTTGCCTGATATTGTCATTGCATTCACCATATTGACCCAATAGGGACTATCAGCGGCATTCATTGAGATATTGTTGAAAAACCAAAAATCAGCTGCTGCAATATCAGTTTGCTCATGCACCTCCTTAAACCATGCAGTGCCCTCTAATGATGGCTGTGCTCCAGGTGTGTTCCTGGGCACAAAATAACCACCTATCCCTGATGGGGATCCGGATGGTGATGATGAAGAAGTAGGAGATGTAGAAGAAGTGGAACCGGTAAAAGAGAAATTTTTTTTGCGGATCCGTGGGCCACGAAGAGATCCTGGTATGTTCTCAAGTGCTTCTTCTTCCTCTTGCATATCAAAAGGAGCTCCTTCAGATTCAGCTATGGCTGCTCTCATAGATAATTTTGCCCTCTCCCTATTTAATTTTTTCTCTTCAACAGCTACAAGTAGAGCATGGATGAATCTTTTTTCTTCATCAGTTACCTTGAGACAAGGATTTGAGTCATGTTTCTTTATGCCTGCAAGGTGGTATTTGAGGCGGTTTATGCCTCCAGAAATAATTCTCTCACAGGGAATGCATATCACCTTCCCAATATCATTTGGACTTGGAGCTTCATAGGCATACCGTCATCCCTTATCTCTTGCATTTTTAGGCTGAGTGCCTATATATCCAGATGGGCATGGTGTTTGTGGCCACTCTTCTTGCGGGTTTGTCATGTTTTCTTAATGCTTGTCCGCTGCCCTACACATAAATAATTAAATTTATAGAAAAATGAATAAACAAAGTTAGAACTTAGAGTTAGAACTTAGAAGCTAGAAGTTTAAAACAACTAGGGTTTCAACTTTCAAATGATTTGAAATCATTTACAAACAACAACAAAAACAATAAAAGCTTTGCTTAACACTATAAATTTTTTTCAAACAATGATAAGATGAACATACCTGGAAAGAAATTTCTCTTCTAAATTCGGTTAGAATCCTCCAAAATCCACTCCAATCTGCCTTTAATCACTTGCAATCAGCTAAAACCTTCTTTGCTCCACACAAATGAAAGAAACAATGCAAAAAACAATGCATTTTGACCTATTTAGGCGTCATTGGCCGCGGGTTCCCTAAACCGTGAGTTTTTTTACATAACTCGCCGAGTTTTTGACTAAAACTCGCCGATTACTCGGCAAGTTTTTGGACTCACGCCGAGTTTTTTGGCAGGCGAGTTTTTGGGCGATTTACTCGCCATCCCAAAATACTCGGCGAGTTTTAAAAACTCGCCGAGTAACCGGCGAGTCTTCCATCTATGTCTACATCTACTATCTATTATTTTTTACAATCAAATGACAGTATGCTATTTCTCACTATTAAATTTTTAGAAGAAGTGTCAGATGGAATAAGTTTTAATAGCATCATGAAAACCTAAAAATTCATTCAAATTAAAAAATCTACAAAATTCATTCAAATTAAAAAATCTACAATACAATCGTTAGACTCTAAGCCTTTACATGAAATTTTCATCTTTCTTCATCAAGAAGAACCTAACCACATAACTCCTCTCAATACTAATTGTATTCAACTTGTATGCACTTTAATTAAGTACATTAATCCATTAAAACTGAACAACAACATAGACTATTAAATTTATTTATTTATCAATTTAGAACTTTTTAAATTGAAACATCTTAATCCCAACCAAAAGATAAGAATAGAATATGAAGAAAAAGTGTATATCCAATGAGTGTTAAGTGTTTCATTTATTTTCATGAGAGATGGATTCATGTTGAATCACTGATCATGAAACATGGGTCAATGAGTTTGACTCAGAAATCACACAGTTAAATTCTGATAGCAATATCACAATTTGACTTGCTGTGATCTCCTACTTATCAATTGATGAGCTTAAGAGGCTTTCTAAAGAATGGTTCATAAGGCACAACACTTGATGAAGGTTTTGCAAATGGGGTTGCAAAGCTTTGGATTTAACCATGGAGGAAACTTTTTAGTTAGGAGTGCTCAAGCTAGACTAGTACTGGGATGGGTGACCTCCTAGGAAGTCCCAGCGCTTCACCCTGTGAGCATCACCTAGAGCCAATGAGTGCGAAGTGTTCCATTTATTCTCATGAGAGATAGATTCATGTTGAATCACTACTCATGAAACATGAGTTTGACTCAAACATCACACAGTGAAATCTTGATAGCAATATCACAATTTGACTTACTGTGAAAATTATCTCCTACTTATTAGTGTAATTGTTGTTTTAACATGATATCAAAAGTTGATGGTAGAAGATCTTAATACTATTAGAGTACAACTACATGATTCTAGTTGGTGCAATAAAAGAACAAGCATAAGTTTATCAATTTTTGCGATTCTGCTATGATACAAGCTTCTAATAGAGTTTCTTCTCTAATCCATATTTTTAACGATATAGAAAGATAAGCCTTGCTTGAATCTGACAAGTAGCACTTTTAAAAATAAAATGGCTAATATAATCTTTGTGAATATATTCTAAGATAGTTTTAATGGCATTCATCTTTATTTTTGTTTTGTTAAAAAACTAATTAGATATTATAAATTTAATAAGTTTAAGTTTTTTTTATATGGCTTCAAATTATAATATTAATAGATTAGAATTTAATTGCATATTTTTTAAGTTTAATTTATTTAACTAAATTTTATAAATAGTATAGTATATAATAATTAGTCTTTAATGGAAATCAATGATCTATTTAGCATTCATTGTAGTAGGCATAAAGTGAAGCATCAAGACTTTCCAAAAGATTGTCTATCATGAAGTTTTTCTCAAAATTAAGTCCACTTAACTATCTTTTAAGGGAAATTTCATTATTAAACATCCTTTAGTAAAAATAATACTCAAATGAATAACATCTCCAAAAGTTTCAACACTTATTATATGTTATATAAATGCAATAAGTACTAACTGAATCATTCATTCTTAAAAAAACTAGTTTGAATGAAATATAATACTGGTTAGAATGGAAAATGTTCATATAAACTACTGTTCATGAAAAATGAATTAATGATTACAGACTTATGCAGATGAATCTTAATATTAATATTACAATGTCTGACTTCAATAAAGATAAATTGATAATGTAATATTCAATAATCTTAGTATTAAAAACTCAAAATATCTGTTGAATTAGACACTTTGGATCATTTATATCATCTGTTATGATATCTACATGTCACCATGAACTGAAAAGCTATTCTCGCATATGATAAATCTCTGCAATGTACAAATTGGTTTCTGAATTCAACTGTGTATGTTTTTTAATCATCTATGTTTATAATTATACTTTGTGATCTATCATGAGAATGAGAGCTTTAAAGATATGAAAAAAATAGTTAATGATAAAAAAACGTACACAGTCAAATCCAAAAATTTATTTATATATTGAAATAGATTGTAAAATCCTAATGATATTAAAATCTGCAAATTGCTATTTGTTGCTAGTATCTTAGATATGTTAAGAACTACAAAGAAATGAGGCACAGCGAGAGTCTAAACTAAACTTCACCTTAAAAATCTAATAACACATCAGTGTTTTTAAAAAACAAAAATTAAAAGTGGACAGTTGAACTCTATATGAACCTCAGATCCATAGGCTTGATAGGAATTCAGAAAATAGCCACATAATAATACTTATTGATACTATCCAGCCAGTTTAGTTCATATTAGGTTATTTCAGTTTTTAGAAAAGTGTACAATCAACTCTCTCAATTTATATCTCGATCTTCTGCATGTGTAAATCAGTGCATCTTTATATTCTGATGCTTTTCTTGCCATGTTGTTTCTGGTATTGTGTAACTTTGCAAATGTTCTTTTATTTTCCTGTAGTTGTTGTTTGGATAGACAAATATAATGTTACCATGTAGTGCAATGCATAGAAAATCAAATTTTCAAAGGACTCAGATTTTGGTTTTCTTTGATGTTCAGCAAAGAAAATATGAACTCAGATTTTGGTTTTGTTTGATTTTCAGCAAGCCAAGATTGCAAAGGGAAGGAGATTCAATCCAGGGAATCCGAGCAATCTAATTAAGACTCAAAGGTGTACGTATTGAAATTATCCTGGAGGTTGATAAGGCTATTTGGGATAATACGTAAACCCTGTGAACAAGGACTATTTGCTTCCAAAAATGGATGATTAAAATCCCTTTGCTCCCTAGTAGCAAAGAGAGTGTGTGAAGGTTCCAAAGAATTGTGGAGGGCCTTTCTTTCTCCTTACTGCAATCCTAGCAGAAAAACAAATAACAAATGCTTTAACAAATGCTTTATATTTTTATATTTTTGATAAGTGTTTGTAATTTTAAATTTTAGAATTTAAAGAGTATGATTGTTTATATTTGTGACAGTTTTGAACAACTTCATATAAATTGAACATTTAAGGATGCTATTCAATGTGAACTAATCTTAAAAATAAATAAAGGGACAAAATATATGTGTAATATTATTCTTTTCTTTAGGAGTACGTGTGAAAGTAATTGAATAGAAGAAGTTGCATAATCATAAAATATATTTGATTACAAAGGTTAAGTGGTAACTAGTATTTATATAGCTCTATCTCATTAACAAGTTCACCACCACCTCAGAATCCAACTAGCATTCCCACAGTTCTATCTCATAAAAAAGTTCATCACCACCTCATAATCCAACTAGCATCTTATATTCTTACAAGTTTGAATAAGAAGAAGGGTTTTGAACTGCATACTACACTTCAAAATTATAGATATAGCAGGTGTTGATTCACACCAGACATTGTTGTTTTGGCCCATTTCTTAATTCAGATCACATGGTCAATTGATTAATGTTTGTAGATTTTTATTCAATAACATTGATGACTCTTAGGAAATTATTATCTAAAATCAATGAGTACATATGAGTCTAGTTTGAGTAGTGTCATTCCTTACTTGTAGATGGTATGCTAATTATTATTTTTATGTCATACCTTGATGCTTGCATATGATTGCCACAAAAAGCTCAATATTGATAAATCACTTTAAAAACATAGGTTTTCATCATTTCCATTCTATCTATTCATCACCTTCATATTCATCCCAAGCTTTCTATCCATAAGACCTTCTTAATTATGACTATTGTTTTTACTTCCCTCCTTTGAGAGCACATGGGTGTTCTCCTAATCCACATGTCCTCTCAAGGAGGCATTATTCTTTCTTTTTTCCTTCATCATCCTTCCTATGACTAGAGAACATCATGTTTCTAGTCCCTATCCTGAATTTCTAGTTCCTATCTTGAAACAATGTCACATACAATATTGTAGATCAAAGAGGACAAAATATAAACACATGAAATTGTTCTGCTTAAAATTAAATTTTTTTTAGGTATTTTACCTTCTAGTATCTTTATTAAAATCATACAAATATTTCTATTTATTAAATTAACAAATCATTTTTTCTTCTATTATTTAAATAAATTCTCTTATTTATTTATCTAATTCACTAAGCCTTTTCAATCTTAGAATTCAATAAATTATTATTTATCTAATCATCTCATTTACCATATTGTCTCTTAAATAAATATCTTTATTTGATCCTAAATCATTTTTTCATTTCTACCAAACAATTCTAATCATATAGATCAACTCCTACATTTTGTATTCGCAACCAAAGATACATGTCTGTTTATTTGACTTTTATTCATAAAATCAATTATCCTACATACCACTTCTATCATCTATTGATCTCAACCACTCATTCCTATCAACTCTTAATCTCCTTAATCTGTTTTCACCTACTCTTTGATCCTATGCATTCATGGAGCACCCCTTAATCCTAGTACTTAATTTTCAGGATACTACTATAAAAGAAAATTTCCCACCGCATTTGAATCTTAATCTTGCTACTATCTCCGTTTCATCATTATCATCGCCTTCATAGTATCATTTTCATAGTTTTTGCATGAATCAACTACAACTAATCCTCATTATGTCATCGCATCTTGTACTTGTGCTACATTAATCTCAGAGCGTTAATATTTGGACAATGGAGTGAAGCGTCTTTTAAATGCATGTGGTAACTTGTTTTGCTCTCTTAGGCTCATATTATAAAGTTTATCATTTGACTAAATAGATATGTATGCATGTTAGGTTGTTCCAATTCCATCATCATCACTATTTTTACGAAACTTTTCAATAGATCCGTTTGGTGCATATCCTGTCACAAGGGTATTTTTCAGACGGAATTTTTCTCCAGGCGTTTCATCGCTAACAGTTATTTCCCCCACATCTTGCATATCTGTTAATCTCATTCGTTCATATACTCGGTTCCTCTATTCTCTCTTTCCTTGCGACTCTTTGGGTTCTCCTCTCCTCCTACGTGGATCTACTTTGATGAAAAATCTTTTATTTATCTTGATTTAATGGATATTCACAACCAGTAAACATACCGACAAAGATTATAATCAGAAGATTAGGTTTCAGAAGCTAAATACCAATAAAAGATTATAAGTAGCTGATAAAACTTAAAGGAGATTAAAGGAGTTTGAGATTATTAAAAAGAATTCCTGCATTCCATCTACAAGAAACACCCATTAGATAAATTGGGAACTTCAAGATCAAAACTACATTCCATCTTCACTCTCCTCATAGTATTAGTTTTTTCCTAAAATCCCAACTACTAATGATGATAATGATGATGAGACTACTGAAAAAATGCTTCGAAGCTGCGATGAAGATTGGGGCTAGGGCTTAGTCCCTAGCCTCCTATGCATGCCTGTTCCTTTTTATTGTTTGGTGCTGGATTTGGTGGTGATAGAGTGGGTTTTCGATTATTGACAAACTCTTACAACCATTACTGTTGTTGGGACTTTTGTTGCTGGGTTTTCATTTTATTTGTTGCAGCTGTGGGATTGAGGTTTTTTGATTGTTTGCATGGCAAGGCCTGGGATTTCTTCTGCGTTGGTGAGGACAGATGGTTTTTCTCCAACCATGCATGCAACGAGATCTGAATTGTTCTATCCAGGGGAGAGCTCCAAGATGAAAAACGTTAATGGTTGTTTCCTACGCAGCCAAGATCGCATTGTTTTGATTATTCCTCCAGCGGTGGTGATGGAGGACATTGAATACTGGACTAAGCATGCCTTGATATGCAAATTTCTTGGAATCCAGATTTTCTTATCGGCTCTTGAGGCATGGATTTGTCGTTCATGGCAGGTGGAAGGAGATATGGAGATCATGCTGGCTGGGAATAGCTATTTTTTTGTTGTAGTCTCATGCATGTCTAATCGTGATCTTTTTTTGAAGGAGGGTCTTATTTCTACAACCATGTGGGGTTATTTGTCAAACCTAAGCATTCAAGATTTAATTTTACAGAGGATCTCCCTTCAACTGTGCTAGTGTGGGTTTGCTTGCCTCGCCTTCCCCTGGAATTCTGGCGAGAAGACATTCTCCATCAAATTGCTACTTTGCTAGGGAAACCAATTGCGATTGCACATCAATCCCTTGATAAAAAGGTTATTTCTTTTGCTAGAATTTGTGTTGAAATTGATATGAATAACTCATCACCATATTCTTTAAAAAAAAATTCTTTGGTCTTCTTCCTAGGTGCAACAATTAGATTATGAATCCCTCCTTTTTCAATGCTGGAAATGTCATGAATCCGATCATTTACAGTGTCAGTGTCCTCGAAACTTGACGTCCAAAGGAGTGGATGGTTCTACGGCTGGCAATGGAGGTGGTCTGGCAGATACTATAGAACAAGGACAAGCTCAGATGGATAATACAACTAAGGGGAAAAATCAACCAGATAATACAGGAAAAGGAAAGGCTCAAATGCAAGATAAGGCTGGATTTACCCCTGCTTGCCCACGAGCTAAGGGGCATGGTCAGAAGAGGCCTTTGAAAGATCAACAATCTAATTCTAGTTTTAATCGTTTTGAGGTGCTATATAGTATGGTTTTAGAGGAGGGTATTCCTCCTAGTATCTCTTCTAATCCAATTTTCTCAAATGAGGGAGCTCCACCTAATGAAGCTTGTGGGGCATCCCAGGTTGTGGTACACCGGAAGAGCAAGGTCCCTATAGTTCCTAAGTCTGATGCTTTGGTGACACCTGTGGTGGCTGAGGATAATGACATTGTTCTGGCCGACTTGGTTAAGGATGTACTAGCATCTGGTAAGGGTAAGGGGTCTCCTCTCCCCTTGGGGTTGATGCATAGACCCTTTAAGTAGGTTTGCTTTACTTCTCTTCTAACTAGTGGGCGCAAAACAGACCAGGAGAAGATTAAACTTAGAGGAGATATATTGATAGAGTCTGGGTGTGTGAAACCATTGGATGCTCATTTTCGCCATTCTACTCAATGATGATTATTCTCTCATAGAATGTTAGGGGGTTGAACCGCATCTCTAGACAAAAGGCTATTCAAAATCTGGTGGTTGATCATTCTCCTAATGTTTTTTGTATCCAAGAGACTAAGCTCTTTGTGGAGTCTATGGTCCGCATGCTTCTAGTATTTGGTCTCATGGGCAATTGCCAATGTGTGTTGGGCTATGGGGAGTGCTGGTGGTTTGGCTATTTGTTGGGATCCATGGAAGATTTCTCCCCTTAGATGGATGTCTTCTCGCTCAGCTCTTTCTGTGGTGGCTTCTTCTTTGGACTCAGGTGAGGTAATCATGATTATTAATGTGTATGCACCTGTTGATTTTGTGGGAAAGGAGGAACTTTGGAGGCATATTCAGTATGTTAGAAATTTTCACCCTTTTCATCCTTGGGTGCTAGCAGGAGACTTCAATTCAGTTTTAAGTCTGGAGGAGAAGCAAGGTGGTTTGGCTCGATTGGAGGCTTCTTCTACTCTTCTCTATCAGCACATAGCTCTTTTGCACCTCTTTGATGTTAAGCCTTCTAATGGTCTCTATACTTGGAATCATAGAAGGATTGGCGCTAATGCTATCTCAGAACATCTAGATAGATTTCTTGTTTCTTGTTTATGGGTTAGCGGCACCCTTACTCTCTCTTTGGAAATTCTGGACTAGAGCGGTTTAGATCATTGGCCAATTAAATTTTTTGCTACTAGGGTTATTATTCCAAAGCGTCCACCTTTTAAGTTCCAATTGATGTGGCTTCGTGACTCCTCTCTTTATGATCTTGTATTTTGTTGGTGGAGAGATGGAGCTCCTGCATATGGTATTGCTATGTTTTCATTTTCTAAAAGGTTTCAATATGTTAAAGGGAAGCTCAGGATATGGAATGACAATGTTTTGGTAACCTTCACTTTATGAAGAGGATTGCTCAGGAACATCTCGATGTCATAACCAGAAAGATTAGAGATCGAGGTTTTTCTGAGGATCTTGGGAAGGCTAAACCCCTTGCTTCTGGAGTTCTAGAAGAATGGGAACTTCGAGAGGAAATTTTTTCGAAGCAAAAGGCTAGAGTTGATTGGCTCCAGGAAGGAGAGAGGAACACTGCTTTTTTCCATAAAACTGCGCAATCTCACCGAAATCAAAGCTATATTTCTTCATTGGTTGATTCTAAAGGTATTCAACTATCTTCTTTGCCAGCTTTGTTCCAGGAGGCTACTTAGTACTTTTCTACCCTCTTCTCTGAGGACTCTCCTCCTCTTGATAATGAAGAGAATATTATTTTATCTTGTATTTCTTCCCTTATTATCCAGGAAATGAATGATTATCTCACACGACCGATCTCTTTGGATGAGTTGGAGGAGGTAGTCTTTGGCATGCCTAAGGGCAAAGCTCATGGTCTTGAAGGCTACCCAATTGAATTCTTTTAGGAATTTTGGGACATCATTAATCATGATTTGTTGGAGGTGGTTAAGGAATCATATTCTAGCAAGCAGATGCTTCGGACATTGAATTCTACTTTCTTGACTCTTATTCCAAAAAGAGAGGGGGCTAATCAACTAGAGTTTTTTAGACCTATTGCTTTATGTAATGTGGTTTATAAAGTCATTTCTAAGTTGATTGTCGAGAGACTTAAAAAGTGGCCCCCCATTATTATCTCAGAGGAACAAGGTGGTTTTGTTGCAAGAAGACAAAATTTGGATGGGGTGGTTATTGCTACTGAGGCTATTCACTCTATGGCTAGTTCAAGGGAGCGATCTATGTTTGTTAAGTTGGATATGGCTAAGGCCTACGATAGAGTTAAATGGAATTTCCTGAGGAATATTCTTCTTACCTTTGGCTTTAGCTCTGACTGGGTGAGTTGGACTATGAGTTGTGTTACTTCTGCCTCTTTTTTTGTTCTTCTTAATGGTCAACCTTCCCATCTATTTGATGCCTCTAGAGGTCTTCGCCAGGGTGATCGTCTCTCCCCCTATCTTTTCATCATTATGGCTGAGGGCTTGGGCAGATTCATTAAGTATCAAGTGTCCCAAAACTCTATTTAGGGGTGGCATTGGGGTAATGGTTTACCTACTCTTGCGGAACTTGCTCAAATCAAGGAAGTTGAAGGCCTTTCGACATACTTTGGATATTTATTTGGCAACATCAGGCCAAAAAGTTAATTAGCACAAATCTTCTATTTATTTTTTTAACACTCCTGAATCTATTCAGCAAATGATTGCTAATATCCTGCAATTTCAGATTGGGTCGCTTCCTTTGACATATCTCGGTATCCCTATTGTTGTTTCTAGGAAGCCACGGCTCTTCTGGTAGAATTTGATTAACAAGCTTTAGGAAAAGGTAAATCATTGGACTCATAGATGGCTCTCTACTGCTGGTCGGGTTACCGTTCTTCAGTCTGTTATTCAAGCTCTTCTTGCTTATAGAAGCATAGTTCAGGCTGCTCTTGTTTACTTTCTCAAAGAGTTCGATGCTCTTTCTCGGCAATTCCTTTGGAGTGGTAATTTGCGTAGCTCTAAATGGAGTTTGATTAGCTGGGAGACTATTTGCAGGCCTAAGAAGGAGGGTGGTCTTGGTTTTCGATCAACTATCTTGAGTAGTCAAGTTTTGGCTGCTAAGCTTTATTGGCGATGGTGCTCTAGACATCATCAACTTTGGGCCCATATTATTACTCATAAATATTTTAGAGGTGTTGATCCTTGCTCTGTTTCTACAGTTCCTCTTAAAGGCCGTCTCTCTATGGTTTGGCAAACTCTCAAGAGTGGTGGGCATTTAGTTAAGAGGGGTCTTTTTTGGATATGTGAGGGAGGCTCGGAGACTTTGTTTTGATCTGATGCTTGGGATGGATGCCCCTCCATCTTATCCATGTACTCTCATCTTGAGATTCTCTGTGATTCTTTTATTTCTATTGGATGGGATAAAGTGGCACATTACAAGACTCCTTATCAATTGGGACCTGATGTCAGTTATAGATGGAAGCACTCTTCAGATTGGCCTCCTGGAGGCACAGAGGTGGATCGTCAAGAGCTTTCTCAGATTTTGGCTTTTAGGGCATGTTGCTCTCTACTAGGACTAGCTGTTTTGGCTTGGGGAGGTACCTTGTTTGGTAAATATTCTGTCTTTGTTGAGTATCAAGAGATAACTAGACAACTCTTAGGAGATGCTGAGTTCCCTTGGTGAAAACAAGTTTGGAATAAATTTTCTTGGTCCAAGTGCAATTTTTTCATGTGGCTAGTGGCTCACAAACGCTGTCTTACATGGGATAATCTTTGTAAATGTGGATTTCAGAGCCCCTCATTTTGTGTTATGTGTGGTAATGGGAGGAGTTTATCTCCCATTTTTTCTTCCATTGCTCCTTTTCTGCACCTTTGGTGGAGTGCTTGGGGTTGCTCTTGTTGGCACGCTTCCTCTTTGCCTGAGCTCTGGGCCCGCTTGGGGAGAGCTCCCTCCAAGATTTCTCCTCTCTGTGCTGCTTGGATTGCTCACACATCGTTCATTCTTTGGCATATCTGGCTGGAGAGGAATCGACGAATCTTTCAAGATGTTCGAATTGGTGTTATGCATCTTTGGTGGAAGATCACACATTCTCTTCAGGAAACTACTCAAGCAAAGTGTGAGCTAGACAGGGGTATGGACCGACCGATCTTGCTATATGCAATCACCTCAATTTTCATCTTTAGGATGGGGCTGCAGCTCAATGGTATCAAAGAGTGCCCAAACAACCTCGGTGACAAGTGAAGGGATTAGTGAATCGAGAGGGGCATTGGACTTCTCCCCATGGAGTTTTTAAAATTAACACTGATGGTTCTTTCTAGGGGAACCTAAGACCTGCTGGTATTGGGGGTGTGGCTTGTTACAACTTTGGTGAAGTTAAATTCTTTTTCTTAGTGCATAAGGGTTTCTATACTAACAATCTCATGGAGGCTCTGGCATTTTATATGCTGTGCAATAGTGTTGTTTAAGGGGATGGCGCAAGATTATTTGTGTGTTAGGAACCTGTGTGTTCCTTCTGTTTATTTTGTTAGAGTAGTGTTGTTGGACGCATATGCTTTGTAAGTCGTCCCATGAGTATATTTTATTATCCCACATGCATAGGTAGTATTACTTTTCTAGATCGTACTCAGTATATAAGAATAGGTTGAGGCCCTTGATGGGCACGGACGAATTTATTGTATTGAGCTTGCTCAAAGGAGGTTACCCCCTCGAAGTGGCCTACGATCAGTAGAATCATTCTGAGTTCTGCTATCACTTTGTATTCTGTTATTTCGAACATTCTCACGATATTGCTATAAGGAGGTTCATCACATCTGGTATCAGAGCACTCTCTTGGGCTCGCTGGGTGGAAATTACATCAATTTTTTTTTTCTGTCGTGGCCTTCAGGTTCCTCTCACTTCTAATATCTCTTGTTATTGCAATAACTCTTTTCAGTTGTTCTGTCTGTGAGTGAATTTTTCTAAGTCGACTGTTCAAAAACCAAAAAAAAATTTTAAAAAAAAAAAAAAAAAAAAAAAAAAAAACCTTGCTTTATGGTTGTTACGCGTACAGGAGCAAAAATCATGGAAGAGGAAATGGCATCCCTCAAAACCAAACTTCAAGATCTGGATGACAAAATTCTGGGTCTTAACTTTCAGCAGTCAGCCATGAGCCGAAACCATTCAGGAGATACTGGGTCCTCTTCTGGCAATTTCCGTGGACCAAAGCTTGATTTTCCACGCTTCGATGGTTCTGATCCGATTGGATGGATCTATAGGGCAGAGCAGTATTTCAGCTTGCATAATACTTTGGATAACCACAAAGTCCCCCTTGCATCTTTTCATTTGGAACATGAAGCTCTTCAATGGTTCCGTTGGTACATCAAGGCTAATGTAGGCCCAACGTGGGGAGAATTGTGCACCCTCATTTTGGAGCGCTTTGGCCCTAGTTCCTTTGATGATTTCACAGGAGCACTCACTAAACTGCGTCAAACAGGCACTATAAGAGAATACCAGACAGAGTTTGAAAAATTAGCTAATTACACAGAGGGCTTGTCTGATGAATTCTTCCGTAGTTGTTTTGTCAGTGGTCTGAAGGATGCACATCGCTCAGAAGTCAAAATGTTTCGACCTACTACAATGATGGAAGCCCTTGGGTTGGCTAAGTTAGCGGAAGACAAGATTAGTGCTCTACAACGCTCCAGATCTAATTTTGTTCCATTCAGAAATACAGGTTCTCACAACCCTCCAGTCATACCAGCTCCCAGAACTACTCCGATCAAGCACTTGTCTGAAACAGAGATGCGAGTCAGGCGAGACAAAGGGCTTTGTTATAATTGTGATGAGAAATGGTCTCGGGGCCATAGATGTGTTCAGCAAAAGCTCTATCTCTTGGATGTGGATTCTCCACCGGAACTGGAAGAATATGTAGATGCTCAGGAAACAGTGGATGATGAGGTTGAGCCTCACCAGCCTGAACCTCCTTCACCAGAAGCTCCACCAGAGATATCTGTCCATGCTTTGGCAGGAGTCACTACTCCACAAACCATGCGGGTCCAGGGTTTCTTCAAGAAGATCCCTCTTACTATACTCATTGATTCTGGTAGCACTCATAACTTCATTGATCCACGAATAGCCAAACAGGCTGATTGCTTTATCCATCCCTGCTCTAGCTTTGAAGTCATGATTGCCAATGGGGGCACTTTACCTTGTAAAGGGAAATGTCGCAATGTGCGTCTCTCTATTGGAGATTATAACATGCGCTCTGACATGTTTGCCTTACCCTTAGGTGGCTGTGATGTGGTTTTGGGTGCCCAATGGTTACGCACTCTTGGCCCCATTCTCTGGGATTTTGCTGAACTTTGGATGCAGTTTTCAGCCGAGGGGCACCAACACACTTTGAAAGGCTTACAACCAGGGTCTCTCAGCATCATCAGTTCACACCGTATGGAAAAACTTCTTAAGAAGAATTCACATGGTGTCATCGCTCAGCTCCATTCCATTCAGATGCAGCCATCAGCAGTCTCTAGCACTCCTGCCGATCTCCAACACATTTTGGACAAGTATTCTGGTGTATTTGCTGAACCTGTGGGATTACCTCCTTCTCGTCCAGAGGACCACCGTATTCAGCTCCTTCCTGGCAGTGTTCCGCCCAACATCAGGCCCTACCGCTACCCATTTCATCAGAAGACCGAAATCGAGATACTTGTCCGTGACTTACTGAAGCAAGGTATTATTCGCCCTAGTACCAGTTCCTTTTCTTCTCCAGTTCTGCTTGTTCGCAAAAAAGATGGGTCATGGCGACTCTGCATTGATTTCCGAGCACTTAATCATCTCACTATAAAGGACAAGTTTCCCATTCCAGTTGTTGATGAACTTCTTGATGAACTTCATGGGGCTCATTTTTTCTCCAAGTTAGATCTTCGTTCTGGGTATCATCAAATTCGGGTTAATGAGGAGGATATACCTAAAACTGCCTTCCGCACACATGATGGTCACTATGAATTTTTAGTCATGCCCTTTGGCCTCACGAATGCTCCTTCAACATTTCAGGCAGTGATGAATAACATATTTCGACCATACCTCCGGAAATTCATTCTGGTCTTCTTTGATGATATCCTCATATATAGCAAAACTTGGGTTGAGCATCTCCATCATCTGGAGCTTGTCTTGCAACTTCTCTCTGATCATCAACTTTGTGCAAAACTATCTAAATGTGTGTTTGGCCAGGAGGAAGTGGAGTATCTCGGGCATATTGTTGCACACCATGGAGTGCGGGTGGATCCTACAAAAATAGATGCCATGAAAACTTGGCCGCATCCTAAAACTCTCAAGAGCCTTCGGGGTTTTTTGGGGTTGACTGGCTACTACCGCAAGTTTGTCAAAGATTACGGGAAAATTGCAGCACCATTGACAGCTCTGTTAAAAAAGGATGCCTTCTCCTGGACCCCTGTTGCTGAGACTGCATTTGAACAACTGAAACAGGCTATGTGCAGTACACCTGTTCTCGCGATGCCAGATTTTTCCAAACCCTTCACTATTGAGAGTGATGCTTGCGGCAATGGATTGGGTGCTGTTCTCCTGCAAGATGACCATCCTATTGCGTTCACTAGCAAAGCCCTCTCTGGTAAGAATCTAGCCCTCTCTACTTATGAAAAAGAAATGATGGCTATTTTGCATGCTGTACAGAAGTGGCGGCCATACCTCTTAGGGAGTCATTTTTGCATCAGAACCGATCACCAAAGTCTGAAATACTTCCTGGAACAACGGGTATCCTCTCCTACACAACAGAAATGGGTCAGCAAACTCATGGGGTATGATTATGAGATCACCTACAAGAAGGGTAAGGAGAATATTGTGGCAGATGCTCTTTCTCGCACATTTGATAATCAAGCTTCCCTTTCTGCTATTTCTATGCCCATTCCCAATTGGTTAGCATCTGTTCAGCAGGGCTATGACAGTGACTCTTCTTTATCTCAAATCATTCACCAGCTAGCCAATAATCCTTCTGCTATACCACATTACTCTTGGGATGGTGCTTCTCTTCGATACAAGGGTCGGCTAGTGCTTCCTCAGAACCCAGCTCTACATCAGGCTATTTTTTATGAACTCCATGCTTCTCCTTCAGCAGGGCACTCAGGCTTCCTCAAAACTTATGAGCGAGCAAGGAGAAACTTCTTTTGGAAAGGGATGAAACAGACGATTCAACAGATGGTGGCTGAATGTGATACTTGCCAACGCCACAAAGGTGAAACGACCCTCCTTCCTGGCTTGCTCGAACCATTGCCCATCCCTACACGGATTTGGACTGATATTTCTATGGATTTCATTGAAGGGCTTCCTAAATCCGGTGGCAAGACAGTGATCTTGGTTGTGGTTGATCGTCTCTCGAAATATAGTCATTTTTGTGCCCTCAGCCACCCCTATACTGCCTCCTCTGTTGCACAAATCTTCATGGACCAGATATTTCGTCTTCATGGACTCCCTTCTTCCATTGTCTCTGATCGTGATGCAACTTTTACCAGTCATTTTTGGACTGAACTGTTTCAGAAAACTGGCACCAAACTGAAGATGAGTTCGGGCTATCACCCACAAACTGATGGTCAAACTGAAATTGTCAATAAATGCTTGGAAACTTATCTTCGTTGCTTCACTTCCGAACAGCAACATCAGTGGGCCAAGTGGCTCCCTTTAGCTGAATGGTGGTACAATACCTCTTACCACACTGCCTCTAAAATGACTCCATATGAAGCAGTCTATGGTCAGGCACCTCCAGTGCTCCTTCCCTACACTCCCAACAGCTCACCAGTCCAGGCAGTTGACATAGTTCTCCGCAGCAGGGATCAGATTCTTCGTACCTTACAGGATAATCTTCACATGGCCCGTAATCGGATGAAACAGCAAGCAGATCAACACCGTTCTGAGCGCTCATTTCAAGTTGGGGATATGGTTTTTCTTCGTCTACAGCCATACAAACAATCCTCCCTAAAGCTGAAAGGGCGTCATAAGCTGGCCCCAAAATTTTATGGGCCTTATAAGGTTCTGCAGAAGATTGGTTCAGTTGCTTATAAACTGGAACTTCCTCCTTCTTCCTGCATTCATCCAGTCTTTCATGTTTCTTGTCTAAAGAAAGTTCTGGGTACCACTGTCAGAGCACAAACTACTCTCCCTGAAATGGATACGGAAGGATCCATTATCCTGGAGCCGGTGGCAATCATTGACCAGCGCACTCGCCAGCTTCGCTCTCGCTCCATCTCTGAGGTCTTGATTCAGTGGCATGGCATGCAACCAGAGGATGCTACCTGGGAACCCCTTCTTCAGATTCAACAACAATTTCCACACCTTAAGCTTTGAGGACAAAGCTTTTTTCTAAGGGAGAGGGGATGTTAGGAACCTGTGTGTTCCTTCTGTTTATTTTGTTAGAGTAGTGTTGTTGGACGCATATGCTTTGTAAGTCGTCCCGTGAGTATATTTTATTATCCCACATGCATAGGTAGTATTACTTTTCTAAATCGTACTCAGTATATAAGAATAGGTTGAGGCCCTTGATGGGCACGGACGAATTTATTGTATTGAGCTTGCTCAAAGGAGGTTACCCCCTCGAAGTGGCCTGCGATCAGTAGAATCATTCTGAGTTCTGCTATCACTTTGTATTCTGTTATTTCGAGCATTCTCACGATATTGCTATAAGGAGGTTCATCACATTGTGAGTCTAACTCCCAAGAGGTGGTGAACTTGCTTACTTCGCAGGAGCTTGAGGATGTTAGTTGGCAACTGATTACTGTTGTTAATTAAACTCTTCTCTTCTGTACCTCTCTTGAGTTCATTAGGTTTACTTACATTCCTTGTGAATGGAACAGAGCTGCTGATTGTTCGGCCAAATGGGCTTCTGTTCATGCACTAGGCTCGAATATTATGGATAGGGGGCAGCTGCCTGTTGATCTGTTATGAGAATTTGATGATCTTGTTGATCAGGACAGAGTTCCTTGTTGAGCTCTCCTCATTGTAATCTTTTCTGTTATAATAAATTTTTACCCCTCTTTTCCCAAAACTAGTAATGATGTAACCAATGAAAACCCCCAGCTTATAATGATTTCACAAATGTAAAACAAACAAATAATTTTCAGAACTCAACAACTAATTTGAAGAAAATAACTGACAACTTCCCTGTTATAATTACAGTGAGCAATATGCTTCTCTCTCAACAACTTTCAAGCACATTTCCATTGAAACTATGTACTAAAATCTGGCGCAACAAATTGATAAAATAATGTTGACATTGCAATCAAATTCTGTGCTTTCAATTTTGTGACACTTTATTCAAATCAATATTTCATATGTTTTTCTCGGTTTTTTTCTATTAAGTGACACAACTAGCCCTCTTGCCATGATAGATATTTGTCTTTGAATCAATTTAGTAAGGTTTGTTTCATCGAGCTTTAAATCTTGTATATTTTCTTCAAAACAAATTTTCAAGATTGAAAAGGATACTTATGAATACTGTGTTTCAGATTTTTTTTTTTTACAATTTTTTATAGGACTAATCATCTTTCAATCTATTTAGAAAATTATATTTTGTTATTATCAGATATATAAAAAGATTGACAATTTGATAGCTTTAAGCCTTTATGCACAGGTCCATCATAATCTATTAGAATTGTCTGAAATCATTTGTGGTGTATTATAGGATGTAAGTCTTAAGACTTCTTTTTTATATTGTTATGATTGTTACATAGATTATCTCTTTTTTTTTTTTAATATTTTTAAAAAAAAAAAGTTTTTCAAGTTTTCTAGTTTCTCAGAATTTTCATGTTTATTTCAGATTTATTTTAAACTAAACTTCATCCCTAAAATAAAAGAAATGAATAAATTTTGAGTATTTAAACCATTAGAGATGCTCTATTACTTCTAGATCTTTGAATATCTTTTTTATTTTTATTTAGAATATGAATTTTACTACTTCTTGATGTCACCGTCTTCTTTGTCTAAGCTTATCTGACTTTTCAACATTTCTGAAAAAGTATCATACAGATGTTTTAAACTGAAACCTTCTCTACTGAAATCCAAACCCTATCCTTTTGAAAATATTTAATCTTTATTTTGAATCTCTTTTATATTTAACCTAATTTGTTTATAACTTTGTTACAACTGAAAATAAGTAAACTCTAATTCTCTATTTTTTGAACAGCAACTCCATCAACTTTAAAACCTTGAAAATTAGAAATTAGAAATTTATTTTCAGAAAAAAACTTTCTTTCATTCATCTTACCTCAATTTCTTAATATCTCTTTTCACTATCATTCTAAGTGGTCTATCAGCATATTTGTTTTTATTCTTAGATCCCAATATGTACCAACTTTTTCCAATTTGAACCTATGACTTCTTCCCATTTGAATCTATACCCTGTTTACCTAGAGCGCCTATCTTCAGACCCAAAACAAAAATAAGATCATTTTATATTGATACTCTTAACTGAGAGAGGTGAAAATAATTTGTGCAGGCATTTAAGATTGTAAATATGGATACTGAACAGAAATGGGCATGTGATGGAATCTCTGAAAAGCAAGGGAGTGAAGGTAAGAGCTTGAAGGAGACAGAGCCTGAAGCAAGTAACAGTAATGCCGAAAGCAAAGAAAAAATCTCTGCTCCCAAGGCACCAAAGGTTCGCCCTAGTGGATAACTATTAAGGGATACCGGCTTAGTTGGAGACATAGAGCAGATTTAGAAAGAAAGATTAAAATTTATATTCACCAACAAAAACACTACATTAGATTGTTGCTCACTGCAGATATAGTTAAACACCATTACATTTTTAGTGACTATTGCTTGAGCTACGCTCTTTTGCAATCATTTAACCTTATATTTGCTTTATAGCTCTGACAGTGTATAGACAAGGTGACAACATAACTTTTTCATCCTTTTCAGGTCGACTGCTATAGCAGTCCAAACTACTGACATATCTTTTTCTATGCATGTGCCCTCTGCTAAAGTCTTCAGGATCTTCTGACTCTCTTCTGTAGATCTGTCAAACTTTCTACATTGTACAGAATCATCTTCAAAGTGGACAGCAAAGACAACATACTCTGACATCCTCAGCAAATGATGTTTCAAGCAAATAGGAGAAATAACAAAAACAGACATATATTTATCAAAATGAAACATTATATCAATTTAACTGAGCTGCTGCTCCAATAATCTGGAGTCATGATTACATATTTCACCAACTTCGTACAAGCTCAGAGTTTACTACTACATATATTTATAGTTTCATTTACAACTGGACTAGCTGAAAGAGGGTGCATACAATATACAAAGTCATACAATATATAGAAAACATCTACACAGGAGTACAGTGTAATATTTAATATTATTTTTCATGCTACCCACAAAACATGAGAAAAGTGTTGATGCGATGTTAAGAGGTTGGAGAAGAGATTGAAATTAATTGGAATTCTGTTAAATTTTGATATCACTGCAAAACATTAATTTGTTTTGATTTAATGTTGCAGATGTGGATTTGTATTGGGAGTATTTGAGACACAATAGGTTAAGCTTGAGGTAGTTGGGATTATTTCCTAGATTCACCCATATTACAATTACCAATTTAAACTGCATTCTTAACTTCATTTACTGATGTTTCAACAACTTAAAATCTTCAAATCCTAGAGATGGTACCTAGGAAATTCTATGATACTGTTGAGATACTCTATTGATGAGGTTGAGTCCTTTCTGCCATCAGTGTATTGTTGTTTCAGGTGCCCAATACTTATTTTCTCAGGAACCCCCGAGACAAAGGAACACTACCAGGGCCACATGAACGAGTTTGATTTCTTGAAGGCCACAGACGTCCAAAAGGAACTTCAAAACATTGTAATGAAGGCCATTAGTACCCAAAAATGTAAGGGTCCCCATGTAATAGGGTATTCATTTGTACTATGTAACCTTTAAGGGATTTGAAGGGGTGAAGTTAGACCTATTGGGTCATTTGGTAAGGCAATAAGGGGTACTGCATGTAATGAGGTCAACAAACATGCTTTGAAATCAAAGTTGCTAATGTAGGCAAACATGGCTAAAAGGACTAATAATAGGTGTCTAAGGGTTTATGGGGTTGAATAAGGTATCAAGGTTATCAAACATCTTTGGATAATGTTTTCAATAAATATAATTGATGAATCATGTAATGTTTCCTAAGTTGACAACTTAGTAACTTAAATTACAACTAAAAACTTGACACAACTGTCAGCAGTCGGCTTCTAAGGGGTGGTTAGGTAGTTTGATTGGGTACAGGGTAGTTGGGAAGGTTATAAATGGCTAGAAAGCCGAATCATACATTGTATTGGAGTGGCATTGAATGTAGTTGAAGTTTAGACCGAATAAAGGTGAATAAAAACAAAGTTCCTTACTGCATATTCATGGCCCATATTCTGTAACAGTCCATTTTCTGTGCATTTTATCATACAAACCATAATGCTTTTAAGAGATCTGTGTATGAAGGACATATAATAGTGTATTAAGTACAGTTTGTCGTTTGGATCAATTTGTTTGGGGTCTTATATTCAGGGAATCGCTAATTTGAAGTTTAACTGGCAAAACCCTTGACTAGGGTATCCAAGGATCTTTGAAATGTAGATTTTCTTCATTTCAACGTACAATAAGTCCCATCATGGACAGGAATGATAGAGGACCATGTAAAATGCCTGTCTTGATAGTTACAGGAGAAGTGTGCACTAACTTGCACATGGTTTGAGGGTGCAAGAAGACCTGTGACAGTCACAGTGAGGATTTCACTGTCACAAGAGAAAGATAAGGCTTTGTTCACCATAGAAGGTCATTGTTGGCATTGGCGACCTTGAAAGGGATGTGAGAATAGTTGAGAAGCATGTGTGGAGGCATGGAGGAGATTGGATCAGCCATGACGATGGTCTGATGTAAGAGAAGTTGCAGACAGAGGGTTTACTGTCAGTACTGGACAGGGACAAGTTGTTTTTGTTTGATTGAATAAGAAGTTGAGACTGAGTCTAGAATAAAGGAATAGAGTGGAAAAAGCCTTAGAGTATCCATAGTTGTCTCTAGGGTGAAGCACCAAGTTGGAAGGTTGGATGCAATTGCTCAAAGTTCCTTAGTTACCCAGGTTCGTCTCTTTGACCTCCGGACCACATATTGGTTCAAACCAGTTTGTGGTTTGGGTCCAATACCACAGGGTTCGATTTCTGGGGACATGGTTCGAACCAGTATCAACCCGAGTTTGTGTCTCTCAGATTGAATTTCCAGTGAACCCGAGAGAGTTTTGCCCCGCGGACGGTGTTTAAGTCATTTTTAAAACATATTTTATATTTTTTTGAGTTCCACAACCCTAAAAAGTGAATGTAAATGGCTTATGTTGGGTTCTAACACTCATTTGTGGTGTGCAAATAGGTTTTTTGTCTTGAACAAGAGCAAATAGGTGGTTGAACAAGAGTTTGTTCATTGTTTAACTGATCAAATCATATATTTTTACGATACTATGTGACATTCTAATTTTAACTTACGCTTCTAGGCTTCATAAATATGTATACATTTAAATTTTTTATAATTTTTATGAGTTTTTCTATGAACGAACTCAAAACCCTTTCCAAAATTTTGCCATACCAGCGATCCGGTTCTTTGAATCCGTATTTCAAATCGAACAAGAACGGATAATAAAGGGCCTAAAACTAATGTTGGTAATATTGTTATATTAATGCTGATATACAAGTGTTGTTGAATAAGAGAGTGAGTATGTCGAACTTGTGGAATGAGGTGGGTCTGAGGGTTGAGTGACCATAGAAGTTCTTGTGAATGAATGGAATTAGGAGAATGACGAAGGAAATTATAATGCTGTCCTTTGTTGAGAGAAGTTGATTAGTGTCTTGAAGGAGCCAAGTTGATGCGAGGAGTTCTATCTCACAGTAACTTAAGTTGTTTGTCCTTGATTGATAGGAATCCACCTTGCTCTGCATCACTCCCATAGAGTAACACTGTTGGTACTCAATGAATCCAATAGACTGATACCAAATAAAGATATAAAGAAGCATAATAGAAAACAGAAACGAAAATTATATAATTAACTTGATAAAATACATTTCCTCATGGCTTCACCTCTTACAATCAACCACCTTTACTTCTCATACCGATTTCTAACTGTGTGGGGCTGGACTCTGTTGAAAGAGAGTGCATACAAAATACACAGTAATGCAATATATACGAAGCTTAACATGTATATAGAGGTACAAGTTACATAAAATGATATTTTCTATAGGGTACAAAGTAAACTGTTGATGTTTTGTAAATAAGTTGGAGAAGAGATTGAAACCAATTTGAGTCCTGATAAGATTTGTATCACTGCCCATTCTTAATATTTTGTTCTAATGCTACAGATATCCTGATAAGATCTACTTTCAAAGGATTTGAGACATAACAGGCTAAGCATCTTGTGGTATTTAGCAATCCAGAGTTCTGAAAGAAAATGCAGATAGAATATATCAAATAAATACATTATTGAAAAATTGGCTATCGGTCTTATTGGGTATTATGGTTACTGGGTATTACAGTTGTGTCATATAAAGGGATACTTCTGTATGCGTCTTGTGTTAATATGACAAGTAAGCTTCTTTCTTAAAATAAAAGAGGGGATTAGAATTATTTCTAAGGTGGTTATAATTGGAATAAAATGTGGTTAAATTTATTGAGAAGGTTGTGATGTCAGCAGATGAGTCATTATCTGTGAATTTGATTGACAGACGAGCCCATTCCATCCAAGAGAAAATAGAAATAGCTTCTATAAAATTGTTGGTATGCTGATCTTTATAAACAGAAAAAATAAACTGAACAATTCCTAAGTTATCTCTGCCAGCTTTAGCAATACCAGCATGGGTTTTTGAGAACAGTCCATATGGATTTTTAGAAAGCCATGCATAGGAGGATCCAACCTCCCCACCCTCTTTATCTTCCAGTACAGCCTGAGTTGGCTTAGTGTTGGAGAACTTGTACTACTCAAAGAGGTCACAAGTTCAAATCCTACTGGGGTTAGGGTATGTACACCTCGTTTGTAGTGCCAAGCGCCTCTGGGAAAAGAGTACAAGGTAGTCCCATATCACTGTCTCCATATGTCAACCCAAAAACTATGGCATAGCGTGGTAGACTATAAAACCCACTTCCTTCCTCCTGCCTTCTATTTTCATGAGCTGGTCTTGAGGAGGAGGAAGATGGAAACAGTTATAGCAAATTGTATCACTTGAATCCACACTCACAGCCTTCATCAACTCACATTTTGCTTGAATAGTTTCTTCTGAAGTATGAAGAATTTTCCACAGTTAGATCTTGTAAAAAAATAATTTTTGATAGGAATTTTATTCTATCCAACTAAAAAAAGACATGTCAAAAAACTTGATTCCATAGATCCCACCAAAAATACCGAATATATCTAGTACAATTCACAAAAACTTATATCTCATAGAAAAAGATGGTCCATTTAGTATTCATTGCCAACTGAAACATCAGGCTTTTCCTAGAGATTGCTACATGTGTTCTTAATCAGGAATAAGGTTCAAAATATCTGTTGAATCAGACATTTTGGTTCAATTATATCATCTGCTATGATTTCTACGCGTCATGATGAATTCAAAAACTATTCTCGGGTATGACAAATCTCTACAAGTGATGAATTCAAAAACTATTCTCGGGTATGACAAATCTCTACAAGTTGCTGTTGTTACTATTATGCTAGATATGCTAGAAATATAAAGAAATGAGGCTCAGTGAGAGTCAAACCGCTGAACTCTATATGAACCTCAAATCCATATAGGTTTGATAAAGGCAAGCTTTCAAAGGGAAAAATTACCCAGTATTGCAGTGTAAAAAGGTAAGCTTTTAAAGGGGAAAATGGTATGAAGAAAATGAAATATGAATGTAGACATGGATATTACTAACACCTTTGGAGAAAACTGCTAACAAGTCTTTGTAGTTATTTGGAGAAAGTTTTAATAATTTCTTAGCTTTATACATTTCATACAATTTATGAAAGCCAAGATAAGTCCATGAAATTTAATTTGAGACTCTTTTTCTTTGATACTTGGCAAGCCAAGATTACAAAGGAGAGGAGATTCAGTCCATGTCATGCCCAAAACTAGGGTAAAAATGTACCAACAATTATTTTATAAAGGTAATAACAACTGTGTTAAACACATACCAATATACAATATGTTGTGAAAGGATGTCAACGAGACAAGGTTAGTTTTGAGTCACAAGGCCTAGGGAACAACTGAGTTTTGATTAAATTTCATGAAGATGTAGAGTCGGTATCAAACAAACTACAGGGGGCACAGGTCCAAAACCAAAAATATAGTGCTCTAGGAGCTGCACTTGTAGGTTAACCTATCAATACCTTAATACTTGACCGCAACTATTAACATAACCTATTAGAACTAATTAAAACATTAAATATTCACTATAAAACTAATTTCAACATACAATCTATCTAGTCAACTTTGGTCTACAACACTTTCAAACATTAACACCTTCTATTAATCACATTACCACTGAAGTCTCATATATTTCATTTTTTAAATTTGTTAAACGTCATCCTAATAACATTAAAATATAAAAATCAAGCTCATCAACTATAATCCAACACCATACAAACTTGAAAAAAAAAATTCATTTACATTCCCTTATACTATTCTACTTGTACCCATGACCCTTTTCTCTAACTAACACCCATTAAAATTATCCACTAACTATAATAGATTTAATTCCAAATGCAAGGTAAAAAGTGAATCCTAATATAAAATTAGATTAAATTTACTATCTCCTATTCTAAACATTAACTACAAAACAATATTAACAATTACTAACACTAATCTAACCATCTCTCAATCCTACTAATTTCTAACTAATAAGAAATACTATAAATTACCAAACCACCTTTCCCTTTACTATGTAAATATTTAACTTAAAAAAACACCTTTATGCTACTCCAATAATTATCCACCTAAATACATTTACTAAATACTAATACCTATCTAAAGATCTTAATTCTATCCTAAAACCCTAACCCTTAAACCTACCCTACATACCCACTCTACCCTACCCTACCCTACCCTACCCTACCTACTCCCTTCCCATTTCCCCAACATTCCTAGCGCGTTCCACAAGGTGGGGGCACTGCCCAAGAGCCTGGGCACACCAACTCAAGTGCAAGCCCACTTGCAAATGACAACACCTTGGAGAAAGAGATGGGCGCATGGTTGGAGTGGGTTTAAAGGAGGAGGGTGCTAGGGTGTTTAGCAAGGTCAGTTTTAATTTTTTTTTGTGTGCTTCCTTCTTCTTGTAAACAAGACCTGTGCCCACTTTGGGTGAGAAGGATGAGAGATGGGGGTGGGGCCCATAAGGTGTTCCATCCCCCTCCATCATTGTTTCTTATATATATATATATATATTCTTGAAAGGGGAATAATGAGGAGTTCATATATTTGTTTTGAGGGGACCTTTTTTTTAAATATAAACCTAATGTAATATTTGCACCAAAAAAAATTTAAATAATTAATATATATTGGAGAGCATCAATGAGAATTTTCTTTGCATTTTCTTGTTGGGAGAATTTTCATTTTTCCCATACATATCCTGTAGGTGCATAATTTGGTTTTTTTTGGTCAACATTTTTTTCTCAGTTTTGTGTTTTCTCACAGGGTTTAATTACATGTAATTCCCTACCAAGGGATCCAAAAGAATTAACCTAAAGTTTTACTAAGTTGCCAAACATTTTTTAAAAAAAAAATAGAACATACACATCAAACATAAAGTAGCGGAAGCATTAACAAACAATCATATAGAAGCAAAGATAACAGATTACATTCCTTAAGAATCCCAAGATGTTGAGTCACATTTTTAATTTAATTAATAGTAAGTCTCATTAATACCACATCCACATGAAAGAATAATTACAAGTCCAAGTCCATTTAAATAATATACATTTGTTCTGAATGCCACTTGGCAATAAATTCGAAATGCTCAATCATCCATTGTACATGTCACAGGGTATGAAAGGCTAAAAGAATATACATTTAAAATAGGTTACATCATCCCTTTTGGATTCATGAAATAAAGTAAAATACAAGTAGTAAAGATCATCCACCATAAAGATATAACCATCCATCATAAAGATATAACCATTAATCATAATACACAAAGATAGAATGAAAGGAAAAGCAGACAAGGAACTCCAACCACAACATCAACGAACGAATCTCAATGGTAAGAGTAAAAAACACTACCACCCGACCCTGTGATAACCCAAAAATGCCTACTCCCACTGCGTTAAGGAGATAGTCTCAAGTCCCAAACGGGATATCAATCCAAAAATTAAAAGTAATATACAAGTCAAAGAAACCCTAAAAGTAATCTAACTCAAAGTTTCCAAGATAAATTGACATCTAGACCTAGAGGCAAACAAAGACACGTAGGAAATCTATACTACTAGTGGGCAAGTGTCATCGCACGAACCAACTCTAGGGTTACCCGACTAGTCTTTTAATCCTCTGGCCCCCTAGTGACTCTATGCGACACTAGTATTTTTTCGTACTAATAAGGCATACTAACGAGTCAACTCTAAGGTTACTCGGCTAGTCTTTTAATCCTCTGGCCCCTTAGTGACTTTCTATGGTACCAATATCTTGTTAATTCGTTTTAAACCCATTTAATGAAATATTATCACTTATTAAATTACTTACAATGGGTTACCCTGGCAGCCACTTTGGGCCCCAGCCTCCATTACAAGCCACTTCCCAACTTAATATACAGATTACCTACCCTAGGCTCATAAAAGTACAAATCAAAGAATCATAAATTTCACCTCAATCCTATACAAGTGACTGGAAAGCATCAAAAGATAATTCACAATAACTCATCAGTTCTTTACAAGCAAAAGGAAAAGATCTCAAAAATATTAATCGAAGACTCAAAAAGGTTAAGTCACATATGTCATAACATCTATCTCGTTATCCCACAAGGACATTGAAAGCAATAACCAACAATATAATCAAACTCATCATAGAGCATACCAACACATTACCATGGTTGAGTTTAAAAGATCAAGATCAAATCATCATAACACCACAATCACAGAACTCCCAAGCCTCTGGTAGACGTCCTAAAACTAGTCAACACTCTAGTCAACCCAAACCCAAAACATAGACAACTTATAGATAACATAGTAGTTTCATAGTTTGGTTTGATTTTGAAAACACATAGTTGAGTCAATAGTAAGGTTTAAATATTTGTTTCAATGTAAGTTTGCGAGTACCTACAATTTACAATTTAACCCTTACACTTTACCCCATTCTTATATTTGAATAAAATGCACAATTATCCTAATTCGATTTTAAGTCCATTGTTCCAGATGACTTAAGGGTAATTATTTATTTAAAATATTAAAATAATACTCATTGATTCTAAATAAAATAATTTACAATTTCATTAAAATCAGAATTAATAATAATAATTAAATAAACTTACAACTCTACTAATTATCCTCTATTATCAATTAAACTTAATTAAATTATATTAAATTAAATAATTATATAAATATATAATATAATCATTTATTAATTATTTATTAAATTTATAAATATTATTAAATTTATAAATATTAATAAAATTAATAATTATTAATAAAACAAATTTTAAGAATAAAAATTAATTTAAAAACCATATACAAAGTTTGGTGCATGTTTTAAAGGCTCGCTGGCCTTATACCCTATGGCGGTAGGTTACACTGCGGCCGTAGTCAGTAGAATAACTGTTGCTACAAGCAACAATGTACCTACTATTGTGGCCATAATAATGACGACAACGGGTATGGCGGGGGGGTGTGGGGATTCCCCACCCCTTCCTAATATTAGTAATACATTTTTTTTTTTTGTTTTATAAAAAATTTAAAAAATAAAAACCCTCCCACCATATATATATATATATATATATAACAGTTCTAACAATTCACTGATAGGGCAAATAGTCAAATTTTTAATTTAAAATATCCTTTTCAATTCAAAACCCTTCCTGGTTTAAATTTCAAATTTTAAATCTAATGAATGAGGATTCTATGATATTTTAATCTTTACATATACAGAAGAAACTCAATACAAATGAACAAAAGATTCAGAACGAAGATTGAAAGATTCATACAATGAAATTTGGTAAACAGATTTCAACAATCACAAAGAAGACAGGAATAATAAATAACGTAATTAAGTGGGTGAATCAAAACACAAGAATCTACCTGGTTTTGATGCTAAAATCACAAACAACTAAAAGATTTGTGAGAGAAATTTCTTCTTTCAAAACCTTTTCTCTGAAAATTCCTTCTCCAAAATTCGCGGTCCCTCGAAAATGAACCCTTAATTGTTGATAAGTGGTTCTCTCCTAAATTCGAGGCACTAATTGTGCGATCACCCAAAATAACTCCTTGCTCACAACTCTTTAACTCTTTATTAACTTTTCTTTTATGTTTCATGCACGCTTGTTGCAATATAAAATATCATTATTTAAATTAACTTACCTTCTCTCTTAATTAATTTATTATATTATAATCTCATGCATACTTTATGCAATTTTAAAATTCTTTAATAAATTAATATCTTTTCCATTCTTTAATTTATTTTCGAAGCATTGATTGATATTTGTTAACTTAGGTAATAATAATATTTAGCATTTTTTTACAAATGATCTCCAAAATATATTATTATAAAATTAAATAAATATTATTACGCTCTAAAATTAAACTATAATTTTATCTTTAAATTTAATTTCTTTTTATTTAATTAATTTTTTGATTAATTAAATATAATTAAATATTAAAAATATCATAATAATTTTCATTAAATTAAATCATTAATTTAATCTTTTAATTAGACTTGATTAATAAAAAAAATCACCAAAGACCTATAGGATGAAATACAAAAACCCATCATAAAATATCACATACAAAATTAAACTAAAGGGTTATAATCATGAATTTATGTCATATGATGAATTTGGAAGGGTAAACATCTCAGATACTTGTCCTAATTTTCTAGGACAAATGAATTTAAAGAGTTAGGATTTGGACTCAAGAATTTATCTCTCCTCTCTTACCCTTGAGATAATGCGATAGGGTACACTCATCTTGGCAATTCAGAGAAGTTGATACCTAGTACCTACAATTTGCATAAAATCCATGCATGTACAAACACAATATTCTAAATTAAATAGCCAATGGTAGGAAGTGGTGCATCGTCTAGATCCCAAATAGCAGGTGACTACGGCTCCCTTCCTTAACCACATCAAAAACATCATACATAAAGAATACATGTACACCATACGCATGCAGTATGGGGTAAGCATCCATAAAAAAACACATATAATAATCCATCTAACTAACATCATCATATAATTGAAATCATTGTAATAATCATCATCAAGGTATAATTACACATACATAAAATAACTGGTACCAAGTAGTCTCATCATAGAATCAACCAAGTGCGAAATGATATCTGATAATCTGAAAGATAATGCTACTAATCATCAAGCATAAACTAGCCTAAAGGGTTCAGCAATAAAAACAAAATGTAAACTAGGGGCAGGCACTATATTAAATGGATATTTTATATTTTCCTATAGGTTGAGGGGAGTGATTAAAGGTGGTGCTCTAATGTTTCAATTTGGAATTTAATCTATTGTTTAACCATTGGATTTACTAGGTAAGGTTTAAAGTGAAATATAGGGTGAATGTATGAATTTGAACATAAAATCTTAACTTGAACTTTTAGGAAAAACTATGCAAAACTTTAATTTAAACTTCCTCATGAAATGCCATGATCCTAATAATGCCAAACCCTCTTTCTTGTATTATTGGAATTCAAGATTACAAGAGATCATTTATGGAACAACTATCTTTTGGTAACTATGCTAAATCAATACATTTAAAGATAAGAATTGAATTGGCATCAATTTAAATATTGTCACATAATATACACCTTTTCATACAATAACTTCATTCCTATTATCAATTATGAAATTTACAACATTTGATCTATTTCATAGATCTTCATCAAGATACAATTATAACTTCATTACATGATTGCAAGATACAATAAGGAGGTATCACAATGGAGAAATCTCCAACACAAGTGACTCAAGAACACCATCAAGGCTCTAAATCCAAGTTTGCTCCATTATAAGAACCTATCCAAAATCTACAAATACACATAAAATCAACCATGGAGAGCTCGCCTCCCAACCTAGGTCTCAAGGAGACCACCCACTGAGCTTGGAGAAACTCTAGCCAACCAAGTGACAATCAAGTCCAGTTCACAATAACACAAACCACAACAATAACACCCATCCAAGGTATACGCAATGGGATTCATCTTGAATGCATGACAAAGGAGTGAAGGTGGACTACCATGTAGAAGATGTCAAATGTAAAACATGCAAGAAACATGTCTTTCCATGGCTATAACTCACATACAAGTTCCATACTTCCTTCTCCTTATCTCCCTCAAAACAAGATCAATAACATTGGCATGCAAGGGCCCATACACCTTGCATTTCTTCCCTCTTCTCTCCATGAGAAGGGACTTTACACTTTCCATGGAGTCCAACTAATTCCTTCTCCCATACTTGGCCACTTCTTCCCGGTCCAAGGGTGAGTAATGTCATTACACCCTTCACAAATTCCCTCATACAAAATCAAAAGATGAACAAAACAAGAATGAAATCAAAGTCAGAATATCATCCTTACGTTAAAATAACACAAAATACATAATACACATAGGCAAGAGAATACAATCACGTACTAATCTATTTGCAAAATAAAAACAAGATTTCCATGACAATAGAGATGACCAATTCACACTTGTTATGGTAAATGATGTTTGAGAAGAGTCCAATCCCTTTTCCTTGCTCCAAATCCAAAACCCTAATGTCTCTAAAAGTAGAGAGTGGGTGAACACCCTCTAATTTCTCTAAGGGCCTCTAAAAATGCCTCCAAAATCCACCCACCAACTAGCAATAAATTCATAATTGACCCTAAGTCCCTTGGCCATCATCATGTCCCCTACCATAAATGCAAGATTGAAAAGGAGTGTTGGTTTGGGGAAAGTCAAAAGTTCACTCAATTTTTGCAACATGTGGTACATGGGATATTTAAGGGGTCACCAAAGGCACCAATGGGGTCTAGTAGTGTAAAAGATGTCCCTAACCCATACCTTGAACATGTAAGCACTTAGATTTCACTAAAATTGGCCCCTAGGACCACTTTTTGGCCTCAGCTAGAAGTGACTAGAAAAAAAATGATCCAAATAATCCAATTGGTGGGACTTTACAAGTATCTCAAATCAAAAGAGGTTTAATTACGTTCCTAATAAGTTAGTTAGGTTTAAAATTACATTGCCAACCTTAGTAGACATGTCGTTACACATATACATGACAAGTGTCAAGTGACACTTTAAAATCACATTACACAATATCTGACATGTCACTAATTACAAATGAAAACACCTAATACATACAAATTGTGATCACAAATCAAATCACTTAATAAGATTCAACCTTGGCTTTGCAGTTTGCACATATGGTTGGTTATTGTTTCTCCAATATGGGTTCTAGTAGTGTAAAAGATGTCCCTAACCCATACCCTGAACATGTAGGCACTTAGATTTCACTAAATTGGCCCCTAGGACCACTTGGCCTCTAGAAGTGACTAGAAAAAAATTGATCCAAATAATCCAATTGGTGGGACTTTACAAGTATCTCAAATCAAAAGGGGTTTAATTAGGTTCCTAATAAGTTAGTTAGGTTTAAAATTACATTGCGAACCTTAGTAGACATGTCATTACACATATACATGACAAGTGTCAAGTAACACTTTAAAATCACATTACACAATATCTGACATGTCACTAATTACAAATGAAAACACCTAATACATGCAAATTACGACCATAAATTAAATCACTTAATAAGATTCAACCTTGGCTTTGCAGTTTACACATATGGTTTGTTATTGTTTCTCCGATAATTTCCATGGTAACTTTCATGCACACTCAATTTGAATATCAATAGCTCAATAAAATCACATGTATGCATGTGTATCAAATTGCATAATCAATTGATTGAACATTACACATTCACATTTTAATAAAATTTTCCATTTTTGCACCTGATAACACATAATTAATTGCATAATTAAAATACCATAACATATTCATCAATTCATATTAACATACTGAAATGATCATCATAATGTACATGCATATACCTAGAACATCATAAACATCATCAATAAAGCACACTGAAGTAATCATCACATGACATAAATACTACTAATAAATTTCTAGTCCATCAAATATAATGTCTCAAAATATTGAATCATAATGTATCAAAATAAGTGTATCGACTGAGCTATGATGGATCGAGGTGAGGCCTCACAGTCTAGGACATCCAAATAAACTAATTAAGACCCACAGGTATTTAAGTATTGATGTTATCATGGAGGAAAAAATAGTGTATAAAGATTAGAAACAAATTTTGAAGGGCCTTTCTTCCTCCTTTCTCCACTTCTTAGCAAAACAATATGTACAATTAATTTATATTTTTTACATTTCACCATTTGCAATTTTAAATTTCAGAATTTGTTAAATTGTTGATAGTTTTATTTAAATTTATATAGTTTATTTTCAAATATGATGTACAATGTAAAAGAAAAATTAAAATGTTAAAAGCAATTAAATAGAACAAATAATCACTTGTAAAAAATGTTCATTGCCGCCATTGTTGTTGTGATTAGGGCTTTTGCCCTTGTTGTGTCTACCATCTCTTCTTAGACTACTTTGCCATTGTTGTCTGTTGGTGGCTCTGTGGTGTTCACGATCTATGGTGACAAAGTATTGGGTCCTTTGCCCCCACTTGGCTCTGTTCCTTTTGATGTTTTTGCTGCCCCTTTGGTCCCAACTTCATGATCCTTGTTGTTCATTCAAATGTAGGTTCTCTGGTGGCTTCTAAGGCTACTACTATTGGTGGAATTTGGTTAGGAGGGCCTCCCCTTCCAAAATTTTCTAGAAAATTCATCAAGAGTTATGCTCATGCTGCTAAGTCTACTTCTACTGACCCTCCAAGAGTTAAAGCTCATCCCATTTCTTGTGCCAAGACCTCACCTATGGTGGTTTGTGTCCCTAATGTGGTGGAGAATATTGACTACTACTAGCATCATGGGTTGGTGGGTAGGTTTGAAGATCTTTGGTCTTCTCTCCTGGATCTTCACAATTGGGTAACTAGCTATTGGAAACCCCTTGTCTCTGGTGATTTTGACCTTTACCCTTGTGCTAAGGGTTTCTTTATTGTTGTCTTTTCTTCTTCTCAAGATCGAGATCTTACTATGAGAAAGATGTGGGTTTGGGGGACTTGTTCTCTTTGTGCCAAACCTTGGACAACTTCTTTCAACCCCCTTACTAAACCACTTAATGTGCATTCAGTTTGGGTTCGCCTTCTTAAGCTCCCACTACACTTCTGGGAAATGCCTTGCTATGAGGCTATTGGGAACTCCATTGGGATACTACAATATCCTTGGGCCTTACTACTTTCATTGGTATTTTGGTTGACTTGGACTTAACTCAGACACTTCCTGGTGATGTTGTGCTCATGCTTGGGGACTGACCATGGACACAAGTGTTGGACTATGAGGGCCTCCCCTTCCATTGTCGGTGTCGCTTTGCTCCTTTTGATGTCTTCTTTGTTGGGGATCCTAAGGATTGTGTCACTTGGATAGTTGTTTGAAGTCTAATGTTGTAGATTCTTGTCTAATTTTAATATAGTTTTAAATAAATATATTAATTAATAATTTAAAAAAATATGATGATGATAAAAGTGATAGTTAAATTATAGTATTGTTGTTGTTTAATAAACTAGTAATTATGATTTTAAGCATTGTGCCTATTGATCTATTATACTTATGGCTTCGATCTTTCATATAGAAGGGTTGTGCCCTTTCTAGACATGGGTTGGGTTTGAACTCAAAATGATAAAAATTCAAAAATAAAATGGCTCTTTCCAAATAAACATGATATAGAGACCACTTCTTTTATAGATACAATTCAATGCTTTTTTCATAAAAATAACTTTTCTTATATTAAAAAAACTACAGTTCTTTTTGTCTTGAGAAAAACGAATGTTATTTTTAAAAATACATTATTTATTAAAAAAATTATTTTCAAATCTAACTATGACAAATAATTTAACCATAATTGATATTTAATAACAATTAAGTTTTTAATCAAGCAAGAGCCTACATCACAGTGGTAACTAGTGAGCCTCTCATCGCAAAGGTCTTGGGTTCGAATCTACTTGACTTTAACACATAATTAAAATTAATCTCAACAAATTATAATAATAAATAATCTAGGCTTTGGCCCATTACCAATAATAAAAATAAATAAAGTTTTTAATCTTTTAAACAATTAAATAATTATCAAAATAAAATATTAATTACCAATTATATATATAATCATATTTAAATAGTAATATTGATTATTTAAAATTAATATTGATGTATAAATTAAAAAATAACTCACAATTTGAAGATTTCATATTTGACAACATAATCTGTTATTTTATAATTGATTATTTTGAATTTTAACAAGCTTGATTTTGTTTAAAATCTTGAAATCATTTAGCAAACTTCACAACCTATTATTTCATTGGGGCTCCAACTCTCTTTTTTATAGTTATTTTCATAAGTCTAAGTGTCCTTCAAGCAAAGATTTTCATCCAATGTACCAAATCCTATATCTTACTATCATCCTTCCAATCCAAACCCTTAGCCTAGGTCTAACTTGCTTCCATGCCTATCCAAATAAACCTTAATTATATTCTTTCAACAAAACCAAAATTATGATTAAAGGGGAGTCCTTAATTATATTAATGATGAAAATGAAGCTTCCAAACAAATTGTGGAGGGTCGTTCTTACTCCTTACGTACTCCTCAACAAAATAACAAATATTTTCTATTTTTAGTATTTGAGTATTCATAATTTTAAGTTTCAAAAAATTTCGCATTTCGTATATTTGTGATAGTTGTGTATAAATTTATTCATTTTTTTTTCAACCATAATATGCAATGTAATACAAAAACAAAAAGAGACAATAGTACGCAACACTATGGTAAGTTGTGAGATTCTCATCTAGGAGGTATTGATCTCCAGTGATAGTTAAGTTATTGTATTGTTGTTGAAGTTATGGACGTTGTCATTGTGATTTTAAGCATTTATCTTTTTTTACTATTATGTTTATGGGTTAGAATTTTCATATAGAAGCATTGGCATTCATGCTTATAATTTTATGCTTCAACCCCTTACTATTTTTGTATGCTTACAAGCTTTATGCCCTTGTTAGACATAGGATTGAACTCAAAAGGCCAAAAATTAAAGCATTTCAAATACCAAAAAAAAAATTCTCCATATTTTCTTACGTCCAAGTGTGTAGTGCCTCTCCCATTTCACTTGTGTAAGTCATCTCGATGGATGCAACTTTGTTGATCTCTCAATGTGATGGGATCGTGTTTGGGGCCATGAGTGGTCTACACCGTTGAGACGATTGGATTTATGTTTTGTATCAGTTGCTTTGATTATGCTTTGGCTGATTTTTGAGATTATGATGTGATTTATGATTCATTGAGATTTGTGCTAGTGGTTGTAGACACCTAAAAACCTTTAGAAAATAAAGTATTTTTATTTTCTAAAAAATTCTTGATGACATCATCATTTATTAATTAATTAATTATTTAATTTATTTATTTATTTTTATGCCATTAAATCTCTTTATCTTAATTAAAAATATTTAATTAAGGAATTCCTCCTAAAAATGTTTAAATCTTATTTAAACATTATTTCCTTATTTATTAATTATTTAATTAATAAATTGACCAAAAAACCCAAAATAAATTTAAAAAAATAATTTTTGCCCAAAACTTGGTCAATTTCCTTAAGACCACCAACCTCTTCCAAAATCTTCTAACCCTTCTTTAATTTTGATTAAAGGCTAATCCCATCATTTCCCACCCCTAATCCCAACTCAAAATATTTAATTAAGATTAAATATTAATCCTCATGTTTATTAAAAAAGTTTTAATAAATATCTTCTCAACCCAAACCCTTGAAATAAATAAAATTTTATTTATTTTCTAAAAATTTAATTTATCCTCATCCTAAGAAGTTCTAGACTCTTCTAGAAAGTCTTCATCCTCATCCTAGGAAATTCTAGACTATTCTAGAAAGTCTTTATCCTTATCCAAAGTCTAGACTCTTCTAGAAGATGTCTTTAAACCTAATCCTAATCCCTTCATAACCTTGTCACATTCCCTAAACATGGGTTAAAACTTACTAACCCAAGCCAAAGTTAACAAATATCTCCTCCTTCACCCACCCTCATTAAATGTCATCCACTTGCCTATCCCTAAGCTAATCCTAAACCATCCTAATCCATCCTCTAATCATTTGCACAATCCTAAGCAAGCTTAAAACCCTCCTAATCAAGCTCAAATTGAAATTGCTCTCATCTCCCTCAAAATATCTCAACCATAAAACTCTATGAAGCCCACTAGACCATAAATGACTCTTCCAAGCCCTTTTATTGCTCTTACAAGCCATTATGAGGGTCTTTATGAAGATTTTATCCCTTGAGCCTCCTTTGTTGACTCATCCTTCCCCTTTCCTCCATCCTCTCACCCTGTGACATGTGTCACTCCCTGATTGGTTGTAAGGAAGCACAATCCATGTGCTCTCCTCTCATGCAATCTAAGCCCTCCATGAGCTTTTTCCCATCCTTGCATCTTAGCCCTCAAGCCTCTTGCCTATAAATTGGATCCTTCCCCTTTGCAAAATAACACAATCCATGAAGTAAAGTCATAATGCCATTTTAAGAAGCCATTTTACATCAAAACCATACACTCACACCCAAATTCCAACTCCATTTGAAGCCCTTTTTGAAGCATAAGCTTGAGCATACATCCTATCTATTTAGACAAAGCCACTCAACAAGAGAGCTTCTCATTGAGAGAGTCCATTAATGGCTCATATTCTCAATTGAGAGTTCATCTTAGTCTATCTTGAAGTTTATGAATTTTGTTTAGTTTGTAGAAGCTTTATTTAAATTTGGTTTCTATTAGTATAAGATTAGGATCCAAAACCTTGTTTCTTTTTAGGAGGCCTGCTTGGAGATTTCATCACCCCTTGGGACGACCTCAACTCCAGCATTCCGATGGAGTATAAAAATTGAGAGGTGAATCCAAAGACACCTCTCTTGGAATCAAGATTTTGTCACTCGGGCTAAGCCTCAAGGAACTTTATACCCTTGAGAAGTGAAAGAGGAGAAGTGGGTTACCGCTCCTCTCGGCTGTGTGACATCTTTTTGGTTTCATCTACGGATTTGGGCCTCATGTACCTTGTGTATATCAAGGACTCCCTAGCTATAATAAATTTCATCCTTGTAGAAAGCTTCCTAGGATGTTGGTGTGTTTGACGTGCTTGCTCCAAAATTTTGTCTGCTTGTTTGTTCATAGCTTTTGAATGAATGTTTGCCAACTTTGGTCAAAATCCCAAAAAAAAGTAGAAATCTCCCAGCTCAAGACATACTTAGCGTAGTCACTGCCTCATTAGAAGATCATCCAAGCTCCCTTAGTTCTTTGCTTTAGAACAATCCCAAATCCAAAGTCCATCCAAATCATCCCCCCCAGCCAGCTAGCAACCCAATCCAAAATCACACCCAAGCCTTTAAAAAGTTGTTGTCACTCTGCCAGAATTTGCTATCCAATCAATCTTACCAATCAACCAATCTCACCAAGGTTATCCCTCTGACAGAGCATTGTCTAGGGTAATCCAGCTTTGTCACTTGTATCCCTCATCACCTTGAGCTAAAGGTTGGGATCCACAAGTGGTCAATCTCGTGTCATGCCCATAGGACCATTAGTCTATCCTTAAGTTGATACAATCTCCACCAATCCTACACATAGGAAAGCAAAACTCTCACCTTTTGACAGCATACCCTTGAAAGTCTTCCATCCATAGGAAAGCCAAAAATCTCTAGCCAATCCTCCTTAGGTCTATCATACAGCTTTGACTCTCCCTAGGAAATCCTTCATCAACCAATCCAAAATCTGAGCTTAATCCAAATCTGACCATGAGCTTATGTGTTCATCCATATGCAAGACCTCATCCCCATCAAACTCATCGTCAAAGCATGAAGTGCCAATCCTATCATGATGTGTTTGGTCGTATTGTCCTTGCTCCTGCCACCTCCTATTCCAATGATGATGAAAATCTTGTTGACTATGAAGGGTATCTTGAGAGCCTTAGAAACATTCCACCAACCATCCCCCAAAATTCAAGAGTTATTCCAAACTATCTAGTCATGCCATCTGATATCCTAGCTTCTCCTCCACCACCCAATCAACCAAGTTTCCAATCTTCCACCCCCATTACACTAGCTATTCCTGTCAATTCACCTCCACCTTCGACACACAAGTCTCCAAGGAATCTCCCAGAGGAAATACAAGAAAAGCAGCCTCCAGCAGTCAATAAGCCATGTCATCTAATCCAACCATGTGAAGTAGTCAGTAACGAAGCTTCCCCATCTATAATATCACCTCCATCTCCCATTGCTATCATCCCCATACAATCCATCAAATTTCTTAAAATCCTTCCACTTCCCACAAGCATCAAAATCCCAACACCTGTCAAATCCCTTCAAATCCTATCCACATCACCTCCAAGCATTTCCAAAATCTCCCGTAATGACCCTTATGCATCCAACTTCTACTCACCCATCTCCACTACCGAATCTCCCATCTATCCATCCGCTACCTTTGAAGAATCCATCCCTTCACCTCCTATTGCACCATCCACTCCAATCCAATCCAATCAAGATCCTGACCAAAAGCATGTTGACATCCCCCAAAGCGTAAATGAAGATATCATCGTACCATGTCTTCCATCCATAGTGCAGTCACTATCCCCTCCATCTCCAAAACCTCAAGCCATACCTCCTCTACTGCAGGATATCTTTTCATTCCATCAGCTAAATCAAGATCCTATCCTACAATCTCCTCCACTCCATGCTTCCATCTTCCCACCTATCCAAGCTATTTCACCATCTGTAATATACCCTCTTGGTTCACTTACATTCATCCATAGTGGCCTCCTCTCAGCAGAAGAATTAAGAATAGTATCTCCCTATTGCAGTACATCTGATAAAGCACTTCCACCATTTTCTACAAGCAAAAATTATCCTCAACTAGTTCAAATGCTCAATCGATGGCATTATCAAGGTCAAGGTTTAGGACCACAAGAGCAAGGAATCATAAAGCCTATTATTGCACAAAAGATTCCAGGATTTCATGGTCTTGGATATGTATCCAAAGGCTCACCATCTAAAGGTGTTGGTACACCACACCCCCAAACCAAGCCTATCTCCAAACCCCCCATGCCAGCCTCCTATCACTCCTTCAAGAAATATTATGTCATCCCCCCTCCACCATCTTTGCAAACTAAAACAACCTACCATATCCCCCCTTCATCTGCTAAATCCATTTTGGGTCCCTATGTCCCAAAATCTACCATCCTCCATCCTCCTATCAGCCATCATTCAAATCCTATTCCCTCCATTCCTATGCAAGATCAGCAAAGGAACATATCGAGGCACATCATCCATCATCATCCCCCTACACGCTCTTCCATCTCCTCTCCATCTCACAAAGCTTCTCCTAACCATCTTCCCAAAGCTTACCACAGCAATGTGAATGCCAACTTCAAAATGCATAAAGCTAAAAATCCACATCCTAGGCAATCATATGTCTATTCTAAAAGACATACTCCAAAAAGGAAAAATCCAATCAAAGAATGCAAAATAATGCAAAAGCCTATGAAAAAAAAATCCAAAACCATGTGGATCCCAAAGAAAAAAGTTGAAACCCAATGCATAATGGCATCCACCATTACTAATCCTCCATCTAGTGATTCGTGTCCCCCATCTCCTAACTCCATCTTGGGTGCCTATATTCCCAAGCACGCTTCCACAAATCCTTCATCAAGGCCACGTCTACCATCTATCCCCCATATGCTCTTTTCACACCCATCCCAACATGTGCCAATTTTGCTCTTGCAAGCATCCCCATCTCATGCTCCTTTCCAACCTTTTCATCCCTCCATCTCCTACCATCAATCCCATCTAATCCAATCTATTGCATAAATCACACATCCGGTGTACCAACAGCTAGCAACAAAATTGAACATTCCAACAGCCAGTGAAAAATCCCAAAAAAAAGCCAAAATAGCTGAACAACGCCAAAATCATTCCAGCTAAGTCCAAAGTCAAAAAGTCAAAAAAAAATAAAGAAAAATAAAGTGTCCACTGGTGAAAACTTGGCAATTCAAGCGCCTTGGACAAGTACCATGATGAAAACTTGGCAAACAAGCGTCATGCGTAATCCTACCATCCCCAGCTTAGCCTATCACCCTCATGCTTTTGGTCATCTCTTGACATCCAACTCCATCTTCCAATCTATCCACCTATCCTCCACCATCCATCTTCCATCTCACACCATCCACTTATCTCCTGCAGCTTCAGCCAACCATCCCAACTATCATCCATCTCCCTAGCCCCTTCTACTTTTTCCATCCTAGCTTCAATCCTATCACATCCATCATAAGACCTCCTTCCGCATGTTATCTTCTAATTGGGGGCACTATATTCCTTGGAGATCTTGTCTTGTCCATCCTCCCTTGTCATTGGTATCTAGCTCTAGGCTATCCTCATGCAAACCCAATGTCATCTCTTTATATCCATCATAATCCTAGCTATCTACCATCCTATCTAGCCATCTCATCCTGCTCCTCTAGCTATCCTTGGTCACAAAATATCTCATCATCATTGGATGCATCCTGCCAAATCCATATCTTTCGCTATCACCCCACCCTTAGCTTTCGCATCTTGCACAACATCGAACCATCCCGCTATCCTATCATCCTGAGCTTTTGCCTGCTTGTAACTATCTTGGTCAGCTTTAGCTTGTAAATATCTTGGTCCGTCAGCTTGTACATCCTCTTTAGCTTAGTACCATTGTATCTATCTAGCTTTTGTGTCAGTTCCTCCTTGATCAGCATCTTGCACACATCGCACATCTTGGTTAGCTATTCCAATGCATCCTTTCGCTAGATCTCCTATCACCAAAGTGTTATCCTTCTTAGTTCAACTTGCCAGATGCATCACTCACCCAGATCCACCAGCTTAGGTGCTCTTCGATAGATCCTTGTAGGATATAGCTTTCCTCATGTCTGATCTTGGTCCATTAGTACCTCATCCTATCCATATCATTGGCAAATGTTTCTCTTTTGGATTTTCACTTTCTTTTGATTTGGAATCTTCCCTTTTGGGTCTTGAAGTATCTTTTCCAAACAATCTTTTTGTTCCATCCTCAAAGTTGCCACGATCTTCCATATCATGGTATACTGCGAATGGGGCAATCTGGGCGTAAGGTCTTGATCAAGTCTTTTGTTTGTTTTTCTTTTCTGCTTGTGGGTTACCCAGTGTCGATTCCACTCTGATTCTTTCGAGATTCATGTGTGATGCTGGGGCAATCCTTGCGTGTTTGTTTTGAGTTAGTCCGTTAGTCCTCTGGATAGTTGGTGAAAAGGCCTTGATGTTCTTGGTAACCTTGGCAACTAACCAACAGTCCTATAGCAAATCTAATGGTCAACTACATGGTGGGACTTCTCTTTGAAGTATCCCCTCGCTCAAAAAGCTTCAATGGTTTTCCTTCATCTCCATTATCCCCCATCCATATCCAGTATCCATCTCTCCTACCCTAGCTTATGCATCAGTATCTCTTTGAATCACTCCTCACCTTTAGCTTTAGGGATCCAAAATCCTAGTCTTAGGGATCCACCAATCCAAATCAATCCACCAAGCCTCATCTTTCGAGATTCACAATCCTAGTCCTAGGGATCTCCGAAACCCATCTTCTGCCAATCTGACTCTTTGAAATCCTATTGCATTAGCTTTTTAATCCCCTCATCCATCTCTCCATCCTCGATTCCTTTTATAGCGCTCCGCTCCTTCATCCTCTGCAATCCCTGAGATCTTAAGCTTGCTTCCTCTTGTGCCTCTGATTCTCCCTTTATCATTCTCTCGTAGTGAGAGTTCGAGCTAACTAAACCTCTTCTCTTAAGCCAATTTGAGTCTTCTTGCTCATCTCAAATTCTTGTACTTTTTAAGAAGTTGTCGAGCCTCGCTTTCTCTCCCCACCACCTTCTTGAGGGGGCATCTCGCAGTCCATTCTCTCCTCTTCTGCTCTAGCCTTGGGCATCTTATTTTCTTATCTTTGATGCCATGCCACTTGCGGCATCACATCAAATAGGGGAAAAATGTAGACACCTAAAAACCTTTAGAAAATAAAGTATTTTTATTTTCTGAAAAATTCCTAATGACATCATCATTTATTAATTAATTAATTAATTTATTTATTTATTTATTTTTATGCCATTAAATCCCTAATGACATCATCATTAGGCATCATCATTTATTAATTAATTAATTATTTAATTTATCTATTTATTTTTGTGGCATCTTATTTTCTTATCTTTGATGCCATGCCACTTGCGGCATCACATCAAATAGGGGAAAAATGTAGACACCTAAAAACCTTTAGAAAATAAAGTATTTTTATTTTCTGAAAAATTTCTAATGACATCATCATTTATTAATTAATTAATTATTTAATTTATTTATTTATTTTTATGCCATTAAATCCCTTTATCTTAATTAAAAATATTTAATTAAGGAATCCCTCCCAAAAATGTTTAAATCTTATTTAAACATTATTTCCTTATTTATTAATTATTTAATTAATAAATTGACCGAAAAACCCAAAATAAATTTTAAAAAAAAATTTTGCCCAAAACTTGGCCAATTTCCTTAAGACCACTAACCTCTTCCAAAATCTTCTAACCCTTCTTTAATTTTGATTAAAGGCTAATCCCATCATTTCTCCCCCTAATCCCAACTCAAAATATTTAATTAAGATTAAATATTAATCCTCATGTTTATTTAAAAAGTTTTAATAAATATCTCCTCAACCCAAACCCTTGAAATAAATAAAACTTTATTTATTTCTTAAAAATCTAATTTATCCTCATTCTAAGAAGTTCTAGACTCTTCTAGAAAGTCTTCATCCTCATCCTAGGAAATTCTAGACTATTCTAGAAGGTCTTTATCCTCATCCAAAGTCTAGACTCTTCTAGAAGATGTCTTTAAACCTAATCCTAATCCCTTCCTAACCTTGTCACATTCCCTAAACATGGGTTAAAACTTACTAACCCAAGCCAAAGTTAACAAATATCTCCTCCTTCACCCACCCTCATTAAATGTCATCCACTTGCCTATCCCTAAGCTAATCCTAAACCATCCTAATCCATCTTCTAATCATTTGCACAATCCTAAGTAAGCTTAAAACCCTCCTAATCAAGCCCAAGTCGAAATTGCTCTCATCTCCCTCAAAATATCTCAACCATAAAACTTTATGAAGCCCACTAGGCCATAAATGACTCTTCCAAGCCCTTTTATTGCTCTTACAAGCCATTATGAGGGTCTTTATGAAGATTTTATCCCTTGAGCCTCCTTTGTTGACTCATCCTTCCCCTTTCCTCCATCCTCTCACCCTGTGACATGTGTCACTCCCTGATTGGCTGTAAGGAAGCACAATCCATGTGCTCTCCTCTCATGCAATCTAAGCCCTCCATGAGCTTTTTCCCATCCTTGCATCTTAGCCCTCAATCCCTCAAGCCTCTTGCCTATAAATTGGATCCTTCCCCTTTGCAAAATAACACAATGCATGAAGTAAAGTCATAATGCCATTTTAAGAAGTCATTTTACATCAAAACCATACACTCACACCCAAATTCCAACTCCATTTGAAGCCCTTTTTGAAGCATAAGCTTGAGCATCCATCCTATCTATTTAGACAAAGCCACTCAACAAGAGAGCTTCTCATTGAGAGAGTCCATTAATGGCTCATATTCTCAATTGAGAGTTCATCTTAGTCTATCTTGAAGTTTATGAATTTTGTTTAGTTTGTAGAAGCTTTATTTAAATTATGGTTTCTATTAGCATACTAACATTGCTCATATACAATGGTTACCAGGATTGATGTGGTATCATGAGGTTGTTCTGTAATTACCTTGAGATGTGTGCAGAGATTGCATTGTGTGCTATTATCATGCTACATTGGACTAGGTTCCTGTAGTAGTGGTTAGTCATGTTTATGACTGTGTTCGCTTATGTGTTTTAAGCATCTTTTCATGTTGTTTAAACTACCTTTATTTAATGCTTAAATAGTTAGAAATGGATTTTCTAGGTTGGAATCATTGGTTATGTGTTGCGGGTAGTTACCTTGCTATATTTTGATCTGAGAGATAATTGTTACTCATGTTATGTTTTACATTTGAGATGACCTGAGGGTCAGATGTTATACTTTGACTTCAATATCATAGATGTTAGACTACTATGTTGTTCAGTTGATCATATTGTGTGATGATTCCATTTTCAGATGACAGTGTGTTTTATGATGATATCTGATTATCCAATATTTGGACATATCTCTAATTATGTTATGTGATGGACTTAATACTATGGTTATTTACTTCATTACTGCATTGTTATGCTTTATGCGAATGTGAGTGATGTAAATAGATTATTTCAGTATAATTAAATAAATGGTTAAATTAGGTGATTTAATGCATCTACTGCTTTGGCTATGTTATTAAATACAATTGCACTTGATCATGTTGTTTAGTGTGCAGGATTTATATCCCTGGCAGTGGCACATGGAGTTAATGATTTAGCTATTCTCATTTTACCAATGTCATCCCTGTATGGTTGAAATATCCTTATTTTAATTATTTAATTAAATCTTTTGGTGATTATTAAATCCAAACTCATTTGCATTATGTGATTAGACCAGTGAGTGTGTCTGTGTATTTAGAGGTTTGCATCATCACAAAATTTGTTAAGAAAATTTTTGTGTTTTTGGGTTTTTAGGCTTTTATTTTTATTAAATTTAATGTTTAGCAGCTTTTCCATAGATGAATTCCTATTTCTAGGAATAGCCTATTTTCATTTGGGTCAATTCGAGGTTTAACTAGGTTGGCTGGTTATTTTCCCTAATCAATTATTCACTCAAAAATTGAATAAATATCCAAAAAAGAATTTAATTCCTCACTTCTCACTTTTGAATTAGAAAGTTGGAGAGTAAAACCCAAAATCCTCTTCATGAGGATTTACTATTTTGTTCGTTGTGGGAGCTATGGACGTGGGATCGACATGAGGTTGAGCTCATTGGATCCAGCTCGACGAGACCTTGGATTGCCGCAATTTTCAACTGCTTCTGCAAGATTTTTATTTTATGGTTTAGATTCTTGTTTTTCCCTTTTGGCTATGAGGGAGGGCTCTCTCGTTTTATTGTTTCTGTTCTATTTTAGCTTCTGTTGTTGGTAGCTATTTATTAGGAGGATGAGAACTAGTGGTCCCCTTCATTTTTGTTTGCTGGTTCTGCTCAGTTGGTTAGGTATGGGCATTTTCCTATTTTTTGAGACAAGGGTTTGGGGTTTTACGCCATTATGCTAGTTGTTTTTGCATATGGTGTTTAAACTTAATTATTTTTGGAATTTTGAGGTTTTTGTGCCCAAAGGTCAAATGGGTTTTGATTTTGAAGTTTTTGAGTTTTGAGCTTTTTTTCCTCATTTTGTGTGCTGCCTAGTTTTCTCTTGTTTTCTTGGCATGAGTTTGGTCGTGGACTTGGATTATCTATAGAATGTCAGTCAGACTATTGTTTCTCTTTTATTTTTGCATTGGGGTGCGTGTTGCATCCGTACTCCTAATTTTGTTTTTGGTTGAGTGATTTTATACTTGTTGTTAAGGTTTCTTTTGGACCTTTGTTTTGTTTCATGGACACTAGGATTTGTGTAGAATCCATACTCCTAGATTGAGGCTAGTTGAGTGAATTCATGATGTTTGGTCTTGTTGCATCATTGGCATTCGTGTAGAATCCATACTCCCGGATTGAGGCTAGTTGAGTGATTTCATGATTTATGATTTTATTGTTCTTTGGGGATTCATGGAGAACCCATCCTCCTAAGTTATTTTCGGTTGAGTGATATTTTTCTTGTGTTCTCATCTAGTCCTTGTGTTATGATCTTTCTGATGGTGGTGCACCACACATGAGTACATGTGCATACATTTTTCCTGTGACTTGCAAGGCCTGATCTTCTGTGGTACTTCCCAAAGTTATGATCGTTGGGGTTGGGTTGGGAAAATGCATGCCCATAGGCATTTGTTGTAGGATAAGAATGGGTAGGGTAGGGTAGCATATGGAGGGGGCTTCTATCTTGTAGCTCGACAATCATGGCACCATGGGTTAGCAGAGGGAGCTTTATTAAGTGATAACTAAATAAAATGTGTGAATGGTAATAAAACTTAAGATAATAAAATGTATGTGTGAGAGCCTTTTCATTGAGGGAGTTGTATTCGCACGATCCGAGCTTGGGCTTTTTGATGCCAAGAAACTCTCCATGATGTCAACTCCTACTCAATAGCCTATTGAGTTTCTGACTAGGACCTATAGCTTATGCATTGTCTATGTTCTTGGTTTCAGTCATCATACTCTCTGGCATGAGTGTTAGCCATGGATTTTGTGCTTTATATGTGTTTGTGGTTGGATTATTACCTCCATCAGCACGGCCGATGTGGACCTACAGGTTCCACGTGGTTGGGAGGCATAGCTACCTTCACCACTACTGGGGACTAGTGGACAAAGACAATTTTTTGTCCTAGTGTGACCGTTGTTGGATGTTTTCACTTGATACTTTGAGTTCTGGAGTATGCTTTCTTGTGATTTATGCTTTCATTGGAATGCTTGGATATCATGTTTAGATGATGCTAGTTTATTTGACACATTCTTATATTATGATGTTTAGCATATGATTAGATGATGTGAATTGCTTCGTTGACATATCTATTGCTTATTGGTTTAGCATGTTAGATTTCCCATTCATATGATGTTCAACATATGATAGATGATGTGTTTGACTTATTGGATTATCTAATGCTTTACTATTAGCATGTTAGATTTCCTTAATCTTATGTTGTAGCACATTTTAGTAGTGACACCCTCATAAGATAACACCGATGATCTGGTTGTTAGTTTGGGATGTTATGCATGGGGGATGGCTAGGATCCATGATGGTCTTATGATGCTATTGACGGTTGGGAGGAATTGCATACTTAGTTTGGTTGTTTTCCACATTGTGATGTTGTTTTTAGTTATTGCTATGTTATTTCAAATACACTACAATGTTACCTTATGTACTTTCCCTTTTATTGATTGTCAGATGGTTTAGATTTTGTCTTTGTCTTTTAGTATTATGTTTGAGTGTTTATGCCTCAAATTATGGATCCAGTACTCCTCGATGCGGAGAAAATGTATCCCTTTGTTTTGTTATTTTTTCATTCCTTACTTGTTGTTCTGGGAGTTTGTGAGAAATTGTGCATCCTCATGCGAGGGTGCAAGATCTCGCATGGTGGAGCACTTCCTCACTCAAACCACAACACCAATGTTGGGTGCTTGGGTTTTTTGGTCAAGCACTTCCTCGCATCGCATGGCACACATCCTCACGTAGAATGAACTTTCTCGCAAGGCATGTTGCACATCTTCACACGAAAACCTGTCAGTTTGTGGTCCTCATGCAGAAAATAGGGGACATCTCTACTAGTTTTTGGGGATCAATTTTTGGTGAATCTATTACCCTTTGGGTTTACTTAAACTACCATGCTCTGACAGATTTTAGATTCTTTGTCTTGTTATCATTTTTCATTTCTATTTCCTATTGTGAGTGTGTCAGTTTGGGTAGTGGCATTTGGAGATTCGTTGGTTGTCAGGATGGTGGTTAAGTCTTCCATTGTGATCTTTGTGATCCCTATATGATGTTGACATGTGCATTCATGCTTGTTAAAAAATATTTTGGCTTGTAATTCATCCTTGTTTCAAGGATCTCCGGGCGGGGCATTACAAGGTGTCCTTAAGTTAATATTTTCATCCAATGTACCACATTTTATATCATTGCCATCATCCCTCAAATCCAAACCCTTAGCCTAGGTCTAGCTTGCATTGATGCCTATCTAAATAAACCCTAATTATATTTTCATCCAACACACCGCATTTTATATCATCACTATCATCCCTCCAATCCAAACCCTTAGCCTAGGTCTAACTTGCACCCATGCCTATCTAAATAAACCCTAATTATATTCCTCAAACAAGACCACAAATTGTGACTTGAAATGAGTCCTTAATTAAAGTAAAGATTAAAATTATAGTCTCATTGACTACGATGCCTGTGTTGGTCATCATATTGGTTAATACAACTAGTCCATTTTGGACCCACACTATTGTATGTCCAAAACCCAACATTTTTCCTAGATCACCCATATAACATTCCTACACCACTAGCCATACATGATAAAATATTGGTTCCAAAGACCAAGACTTTAATTAATTTTGTTAAACCCATATTGAATTAAACAAATACAACACTACCTTAAGTAACACCTCAAATATTTGACCTATGTTTTATGACAATATTTTTCCACGCCTAATTCTAGTCATCTCTTTCTTAGAATGAATGGTGAAGGTATATTTTTTATGGGAGAGTATCTTAGAAATGTTGGAGACATGATTCAATAGTTGTGTGTTGCATTCATCACAAAGCTTTTCATTGATGTCAACATACTAGTTATTCTATGAAGATTGACATAATAGTAGACAATGTTTAGCTTTGCATAGTTTGAATGTTGAAGATCATCTTATGCACATGTGGTATTATGTTTTAGAGTATTTCTAGATGCTACAATTAAGAGTGTGTAAGGAAATATAAATATTGGACAGAGTTATAAAGGATTTGATGAAGGCAACTTTTAGATAGCATTTCTGGAAAGCAGGTACTGATGTTTGGATTTTATATCCCAATAGAAATAGAATCTAGTTGAGAAAAATGAGACAAAGGTTGAAGACATGTTGAAGATGCTTTGGTTTGTCACACATGTGCAAATGATCAGTTTGTGAAAAGTTATGAAGACTGTGAGTCGACAGATTACTTGTAATTATGAAAAGATGTAATATTGTAATATAATGTGTAATGTAATACCTTAAGTTAGTCTTATATTATTATTGTAAATTTGGAAAGCCTCAAGTTTGAATCAATAATTTATTCTAGTACTTGGTATATAGGAAAGGTCATTTCCTTGTGGATAGGTATCTAGTGTAGATGGTGTAATATATTGTCATATCTATGTTATGTATTGTGCAAGCTTAAAAGTGAATATCTTTTACATTAGAGAAGAGATCGGTGCACTTGAGGCAATTTGACCTTATAAGGAACTATATTGGACAAAAGAAGCTATTGTTGGAAAGTTGTTGATGTACACCTATAATATTCAGTGAGGATAGTACTGTAACTATTTGAATAGTGGATCCATCTATCTTCCCTTCTACTCCTAACAAGGTTGGCACAATTCCTTACAAGGTTGAAATATCCTAACAGGGATTCGAAGTCTCCTAACAAGGACTCACATCTTGGTGTACTTGTCTTTCTAACAATTGGTATTAGAGCATCAAGTCTTTGAAGGAAAAGCATAACAGCTTAAGGAGATCTAGAGAATTTTTTAGCAAAGAAAGTCTGAAGTTTATTAGAGTTAGCTATGACAGTTGGAAATAAAAGATGAAGACACATTTACTATGCATGGGTCTAGGTTATTGGTTAATTACTGCAAGCAAAAAGGATGTAACTAAAGAAGACATGCTTGAGGGTTGTAATGAAACTTAGAAAGACACATTCATATATAATACGCTTTCTAAAGAAGCATTATTATCATCTCTTTTTGAAACTGAACTTGATCAAGTAAAATCTTTAAGACTTACCCATGAATTTTGGAAAGCTTTGCAAAGTACATTTGAAGGTGATAAACATGCTCAAAAGGTAAGATTACGAAATTGGACATGATTATTTCAAGATGCTAATATGATGGAAGATGAATTTGTAAGAAGTTATTTTGGTAGAATAGAAGAGATTGTTACAAAGATTAGGACTTGAGGTGGAGAGAAATTAGAAGATAAAGTTGGATGGAGGATATGAAGACTTTGACATCTACATACAAATAGACAACACAAATTATTTCAAATAAGTTATTCCCTACACATCTAATTTTACAAGAGAAATTATTCTTGAGAGATTATAATTAATTGAAATGTGGATGAGATAGAGTGAAGAATTTCCTAGAGTTGAAGCTACTTTCATCACACTAAGTGTCAAACCTATGTTGACAATGAGTGTGTTGGTTATTTTTTAGAATACTAAGTACCTTAAACCCAATACCAAAAAACATAAGACAAAAACCAACCTAAGGATTAGCCAAATCCTATATTTAGTATGATCGATCTTAGCTTCTAGATCAACTTCAACAAAGTAAAAAAATACTCCCTTCTCTATAGGCTCTGCAGGGCCAAGGTGGGCAAACCTTAGGAATTTATTTGATAAATTTTATGATAATCTTCTTTTCAAGATTATCCCTTATAGCAGAAAAATGGTCATAATCTTCTTCTTAGATCTGTAATACACTTCTTGATGACAATGGCTATTTGTAATCAATAGGAAAGCAATTACAAATAAGGGCTGACCAAAAACTTTAGTTCTTCATTACTTGAAATGGAAAATTGATTTTGATTGATGTATATATCTTGCAATTATACAAATCATCAACTTATAACTAAAATTAAGTGATTAGTGCCTTATCCATCATTATATAGAGTCAATACCAGTAGCTTTGGAACTATTTAACTAACTTGTAATTAAATTTGTCAATAGTCAACTCTAAACTTCATTCTTATCATATCCCTCTCATATACCCAAAACTTTACCTCTTATTGAAAGCAGTTACTTAATTCCTTAAACTAAATGCAATTAGAAAGAGATATACAAATCTATCTGAATTGTAATAAACTGAAAGAAAATTTCTCATTTCAATCTCAAAATCATAGATACGCAAGAAAGGAGACAAAACTCAGATACACAACTATGCATAAATTGTCTCTTGTATTAATTTCCTTTGAAAATACACACAACACTAGATATAAACTCACAATATAACTGAGAACTTGGGCTTTTGATCATTCATATTCATTATTTTCTCAAGTTCACAAGTTTGAGCATATTCATACAATCACAAAAGATTGGATAGATTGTAAAATAACATAAACTGAAAAATGTACATACTTCTGACGTCAACTTCTTATCTTGGAACTCCTTAAATAGGATTGCAACAAGCTACATATGGGAGGAGAACACATGTCAAAACTTAAAAGGATACAGAAGGTGGCAAGACATGTCAAAAAAGTTATACAAGACATTATTTAGTGTTTGATCAAAAAGAGGAAGTAGTTGGTGAAAATTTATGTCATGCACTTTGACTTTACTCCCCTTTGTCTTCTTCTACCATCTGCATCCTCAAAAGCTTCAAATTTTGATACAAATATTTATGAGAGTTTTATCCTTTTGATGAAGTGATAAGTGTATCTAACCTTATCTTTTAGTCTCTCATTTGCCTTTAATCTTAATAATGTTTCAATTGCTTCTTGTTGGTAAGGTCTTTATTTTTCCCACTGGGTGGGCCATTCTGTAGTTTTGACCTCCTTTAGGTCTATAGTGGCTTTAGTCCACCTGGCATCTGTAATGGCTTTAGACTCAACAGAAAAATTTGTTCAAGTCTATTTCTGCTCTAAATAAGGAGTCAATCAACTTATGATAAGGGGTACCAGAGCTATCTTCAAAAATTGCCACAGTGGCCTCCTAAGTTAGAATGGCACCAAAGGAATCAAACTAGTCTTGTCAATCCCTCACTATATTAGTGGAATCCAAAATTGGTGGTATGCAGGGCTGCATTCCCTAAAATAAAACTTTTATCTTCCCCTGTATGAATTGCAATTTTCCAGTGAAGAAGCCAATTAGCTCTTTGACTACCTCTAAGCCCTCCTTTACTGTGATTATTTTATCAGGAAAATCTATCTTTTAGCCATCAGTACAATAAGCCTCTCTAAGAACTGTGTGTAAGCCCCCCATAGATTGAATGTGGCTAATAGCCATAAAAGTACCTCATCATAGAATTTCTCAACACTTTGTAAAGCAACATAAAAAAATGAGCCTGTTGTGATATATTCTTTAGAGTTTCAACCATGTGGCTCATCAAACTCTTAAGGAAAATTGTCCTTGTCTCAACTTATTGTTGAGTTGGTGGAGCACCAATGCTCATTCTGCTAGGTTCTGTTGTATCTTTTTCCTCCAACTCATTTGTTTGTGTTGGGGCCTCAATTGTGTCCTTAGCTGGTTGCTCTTGATCTTTTTGTTCTTAGCTCTACTCAACAGTAACCACTCTCTCTGTATTTACAAATTTCTATCTAAGAGTCGATGCAACCTCAGCCTCTAGTGCTTGGATCTTAGCCTCAAGCTCTTCAATTTTCTCTTTGTATACATGGCTTTTCCTAAGCTCATTCTCATAGAGCTTCCTTACGTCAATGTAATCATGTATAGACTTGGCAAGCCTAGTCTTTATCTCTTCTACCTTGGCCTCATTCATGAAAGAAAAATGTTTCATGGCCTTTGATATTTCTATGTTTGATGTACCCTATAAAGTCCACACAACCATGTTTCCCTGTTATGTGCTCTGTACATCCATCAATTTAGGTTTATTTGATGTAGGGGGCCATTTTCCAAACTGTTAGAGACTTGTTGTCAATGTTGAACCTTGTTCCTCTTTGTAATCCATTAGCACCATATGCCTCATATGAGATGGCATTTCTTATCTCCTTGTCTGATCAAGCATAAATGCTTGCTCCAAATCCCAAATGGGTACCAACAAAATTCCACTCCTTTACAGAAAGTCTCTTGCCTCTTCTAGAGTCATGACTTCACTCTCAGGATCATAGGCCTGTAGTTGCTCAACCAATTCTAATTTCTACTTATCCAAATCTCTTGGTTTCATCTTCAATACCAACTTACTATGTTTTATTTTATATAGAAAACTTTTGAACTCAACTAGTTTAATGAAATCATGATCTTCCATAAATTATTGGGCTTGGATGATCCTATCATCCAACCTTGTTGTTGCTAGTTCCAAATCTGTGAATGTGCTCTCAGCTACCTTCACCCTGTCTTGTATATAACTTTTCCTGAAGTCAACAAAGTATCAATTATTAATATGTAGAATTTTCAGTGTTCTTTGTTTTACTTCTACAGGGATATGGACAACATTTTTCCTCTTGTTCCCTTTTGTGACTCATGATACCTTAGCAATCTTATCTTCCTCTATTTTTGGAAACACATTAGACTCAAGGTTGTTAGGACACACCATCTCCTCTTCTCCCATGGGTCCCTCTAGAATTTAGGTCATGATTTAAACATGGTTAGTGACCATCTTCCTAATCCTATGGAGATAGGGGATGTCCATATAAAATCCCTTAAAATTAGGATCCACTCTCTTCAACTCCTTTTCTACCCTCAAAACATCATCAAGTTTTGCAAATTGATCTACTGCCTCCCCTCTGCAACAATATTAGGAATAACATCCTCATGGGGTAACTCCTTGGTACTTGGACACACATAATTCCTAATTTCTTTGAGGGTAGTTCTCATCCAATTATCAGGGCCATAGATTCTATATGGTGTTGTTGACAAATTGTAATGGTGGAGGAAAGAATTAATATGGTCCAAGGATTCTTTTCCAATTGAAAAGTCTCCCACCTTAAAACATCTACACAAAAAAGTGCTCCTATGTACCTTGGGCCCTAAGTACTCTATGTTTACCATAAGTAGTTGCCACATGAATTCAATAATACCCAACCTAGGAGGAATGAATTTTGACAATATGTGGGGTTGTTAACACAACCATATACTCTCATCAGGAAAAAGGTTGGAAATAAGAAAATATCCCCTCAATTATGATCTAATCTCTTACCCCCAGGGAGCAGGGCTAGTCTCAAAAGACTCTTTAGGATATCAAGTGCCCTAAAGTAACTTGGATCTAGCATTTCATTATAACAGTACTAAAATTATTGAAAAATGAGATTGAATCATAATAGTGATAAGAAGTGTCCCATACCCATGTCCATAATTGAATTGGTAGCTCTCCATTAGCATCATAGGTGTAATCAATGAAATCTAAACTAAAATATCTCACATTCTTGTATAGGATTAGATGCATCAATAGTGAGTAATGAAAGAAACAAAAATTATTCATTTCTCCACTTTAGGCTAGCTTATTCTCCTTCATTTTTTCTAGAATGAACTTAACATAATCATATTCTCCACCATGGTAGGAGCCTTGCACATCTCTAGCAATAATAGATTCAGCTCCATACACCATGTTCAATCCATCTTTTCCAACCACCTTGTGGACACCATACATTTTTTTCACAAAATAATTCTTGAATTTATCCAAAGGCATCATCTTTTCCACTTTTTAAGGGTAATCACTCACACTCTTTAGGTCCATGAGGATATGTTGTAGCATGGATTTTATTATGTATTCCTTGGTGTTTCTATCAAATTTCCTCTGTAGATCCTCCAAATCTATTGGCTTGCTCATAGCACCACCCAATCTAAATGCTTCAATGAATGAGGCATGGTCCAAAGTACACAAAATAGTTCCATCTTTCTTATGGAATGATGTGGTAGCTGGATTATATGACTTTATTAGGGCTTTCACCAAATCCACATCAACGAACACCTCTAGAAATATCAATTTTGCCAGGTTCTTCTTCCAAGGGTTGTAAACAAGGATCTTCTTCTCTCTATTATGGTAGAAATACCTAAAGAGCTCAGAACATGTGACCCCAGGGTATGTAGCATCTCTATACAATAAGTACGGATCAACAAAAGCATGATCATCTGTTGCATTTGTGTTTGAGGATTTTGGGAATAATTTTAACCATTCTTCAACAAATCAGTTTGGTTTCTTTTGTTGTGTTTTTCCTCCCTTGGAAATGGAGGTTTATGTAATTTTCATGTCTGTTTTTTGAATCTCTTCAACCTCCTTACCAAACATTCTGAACTAGCTAGAAAACACTGTATGAACTTTGTTCTCAGGCACTGAAAACTCTATAATTGCTCAAAATCTCTTTCTCTATAAATGGTAAACTATAATTGATTGATTGGATATCTTTATAGCTTGACTTATATTATCAATGTTCATCTTTTGCATTGATTCTTAGCATGCTTGAGACATAAAATCAACTAATTCTATCACCTTAGGGGAGCGTTGTCATTGTTATACAATGTTGCACTTTTTGTTTATTGCTTAAATCTCATTGGTCAAAATCCCTTTGTTGTTTCTAGCTCAAAAAATAGAAAACGTAATGCCAACTTAGGGTTTACAATCCTACGATCAACCCTTGAGTCAAAACCCTCATAATATCTCAGGTGGGGAAGAAATGTCCTTCAATCTTACAATCTCTTGAAGTAAAAAAAACCTTATCACACTGTCGCAAGGCTTGGAAAAAGTTTCTATGGTCTCGTGATATATTGGCTACCGTGACATCAGAGCTTTCCTTTAAAATCTTTATGATCTCATGATATGAAGCTTATGTTGCATAGTGTAACATCTCATCTCATCTTTCTTTGACTTAGGGTCCTACAATCGGGCTCAACTGACTACTTCATGATTTTGGCGGTCATCTTCTTTACCCCTACGATGCTACGAGAGACTGTTACCTCCCTTTATTGTAACATCATTGGCCTCAATTTTTACTTCTATGATTTCTCAATGCCTTTCCTATCATAACATCACAACACCCTTCTGCTACTCTTAAGATCTTATGGGACATTGATTGTTGTAAGATTGTAGAACTAAATCTGTCAGATTGTAGGCATATGTAAAGACATTTTCGGTCCCACCAGCTTGACATGGAATCCACCTTGTACATTTTGCATTATCTAACCAATTAGGATAGAACACCCATCACATTTCTGACTTGAACTACTAGCTTGCTTTGTTGTTTGTTACTTTACGATCTTACGATCGCCATCCCTGTAACATCGTGATCCTTAAAATCCCTTTCCCTGATCTCATGGCTAGAGAATTTGGTGTTACATTGGAACATCCTTTGAAAATTGTTACAATATCATAATTATCTCTTCATCATAACATCGCGCCTTCCAAGTTAAAACTTACATTAGAAACCTATGATACTATGATGGTAGCATATCTTAACATTGAGGAAACTAAAAGAGCACTCTACGACCCTCCACTAAACCTTGTATCATAACATTGGGAGCAGGAAAAAGAAAGTCTGTGATTAGATGCTAAGGCCATAATCGTAAGATCAGAGCTCTAGGATTTGAAAGACAAAAACTCTTCCCTGAAAAACTTAGCATAAGGGAAAAAAAGGTTGCAATTTTGACTAAAATTTTAATGGCAAGATAAGAATACAACCTTAAGATACCCAAATAAAACCCTAGGGTGGGATTTTCACCATTTTGAACTTGGGTAGAATAAAAATTTGCTACAATTCCTTTTAAAAATTTGAAATACATGAGACACAAAACCCTAACAATGCACACAACTTCAAATCATTTTCACAATGAGGATCAAAAATTTAGTACAGTGAAAATGAGGGCTATCAAAGTGCAAGTACAAGTGGAGATTATGACAGTAGTAGTCAAAAAAAAGTAGATGAAGACATGAAGATTGAAGAAGGATGACTTTCCCTACTTATGAAGAGAGAACCTAAGGTAATAGAATCATTGAGTATTGGACTTGTAATGAATATGGTCACTATTCCTCTAAATGTCCTAAGACAGTAAGGAAGTCTAAATATCTCTATAAATAAAGAATGACTAAGGATTGGCTTTTTATTGAAGAGGATGACTTTAATTCTAAAGTGGAAAAATTCTTGAGTGGAAGTGATGATGAAATATGATTTGTTTCTATTAAGGAAGAAAGCCTTAAAAAAGAAGTTAGAGAAGAAAGAGAATTAGTATCACAAGTTGAAAATAAGAATTTTGATTGGATTATAGATGGTGGTTGTCCCTATCACATGACTAGAGATATGAACAAGTTTTTTGAATTCAATAGCTATGATGGAGGAGTAATTAGAGTTGAAAATAATGTAGCTTGTCATATAAAATCTATTACACTTGATGGAAAGACTAACACTGGTGATGTTTACTTTGTGGATGGTTTGAAACATAATCTTTTGAGTATTAGATAACTAGTTGACAAGGGATAACAGTTACAGTTTACATAGAATACTTTGCATCATCAAAGATAAAGATGGCACATTTATTAGTACTAGTATAAGGACAAGACTTAATGTATTTTAGTTGAATCCTACTGAGATTACATGTTTAGTTGCTAATTTCAATGATAGATGGTTATGGAATAAGAGATTTTGAAATATAAACTTTGATAACATTGTGAAGGTCAGTACTACATTTGCAGTTAGAGATTTTCCTAAGATTGTGAAACCTACTAACATGGTATGAAGGAATGTTGAAAAAAAAAAAAAGCTCATTTCCAAGCAAGAAATTTAATTACTACTTCAACAAGGTCGGAGATTGTGCACATATATTTGAGTGGTCCTAGAAAGACTAGAGAATTCTATGGAAAAAAATATTTTATGCTTCTTGGTGATGATTTCACAAGAATGATGTGGGTAGTATTTCTTAGATAAAAATATGAAGCTTTTGAGAAATTAAAGATATTCAAGAGTAGAGTTGAAAATGAATTTGGTTAGAAGATTAGATGTTTGAGATCTTATAGAGGAGGAGGATTCACTTCAAATGAGTTCAATTTTTGTGCATGAAGATAATGGTTTATAGAGATTACTTTCAACCCATAAGACAACTGATCAAAATGGGATAATATAAAGGATAAATAGAATAGTAACAGAGGAAAAAGGAGTAATGATGTTTGAAAACATTGTATCAAAAATATTTTGGAGAAAATCAGTAAATACAATAGTGTACATTATGAACAAAGTACAAATTAGACAAGGCACTGGTAAGATACCTTATGAACTTTGGTTTGGACAGACACCTTCTATGAAGTATTTTAGAATCTTTGGAGGTAAATGTTACATTAAAAGAGATGACGATGTTCGAAAGTTTGATTCAAGAAGTGATGAAGGTATGTTCCTTGGGTATTCATTGAAAAGCAAGGCATATATATTTTAATTAGAGATCTAAGACTATTGTTGAGAGTGCTAATGTGAAAGTTGATGAAAAGTTTAGAATGAAAGAAAGGATTCTTGACTATAATTCCAATGAAGAGACTTATCCAAGGCCTAATAGAGGGAACATTGAGAAGGGTCTATTTTATGAGACTGACTCTGGTTTGCAAACTAAATTTTAGAGAAGAACATAGAGAAGATTCCAAATCTGAAATTAGAGTTGAAGTAATGACACCTAACAAAAATTTGATAAAGAATCACCCTACTAAAAAAATCATTGGAAGCAAAGACAAAGGGGTTATGGAAAGAAACAAGGTACAAGAAGGACTATGTTTAATTTCTCAAGTTGAAACTAAAATTTTTGATGAAACTTGTAGAGATGATTATTAGATTAAAGTAATGAAAGAAGAGCTAGAGAAGATTGAGAAGAAAAAACATGGGAATTAGTTTCTCGACCTAAGGATAAGAATGTTGTTGGAATTAAATGGGTTTTTAGAAACAAGATGAATGAACAAGTTGAAGTTGTAAGAAACAATGCAAGATTGGTATGTAAAGGTTATTCACAACAACAAGAAATTGACTTTGAAGAAATTTTTGCACCTATTGCTAGATTAGAAGCAATAGTAATATTTTTTGAATATGTAGCTAACAAGAACTTTTTATTTTATTAGATGGATGCAAAATTGACTTTTCTAAATGGAGAACTAGAAGAAGAAATATACATTGAGAAACCTGATGGTTTTCCTTTGACAGATAAAGAGGACATGGTTTGCAGATTAAAGAAGGCATTGTATGGACTGAAACAAGCACCTAGAGTCTAATACACAAGATTGGACAAACATGTGGTAAATTTGGGATTTGTGAAAGGTAATGTTGGTAGTAACTTGGATCTGAGAAAATATGATAAAGGATTTTTTATTGTTGTAGTATTTGTGGATGATATTATAGTTGGAGGAAACGATGAAGCAAGTGAGGTATTTTTAGAAGAAATGGAGAAGGAATTTGAAATGAGTATAAATGGAAAGATGAAGTACTTCTTGGGATTGTAAATTGTATAGAACAAAGATGGCATCTTCATATCACAAGCTAGGCATCTTAAAGACTTATTGAAGATATTTGTTTTGGAAAGTTGCAAACCTGTTGGAACACCTATGATAATTGGATGCAAATTATCTAGCAAATATGAATCCTCAAATGTTGAACAAAAAAAGTACAAATCTATGATTGGTAGATTACAGTATTTGACACATACTAGACTTAATATAGCTAGTGCAGTTGGTATTGTGGAAACATTTCAGGAAGATCCTAAAGAGATACATTGTGCAACAATAAAAAGGATTTTCAGATATTTGAAGGACACAGTTGATTATGGATTATGGTATGATAGATTGCATGATTTCACTCAATGTGCATACATTGATGTAGATTGGGCAGAAAGTGTAGATGATAGAAAGAGAACCATTGGTGGAGCATTTTTCTTGGGAGGAAGATTGGTTTCTTGGCTAAGAAATAAACAATGTTGTATTTCACAGAGTATGGAAAAAGTAGAGTATGTAGAAGCAACAAACAATTGTAATCAGATTATTTGGATGAAGCAAATGTTGAAAGACATTGGGATTGAGTTTACAAAGTCTATTATCATACATTGTGATAACACAAGTATACTGAGTATTCCAAACAATGTAGTTTTATATTCAAAGACAAAACATATATCTATTAAGTATCACTTTTTGAGAGAAAAAGTTGTAGAGAAGGAGATTAGACTGGAGTATCTTAGTACAAAGGAGACGATAGTAGACATATTTACAAAATCTTTGGCCAAGGACACATTTGAGTACTTGAGAGGTATGCTTGGGATTGTGTCCCATCCTAATTTTGAGTAGTTGATGCATAAATTGTATGTACAGTGGTAACATGACACTATTTATTTTAGCTAGACTAGATACTTGATGCTTCTCTTATGGGGGAGTATCTTTGTTTGAGTTGAGTCATGAAGGACTCTTTGTAATTGGTATTTAACAATAACTTTCAAAACTGGAGATTATTGTAGATCAAACTTAGAGAATTGACATAATGATACCTTTTTCATTAATGGCAATGGGGGAGAGTAGCACATGAAAAACATCCTTTGACATAAATGTTTAGAGACATCTAATGAGGGAGAGAAACATATGAAACATATTTTAATATGTATGCTTTGGGAGAGAGTAACACATGGGAGATTAACCTTTGGGGAGAATTATTTCAGACAGTGATTTTTTTAGTGGCGAGTCTTCGCCAATTGGCTATTCCATCTCTTTGGGAAATCACAATTTGGCTAATAAAACCTACATATGGGGTCAACCATGTCACCAAGATATTAAATAATTTGGGTCAAAATCCAAGTCTAATCACTCATTAGTTTACACATAATTGGTCCAAATCTCGGTCCAATCGCCAATGTAATCTATATTTAGAACACAATTATTTTAAAAATTTTGCCAGTGTCTCTCTAATGTTTTCTTATTGGACAATATTATTTTGCCCATAAAATAAAATAATATTTTCCCTTGGGTTGAGCATCACCTATCATTTTACTAATGTGTGCCTCCAACTATCCCCATTTAGCCAACTATTTTCTATTTTGGTCTTTGGGACACCTGTCCTAATTCCGGGAAGATTTAGAATTTATGGCATGCCATTTAAAATTAGACCCGAAAGAGAGCTAAATCCATTGATCTATATTACATCAACAATCCAAATTAATTCCTTTCACCATAAAAATGACAACATTAAACATGATGACAACCAAGTTAACAATGAAAAAGGGCACATTATTAATTGAATCTTAATGGATTTGCATATTACAAGTACATTGTATAGTGTACACTTGGCATGTGGGCCATGAACCACTTGCAATTCTATAAATTCACCAAAAAATTAAATGATCTATCTTTGGAAAATGACACATTATCCAACTATATTAATATTTTGTGTTATATGAAATAATTAATTCGACACTTACATTATGAAAATGTTTATGACCAACAAAAAAATTACCTACATTTATTTGCATACCAAACAAAAAAAAAAATCGCCACAGCTCTTATTAAATTTTGATATGAAAAGAAAAATTTTGCCAATAGAAAATAATTTTCTCCCTTTCCTCGAATGAAAAAATTGCCCTCGATTATAAATTTTTCTTGCATATTTAATGTTGAATTCGCCAGCATTTTACATATTTTTCTAGGGAGGGGTTTCTTAAAGTTATCCCTGATTTTAGAGATTCATGTTGATTGATGAAGAGGATTTGAAAAGATGTTGATGTATGGGGGATATTAACACCTTCCTCATGCATGATGGTTATAGTACATATGGAATTCTTTGACAACATGAATGGGGAGCAGATGCAACAAAGATGCATTCAATATTCATGGAACTTAGATGTTTTTCATTTATGTTTCCATCAATGCCAAAGGGGGAGATTATTAGCATGAATGTTGATGGTATTCTTATGGGGGAGTACCCTAGTAGTGTTGGAGACATGATTCAGTAGTTGTGTGTTGCATTCATCAGAAAGTTTGTCATTGATGTCAACATATTGGTTATTCTATGAAGATTGGCATAGAAGCACACAGAGTTTGGCTCTTCGCAGTTCGAATATTGAAGACCAACTTATGCGCACATCATATTTTGTTTTAGACTATTTCTAGATGCTAAAATTAAGAGTGCATATGGAAATATGAAGACTGTACAGAGTTATAAAGGATTTGGCAAAGGAAGCTTTTAGAAAGCATTTTTGGAAAGCTGGTACTGATGTTTCAATTTTATCTCCCAACAAATTTAGAATCTAGTTGAGTGAATTAAGATAGAGGTTGAAGACATTTTGAAGATTCTTTGGTTTGTGATGCATATTCATATGATTAGTGAGTGTAAAGTTATGAAGAATGTGAGTCGATAGATTACTTGTAATTGTGAAAAGATGTAATATTGCAATGTAGTGTGTAGTGTAATATCTTAAGTTGATCCTATATTATTATTATTGTAAATTGGGAAAGCCTCAAGGATGAATCAATCATATATTCTAGGACTTGTTATAAAGGAAAGGTCATTTCCTTGTGGATATGTATCTATTGCAAATAGTGCAATATACGGTCATATCTATGTTATGTATTGTGCAAGCTTAAATGCGAAAATCTTTTGGATCAAAGAAGAGATTGTTGTAGTTGAGGCATGGTGAGCTTAAAAGGAATTCTATTTGGAAAAATATGTTGTTGTTGGATAGTTTTTGATGTACACACATAATATTCATGAGGATAGTACTAAATTTGTTTGGGCAATGGATCCATCTATCTTCCTTTCAACTCCTACTAGGGTTGAAAAAACTCCTAATAGAGTTGGAATCTCCTAACAGGGATTCAAAATCTCCTAGCAATGACTCATATGTACTTAATGTATTTCATTGACTTCTAATAGGGTCCATCCTTTCACAAGGAACATTTATATTAGTACATCATCTTGTGGGTACCATCTCCACTGGGGTTTTCCCTCTGATGAAGGGTTGCCTTAGTTAACATATCATGTGTTGTTGTGTATGGTTATTGTTCTATGGTTGTTGCATCTATTGTTTATATGTTTAAGAGTTAAAAAAGATATTGAGAATTGTTTTAATTGCATAATTGATTAAAGAAGTTAGCATTTTTAAAATATGCAACACATATCTTATGTGATGTATAATAAATCAACTTCTAATTGGTTTTTTATCAAAAAAAAATTTTAACAGCTAATTTCTATTAGTGACCTCTACAACAAGTTCCAAAACTAATGGAAAATTTTTTGATGGATTTGAAACAAGTTTAATAAACATAAATAATATGTTATGATATCGGTTTTCTCTGCTCAATTTTAACACCATTCTTTTTCCAAAAATGATTTTGTTGACAAGGTGATACATGTATGGAAAATATCAACTTTTGGTGGTAGAGAGATAGCAATAAATTACAATTCAAAAGAAGTTAGTAAAAATCTAATAGATTTGAATTGACTCTTATCATTTTTAGTGGAGTCTGCATAAAGCACAAAGGTGTTCATGTAATGCAAATAGTAAAGAAGTGTCTATATTGAATCAACATTATTAAATTAAAGATATTTTTTTTGGAAGGAAGTACAATGACAACAAGGTTGTAAATGTGAATGATCAAAAGACTCAACCAAACAAGTTATGAATGTTTGCAAGGCATTAATATTTCTACTTGTATTTCTTAGCAAAATATTTTTTCAGTTATAGATCATGGCATTCATAGGTATATGAAATATGATTGATAAACAATTCTTAAATGATCAATTTGTGTTTCTAGAGTAATCAATCAGTTTGATTAAATTTTGATTTGAAGAGTGATATTTGAGATGTCTTTTGAGATTCTAATATTTTGACATATTTGGAAGTAAATATGCAGATTTTGAGTATGACTTGAAATGATTGAATGATGAGAAGGGAATGTTGATAGAACAAATATGAGTTTTTTTATGTTTGCAAGATTATGAATTTAGATGTGATCAGCAGTCTTTGACAATATTGTTTTTTATCAAATTTAAGCTCATTTCATGTAGATTTGGAAGTGGTTCATGACTGAAAAAAAGATGATTTGATGTAGATTTGAAAAATTTTGAATCTTGAAAAGTTGTTCATGTCTTCCTAGTGATAAGAGGTAATTATTGATAGAATATTTTCTAACCAATTTTTGAAATATAGATTTGGAATTGTTGACATTTTGTATTTGTAGAAATATGAGTCATACTTTGTATTAACATGTACTAATAATTATTTTGCAGACAATGTGAAAGGGAATTAAACGTATTTGGAGTGTTTTCCATTGAGGTTACAAGTAAGAAGCACATTGAACACATTGAGTGTGCAGGGTCAAAGAAATGGTTTAACTCTTATATGTAAATTTGAAAATTAAGTGGAAATACCATGCTTAGATTAATCTTTATGATTTTGAAAATCAAGCTTCATAACATGCAGCTACTTAACACTATCTTGTGTGAACTTATAACAACAATTACAAAACATAATACGATATTTATGTGGAGAAACCTTTGGAGAAAAAACTCAACAAAGACCAAAGGTCCAGTGTGGTTATTAAAAAATCAATGTGATTACAATGCACTCACATTCATTCTCCACTTTACCTCCAATAGGGTAGAACTTGTGTATTTGTGAATAACTTTTTCATGGCATGCCTTCATCCATACTTTTCCTGCCAAGTAAATCTACATTCAATTGTACCTCCTTATTTTCTACATCTAAGTTGTTTATATAGTGAAAGGAATTGATATATAAGAAATATAATGAACTAATTCAAGAGAGTTCAAAATGAAAATAGTCACCATAAACTCTTAAAGCTTAAGATATCTTCCCTAAGATCAACACAAATGGAGACAAAGAGATTTTGAAAGGGGGAAGCAAAGAAAACCCTTTGTGTAATATTATGAATGAAGACAAAGTTGAGAGACAGAGAGAGAGAGATTAGCTCATTAAAATAACATCAATGTGATGTGTATAAGAGTAGTAGAATAATGAGAGAGAGGCATCTCTTTTATAGAGATGAGAAAGGAGTTGCATGTGATTGCATGTGTAACTCTCATTTCTATGAATGCCACCATTCATAATAAGTGTGTGCAAAGTGTCAAGATCCTCTTAAGGAGGCTAAACTAATTTCCTTATAAAAGGAACTACAAAATGATTTGTCCTTACACATGGACAAGAGGACAAGTAAATGGCATGCCCTCACATGTGGGCTAGAGGGAAACATACATGAGGGATACATTGGTTTATCCCATTTAATAAATACAACCAAGGAAAGATTACTAATTCTCACACCCCCTTTAATTTTTATTTGGGGAGATTAAAACAAGGGTATCAAACCTGATTTACAAAAATCTACAACTTAATCTTTGATATACAAAAGAAATTGAAATGCTTTTAAGTGTGTAGTAGGTTGTCTGTCATCATGGGTACATTTGTGCATTCATATTTGTAGAGCCAAGGGAAGAGAATAGGCCATTTGAATGTGTTCAAGAGGAAATATATCTCCATCTTCAAGTGGATTTATTATATATAGGATTTGTGTTGTATGAGCCTTAATGAAATCACCTAAAATATAGAAACAAGACAACTATCCACAAAGATAATTCCATCTTAAAATCAATTTAGCAATCCTATTGAAATGTTAATTTCATAAGAAATCTCTCATATAGAAAATTAAAATTGAGTGGTAAAGATAAATGTAGCCTGTCATCACATAGCAATGGAGTTAACCTGATATCAAGATAAATCATATGCTCAAATTATTATTAAAATGTCAAATATGGAAAGTATTATCAATACTCTCATGAAGGTAATATACTAATAAACAAACGACCACGGACAAGGCCAACTAATGCCATAAGCATCAACATTGTGTCAATCACATGGATATAGATAGTTCACCAATGAATCATCCCACTACAAGTTAATGGGTGATCAATCCATAACTTGCATGACATACAATCTAAGCAATGAAGTATGCAGAACATTATCCACTTAGTATAGTTATTAATGAAATATGATGAGAGACAAAGATAATTCAATAAATATGTGACTCAAACACCAGATCAACTCAAGATCCCAATTTGCCAGCATACTTACCAAAAATAGTAACAACCAATTATCTTCAAGATGGGTCAAATCAACTGAAAATGGATGGAAACTCCATAAATAACATCCTCTTCTTGAGGAACAAATGGAGGGAAACTCCATATAAATATCATCCTTCCAAAGTAGAACAAGTAGATCAAAATGGAGGGAAACTTTGTATAAATATAATCTTTCAAAGTGGAACAAATAGAAGAAAATGGAGGAAGATTCCATATAAATATCATCTTTAAAAGTGGATCAAATAGCACCAAATGGAGGAAAAATCCATATAAATAGCATCTTTTCAAACTAGAACAAATAGAACTAAATGGAGGAAAACTCCATATAAATATCATCTTTCAAAGTAGAAGAAATAGAATCAAATTGAGAGAAACTCCATAGAAAGTAAGTGCACACCATTATAGGATGAATGAATACTTCATAGGCCATATAAGGCAACTATGTATCAGTTATATTGATGGGTCATTCATGATATGATTCAAGTATAACTAAGAGGTCCTTTATAATTAACCTTGAAAAAAAATTGGCTTCCTATGTAACTTACACAAAATCAAGAAAATTCATATAAATCAATGATATAAAACCATAAATTGTCAACAAGGATATTTAAAGATGCTATAAAAGCATTAAATTGCAACTATGTGCAAATCAATAGAGCATAGTAAAACTGAAGGCAATTGTGTAAGATAAAGCATGATCGTGAAGTGATGCTCGGAAGAGGTGAGAAATAAAAGTATGAATACCATGTGGAAACTCCATTGAGGGGAACATGGATAGTTAATTTATTTTAAACTCCTTTATTTTTCAAAGGAATATACCATTTTACTAATCATCATTGTCACAATAAATTGTATATTTATCTAGGCATATTTGTGTGCACCCATATACACTTGAATAAATATACCCTTAAGAAGATATATTACTCAAATGATAACTCAAATAATAACTCAGAATGCTTGAAATAATTATGATTTAACATTAGCAATGATTCCATGGGCCACACACCTTGATACTTGATAAGGATATAATCTCAAAAGAAATAACATATTTTTTTAGATGAAGAAGCTAGATAAGATTGCCACTCTTTAAAAAAGGTTTATTAAATACCACTAAATGTACTCTAACTCATGGATGTGCAATTTTAATTGCAAGGCATAAAGATCAAATAAAGTTGAATTGTTTCTCATAAATATTAAATGTATGATGAACATTAGTGTAATCAAATATTAAAGTAAGTACTATGAGAATCATACCAAAAATCAATGTAATTACCTCTTTGATTTGTGATAGGATGAGTTCAAACAAAATTTATGTTAAAAAATGTAATTAGGTTTGAACAAGAAGTGAAATAACCAAACTAATAAAATGGTAATACAAACTATTAAGTGAAACTAAAAGTTGATATGATTAGAAAAACATATATACCCTCTCTCTATTAAAAATTAAATTAAAAATTTAGGGGAAAAAATCACCCTAAGAAGTAAACTTTTAAGGCTTGAAAGAATTAAATTGCAAAAGAATTATTTAACAAGAACACTATGAATGCAAAATATAATTTCTTGAAAGAATAAAGGATATTTAAAAAGAAATCTATTTATCATCTTTACATATAAAAGTGCAAATTTAAAATTAAAATGTCTACTCCATGAATTTCTTATAAATAAGAAATATAATAAACTAATCCAAGAGAGTTCAAAATGAAAACAAAGTTACCATAAACTCTTGAAGCTTAGAGATCTTCTCAAAGATCAACACAAATGGAGAAGAAGAGATTTTGAAATGGGAAAGCAAATAAAACCCCTTGTGTTGTAATGCCCCACTCAGGAACCCAAAAGAAATAAATCTAATACATGTTACAAAGTTTACTGAACTTTTTTTTATTAAAATTTTAAACAACATCAAAGTAACAATGTGAAATTAATAAACACATACACATATGTAGTGCCTGCCCCTAAGTCGCATTTCAATTATCCTTGCCAAACTCTTTTAGGCCAATTTTATGTTTGATGATTAGTATTATTATTTTAGAGATTATCAGATGTTGTTTTACACTCAGTTGATTATATGATGAGATTACTTGGTACTCTATATTTCATGCATGTATGATGATTATTCAATGTTTTCAGTTATCGATGATGATTAGTTAGATGGTTTATTATCACATGTGCTTTCTTATGGATACTTACCCCATACTGCATGTGTATGGTGTGCATGTTTGTTTTCTTTATGTATGGTGTTTCTGATGTGGTTAAGGAAGGGAGTCGTACTCACCTACTAGTCGAGATCTACACGATGCACCACTTCCTGCCATTGTCTGTTTAGCTTAGAATATTGTGTCTATACATGCATGGATTTTATGCAGGTTGCAGGTACCGGGTATCAACTTCCTTGAATTGCCAAGATGAGCATACCCTATTGCATTATCTCAATGGTAAGAGAGGGGAGATAAACTCTTAAGTCCAATTCATAAACCCTTTAGCCATTTGTCCTAATTGATAATTAGGACAAGTATCTGAGTTAAGTAGCCTCTGAATGCATCAAATGATTTTATTTCGTGATTATAACCCTTTTGTTTGATTGAGTATGTATTTTTTTTTCTATGATGGGTTTTCATATGTTGCTTTATGAGTCCTTGATGTAATTTCTATTAATTAAGTCTAATTAAAAATATTAATTAATGATTTAATTTAATGGAGAATTAATATGATATCTTTAAATATTTAATTAATTGAGAAATTAATTAAATAAAAGAATTAAAATTTGGAGATAAAAGTTTAAGGATAATTTAGAACACGATAATATTAATTTAATTTAATAATAATATATTTAGAGTTCATTTTTAAATAAATGCTAAATATTATTGTTAATTAAATGAATTAAATATTTTATCAATTAAATTTCTAAAATAAATTAAAAGTTGAAAGATATTAAATTATTAAAGTTTCTAGATCGCATGATGTGAGCTTGAATTGAAAATAAAAGAAATAAATTAAAAGATAAAATAAGTGGAAATAATAATGTTGTTTTAATTTCATAAAGTGTGCATGGGATTAAAAGTAATAAAGATTAAAAATAGAAGTCAAGAGGGAAATTAAATTAAGTTATTTAATAATTCATTTAAGGTGCATTAAATGATAAAGCAAAGATTAATACAAGTTAATTTTAGAGTTAACTCAGTTGAGCAAGAAGTCCTCTCGGGTGAACGCACAATTAGTGCCCCGATTTGAGGAGAAAACTCCTTATCACAACTTTGGGGTTCATTTTTGGGGACAGCGAATTTGGGAAAGAATTTTGGGGAGACGAGAATTTTGGAAACATCTTTTGGCAGCGAATTTCAGAAGGAGAAATCTAGGAAAGTTTTCAGAGGAAAGTTATTGAGAGGAGTGAATTCTCTCATAGGTTTTCGGAGTTTTCGAATTAGCATCAAGATCAGGTAGGGTCTTGTGATCACTGATTAATTACGCAATTTTTCCTACGTGTCTTTGTGTGCCTCTGGGTCTAGATGTCTATCTATGTTGGAACCTTTGAGTTAGTATACTTTTAGGATTTCTCAGACTTAGAGAGTACTTGTGTTTTGTGTTTTGATATCTTGTTTGGGACTTGAGACTATCTCCTCAGCACGGTGGGAGTGGACCATTTAGGTTCCAAGCGGTCGGGTGGTAGTGCTTTTACTCTTACCATTGAGATTCGTCTGTAGTCGTCGTGGCTGGAGCTTTCTTGGTTGGCATTTACCTTCACTATGTTCTTGGATCATTATGATGTGTGGTTAGATTTTATGATGAATGTTTTATCATTATGGATGTATGGATGTATCATGTATGGTGAATGGTTTCATTTATTTTACTGTACTTTGTATCCTGGATTTGAGGGTGATGTATCTTTATTTTTACATATGTATATTCTTTTAAGCCTTTCATACCCTGTGACATGTACAGTGGATGATTGAGCATTCCGAATTAATTTTCCAAGAGGCATTCGGAACAAATGTATATTGTGGACATTGGACTTTATTATTATTCTTTCATGTGGATGTGGTAGTTGTTAGACTTAGAATTAATTAAATTTAAATGTGACTCAACGTCTTGGGATCCTTAAGGAATGTAACCTGTTATGTATGTTTGTTGATGATTACATGTTATTACTTCCGCTACTATGTTTTTTATGTGTATGTTATACATTCTTACTTTTTTTTAAAAAAATATTTAGCAAACTTAGTAAAATTTTAGGTTAATTCTTTTTTATCCCTTGGGGGGGCATTACAACATACACATCAAGTACACATAAGAAAGTACAATTTTTAAGTTTTAACAACATCAAACTAACAATGTGAAAGCAATATACACATACACATACACATACACATCAAGTGCACATAAGCAAGTACAAATACAATTTTCATTCTTCAAGGGTTCATTCACATTGAGTTACATTTAAAAAGTTTATAATAATTAGTTTAGGTCTCAAGTACATGTTTGTGATCATAAAGAAATAAAATATACATCATCTCATAATAAAATACATCAATACAACTAATACAATGAGAACACATCAAATGAATAACATCTACAACACATATCACAAGTTATGCAAGAATATATACAAGTAAATAATATACAATACAATATATCATAGAACCTCAAAATACATGATACATAGATACATCAAATGAATAAAAGTATCCAAAATAAGAACAAGAATGATAAAGGATAAAACTACACCAACAGGAATCCACCATCCACAAATCTTCGGGGGGGGCAAATGGTAAGAAGACACTATCTCCTGACCGCGTGGTCACCTAGTCAAGGTTCCAAATAAGAATGATAAAGGATAAAACTACACCAACAGGAATCCACCATCCACAAATCTTAGGGGGGGTGGGAAATGGTAAGAAGACACTATCTCCTGACCGCGTGGTCACCTAGTCAAGTTTCCATTCCCACTATGCAGGGAAGATAATATACAATCCACACATAGATAATCAAATCATAAAATAATCTTAGACAAGAAATTCTGATGGCAAAAACTACCTCAAGGGTAACACAAACTACTCAAGAAGAAGAGATAGTTAAACTTGAAAGGACACTCAATCCAATACCAACACCACATACCAAGTCAACATACAAATACCAAGTATAAATCGAGTATCAAAAATTAAGAAATAACATCAATGAAAGATATCCATTTCAAGTCAAAAATCACATGTCAAAAGTACAAAAACCAATAAATAACCAACTCATCAATGAAAGTAAATCAGCAACAATAAATACATCCAATCATAAAATACCACCAATAAATAGATGACACTCATTAATAAAAGTCAATAGTCAACAATAAATGACATTTAATCAATGAGTAACAACTCACAATAAATACACCATTAAAAGTAATATCCAACAAGTACACCACTAGAGACAAATATTAAAAAACTATGAAGGAGACTTAGGCTACATACTACGGAGTGTCGTCACATGGTCAAACTACTTGAGTTACCCTGGACTGGTCTCTTACTAGACTTTGGACTCTCAAACGTTGAGTTACCTTGGACTAGTCATTCTGGACTTCGGACCCCCAATGTGACCCATGGAGAACTAGAATATTGTCTTGTGAAGATGAGAAAAACTAATCATACCTCTCACTATGTATCATCTCATTCCCATCCTTAACCTGTACAAGTGCTCAAGGCATGGGCAAGGCAATATCTCTAATTTATCTTTTTAATGTGTGTCTAAATATTTTAAATCACTATGTTATCACTTGTTACACAACTTACAATGAGTTATCTTAGTAGCCACTTTAGGCCCTGACCCCCATTGCCAGCCACTCCCATAGAAATGCACATAGACTACCTTCTCAAATCTCACAAACCACAATTGTGTCCCATATTACAAAAGTAATACTGGTCGAGTTTAGTTCCTCAATAGGCAATCCAAAAAAATTAACATTGGTTCTCAAAATTCAAATTCTAATAAATGCTCAATAGCATAAAGCTAATAAAACATAAATCTCAATTCAAATCATAAAGTATATCATGGCATCAAGTCAAATAATCATAAAAGAATGCCTCTAGTGCACATCCTAACTTTGCCAATTAAACAACCCATAAAGAAAACCATCACAAAAATAAGGATAACAAGACTATAAGAAAACACACAGTTTTCAATAATATGGTTTAATTCCATCATTTTCTCTCATTTAATTTGGGTCATAAGGATAAATTTAGAGCTAAAATAAGAATATGCATGTTTATATAAATTATTATGCTAATATACTTATTTAAGTCAATAAGCATTTAAATGGCAAATCTCTTATGCATATAAAATATCATGTAACATTATCATGTTATTAATTTAAAAAATCTTAAATCATAAATGATTTAATTAATAACATAAATGTATATTATTAGATTAAATATTAATATCAATTTCATTTCTAAAATATTACATTGACTTCTAAAGTCAAATATTAATATTTACTTTTCTTTTAATTCATAATGCAATTAGAGATGCCAATAGTGGCATGTTGTGATGGTTAAGTTGTTTCGTTGTCATCCTTGCCATCCAGGTTCAAATCTCATGGGGATGAGGTCCCCCGTTTGTGGCCTCACTGGTTCATAGCTCCAGGTCAAAGCGTTGGTGGTACCGGTGGGCGTGTCGCGCCAGCGCTACCGGTCACGTTAAAAAGTTTACCAGGCGCATTTATAAAAAAAATAAAAATAATGCAATTAGAGATAACTCAAACTTAAAATTTTAATTTTAATTAAGTTGTCTACAATTTCTCTCATAATATTAAATATTTATAATTAGATGGTTAGATAGTGAACTCCACTATAACTTCACTTAAAATATAACTAAATCACAACTATATATTTATTAATTTGTAACTCCACTTGTATTAATAAATATATAATAAGTTATATCCGACTAAGAGTTTTAAAAATAATTGATATTAAAAACTCACTTATAAGAAAATAAATAGTATTTATTTATTTAATTTTAAAAATAAATAAATAGTATTTATTTATTTAATTTAAAAAATAAATAAATAACATTTTAAAATTTTAAAATTTATGAAATTAATAATTAATCATAACAAAAATAATAAATTTTTAATAAATAAATCTGAAAATTAAATTATTTTTTATAAAATAAAAATAAATATGCAATTAGTATTTTCGCATTCCTTTTATGTCAAATCATGCAACCATAATATACTTAATTTTCTATCTTTAGTATATTTGTTTTTACATGCATGTATATGTTTAGTGACAACATGCTTTCCTCTTAAATAATCTTTTCTTTTCCCAATAAATTTTGCAATTAAATTATTTTAGATGTAAGAATAATATCTATCTTTATTTAGAAATATTTTGATAATTGCATGATTCTAATGACAAATTTAAAGTTGAAACCCTAGCTATTCAATTTGTTGTTTTCTTCAAAAATTTCTATAATCAAATTTTTCTTGTATTAGGAAAGGGTTTTATAAAAATCCAATCTTAATAATTTTCTAAATTTTCTACAATTTTCCTCAGTCAAGTTTTCTTGATTAATAAGTTTTACTTTTTTAAAATCTACAACATTATTCTTTATCCAAAAATCAATAAAATAAATTAATAAGCATTATGCAAGTACCCAGGAAGACATGAAGTAGACAAATCTTTCAATAAAATTCTAAAATAGATTATCAAACTCTAACTCAAAACTATTGAGACAATCTATGAATGCATGCAAATCCAAACCTTCTAAAACTTTCAACAATTCTTTTGATCAAATTCTAAATTTTGCTCCCAAAAACCTGTGAGTTCCTCAAATGAATTGTCAACCCCCTAATAAAGAATCATAACCCTAACTAGGGTTTTTGTTCTTCAATATATCAAAAGTCACTAACTTTATTAAATAATAATTAGTTTAATTATTTAATCCTTTTATGCATAGTTTAAAAAAAATTAATTAAAATTTCTTTTCTTTTCTTTTCCTCCACTTTATTAATTAGTGCAAGCATTATTTAAAGTGTAGTTTATTATTTAAATTAATCATAATAACTACAGCTCAATATTTAAATGCTACTCTAATTTAATTATTATACTAAAATAATATTAAATCTTTAATCTTTAATCTTTTAATTCTTATTTTTTAATGCAACTTCTTAAATTAGACTTTCAAATTAAATCTTTTGAACTAAAGCACATATTTAATTAAATTCCAATTAATTAAATATCATCGTATTTTAATTTTTCTTTAATCAAAATTTCAAAGTAGACTTCCAAATTAAGTCTTTTAAATTAAATCACATATTTAATTAGTTTTTAATTAATTAAATATTCTCGTATTTTAATATTTTCTTTTTAATCAAATAATATTTAATAATTCTCAATATTATTTGATTAACTCAAATATTATGATTAAATCATTCACCAAATGAATCACATAGTCAAATCCCTATAAAACCAACATTACCAAAACTGACTAAATCTCAAAATTAAACAACATGGGCAAATCTAAACTCATGGGTTTAAAAGGGGTGGAAAGTCATATACATGTCCTCCTTCTCAGGACAAGTAATTAGACTATGGTTAGGATTGGATTTAAATATTATATACACATTCTTATCATTGAGTTATTGTGATAGGGCACACTCATCCTGACAACTCAGGAAAGTTGATGTCTGATACCTACAAACTTGTATAAAAGATGAGCAAGTACATGTGCATAAATACCTAAGCTAAACATACAATGGTAGAGAGTTGTATAATGTGTAGATCCTGACAAATACGTGACTACAACCCCCTCCCTCAATCATATCAAGCACATCAAACATAAATGCAAAACAAACACACACACCATACACATGCAAGTATGGGGTAAGTATAATAGTAAATCCTAAATATAAATAACATCATATTCTAATATGAATATCTTATCATCGTAAGGACATAAAAAACATCTTTCTAAGACACACCATATGGCATCGTCATAAAAGTAATTTTATTAACTAACTAAGAACAATTAAAGCATCATCACTACAAGTAGGAAATTGTTACAATCTGATATAATCAATTACTCAACATATTAAAGTATTGCATTTTAAATATCAAATAAGGGCTAACAGATCTATAGAAGAGAATATATAGAACTTTAACAACTAAGTCTACAATGATAGCAAATAAGGGGTATTACATGTGTAATATTATGAATGAGGGTAAAGCCCGAGAGAGAGAGAGAGAGAGAGAGAGAGAGAGAGAGAGAGAGAGAGAGAGAGAGATCATTATAATTACATTGAAGTGATGTGTAGAAGATAAATAGAATAATGAGAGAGAGCATCTCTTTTATAGAGATGAGAAAGGAGTTGCATGTGTAACTCACATTTCTATGAATGTGACGATTCATAATAAGTGTGTGCAAAGTGTCAAGATTCTTTTAAGGAGGATGAAGTAATTTTGTTATAAAAGAAATTACAAAAATGAGTCATCCTCACACATGGATAAGAGGGCAAGTAAATGACATGTCCTCACATGTGGACTAGAGGACAAAATACATGAGGGGTACCTTGGTTTATCCCAAATTAAATAAATACAACCAAGGAAAGATTACTAATTCTAACATATAGAATGTTGAGAGCTTTGAAAGTACTCGATAGGGTGTCCAAAGAAGGTTCTTTATTCCAATCATTCTAAACCCTTGAATTGCCTCCATGAAATATGAAGAATGACAATTTAGCTCCAATATTTGGCACCAACTATGGAAGATAAAAATTACATCAAATGCAATAAATGTCAAAATATCACAATACATATGTTACCTCTTCCAATTCCCCACTTGAGGAATCCCAAATGCCACTCATTGTCTTCTTCCCATGATGTTATTTATCACATTCTAGATGTTCACATTGAAAAATATAATATTAAATAATTGTGTTCACAACCCACCTCTATTGTTGCTAATGATACTCATCACTACTTATGAATGAATTACAAACTATAGTGAGAATCAACAAATACCCTTTAGAATGAAAGGGGAGAAACATATAATGAAAGACTTTTTTTGGGGGGCTTGGCTACCAACTCTTTCAAATTCTACTTTGCCTCTAAAGGTGTTGACACAAGAAGGTACCATGACCAACTTCTACAAAACATCCCCAAAGTGGTTACCACTAAAGACAATCAACACCTTCTCGAAAGGGTTTCAGATGAAGAAGTCAAGACAACTGTGTTCTCCATAAATGCTTACAAAGCCCCAAGCCCATATATTCCTCCCAACCTTCTACCAAGAATTCTGGGACATTGTGAGAGAGGATGTGTCTAGAGCAACTAGGGACTTCTTTAGAACTAGTAACATGTTATGGCAACACAATAAAACCTTTATTATGTTGATCCCTAAACATTGTACCCATGCTAACATTAATAATTATAGCCCTATAAGACTATGTACTACATTCTATAAAATTCTCTCCAAAGTGTTGGTGAATAGGATCAAGAACATCTTGGATAAACTTATTAGTACCAATCATAAGGGATTTTTCCCAAGAAGGAAAATTTTGGACACTGCCATTTCAACTCATGAAGTCATCCACTCTATGGACAAAAGAAGGAATACAGATATGGCTCTAAAACTTGATATTTCAAAATCTTATGATAATTTTAATTGGTGGTTTTTTTAGAATACTCTTTCTTGCTTTGGTTTCAATAACAAAGTTGTCAATTTAATCAAGAATGTTTTGAAACTTTAAATTACTCTATTATTGTCAATGGCACTCTAGAGGAGTTCTTTGGTCCCAGTAAAGGCCTCAGACAGGGGGACCTCCTCTCTCCATATCTATGTATAGTGATTGTTGAGGTCTTTGGAAGGAAAATGCAATGTCTGGTGGATAATCAAAAAGTCAAAGGCACCAGGCCAACATCAACCCTCTCCCCTTCTATTATCCAATAGTTTGTGGACAACACCTTTTGCTTTGGTGAATCCTCAGTTGTGTAAGCCAGAGAATGAAAATGTATGTTGGATCATTACGTGGATGCTTCAAGCCAAGCAAGATTATCAAAGAAAGATTAATATAGACCATGGTATTCAAAGAAAGATTATCCAGATCTTGGGCTGCCAACCTCCTTTCTACCTGCCTTGGCCTCTCTTTCACAGTCAAGGATGTTAACTCTAGTTTATGGGACTCTATCCTGGAGATAACTCAAAAGAAACTCACAGGGTGGAAGGGAAAACTCCTAAGTCATGCGAATAAACTCTAGGTCCTAAAATCTACTCTCCAAGGTATACTAGTCTACTTCATGTCCATCTTCAAAATCTTGGGCTGATGGCTGATAAACTAGAAAAGATACAACACAACTTCCAATGGTCTCGAACAGGAGGAAAAAAAATCTCTCCCTTATTAATTGGGACATGATCTGTTCCCCCAAAAAATTTGGAGGCTTGGGCTTAAGAAAAATTAGAAACATCGATAGAGTTCTCAATTGTAAAATGACTTGGATGCTAATGTTGGAAAAGGAGGATTGGTGCAACATTATGCATTCTAAGTACTTGTAGGGTGGAAGTTTTAAGAGTAAGTTTAAGGATAGTAATCTTCCCTAAGGTTCCAAAATCTAGAACAACATTACCAAATGTAAAAGCTCTCTTATAGAAAGTTCTAATGTGGCAGCTTATAAATGGTCAGAAAAATAAATTCTGGAAGGATAACTAGAACAACTTGATTCATTTGAATATTGCTAAGAATCATAACTTGAGTACCATGTTAACGCAAAGATTGGGGGATAAAGTAGAGGGGTGCATTATTAATAGAAGGTGGATCAATTTGGTCCAAGTGATCAATAATCAAGGGTTGCATGTCTTTGCCCAAGATTTGGCTAAGCAGTTAAAGCACACTAGGATCCTGCAAACTAACATGGAGGAGATAATTATTTGGGGCCCTATGTCTTCACAATTGGCGTATGACATCACTCTTGCCCCCTCTACTACTAGCCTTGAATGAAGCAAAATTTCGGACAAGCACCTCACCCCCCAAAATAAATTTCTTTTGGTGGACTCTTCTGCATGGGAAGGTTCTCACCCAAGACAACCTTATTAAGAGGGGCTTTAGTTTAGCCAATAAATGTGATTTATGTAAAAAAGAGCAGAATACCATCAACCACATCTTTATTCACAATCAGGTGGCTACTACTATCTAGCAACAAGTTCTCAATAAATTGAGGATCAATTGGACTATGGATGTGGATCTCAAGAAATTTGTTTACTGGACCTGTTTCTCTAATCACCTTCTTATTACTATGCTCTGGAAGTTAATCCCCTTGCATGTCTACTAGTGTATCTGGAAGGAACGAAATAACATGATATTTTGGGAGGAGGAAAATACCCCTCAAGTTGCTTTCAACCTAGCTCTTAGAATGCTTCTTAAAAATGTAAATGCTAGTTATTGGAAAAGCCTGGATTCACCCCCCTCCTTGGTCAAAATATAAATTGCAAGGGAATGGAACCTCCTGTAAGGATTCAATAGAATTGATGCTTCAAAGAAATTGGCCTGAGCAAAGACCAAGTGGGCTACACCATTGGTTGGGTGGTACAAACTTAACTTTGATGGGGTTGTTATAGGAGACAACCAGGTGAGAGGTGGAATTTTAAAGGACTGTAAAGGTAAATGTCTGACTGCATACATGGGACCTCTTAGAGAGCGCACGGTTAACCAAGTTGAGGGAATGTCGCTCCTCTAGGGCCGTAATATTGCTCTAGCCTTAGGAATTACTAATATTGAAATAGAGGGCAATTCTAAAGTTATTATACAAGCCATTCACATAAAGACTAGTGATGGGTGGAGGGTTGGTACTATCTTGGATGATACCAATGCCTAAATGCAAAGATTTTAGAACCACAAATATGGTCACATATATAAAGAGAGAAATGGGGTTGCGGACTTAATGGCTATCACCAAGCTACAAATGAAGGGGTTAAGGTGCTGGAGGGATGAAAATATGCTTCTACATGAGATAAGGAACCTTATAATGAGGGGGGAATGTATGGGTATAGACAACCATACATAACACCATCAATCGGTACACATGGCAGCACTGTAAGGGAAACAATGGCTACCCTTTGTCTAGTAGGATTTTCTTACAACTCTAAAAAGACACTTAGCATGCTACAATTATGAGTCAAAAAGGCAACTTTGGGCTTTTTAAAAATATTTATAGGCACAAACTTTTAATGATATCAGATCACTATGGTGAGATCTTGGTAATTTTAAGTATTTACTTCCCTAACATTTCCTTAAATTATAAAGTCAAGTGGTATACTGATTATTTATAAGCTATTAAGGGTTTGCACAAGTACAATCAAATGGACGGCTTATTTATCGATTGTTCCTATCACTATCATCATGACATTTAAAAGAAAGGTTATGACCACATTCAAAAAGGATTTTTGAAACTCATTTGTGTTATTTTTCAAAAAAATCAATTTCAACATTTCTTAAAACTCTTCAAGCTAGAAAGTATGGGTGGCAATAAGCTTTGCATTGACCCTAATAGGATTGACAGTGCCTTTAGGAATAATATGAAGGTCATGTTTGTGGGTCAGGAAGGGGGGTTGTAACAATTCATGGAATCATGTATGGTGGGCACTATGAGAACATTTTGAAGCAGTTTATTTTGTCATGGAATAAAAAGAAGGTTATGGTGGGAGGCCTAAGGTTCAATGTCAATGAAGAGGTCATTTCAAAAGCCACGAGCCTAGCCATGAAGGGGAGGAAATGGAAAAAGAAAAGGAAGACTTATAACTATGATGTCATTAACCAATTCTTCAATCCCTCAGAGGAACTGATAAAAAAGCAAGGTGGGTTCAAAAAAGAAGATATGTCAGGTGTTTGGAAAGATATTTTCCACATTATTATGAAGTAATCCACTCTTGAAGGTAAGTTTAATGTCTACTACTTCTACCATTTGCCTTTTCTAAAACATTTATGTCATAGAGCCTTAATTTCCATTTCACTTAACCTACTTCATTCCATCGAGTGCAACATAGAGGCTAACAAAAAAAAAGGATAATGTCATTTTGCATCAAGGATTACTGTTCAGGCTTTATAACTTTCTCTGTGTGCTCTACCTGTCGATTAGGGAACCCATTATCTCTCGCACGACCACCCCCCCAGGCCCCTTGATACTAGCCCTTCCTAGATTGGCAAGAAAAGGCCTAAAATGGTATCTCTCCACTTGAAAAAACATCTAGTGAGCTCACCAAAAAAAATCAAGCGTGAGGTTTATATTGTTAAGTCAAATGATGTTATTGAAACCCCTAGAGCTTGTAGCTTTAACCACCTTTCCAAAGAGAAGTGTAAATGAGCCTTGAAAAATGTTGGTGGGTCAGATTCTAGTAGTTTTGTAGCTAATTCTATTGAGGATATTTTTGGTCATTCCTCTACTAAATTATTTGAATCCCTCCTCCCTCTAATGTCAACAGTACCCCTATTCACTCCCCCTAGGAGACCCAAAGTAAAAACCCTATCCCAAATCATGCTCCCAACCCATTTTTTGTGCAAGTCTTGGAGTAGGCTAGGGAGGCTAGTGGTTCAAGTGTTGGTGGAATGCTAGGCAAAATGGAGGACAAAATTGACAAGCAGGACTCAAAGATTTAGGAACCAAGAAGGGAGGTCAACAACTTCAATAGTCATCTTGAGGACTCCAATAAATTTTCTATTAAAGTTATGCATGCTTGTTTGGTAACCCTTTGTGCCCTACACGAGAAGTTTACCAGGACTAAGTTGAAGCCTGATGATTACAAGGATGTCTTCTAGTTCCTCAAGGAAGAGTGAACCTCCACACTGTTGTCTAAGCAGTTGGAAAAATTTTAGTTTTTAGTTTTATAGGTTTTCCTAGTTTTTTGTTCAGCTTGGATGGCTTTAGAACTTTTATCCACCCTACGTGGCATAGATACTCTGTTATTATTTTTTTATTGCATGACATTACCAATACCTTGATACTCTGAACTTTATGTTTTTGGTTTTTGATAGAGGCAAGCTATATGTTGTTATTTATGTGTGAAAGTTGCTAGTGCTATTAATATGCTAGTTTTTTTATATGGGTCAACACCCTTTTGTTGGTTTAATGATTAAAAGATATTCCAAATTATTTCCCAAGACACCCTAAGTGCAACTCATCACCACTTATGAAAGTATTACAAACAATAGTGAGAATAAAAATTACAAATTATTTTGATAATACACCCTAAGTGCATTATGACACTTTCAAAGGATGTGAGACCCATCTCATAATATTTACAAGATAGATGGCACCTTAACTATCTCTCTAAGCCCTATTTGACCTTTGTTGCACTTGAATGACAACATGACATGTGGATATCTACATAATGGGTTAGCATCCTTCAATTTTGTAATTTGTTTGCTTGTAGCAAAGTCCAATGACCAATTTGCATTCCATGCCTCCTCATCTTCCCTTTCATTGAGTATATTTTCAATATTCTAAGAAATCATCTCTCATTCTTATGCTCTTTAGCACTTTATATTATTATGCACTCTTGAGCATTTGGAGAACTTCTCATCCCAAATAGAATTTTCTATGAGATTACTCAATTGTAGAGGATGTGCTTTTTTGCCATTTTTGTTGTTGCAAGTGAAATTGTTCAAGATTTCACTTTATTTCTATTCATATTATCATTGCACTTGTACATTTTATGTTTAGTTACTTTTTTAAGTGTTTAAAGAGCTCCACCTCCTTTCATTTTAACTAATATGCCCTAATGTGTTTAGTAGTCCAAGGAATTTTAGGACAAGTATATTGTGACACCAAAAAGGGAAAGAAACATTAGCAACAACATTGTGTATTCATAAGCATAGGCTCTAGAACTTTAAATCATTACCGAAATGGTCACAAAACAATGCATAGGTCATAACCTCTTTCAAACAATTAGATAAACACATGATGATGCACAAACCCTTGTCTATGTACTATTTATCTCAGCAACGTGTCACAATTTAAAATTGTGAATAAAAAGCACTCACTAATTTTTGTTTACTTATAAATTTGTTATGATTTGACTACTAACCACATCAAATAGCTCAAACTAATAACTATACAATCCAAAACAATGGGAGGAAAACTAAAAAATTATAGACAACAAATATTTAATTTTCTTCAAAACCAAGAAAATCTATCCCTAATTGCACCATTCTAACCTATTTTTACTAATTACATTTCCCTTCAGAAACTAAGGCAATCGAGCTCCTCTAACCTTCCAGCTCTTTCCCTCCCTTCCCCCAATACAATTTTTTTCATTTAAGCTATGTCCTTTTCACCTTCCATTATTGTTTGTCTAACATTTGTTAATCAAAGATTTTTTTTTCCCTCTAGCCCACCTCCTCCATGCTAGATCTTGTTGGTATGAATAGTCATTGCCATACTTATTATGATATCACCTTTTTGAAATCGACCTATTTACCTAGCTTGAGTTTGTTGAAGTTGATAAAAGATCAACCCCATAGCTCCCAAGATTCATCTGCATGCAAACACCTATCACAAAAAGAGAGAAGCAAAAGGCTATGGAGGTTGAAATTCCCAAATCCATAGATAAGACATTCTGGATGAGCAAAAAGATAAAATTGCTATTATCAAAAGTGAATTAAATTACAAAAAGGTCAATCCTTATAAAAGGAGATCAAAACCCTAACATGTAAAACCTAGGTTGCATGATAATAATTAATAAAATAATTAATTATTATATGCCTAAACTTTAGCTTAAGTAAACTAGAGATAATAAGTGACTTAATAATTAAATCAAAATGATTTAATTAATAAGGCAATATCTTATTACTCTAACAACCCCCTCCCCCCCCTTAAGATAAACCCAGGGAGTAGCTAAAAACCTAGAAACTACTGCTAAAAGAAAATTTGGGTCCCAACAACAAGGCTTGATGAGGTACCCTAGCACAACCAAATCTCTATAAAGAGGAGAATTAGAGAAAACCACATGGGAAAAGCCCTATGCAAAAAAGAGATAGAACTAAAATGTTTCAGAAGATAGGAACAAAAGGATGATCATGAAGAACACCACTAAAGTGTGAAGCTGCAAACACTATCAAATTGTTGATTTGAAGAACCTCCACTGTATGGAACATGACTAGGTAGAGAAGACTAAGTTTGAAGAACTGATCAATCAAATATGGAAAGTATCTTCATGGCCTCCAAAATTAGGAATGAAAGAATGTCTATATGGTAAATGATCTATCTCGGTGAAATGCATAGGTATCCAGCCACTACAATCACCTAGTACATAGGATCAAATACCAAATACATAGCACACTCCATCAAACCAAGAAAGAAATAGAACCAAGATAACCCCCTATAATGTTGAGAGGTAAGAGATGTAACAAAGAAACTGAATGCAATATCTCTTGCAAAAAGAACTAGGAACATCGAGAGTGCAAAGAAGTACAAGCACTTATAATGGCACGTGTCATCGACACATCATGAGGCTAATGTTGTGGAAGGAACACTCACTTGACAAAGGAAGATTGCAAATATGGCCAACATGAAACCCCCCAAGGTATAATGTAGTGTGAGTACAACAAAACACAAAGATGTGCAAGATCCCAAAATGCAATAGAGTGGCACTTTATCTCAATCTATTTGCAAAAATTCTACAAAAGAATGTCAACAAAGATCAAAAGAGAGATAAGACTGATACAATAGATATTATAACCCATGAAAAATCATTTGAAACAAAAAAATCAATCCCCAGACCTGACACAACCAAGATATCCATTAGAATGCACAAAAACAAAAAACTGAATGGGATGTGCCTAGAGTAGAATCTAGAAAATAAAATGTCTCAAAATGTCTCCTAGAGTGCAAATTAGAACCTCTGACTTTGACTACATAAAACGGCAACCAAACAACATCAAAGGTTCAAATAAACTACACCATCACAATGGGCTCGAAATCAACTTTTTGGCACTTCTTTTAGATAAAAAACAAAGTTTGGATGAGCAAGCTATGGCCAAAAAACCACATGTAAGTCAAAGAAGTGTTGGAAGGGTGAAATAAGTTTTTTTATTGCCTCGAGATTTGTGCCAAAATGTCTTCAAAAGTGTGCCCACTAGTACCAAAAATTTTCTCGAGAAGTGTGTTAGTTTCGTACCAAAATTGGCTTGATTTGCGTGCCCAAAAAATTTTGATTTGCATTACCAAAAAATCTTGATTTGCATGCCAAAAAACCTTGATTTTTGTTCCAAAAATCACAAAATTGTTGCCTCGAGAAATGTGCAAAATTCTCAATTTGCTTGTCAAAATTCAAAAAATTGTTGTAGGAAACATGCCAAAAATCTAAAAATCAATACCTCGAAAAATGTGCCAAAAAAAGAAGCAATATTATTTAGCCTCAAATTTCAACTACGTCCAAATCGAACAAATTTGACATGAAAATAGGGGTTTTAGGGTGCTCTAAGCTCAACGGTGATGTCCATTTGGGCTCAAACGTGACCCAAAAATCAGTGATCCCCTAGATTCAATACAAAATAAGTCTGAAAAATGAAATCATCTGAATGAAAGAAAAATATAGATCTGAAAGCGAAGCTAGACCTCTCATAAACATAATAGGGGCATGAAGATCTAGAGTGCTGATAGCATGTTGGAGTTGAAGAAAGATCAAACCCATAGCTCCCAAGATTCACCTACATGCAAACACCTGTCACAGAAAGAGAGAAGCAAAAGGCTATGGAGGCTGAAACTCTCAGATCCATAGATGAGACATTATTGATGAGCAAAAAGATAAGATTGCTATTATCAATAGTGAATTAAATTACAAAGAAATCAATACTTATAAAAAGAGATCAAAACCCTAACAGGGAAAACTTAGGTTGCATGATAATAATTAATAAAATAATTAATTATTATATGCCTAAAGTTTAGCTTAAGTAAACGAGAGATAATAAGTGACTCAATAATTAAATCAAAATGATTTAATTAACAAGGCAATATCTTATTACTCTAACAGAGTTTACTTGGTACTTTTAACTCATCTCGTACGATTAAGACATGTTCTCATCAGTTGAGACACATGTTGCATTCCTACTTGTCACTTGCTGACATGCGTACACACTTTTGGAGTAGCTAGTTGTTTACTCTTCCTTCTAACCTCCTCATTCATGCCTATATATACAAGGTTAATCTTTGTATTACATACTCTTCACTTTATATGAATAGAATATTATTTCACTTGTCAAAAATGCCAATTTATACTATGAAAGTTTGCAAATTCTAAAATCCTTGTTAGAAAGTAAAATCTCTGTTTATTTTAAAAGATAGAAATTCTTCCTTGAATCCCTCAACTAGACGACATCCTAAATATATCTCTTCACTTTCATTAAAACAACCTATAATCTTCCTCGAGAAGCAAAGCTACACAAATGTAACAAAAGAGTTAAACCTTGAGCATAACAAGCAAAGATATGTTCCAAGACTATAAGATATGGAAGACCCAAAAGACAATCACCAAATGAGGCAAAGTTTAGGATGACTTCAAATTTAATGAGGAAGGATATAACAACAATATGTTTGAAGTCAAAAAGTAGATGAATGCAAATTGGTCAATAATATGATGTGATTGAATTCAATAAGTTCATGTAATACTAGTGTAGGTTTGAGATTTAAGGTAAGATACATTAACGAGGAAGCTATCAATCGTGACTTAAGCATTGCCAAAATACAAATAAGGAATCATAATGCATGATTTTGATTAAGGGAAAATAGATTTTGAAGAGTCCCAAAATCCTTTATAGAATAGATTTTGTAGGCATTTTGCAACCCAAAACTAAAAATATTCAATGAAGCATACATGGAAAAACAAAAGATAGGGTCAAGAAGATAGGGCCAAAACGAGCCCTACCAACCAAAAGGACTACAACAAAGCATAAAACCAAGAACAACATACAGTCATAACAATGGAGAGAAATTTACATCTTATTATCAGATTAACACACCGGTTATGGATCTAGACTGGTCATCATATGGGCAGAGAGGACCAGATCTGTCACTTGTGCTCCTTGTCTAAGGTTGAGACTAAGACCTATTTCATCTTCTAATGCTTGACCTACTACGATATCAGAGGGAGATTTTATTGTCTATTCAGAGAGCGTAGTTCCCTCATGGCTTTCTTTGCGTACACGGATCGGAGGTGTCTAGCGCTCTATCTCAGGGAGACGATGCAGTTTTGGGACCACACTTTACAACGCTTGACCCCCCAAATGACCTTGGATCAGCTCCTCATCACAACCTTCTCCCTCTTATCTCTGACACAGGCAGTGAAGTGGACCTCCAATACCCCCATGGCTAGCCAATAAAAATCAATGAGACCCCATACTAGGTTTACTCTTACTCTTCAACAACACCACTCCCGCAACTCACAATGATGGACCAGAGTTCTTTCCTGCCCAAAACCATCTTGTTCGATGTTGGATTTCTTTCAGTGGAGGAAGGATCCCTAGTTCTTACCCCTTTGTTGGCTCCTTTGTTGCTTTGTTCTTTTGTTTCTCGCTTGCTCTTTCCCAGATATCATCTAGTGTCTTGTTTTCCACTACTTCTTTGGTTGTATGCTCTCAGTCACTTAGACCCTTGGTGATCTTTTGTTGGACATTAATAGGTTTATCTTATCTTATCTTATCTTATCTTATGAAAACAAAAGGTCATGTCAAACTTGACTTAAAGTAATTTTTAAAAAAAATTTGTTTTAGTCGTGATCCACCCTCTTGGTTTCCAAAACCACAGATTGGAAATCCAAGAGCTTGCCAATTCTTCAACTGGATTCCATAATTAGTTCTGGCCAGTGAACATGATTACTTCCCTTGCACTTCAAGCTTTGCCACACCTAGGTGCCTAGGTGAGTAAACCTTCACTTCAAACCCCTATCACCTAGTTCCAAGTTTTCTATAGCGAACTTGATGAATATTATTTCTTTAGGTTGACAAAATTCTTTTGAATAATATAAATGCTTTGATATGATGTAATGATTGGGCCAATGTTTGTAGGAAAGAAATACAGAGATTGTTGACTTCAACTATAAATCCAATCATTTGACTTCAGTGACTAAAAAATGAATGCCTTAGTTTATTTAGACAATAGAGTCAACTACAATGAAGATTATTATGTACAACTCTATGAGACAATAATTCATCAAAATATCATCAATTATTCCTATGCTAGTCCAAGAGGGTTTTAACTTCTGCGGTGGAAGTTCAATTAGACAAGAATAGTTATTTCACAATGTCCCTATAATCTCTTTGCCTTTTAAATAAACAAAGACCAAAAAGATTTTTATTTATTATTAAAATATAATATTTGAAATTTACATTAAAATCATACTTTAATATGTCATCATTCTCCTTACAAATGAATACCTCTCTTTTCTCTTCTCCCGGTATGTCTTCTAGTTTTTTATGACTGGTTGTGTCTTTCAAATCATATGTTTACATATTTATATCTTAAAAATCAAGAGTAGTGTCCATGTGACTTTTCTAAAACACTTTTTATTTTAATTATCCTCTTGTTTTCTGGGTTTAATCATTTTATGTATTAAACCTTATCGAGCTTATTAAATATAATGATCCATATTATTTACATGATTGGAGGCAAGATTACTTATGGAATCCTTGAGTTCTATATTTAGATTTAGTTCAACCAATCAGCTTTAAGTATGAATTTTTTATAATGTATATTTTTGCTATAGTTTGGAAATTCTTATATATTATAAAAAAAAAAAAAAAAAAAAAATTACTATATTTTTATTGGTCAAGCAATGATAAGTATTTATATAATGTGTGATTCCTTCCAGAAATGAAATGAAATGTGCATAGGTGCCCTTAACAACATTTTGATATAGATTGCAAGCCCCTAACTAGTGCAATAGATATCTCACGTGCTTTCCAATTCAAGCCCCTCTGCACACCCGCTTTCTTAAAAATTGAGCAGGTGCGACTAAGATTTTTTAGGATTATTTAAAGGTAAGCAGTCCCATGAATTTTATATTGAATCCTCTTTAAAAAAAAATCAACTCCTAAAATAAAGTTATCTAGTTGTCTTATAAATTTTAAACATAAAGATATTTCATTTTGGTGGGAAGTTGAAGAGTTTTTTGACAAATGGCAAAATCTTTCCCTAAGTTGGTGGGTTATTTCCAGCCCCGACTCATTTTCACCCCTTTCAATTAGGAGAGTTAAAAAGTTAGGGCTCCTATTTTATAGGAAAAAGATTCCAAATAAACCTTCAGCCCCCTTAAAAAGTTATCATGAGATCACCAACGCCACAAAAATAGAACCTAAGCCCCTCTTATGGAACCCCTACCTTAATCTTCCGATACACAAATATACAACAACAACAAAAAGCAGGAGAACAAGAGGGAGGACAAGAGGAATGATGGGATTAAGATAAGATAAATTTATTAATGTCCAACAGGAGACCAACGAGGGTCTAAGGGACTAGAAGCAGTACAAAGGACAAACGCCAATAGGGGGAGCAATAAACGATGTTTGCAAAAAGAACGTGAAAGCAAAACAACAAAAGAACCAAGAAAAGGAATAACAACAACTAAGAACTCCTCACAGGCAAGAAGTAGTCCATAATGGAAATGTGGGCATTAGAGCAATCAAGTACTCTGGAAAGTCATCTTTGAGGTCTACTATAGGGACGTTGACGAGTGTGATCTTTGCAGGGTCTCACAAATCTAGTGTGAACCGAGATAGTGTAGGGAGGCCACTTCAATCGTTGAGCAAGGACTATAGGACTGAACAAAGAGGTAATGAGATGTGTAAGGGTCGATGTTGAGCAAAGCTGAAACTATATAGTGTGCTCGTGAAGCTGCATGGTCTCTTGAAGGTAGAGTGCAAGACAATGTTGGGTCAATATATCTAAAGAATGAGGGAAGAGACTGACACTCTTTGAACAAAAAGTAGAATCTCCCTCATATCTCATAGTAAATGGGACAACGAAAAATAAAGTGAGACTCGGTCTCAACCTCCTAAGGTGACAGATCTTGTCCTCCTTGTTGATATGGTGATCAGTCTAAATACGTAGCCAGTGAGATCCCACTCTAAAAGATCCCAAGGAGATGCGAAGAGTGTGAGTCCAACAACGAGTGAGGTACCAGGGGCATAAGATGATCCCGTCCTAGATATCAAGGAAGTGCTCCGCATAAAAGGCTATACACAAACGAAGCCCACCTAGGGGATTCCTCTAGGTCATGATAACATATTGTCTATAGATGTCAAGTCTAACATGCTCATTCAACTCCGTTGAGATGGAAGAAGATGGGCTGGAGCATCCAAAGAAAACTAAAAGGGGGGAAGACAATCCAAACTAATACCAATCGAGCCCAAGAGGGCAGAGACCTAGGTGTACCAGCAACGAAACCTGTGGCTAGAGTCCAAACCCACAACCTCCATAGAGGAACAATAAGCCAAGTAGGAATATCTGTGATGACTATCGAAGGAATCAGTGAAGCTCTGAAGTTGGTGAAGAAGCCAAACTAAATCAAAGATGGTCCCCAATTCGAAAGGGTGAGCACACTTTGCCAGAACGATGTTGTGCGGTGTGGACCAATGACATCTAATAATGCACCGAAGGAAAAGAGTTTGGACTCTCTCAATAGAGGCCCAGTCAAACTCCAAGAGGGAGGCACCCCAAACAATAGAGTCGTAAAGGACAGTTGGCTTGACCAGGGAGTCAAGAAGGGACATCTTAGTCGTGGTGTCCTAGAAGATCATAACGCGAGTCTTTCCTAGATTTACAACTAGCTCACGTGAGTCGCAGAAAGAGGCCAAGCCATCAAAGAGCCATTGAAGACCATCGAGGGAAGATGCTAGGAGAATCACATCATCAGTAAATAGGAGAATAGAGATCAACACCTGATGTAAGTAACAACCATCACCAAGGAGTGAGCAATCATGGAGAAATGCCTGAACTCATTGATGTAGATGCCAAAGAGAGTGGGGGAGAGAGGGCAGCCCTGTTTCACCCCGATAGTGCTCCGGATAGGGATAGAGAATCCCTGTGGAGTCCTAAATCTGCCCACAACATACTCGTATAACCTCATAATATTTGTAAGGAGAATGTCTAAGATCCTGATGTCCCTAAGACGTTGAAAGAGAGTCGCCCGAGGAATAGAGTTGAAGGCTTTGCGAAAGTCAACAAAACATTAGTAAACTTTCGTTGAGCGATCGCGAGCCTCCTTAGTGATGGCCCGTAAGGTCAAAATGTGATCAGTGGTCTGAAAATCTATACGAAGCCCAACTTGACCTCTAGCCTGGCAATGTCGTTGATCGAGCTCTCTAGACTGGATACCGTTTAGCATAGTCACATAGAGTTTGGTGAAGGTATGCCCAACTATGATGGTCTTGTAGTTCCCGAGGTTGGAAGTTGGCCTAGATTTATGGATCAGATAGATAATATGTCATGACCAAGAGTCGAGAAAGCCGACACAAACCACCTGATTAAAGAGCACTGTAAGAAAGGGGCCTAGGACAAAGATACCCAACTTGAAGAATTTAGCTTGGAATCCTTCCTCATATGGAGTTCTACTAGTGTTCATAACTCTAACTGCCTCACAAATGTGGGAAAAGGAGAAAAGGTGACAACGGGTGGAGGAGAGGATGAGATGGAGAAGGGATTGGCCAAGAATATCATAGAGGGTGGAGGTGTGGACATGGTGCACCAAAAGAGCTTTGGAGACTAGAAGAATGTGGCACAAAGAGATCTACATTGTAGCAAAGTGAACTTTGTTTCTTATAGTGAAGAAAGCAGTGGTAGTCGAGCCTCAACTAAGAGGAAAAGGAGGAAGAAGTGAGTGGAGCAGAGCGAAGCAAGTGGTGAAAGGATTTGCAATCCTCATCGAACCACTGGTTCATGGGGCAAGACCTACAAGTGGGGCGAGGGGTGAGCGAGGAGGTGCAGTGGAGAATGAAGAGAAGGGCAAACTCCCACAAGGCGAACGCAAGTGATTGGAACATGGAGGTGACATCCTCAGAGTTCGAGAAGGGGTCCTAGGGGAGAAGTCGTCTGAGGTGATGGATGAAGAGCTCCATGTTGCAATCGGTGAAGTGAAAAGAAGTGTGAGCATGGGGGGGGGGGGGGGAAGGCCGCTAGAAGATAAGGGGCAAGAAGAAGCAGATAAGCAAGGGGGAGCAGGTGTTAGGGGTCCCCGAAAGGTGATGCTAAGGAGGGCATGGTCAGCGAAAGGAAGGCAAGAGATGGTAAAGTGGCAAATGACGGGGATGAAGGAGGCCATAGAGAAAACATAGTCCACAATGCTAGCACCACCACCATGTGGCCAACAAGTGAAGATTTCGGAGCTAGGAAAGTAAGAAAGCCCATTCAAAATTACTAAGTTAGATGATTTAAAAGCTGTAGTAAATTTCGACCATACCTAATGATCCTCGAAGAGCCAATGCAAACCCATAGAACCAAGATTAGAAGCAATCGTACACATGGGATCAGCCCTACGATCATGGAGGAGAGGCTATAGGTCTCTACTCTATGCGTTAAAGTCTCCCAAAATGATGATGTACCCCATGGTAGAGAATATGGTAATGTGCTCGAGAAGGTCCTCGTAGGGGTCCCCACCCTCAGTGTTGTGAACTGCATAGTACGAAGATGGTGGCGGGAAGTAGCAGACAGTGATATAGGTATCTCTATAGAGCGAGGTCCCTCGATAAATGCGAATCCACATGAACCTGGCATGGTTGTCGAAGTGAACCAAGGAAATAGTACTAAAAAGGTGGTCTCGAATAAGACAGGCAACCCCACCAGAACACCGAACCTCGTCTCTAAAAGAGGAGAGCCATTGATAGCCAGAACTACTAGGAAGAGGATGCATGGGGTTCTCATGTGTCTCTGTAATAAAAAGGTCGGCAAAACCAATAGCGTTGTTAAGTAAGCCAAGCATAGACCAAAGAATCCCATTACCGTTCCAACAGTTGAGGCACAAAGAGCCTGTGCTCAATTGCCGTTGAGCCCGTCATTTGGCCTTAGAGGCCACCCTCAAAACCCAACCAAAGAGCATGTGCTCAATTGTCGTTGAGCCCATCATTTGGCCTTAGAGGCCACCCTCAAAACTCAGCCAATAGGAAAGTTGTCGCAGATTATTGCTTTAAGATTTTTGATGACTGCATATTTACCCTCTTGTTTGGCTGCCACAACAAGGGCACGAGCTTGCTTGAGTTCTGCCACCTATGATCGAGTGAGGTTCTCATCTAGTTAGATCTTAGGGGAAAGCGAGAATAAATTTCTCTTTACCCTGAGAGCCCGCAACCTATCACAAAGGAAGATGAACTATATAAAGAGAGTGCCATATGAGCCTAACCAACACCTGTACTCAAAAGCGACGTTTGAAATGTCTAGCTAATCCTGAGGAAAGAGTTCCCAGCAGTCAAGGGATCATCAATGGAGGAGAGACCACGAACTCATATGTTTAGTTCACGGGTCCGCCTAACCCGCTCATCATCCATCTTCCCTTGTACTAACTTCTCAATGCCTAAAAGGGGAGCCTCAGCCGCAAAACTGCATAAAGAAGCCCAAGACTTCACCTTCAATTCAATCTCCATTAATAGTGAATTATGCCTATCCACGATCTCCAATTGTTTCTCTTTGATAGTGTCCAACTCCCTGAGCTGCATAGTAGTGTAATGATCCCATCTTTTGGCCTTCACGTTCTTTTAGTAGTTGACCAAGTGTGTGTGTGTTAGCCTTGTTCTACATGGTCCCGAGGGCTAACGAAGGGTTTAATGGGATCCTGGAGTGTTTTGGCCTAGTCATTTCCAATTTGGGCCAAAACGAAGTTGATTTACTCAGTTTCAAGCATACTTACTATTTTTAGTAAGTCGGCAGGACATAGTGTAGGTCAATTTTGGTGATTGGATTCGATACTCCTCGGTGAGAGCTTTCCGATGAGCTATCACTCGCATTATTCGGAGTCCGATTGCTAATACATTTTAATGCCCAAAGTTTTATTAAAGTAACGTCTAATTTAATTGTAAAATATTAAAGTGTTACTTTAATATTTATTTTATGGTGATGTGTACCCAAGGGAGACATAAGGGGTATTTTAATATATGTTTTATATATTACACATCTTTTATCCCACATTGCCCATATGAGTTGAGCGGACCTTTGGGAATAGAATAAAAGGAAGCATTTGTGGCTTCATTAGATAGGTTGAATATGAGAAGAAATTGGTGTGTGAGTTGCAGCTCCGTTCTTGGCATTTGAGGACATCTATCCTCTCTTGTAACATTCTAGACGTCATTCCCTTGGGGTTTGACCTTTGGAATTCTTTGTTATTGGCTTCATTATCTGGCAGTTTAGTTGCATTTCCGGCTACAGGCAGATTTGGTATTTTGCTCATATCTTCTTCACTACTTGTCCGATGCATTATGAAGGTAGTGGACTGATTGAAGGACAAAGTATTGTAGCAGCGAGTTTGAAAGCATGGGCTGGAGTATTATGTCAATACTGTTGAAGTAATTAGTGAGTTGATAAATCTGCCATGTATTTGGTTTTATGAATTCTGAAAATAACATTTTATTAACAGCAGTTCATTTCCACTTTGCATATCATTGTAGTTTCTTTCTTGTTTATGTTGTATGATACCAATTCCATGCACGAAACACAACAAACAAATAAACGTTTGATTTCCGGAGTTATAAGGGGTTTAAAACATTAAACGGAGAAATAAGAAGTTGAATGCAAACTGTTTGACATAATTCCTTTCAGCAATTTGGTTTAGTTTTTTTGGGACATCCAGAGGTGTCCATTACAGTGGTATCAGAGCTATAAGTCTTGCCATCCTGTGGAGATCATATTGATAGCCGGATAAAGATGTATATTAGTCCAAATCAAGATGTGATGTTCAGACAGTTATTGGGTACATTAGAGAAGAGGCAACGTATGCAACAGGAGCAGAATAGGCAAATGGATATGATGTTGCAGCTTATGGCTAGACAAATGGGCATCAACATTGATGATTTGTACGTTGCTCCAAAGCAGAAGGTAGTCGATTTCTCAGGTGGGATCGAGACACGTATAGAGCCAGTCAGCTATGATGTTGGTGATGTGGGCATTTCGGCAGAGTCAGTAGAGACATACGTGCAAAGTCAGGAGACCACATATGAAGCCTTGTCAGGGGATGATGACGTAGCAATAGTGGAATTAGGAGAATGCGAGGATACTATCATATCAGCAACCACTTCTATGTCAGTTGAAGCATCCAATGAGGAGTTTAATGTTAATGTTGTTCCTATGTCCATATATTTCGATGCGGCAACACCTATTGTTGATACAGTTAGCATGAGTACATATGGTTCACCTACAACTACATCTTTTTCAATGCATGATGGTGATAATATGCATTCCAGTCCAATATATATTATGTGGATGGATAAAGGGAAGAAGACGTTTTATAGATCTTCTATGGAGTTGCCTTATGATGACATTCTGACTTCATCAACACAAGTTTTGAATGCTAGGCTACAGGGGTTGGTCCTGATGATGCGGGTTTGCAGTTGGTTTAACTTTCATATGGATATCACATATTGGGATCCAGGTGGAGGTTGGAGTCCATTATGTTACTTAATTGCTTGAGGACAAGCAATTTCAAGGAGGGCGGATTTGTAATGATCCCATCTTTTGGCTTTCACGTTCTTTTAGTAGTTGACCAAGTGTGTGTGCATTAGCCTTGTTCTACATGGTCCCGAGGGCTAACGAAGGGTTTAATGGGATCTTGGAGTGTTTTGGCCTAGTCATTTCCAATTTGGGCCAAAATGAAGTTGATTTACTCAGTTTCAGGCATACTTACTATTTTTAGTAAGTCGGCAAGACACAGTGCAGGTCAATTTTGGTGATTGGATTCGATACTCCTCGGTGAGAGCTTTCCGATGAGCTATCACTCGCATTATTCGGAGTCTGATTGCTATTACATTTTAATGCCTGAAGTTTTATAAAAGTAACGTCTAATTTAATTGTAAAATATTAAAGTGTTACTTTAATATTTATTTTATGGTGATGTGTACCCAAGGGAGACATAAGGGGTATTTTAATATATGTTTTATATATTACACATCTTTTATCCCACATTGCCCATATGAGTTGAGCGAACCTTTGGGAATAGAATAAAAGGAAGCATTTGTGGCTTCATTAGATAGGTTGAATATGAGAAGAAATTGGTGTGTGAGTTGCAGCTCCGTTCTTGGCATTTGAAGACGTCTATCCTCTCTTGTAACATTCTAGACATCATTCCCTTGGGGTTTGGCCTTTGGAATTCTTTGTTATTGGCTTCATTATCAGGCAGTTTAGTTGCATTTCCGGCTACAGGCAAATTTGGTATTTTGCTCATATCTTCTTCACTACTTGTTTGACGCTTATACCGCTTTGAGGGAATGGTATTATGAAGGTAGTGGACTGATTGAAGGACAAAGTATTGTAGCAGCAAGTTCGAAAGCATGGGCTGGAGTATTATGTCAATACTGCTGAAGTAATTAGTGAGTTGATAAATCTACCATGTATTTGGTTTTATGAATTCTGAAAATAACATTTTATTAGCAGCAGTTCATTTCCACTTTGCATATCATTGTAGTTTCTTTCTTGTTTATGTTGTATGATACCAATTCCATGCACGAAACACAACAAACAAATAAACATTTGATTTCCGGAGTTATAAGGGGTTTAAAACATTAAATGGAGAAATAAGAAGTTGAATGCAAACTGTTTGACATAATTCCTTTTAGCAATTTGGTTTAGTTTTTTTAGACATCCAGGGGTGCCCACTACAGTGGTATCAGAGCTATAAGTCCTGCCATCCTATGGAGATCATATTGATAGCCGGATAAAGATGTATATTAGTCCAAATCAAGATGTGATGTTCAGACAGTTATTGGGTACATTAGAGAAGCGGCAACGTATGCAACAGGAGCAGAATAGGCAAATGGATATGATGTTGCAGCTTATGGCTAGACAGATGGACATCAACATTAATGATTTGTACGTTGCTCCAGAGCAGAAGGTAGTCGATTTCTCAGGTGGGATCGAGACACGTATAGAGTCAGCCAGCTATGATGTTGGTGATGTGCAAAGTCAGGAGACCACATATGAAGCCTTGTCAGGGGATGATGACGTAGCAATAGTGGAATTAGGAGAATGCGAGGATACTATCATATCAGCAGCCACTTCTATGTCAGTTGAAGCATCCAATGAGGAGTTTAATGTTAATGTTGTTCCTATGTCCATATATTTCGATGCGGCAACACCTATTGTTGATACAGTTAGCATGAGTACATATGGTTCACCTACAACTACATCTTTTTCAATGCATGATGGTGATAATATGCATTCCAGTCCAATATATATTATGTGGATGGATAAAGGGAAGAAGACGTTTCATAGATCGTCTATGGAGTTGCCTTATGATGACATTCTGACTTCATCAACACAAGTTTTGAATGCTAGGCTACAGGGGTTGGTCCTGATGATGCAGGTTTGCAGTTGGTTTAACTTCCATATGGATATCACATATTGGGATCCAATTGGAAGTTGGAGTCCATTATGTTACTTGAATTGCTTAAGGAAAAGCAATTTCAAGGAGGGCGGATTTGTAATGATCCCATCTTTTGGCCTTCACGTTCTTTTAGTAGTTGACCAAGTGTGTGTGCGTTAGCAACAACATTTTGCAAGACAACATTAGCGGACTCCACTATGGTAAAGCGATCAGCAAGTTGCTGGAGTGTAATTGGATCAAATAAGGGTGCCATAGCTCATAAGAAAGGTACACCCGCAAAAAGAAAGTGTCCCTGGTAAATTAGAGCATTACCACAGACCAATCATTTTGTCAAATAAAGATATTTTTAAAACTTCTTTCTTCATCTTCCTCCGCAATTGCTCTACGCTACTTGAACTTTTTAAATTAGATTCTCATTTTTATGGTTTTTTCAGACAAACCCAAGTTTGGTTTGAATTGTGGGTGTTGGTATTGGATTATTTGGCAATCTGAAATATGTTTTTGAACATAGTGAAACAGAAATCCCAAGCTGAGTTGATGAAATTCTACAATTTGAAATTTGCTTGAAAGGATAGCGATGAGAAAGAATCTTTTTAAGAGGCATTAATGAATGTTCCACCCATTTCACACAACAATTACCCATTTCAGTATAACACACTTAGATTTCATGGCAGATTTGGGATGCTTGGAAAAAATTCTCAAGAACTATGAAGGTAATCAATCCCCACAGCAACAACCAGCTTTCTATTACATCGAGACTTTCGATTTTTGTTAAAGCTTTCTCTCATTTCTAGAATTTAACATGACGTAGGGCTTAAAATTTCTATAATTTTTTCATTGTGCGGAAATCGTAAGCAGAGCACAAACAATTCCACATGGACATATTCATCTGTTGCAATCAATGCAAATTTATTGAAGAGGGGAGCAGCTTTATAGTTATAAAAAAATTTTCTACCATTCAATGTTCAAGCTCGTACAACTTCAAATGAGAAATTTTATTGAATGTTTATCCATCTGTATATATAAATACCTTTGCATTGATCAATATTAGTGCATTTTTATGCACATACACGTGTATATAGTATATATATATACACACACACACACTCATGCACACACACTATTGCATTTATATAGTAGGCACTGGGTCGTATCATTTATACATGTAGAGCACAGGTGTGTGTGTGTGTGTGTGTGTGTGTGTGCGCGCGTGCGCATTTATATAGTAGGCACTGGGTCGTATCATTTATACATGTAGAGCACAGGTGGGGGTTGTGTGTGTGTGTGTGTGTGTGTGTGTATTTATATAGCAGGGCACTGGATCGTATCATTTATACATGTAGAGCACAGGGGTGTGTGTGTGTGTGTGTGTGTGTGTGCATATATATGGTAGGCACTGGGTCGTATCATTTATACATGTAGAGCACATGTGTGTGTGTGTGTGTGTGTGTGTGTGTGTGTGTGTGTGTGTGTGTGTGTGTGTGTGTGTGTGTGTGTGTGTGTGTGTGTGTGGCATTTATAGGTTTATTTATTTAGATACTTTTTCACTTGCTTACATATAGTTATATTTGCTTTTCTGTCTATTGCTTAGTTTTATTTCCTAGGTGTGATGTTATTTTTTTGCTCTTAATATTATTTTAGTTTCATCTTTATTTGTTCTCTCTTTGTTCTTACCCCTGTAGGTTTACTTTTTTATTCTTATTCTCTTTAGTCCACCTCGCTTTCTGCACCCTTTTCCCCTTTAATCCTCCTTGGTCTGGCTTGATCTGCATACTATTCTTGCATTCTCTCATCCTGATGATGGATCACAGAGTGTGATCCGAAACATTGATTCTGTAAAAACTAACACAATCAAATCCAGAAGCAAAAATTATAACCTTTGTATTGGCCGGAATGTTGGAAGTATAGAACACAAATTTGCAGCACAATCATGCAACAAGGATGAGGCTCTTGCAAATCCAGTCATTATTGTACTCTTGAAAAAAGACTAGATATATTTTGTTTTTCAAAGTCCACCAAGGGCAGAACCTGTAGTTAACAGAAGGGTAACCAAACTTTACCAGACGAAGAATTCATCACTCTATTCCCCTACATAAAAATTAAATTGGAGGGCTACAACTCTTCCTTAAACCTCTTCTCACTTTTCACCCAGACGAAGCAGACATGAAAACTAAATTCAAAAGCTGCAACTCTGTGGAATGCAAGTTTTAAGAAGACATCACTTGGGAGTTTGTATTTGGGTAGTTTTGAGGCCGTGCACAAAATTAGGTGATGGGTCGATTCCCCTGCACAAAATCCATATCTAAGATACTTATCATTCTATTGAGTCTTTCATTCCTCCATGAGTATCCATTTTCAGTGAAAAATAAAATGTAAGTGTTATCAGATTTAAAAACAATGAACAGGCTGAACACCAGACAAATTCCCAACAAAACTCTCCAATACGAGGCGGGGTAAATATGAGCCTGTACTGTGGATAAAAAAATGGTAGTTAGAAAATCCAAACAAACCTAGTACAGTGAGGGATTCATATAATCATTTTATGTAATAGGTCATCAAAAGTTAATCCATTCTGGGTAATTTCTGCACAAATAGGAATTTAAACTAAATTAATAGGATTGTAAACTACATTAGAAGGCTTTGCACATTAAAGAAATGTTGAAGCCAAGGAAATACAAATGTGCTGCATGCAGCTCATGAAAGCATTCATCAGGCCACATACCTAGTTTGCAACAAACGTAGCATGTTATTAAATTATAATTATATCGAATAAATTTGTTTGTCTTGAAAATATTACTCAGGCTACAACAAATCGTACACAATTAATTCTTCCTACTGTGCTGCTTTTCAACAGTTAACCAAATAAGCGTATTTGGGGAACCTCAAAGGCTCAACTTGGGAGTCACATCTACAGCTCACTCAATGAGTATAGGAAAAAGGATCTCTCCTCCTAGTGTAAACTTCCCCTAAATAATGATCATTGCTCAGGATTGTACAAATCATATGGCATAAAATCGCTTTCTTCAATAAACCAAGCATTTATGTTGACAGTAAGCATGGCTCATAAATCTGTGTACAAAAACCAAGTTTCTTTTCATTTTCCCTCCACGCTTACTCTTCTGGTAAGCAAGCCTAAATAATTTTTGATTTACTGCACATATTAGGCTGATTTTGTCCAAGGCCTTATTTTTCATTGAACTTTATTTTAACAATTTTGTATGTAGGAAGTGTCACTTTATAAAATGACTCAAAAGAAAATTGTCTCAAGAGTAATTGATTCTCATGTTAAATTACTTTTAACTAATAATATTTATTTCAAGACATGGTAGCTCATTGTTTGTACGGTTTGAATGTGTAGTTAACTCAATTACAACTATTAACTGTAATGATTTTCTAATAGGTGCTATTTTCAAATTTTCTTGCAACCACATGCTTGAAAAATTGCAATTATATTTTTTTTATAGATTCATGAATTTATACCTAATGCTTCTAGTGTGGCTCCTCAACCATTGCTATGAACTATTGTTTTCAAATTTTTATTTGAGGACTCCACGATATTCTCTAAAAGGTTTAATGGTTTGCAACTATTACACAACTCTACTTAAGAAACTCAATGCAATAATAGATTTCATCCTTCTCGTTATAGTCAAATATCCCACTCTACAAAAATACATTTTAATAAGATCTATGCTTCGTATTTGCATTTCACCATATCTTACCTCAAAAGGTCAACACAATAGGCAGGAACTTTGACGCTTGCATCCCCTCTTTATCAATGTTGTGTTGTTCCATGATTCATCCCTGATTACATCTTTGATAGGTATTATCTCCTCTTTTTTATTTGCTGTAACCTTTCACTTATTAGCAGAGATTCATTGAATACTCTGTTTTATATATAATCTCCTCAGCAGCATACATAATGTTTAATCGTTCCTCCGTCTCATGCTTTGACAAACACATTATGTGTTAGGCTGGGTATACTTGCCGTCAATCCATTGAACACACTCCGATGGCTTCCTCTGTGTAGAATCATTGTCACATATGAGTCACTTTACCCTTTCTTGCAATCTGGCTCATCTCCAATATCGTTCCTTGTTTGCCGCACAAGAGAGAGAATAACTCAACAATATATTAAGTCACATGATATCTCAGCTGGGCATTGACAACAAAAAGTCTAGCTGGAACATATTTGCAAGTTTGAACTGAAGCCAATTGTACAGGTTGCACCTCCATTTGAGGAATGGGCTCCTATATGTGGTTCTCCTAGAGTAAGTGATAAAATGTATGCCGTCTACATGTCACACTAGCAGTAAACAGGGGTGTCGAAAAGAAATGATGCTTCTGATCCCTTTTCATGTTTTGACAGTATTACTTCATTTTCAAAAGACTTCTGCGCAGGCCTCTCAATGTTCATTATCTGTTGAAATATCTTGGACTGCTCTGACAAACATTATATTTCCTTCAGAAGCAAAGCAGCAATTAGGCCATCAAATAGACTGTAATACATGTCCACAAAAGAAAATGTATGTTCACAGCTCAGACAGATAACATTTCCTTTCTATTTGTTTGACATTATAACACGTCTGGACAGAAACTTCTCTCCTTATGAATGGTTTAGCATCGACACAAATGGGAAAATGCCAAGAGCAATGTCTGTGTTTCAAAGTCCCTGAGCACCCATTCCATGAGCATTTGTATTGGCCAGAGCAGCCAACCACTCAAATTCCCCTACACTGAAGTCCAAGTCACATTCACTCTTCTTCATGATGATTATTTGAAGTGTTTGACAAGACTTCTGTACAGAATTTCTCCATGCTTTTTGCATTTTGCTTTGATGGGTTTGTAGGCCTAACTCATCCTGAAAAGATGAGTTAATGATGACATCTTCTACCTTACCTCCAACATTGATGCTTTCAACTCCAACTGCCTTCCTGTTGTTGTCTGTATCTGACTGTTTCTTTGAAAAAAATTGACAGCACAAAATCTTGATCACAATCAAATTCTTTGGCTATCCTATTAATCTCTTTGTAACTGAACACCACCTTCTGTGCTGGGATAATGCAGTTAAGGTTATGATCATCCTCCAGACACTGCATCTTCAACATAATTTCACAAATAGAGGTCTCCATCACACCCTTCCTCCACCATGACAGAAGCTTCATCTCTTTAAAATAATGCATGTTAATAATACTAGTAGCTTACTCTTCTCTTATGCTATATATAGTACCAACATAATAAGGTAATTCCATTCTAAGATTGTAAATGTTAGTTACCCTTTCTTCAGATACTCTTTCCTCTTAGACTTATTTCTCTTCATTTTTGTTCTGAATCACTTACTTCTTTCTCTATTTTTCCCCGGGCAATTCCCATGGCTTCAGTGGACTCAAAAACAAATCTGGAAATAGATTCCAATTACAACTTCTTAGGCCCACAACACTTACTACCATTACTCGCCTCTATCTTAATTGACCAATGCCACAAATATTCTGCTTTAATACTTGGTCCCTCAGAGCCAAGCGAATCAGTATGGAAACTCTTCAATTGCCGGAGGATGTCCTCATACGGGTTATATAATTATCTTTTTATAGGGCAGTCAAAAGAAAAACAAAGAGTGGAGGACAGAAATGAAGCAAAGCAAAATAAAGCTGATGTATAGCTCATCGATAATAATCACAACATTACATATGTACTAGATGACTTTAACAACTTTCTATAAAATTGTTATTACAACTAACTGTAGTTGATTGACACCTAGCTGTAGGTCATTAAAAATTATCTGAATTGGGACAATAAATTGAAACTTAGAGACAAGTCTGGAGTTCAGCATTGATACCATGTTCAAACACTAATGCACAGACTGATTGGAAAAATAAAATAAAACAATAGAAAATGTATTATGCATAAGTTCTTTGAAACTAGTTCTTGAATCAATCAGGCTTCTTAAAGTTGCTCCTTAATTGTAAATATAGTCAACTATCATCTAAGTTTCCAGCATCATAGGCTAATGAACTGTGGTTCCTCAACAACAGCTATTATTATTAATTCTTTTAACTTTTCCTTTTAGAAGGTCAATGGTACAAATTTTACAATTAATTACAATTTGACCTATTTTCCTACAATGATAAGACAATCTCATTCTTACCTACCATTCCAAGATGTATCAGTTTGTAATAATTATCTCTACTTAAATAGTAGAGATAGCTTTGTTTCAGTTTGCATGGCTCTTATGCATTAAAAATAAATAAAAGATCAGTACACATATAAAGAAGGTATTTTTATGTTATTATTTCCATACCTTGAGCTGAAATAATAGGAATAGTTAGAGCTATTGTTTTCTTTAGTGTCAGATATATGATACTCCCAACACAATCTTTCTACTTGTAACTTAATGTTCAAAGTGCATCACAATTATTGCAAAATGTGTTTACTTAGATATGTAATTCAGCATCACTTCCTGGTCGTTCCCAAACCTATGCTCCCTGTAACTCCATCCACAAACTCATTCCATCATGGAACACAGCATATTACAAACTATTTAATAAAACGTCTTTATTGCTCATGTGGCTAGACATTACATCTTGAATCTAAGTAATTGCAATTTCCAAAAGAACTTTATATTTGTTGCTTTTGCTTCAAACAACTTAGTTCCTCTAAAAAAATTCAGATGATTTGAACATAACGTAATTTTGAATCTGAATGAGCAAGGCCAATAATGGACTTCACTTTTTCATCTCGACTTCCCAATCGATCTGTAGGTACTCTGAGCCATTCCCTGTGCCCCACAATTTTTAATCATCATTTGCATTTCTACTTTTATCATCTGCAAGTGAAAATTATCACCACTACTGTCAAAGTCAGGTGTGATAATGTCAATGCGAACACTAATGGGTTGAGCATAGACAACCCTTGCCAACGATTTCTCATTGGGTGGGATGGCCTCGCATCCATCCGTTTTGATAACAACGCAGGACCGAGAGCAAATCGCTTGCATATGAACACAGGCTTATCAAGGGCAAATAATGTTGGACATGTTAAAAAAAAGGAAATTACGTAAAACATACACCAGATTTGTGACACTTTTCCACCACCCCACTCCTGTATGGATAGTCCGATTCAGATTCAATGTCATTTCTGGCAATGTACCATAACGCTTCAGTTACGGAGCCCTCCCGACAGCCATCCTTATGATAGCAGTCCAACAGCAGCTAAGGTGAAAGGGGAACGAGCTCCCCCAAAACAATTTTGTTGACACCCTTTGTGACTGCTGTGGCCAAGAAGGCCCAACAATTCCCTACAAAAATAAAATGTTTAACCTGATGAAAGCTTACACCAGTTGATGGCTTGTAGTTGTGCGAATAAGAAAGCTTACCATACCCTTGATTTCTCATAGGTGTTTCAGTGCCTGCCTTCCTCCAATCAACTATCTTTGGGAGAGAGCTGGAAGCGTCAGGCGTGTAGGCGTATTTGCCACTCAGACTAAGCCCAACAGTCTTAGAGGTTTTGATTCAGCTGGTCTTGAGCATGACTTCCTCCTACGTCGTGTCAGTGAGTGGCGTGAGGCCTAGCAGGTAAGAGTTCTGCTTTGCATTGTGCTCCCTAATCTCGCTCAACTTCTCCTTGAAAATCAGGTACTTTTTCTGCTTCCCATGCTCCAGGGCCCAACACTCAAACTTGGAGAATACGATCTCATTCTAGACTACATCAGTTGGGGTGTACCCCAAGTTGTGCACCTCTTCCTCCAACCACCATGGCAGGCCTAAACATAGAAACAAAACTAAGCCTAAACCAAAAATAACACTCTACTTCACTTGACTGACGAGCAAGAGGCTCTCTCTGTATAGAGAGTTCTTCTTCACCTAATTTCTCACCATCAAATTGTTGTGAACACCTTTCTCATGGATCTAAACCTCTTCTCCCCAACACCTTTCCCAAGCTGGAGAGAAATAAAATGATTGAAGTCAACTGAAATGTGTCCTCACACAATGCATAAACTGTAGCATATCTCAACATTCTGCAAGAATGTCTTAAAAAACTTGGAATATATTTAAACAACCAAAAGAGATAATAGACATTTATGAATTTGATGGTGAGAAATTAGGTGAGGAACTCTCTATATAGAGAGAGCCTCTTACTCGTCAGTCAGTCACTGTTGTGTGCGAGAATGGGGAAAAGGAGTGTTATTTTTGGTTTAGGCTTAGTCTTGTTTTCTATGTTTAGGCCAGTTATGGTCACTAGAGGAAGAGGCACCCGACTTGGGTACACCCCAGTTGATGTAGTCTCAATCAAGACCATATTCTCCAAGTTTGAGAGTTGGTCCCTAGATCAGGGGAAACAATACAAAGACCGGGTGGAGAAGCAAAAAAGGTACCTGATTATCAAGGAGAAGTTGGGTGAGATTGAGCATAATGCGAAGCAGAACCCTTACCTACTAGGCCTCACACCATTCACAGACATGATATAGGAGGAAGTCGTGCCCAAGACCAATTGCGTCAAAGCCTCTGAGATTGTTGGGCTTAATCTGAGAGGCAGATAGACCTACATGCCTAACGCTCCTAGCCCTCTCCCAAAGACTGTTGACTAGAGGAAGGCAGGTGTTGTAACACCTGTGAGAAATCAGGGATGTGGTAAGTTTTCTTATTAGCACAAATACAAGTCATTAGTTGTTGTATGATTTCATCACATTAAGCTCTAAACATTTTAATATTTTCTCAGCCATAACAGAAATAGAGGGTCTCAACAAAATTGTTTTAGGGGAGCTTGTCCACCTTTCACCCTAGATGCTGCTTTACTGCTATCAAAAAGATGGTTGTCGGGAGGTATCAGTGACTAAATCGTTTCAATACATTGCCAAGAATGGCATTCAATCCTAAGCGAACTATCCGTACAAAGGTGGAGTGGTGGAAAAGTGCCAAAAATCTGGTGTATGTTTTACAAAATTTCCTTTCTTTTGACACGTCCAACATTACTTGCCCTTGATAAACCCATCTTCATATGCAAGCAACTCGCTCTCAGTACCACATTGTTATCAAAACCGATGGATACGAGGCCATCCCACCAATGAGAAATTGTTGGCAAGGGATGTCTCTGCTCAACCCATTAGTGTCCATGTTAACATTAGCGCACCTAAAACACATTGACTGCAGTTTTCTCCAACTGTTCCATGCATTGGCTATTACAGCCTCATCTCTCATAAAACATGACTCTTAACAACAAATTTTTAAAAATAACAGTAAATAGAGAACAGAGCAAAAGAGAACAGAAAGTAACTTTTGTATAACTCATTGATTTATCATCAAAAAATTACATATTTAAAAGGATGAATTAAAAATTTCCTATAAAACTATTATTTACCTCAACTACTAACTGATCCATGCATTGGCTATTACAGCCTCATCCCTTCTACATAAACATAACTCTGATAACAAATGGAAAAAAACAACACGAACTACTAAACAGAACAAAAGAGTATGTAATACAAGTGAAGGTTTACAGTCATACCGTGGATCTTAGATCTTTATTGGGGCGTGGCAATGAGAATGCTTAAAAATCTATATGTAGCACAAAATGCTATGGTCAATTGTGATTGCCTTTAAAGATTTTTTTTGCCAAATTGCTAAATTGTTATATATTTAGCTTAAAGCGGAGCAAAATAATTCTACGAAAATTTCTAAATTAATTGCTTTCACGTAATATAGCATTTTTTTAAAATAGCTACTCTTTTTATATTCAACTCCAATTTGTTGTGGGAAAAGTAAAAGAAGTACACCTTGCAGGATAAAAGAATATTGCATATTCAGTTTGATTCGGTGACTTCTCTTCAGCAACAACATTCATAACAGGAATTTTTGCAATTTGATCAGTTTAACAGGTATCCTAAACGACAGGAAAAAATTGACGCAGCTTATGAAGAGTCAAATTCTGCATAGGCTGGTTGATAAGTGTATGGTAGAGAGATTTGAATGAGATGGCGTCGGGCATCTGCAATTTTTCGCTGAGCTAGGGCAGCCATGCCCTAGCTCCTCATCGCTGGGACTGTGTGTGCGCAGGAGGGTAGAAGGTGCTATTGAGTGGATAGGGGAGTTTTGGACATTGTTTTTACTGGTCCGCCGGTTGTGAGTGATCGTTGTGGGAGAGTTTAACGCCGTGCGGGTCAACAGGAGAGCCTGGTCGGATCCCATTGCCGTGGATTGACCAGGGCTGAGTGTGGGTATGGCGAAGGGTGGGCCCTCTAGGGCATCGCCTGCTGAAGTATCACATGTTATGGAGGATTTGAACATGGTGGGACAGGAGGCTAGGGTTTTTGAGAACACCCTTTTTTCTCAGAATACTGATGCTGCGGATTCGTGCCTGCTGGGGGGATCACGGATCACAAAGATTAATGGTTGCCTTGAACGCTGCAAAGAGAGACCCAAATTGGTTATCCCCTTTGAAATAATCGCCGAGGATGTCGAGTATTACTCCAAACATTCGCTGTATTGCAAGTTTTTGGGATTGAGAGTTTCTCTCCAATTTTTGGAGAATTGGGCTCGGAGAGTTTGGGAACCAAAAGGTGAAATGGAGGTCACGCTGCTTGCAAACAATTTCTTCATGATTACATTCATTTGCCTGGCTGATCATAATAGTGTTTTTGAGGGTGGGCCTTATTTTTATAACCAGACTGGTCTTTTTGTCAAACCATGGCATGTAGGATTTAACCCTTCTGAGGAGCTCCCAAATCGAGTTCCAGTGTGGGTTCGGCTACCCAGATTTCCAATAGAATGTTGCAGAGCGGATGTTATTCATATGCTTGCATCAATGGTAGGAAAGCCGGTGGGGCCTTCTACACAAACTTTGGGAAAGAAAGTAATGACTTTTGCCCGAATTTGTGTGGATCTCGATTTGAGTAAACCATTGCCAGATGCGGTGGAAATGTGTGCGGGCTCACATTCTTGGGCTCACATTCTTTCCGATGTCGCCTTTGTCACGAATATGGCCACCTGGTGCGAAGATGTCCAAAGGCCAAGTCAATGGAGCAGCAACCTACACCTCCTCCTCGTAACACTTCCAGTATTGACAAGGGGGAGAAGCCTGCTGCTAGCAAGGGCAAGGATGCTGAGGGGTTTATCCAGGTTAAGGCTCGAAATCGTAATAGGGGTCAAAAGAGGACTCTAATGGAGAGACAAGATGAGGATACTTTTAACAGGTTTGAGGTGTTGGACAAATTGGGTCAGCAAGAAGTTAATCCTGGATTAAATAATGCAGAACAACTGGTAACAGATTCTGGATTGGAGATTTGTTCTTCCATCCCTCCTTCTATTTCTCATGTGGAATCTGCCATGCCTATGGTCATGGAAGGGCAGATAGGGACTCAAATGATTCTAGAGCCAAATGTTGACTTGGGTCAGGGAGTGGAGGATGCAGCTCTTCCTACTAGGACTGCGGCTTCAAATACAGATAAGCGAGGTAAATCTGCTTCTCATTTGGGCATTCTCCAAAAGGATGGTAAGAAGAGTGGTTTAGCGAAAAATGTTAAAATGGGACGTAAGGACTTGGAAAAGATTAAGATGATAAGGGAGACTTTGGTGGAGTCAAGTTCTGTAAAGACTTGGGATTCCCACTTCTCAACTCCTCTGAAATGATCATTATTTCTTGGAATGTTAGGGGCTTGAACAGTGGCCCTAGACAAAAAGTTGTTCGGGAATTAGTTAGAAATGACCCTCCGGATGTTCTTTTTCTCCAGGATACTAAAGTTTCTATGGAATGTATGATGAGTATGGCACCTAAACTGTGGAGAAGTGGGCAATGCCAATGCATCGGAGCCCAAGGATCTTCAGGGGGTGTGGCATGTCTCTGGAACCCACGGAAGATTCAACCAGTGTCGTGGATCTCTTTCAAATCCTCCTTATCCATGGTGGCTTTGTGCATTGAGTCAAGGGAATCTGTCCTTTTCTCTAATGTCTATGCTCCTATTGAATTTCAAGGTAAGCTTCTGGTCTGGAATAATATTCATTTGGTTCGTAGTTTATTTCCTTACCTACTGTGGATTATAGCTGAGGACTTTAATGCTATTCTTGACTTATTTCAAAAACGGGGAGATAATGCAAGACTGGAGCCCTCTTCTGTTTTGCTTCGGGATAATATGTCAGCACTCAATCTTGTGGATATCAAGCCTAGCAATGGTCAGTTCACCTGGAACAATAGAAGGGTGGGTGACAAATGCATTGCTGAAAGATTAGACCACTTTATGGTTTCCTATTTTTGGGTGGGAGGATTGTGGTCTTCCAGGTCTGAGATATTAGATTGGAGAGGTTCGAATCATTGGCCTATTAAGCTTGTCATTTCATCAGCCCATTTGCCTCAGAAGACACTATTTAAGTTTCAGCTCATGTGGCTCAAGGACCCAGATCTTTTTGGTTGTGTAGCCAAATGGTGCAAGGATGGTAGGCTTGCTTTTGGGACAGCAATGTATACCTTTGCCAAGCTCCTACAATATGTTAAGTATCAGCTCAAACGATGGAACTGACAATGCTTTGGGAACATTTTCCAAGAGAAATATGAGGCTCAAGTGGAGTTGAATACTATTACCAGGTTGATTAGGGAGGATGGAGTGTCGGAGAATTTGTTGCGGGAGGAAGCCAAGGCTCTAAAAAATCTGGAGGAGTGGGAGCTAAGAGAGGAAATCTTTTGGAAACAGAAAGCTCGGATTGAGTGGCTCCAACAGGAGGACAAGAACACTGCCTTCTTCTTCAATTCGGTGAAAGCCAAACAACATGATAATTCTATATCATCTTTGGCTACTAATAGGGGGGAGGTTAATTCCTCTACTCAAGATGTTTTAAATGAAGCTATGCAATACTTCGTTTCTTTATTTAGGGAGGAATCACTGGGGAACTCGGTTGCTGAGGCGCAGGTCCTATCCTGTATCCCACCTTTAATCTCTTTGGAAATGAAAGAGTATCTTATGAGTGTCATATCTTTGGGGGAGTTAGAGAAGGTTGTTTTCCAGATGAAAAAAGAAAAGGCTCTGAAAAAAGGAAAGGCTCCTGGTCCAAATGGTTTCCCGATTGAATTCTTCCAAGAATTTTGGGACATTATAAAATTAGATTTACTGGCAACTGTTCAAGAATCCCAGAAGAATAAGCAAATGCTCCGGGCCCTGAACTCACCTTTCTTTCTCTCATCCCCAAGGGGGAGAAGGCTGACCGGCTAAGTCAATTTTGCCCTATTTCTCTGTGCAATGTAACTTATAAAATTATTTCTAAGTTGATTGTGGAAAGGCTAAAAAAGTGTCTTGCAGTGCTAATCTCTGAAGAACAAAGTGACTTTGTAGAGGGCCACCAGATTCTGGATGGGGTGGTTGTGGCCACTGAGACTATTCATTCCATAGCTAGCTCCAAAGACAAGGCTATGTTTATCAAGTTGGACATGGCCAAGGCTTATGACAGAGTTTGTTGGTCCTTTCTTCAGAAGGTTTTGAGTGCCTTTGGTTTTGAGGAGGAATGGATTCGTTGGGTTATGAGTTGTGTAAATTCAACTTCTTTTTCAATTTTAATCAATGGGGAACATTCTAATCTCTTTGGGGCCTCTCGTGGTTTGCGGCAAGGGGACCCTCTTTCTCCCTACCTGTTTCTTCTTTTGGTGGAAGGTTTGTGACGGCTGATTAAAAGGAATGTTGAAGAGGGCTTCATTAAGGGTTGGCAATGGGGAGTGGGTCGTCCTGTTCAATCTCACCTCCAGTTTGTGGATGATACGGCGTTGATGGTCATGGCTACCATTAGGGACGCTTCTAATATGCGTAACGTGTTGGATGTTTATCTGGCTACTTCAGGACAGCTGATCAACGAGGGTAAGTCTTCCATTTTTTTCTTCAACACTCTACCTTTCATTCAGCGAAGAGTTGCTCATATTCTCAGGTTCCAAATTGAAAGCCTCCCACTACTATATCTTGGGATCCCTATCTTAGTTGGCAAACAGTCTAAGGAATCATGGCAAGTTATTTTGGATAAGTTTCGAGACAAAGTGAATCATTGGACCCATCGTTAGCTATCTTTTGTTGGCCGGGTCCAATTGCTTCAATTTGTGGTGCAGGCTCTCCCCCTCTATAGGTCAGGTGGCGCCAATGAGCTTTGTTAGGGACCTTGATTCCTTAGCTAGACAATTTTTATGCGCTGGAAATTTATCTTCAACGAAGTGGAGTCTTATCAAGTGGGAGGTTGTTTGTAGTCCAAAAAGGTTTGGTGGTCTTGGCCTTCAATAGTTATTGATGTCTAGTATTGCTCTGGCAGCTAAACTGTATTGGCGATGGTGTGTGGAACAGGACCAAGTGTGGGCCAAAATTTTGTCTCATAAGTATTTCTTTGGGATCCCACAGAAGGATATCCCACGGTACAGCTTGACTGGGAAAGGCTCGGTGATTTGGACTACTCTCAAGAAAGGGGTTGCGCTCATAAAGGGAGGCCTTTTCTGGATCTGTAAGAGGGGGTTAGAGGTACATTTTTGGCATGACTCTTGGGATGGCCATCCTCCCATAGTCGTCCAATATCCTCATTTGTGCTTATTGTCCCAGAGGTTTTGTGAAGCTAGATGGACTAAGGTGAGTGACTTTAAGTCCTTCTCCCTTCAGGGACAGTTGGTGGAAGTAAGATGGAAGAACCCAAGGGAGTGGCCTATCCTTGGGTTGGAAGTAGAATGCGTTGAGCTTTATCACATTATTTCTAGTCGTGACTGTAGCACCCTTATGGATAGTGATGTTCTAGCCTGGTCCCCTAATCCTAAGGGTGTCTACATTGTGTCTTCTGGGTATCAAAAGCTACTCTCTCAACAATTGGTAGGGGGGGAGGTTCACTGGTGGAAGAAAGTTTGGAATATATTCTCTTGGCCAAAATGCAATTGCTTCATTTGGACTTTGGTTTGGAATAGGTGCCTGACTTGGGACAATATTCAGAAGAGGGGCTTTTATGGTCCTTCGAGGTGTGTTCTCTATGGTGGCGGGGAGGAAGATGTACAACATTTATTCTTCCGTTGCTCCTTCACCCTGCAATTATGGCATTTCTGGTGGAATGTTTGGAAATGCCCATGCATTCATGCCTCCTTGGCAGAGTTTTGGATGAGAATGGGAAGGCGCCTTTCATCGGCTCCCTTCCTACATGATGTTTGCATGATGTTTGGTATGCTGGTCCTATCTTCCTGTTATGGCAAGTTTGGTTGGAAAGGAATCGTAGAATCTTTAGAGGCGAAGAATTGGGGATTCAACAAGTTTGGACTAGAATTATGGGAATGCTCCAAGAAATTGTTGAAGCCAAGAGCAAGATTGTGTTGCCTCTGGAGAAAGGAGATGCTGAGATCGTTGGGAGGTTTGGCATAGAGGAGATATCTCCAACCTCAGCTTGCGTCAGAAGAGGGAGACGTGTGAAGCAAAAAGTTCAAAGGATGGGGAAATGGCTGCCCCCTCCAAAGGGTGTTTTGAAAGTTAATACAGATGGTTCTTCCAAGGATAATCCAGGTTTGGCTGGGATTGGTGGGTTTGGAAGGGACTATTTTGGATCTGTGGTTTTCGTTTTCTTGGCCAATAAAGGGATACAAACTGTTAACAAGATGGAAGGCTTGGCTATCCTATATGCTTTGAAGCAAGCCTATGCTCTAGGATGGTGGAAGGTGATTTGTGAGGCTGACTCTCAGGTACTAGTCAATATGCTTCTTGAGAGGAAGATTTCTGATGTTAGCTAGCAGTTGTCTAAGTTAGTGCAGCAGATATTACAAGTTAGTTCTTTAATGGATTCAGTGTCTTATGTCCATATTCCAAGGGAGTGGAATAGGGCGGCCATTTGTCTGGCAAAATGGGCATCAGAAGCTATAGATGGCCGAAAGATTGATGAGTGGGGGCAGATGCCATACAAGCTATGTCAGGCCTTGGAGAGGATTCTGGTAGATGATAATAGAGGTGTTGGGGATTGATGTTTTTAGTGGTATTGGTTTTGGGGACCTTGGAGGTTCTTGGGGCTTTAGCCCTTTGATGTTTTGTATTCAGTTGCTCTAATTTTCAATAAAGTTTTTACCCCTCTTTTTTCAAAAAAAATTCTGTATAGGCTGCCTTTCAAAACAAAAGAAGAACAATTAAACAGGCTCGAACTGACTGCATGAACATGAGTTATATGACTAGAAAACGTATTTTAATGGGAATGCAATATCATTATTCTATGAACAAATCATTATCATTCATCCCATGCCCGGTGTCCTCCTGCTACATCTTATCCCTCTCTATACCCACCGGGCCTTTCTTTTCACGTTTCAACAAACAACTGGCCACATGAAAAATTGCTAACCAGTAACAGAGAACGGAGATATGATGAGCATCACCAGAGTCCAATATCCAAACAATTTTCCTTGGGAAAATTACGGAAACTCTTGCTGAGCCAACCCTAGGGATCCAGAAACGACAAGAATGGATATTAAAGACCTAAGGAAGCAAAAGTTTTTTCTCAGATAAATGAAAATGGAAACAGATCCTTTTATTTTTCAGGATAAAAGGGTACAGAATAGCTTATAGGAACATGAACTATCGCATACTCCTTGTGGAACCTAACTGTATTGTAACTGGCACGTCCCTTACCCTTGAGCTTAGTAATAATTGTATAATGTTATTAATAGTCAGGATTAGGATTAAGATTTAATTAGTTAAGATTAAGATTACAACAAAAGCTAGGGTTAAAACATAGAACTTATGAATCTTGAAATCCTAATATAAAACCACTTCTAACTCAATGACTATCAAAAATATCTAAACTTGCACAAATGCTTAAATCGTTTACAGGCAAATCATTGTTTGATGGATCCGAAACTTGCACAGATCTGGAGAGAAAATAGATATATCCAACTACACCTTACCAGCGCATCTATATCTATAATATAAAACAGATCCATTAAAATTATCAGATATAAAAATTATATATCAATCAATACAGAACAGATACCTGTAGCATAGATTTCTTGAAGCAAAGTGAAATAACAGGGATATGTAGAGAGGGCAATGGGCATGGGAGGATCAGGGAAGACTACACGCTCATTAAAATTATTTTATGTGCAAAAGTCTTGCCATTCATCCCACGCCTGATGTCCTCCTGCTACATCTTATCCTTCTTTATAACCACTGTTTCTTTCTTTCTAGGCCCCAAAAACCAATTGGCCATTCGGCAGCTGTCCACAGATTTTTAATGAAAAGTGCAAATCAATAGCAGAGGACGAGGCTCTGATGTGTATGAGCAAAAGCCAATACACGGGCAATTTTTACTCGATGAAATGGATGGAGGAAATCCTCCAGACAACCAAAACCTAGCCGCTCCGATTCGCACTGAAATGGCCTCTTCTGAAGACAAAACATGGGCAAGTTCGGGAGGGATTGAAACTAAATATACTTTCCAAAACTTTACAAGGTACCTACCTAATTTTTCCTTTCTCCGACTTTTATTATTGTTGATTATTATGGACGCCACTATCATCCCTACCAAATTCAAAACATGAAAACACAATCATTTGATTTTCATATTTGTAATATGCATTTTGTCTAAAAATTAGCCTAGTGGCAATTGTTTGGAGATTAGCCTAATGGCAATTAATTTTCATTATACAAAAAATCCCCTACCATAAGGTTTCGTATATAATTATTTGTAAATTTATTTATGTTTAGAAATTTGCATTTTTCTCGGAGTTAAGACTTATTAATAAATAAATGACAATTGTACATAAATACCCTCCTTTTCCAATTTAAAAAATAAGGAAAAAAATTCTTTAAAACACCCCATTATTATTATTTTATAACTTTACTTATTGAACAATGTGCTCTCTCTAAAAATTTGATTATCAAATATTATGACTTACATCTTTTTGGCAAATTTAATTTTAAAAAAATTGTAACTTTATTTGAAATTCTATATTATTAATCAATATTGTATTGAAAGAATGATAGTATAGAATTCATTACTATAATTAGTTCATGTGGTATAGAGGGGGAGACTAATGTTTCATCATACTTCTCCATTTTATTGTGCCTAGGGAGTTGGGAAAAGTGAAAAACAATCGCACAATTGGTTGTTATTTTCTATTAAACATTACTTTTCCCTCAAATTTGTAGTATTTTCATTGGGCACGATCAATTTTCTTAGTAGTTTTTTTTTTTTTTTTCTTAACAAAAAAAGTCCACCCAAAAAGGGCACTTGCATACCTGTTTCCTACATAGCCCACTTTACTTGGATTTTGCATGCTCCTAGAAGTTGTATTATTATTATGATAGTTATGTTTCCTTATCATTGCAAGCCACAATGCTTTTGCAATGCAGGCAACAATCTCAATTACTGCAAAGACTCTATGATAGGAACAAGTTGCTGGTGGAGAGTTGCAACTGCATAATTTTGGAAATTTAGTGGCATGCTTGATTGCACGTAAACCAAGAATTATGCAGGTATTTTCACTGATTGTTACCCTATATGTATATATTATGTGACGAATTTAATGTTTTCTTTGACATGCCTACATAAACTTTCAAATTTGAGATCAAATGTGTCTTATTAGTGCAATATTACTAATGCTTTGGAGAAGATCAAATATCCAGATTCTGACATATATTGGAAAAACTTTGAAGAGAAGTGTCATTTTTCCTATCTATTCACTGATGATTGCGATGAACCATGAAGATTTCAGTATCAAAAGCACATACCAAGAGATTGCAGGAAAGTAAGACAATCTTCTTACTTGTGTTAAGGGTTCCTTAATCCATGTTTTCTCTTCATGACATTCATCTAAGTTTTCTATACTAGCCTATGCATCTTGTACAACTTCCTACAATGCAAGTTTTGTGCTAGTGGAATACTGTGAGATTGATAAAATAAAGGTGAAATTGAAAAATGGCATTCTAAATATCACAATTCTCAAATCCCAATTAGGAATGAGGTGAGGGGAAAAAAATTTACTCCTATGTTTAAAAATTAGAGGAGACCTTGTGTGTGTGTGTGTGTGTGTGTGTGTGTGTGTGTGTGTGTGTGTGTGTGTGACATTTATAAATGCTTTAGGAGGGTTTTCTATGTTGCCACAAATTGTATGAAGGATTTGAGCAATACAAATCTGCAAAGCCCAAAGAATACATGCATGCAAGAACATGTCACAAAGAAGAAAAAGAAAAGAAGAGGTAAGGGTTTTGCTCTGAAAATATGCAAATTGTATTCTCAAAAATGAAAAAGATAAGAGATAATTACAAAAGATCAATCATTATCAAAGGAGATTGAAACTCGAAAAAGGGTAACATAAAAGGTAAATGACATTTAATAGTTACCAATTAATTATTAAATAGAAATGCAAAGTGCATAAAGTAAAATCTTAAGAAGGGAGTAAAGGTAATTTAATAAATTAAATTAAATTAAAGCTTTACTCTAACACCCCCATTAAGATGAGAAACAATGTAGCTACAAACAATGCAGAAAGGGCAAAGAAACTACAATGCAATGCTAAAAGAAAACTTGGGTCCCGACAACAAGGCCTATTGAGGTACCCAATCACAATCAAGTCTCTATGAAACGAAGAAATAAAGAAAACCCAATGGGAAAAACTCTACTCCAAAAAGAGATAGCAAGAAAAGAAGGAAGGAAGGACTCATCACTGAGACCCCCCAAGGATAACTTCCTTCACCCCAAGCATAGAGCGCAACTGAAGATACCACAGGGATGCAAAAGGTTTAGTGAAGATGTCTACAACCTGCTTAGCAGTAGGAATGTGCTCTAAGCTCAAAGCACCATCCTGAATTAGATGCCTGATGAAGTGCATGTGAAGCTCAATGTGCTTGGTCCACTAATGCTCAACTAGGTTGTAGGAAATTTGTATAGCACTCTGATTATCACACCACAGAAAGGTGGGACTATCAGGAGGAAATCCAAACTCTATCATCAACTGTCAAAGTCACAAAACCTCTTGACTAGCCAATACAACTGCCCTGTAGATGATAATGTGTGAGCACATTGTTTCTTGCAAGACCATGTGATAGGACCAAAACCAAGATAGAACACAACTCTAGAAGTAGACTTGTGATCATCAATATCACTAGCCCAATCTGAGTCTATGTAACCAACAATGTGAGGACCCCACGATGTGTACTGAATGCCATAACATATTGTACCCTAAATGTACCTTAAGATATGTTTAAAAGCTTGCCAGTCATGTGGATCATGGGAGAATTGAGAGACAAGTCCAACCGCAAAGGAAATATCAGGACGTGTGTGTGTGTTAGATACAACAAACTACCCACAAGTTGTCTGTATAAAGTTGATGGAGTACTGCTCTGATACCACTAACGAAGGGGCACACGACCCTTACCAACTCATAACCAAGAATGCAACAATAAGGAAACAAAGAGATGACAAAATACTTCCCAAGCAATTTTATTAAACTTGACAATCCAATAGCAATTACAATAATATTTCTACAAGATCTCTCAAGCTCCAATCCAAACCCAAGCTAGTCCAGATCCACACTCTGGTAGAAACCTACGAGATCTCAACTTGTGCTCGCAAGCCACCAAGCAACCCCCTTGTTTCTAAACCATAGTCACTAGCTCTTCTCCAACCTTATCCAAGATCCAAGTGTAAACTGCATCACATTCGACGCTCTATATACACACTCACAACTCCATCACAATCCTGCTGTAAACTGCCTCACATTCGGTGCTCTGTCCATAGACTCATGAAAACTCACTCTTCACTTCCTCCTTCTCTATCACACCTTGAAGCCTTCCAAGCTTTCCAAGCTTCACCTTCCACAACTTTTACCTTTCTAAGCTTTCCTTCCAAAGCTTCTACTTCCCAAGCTACTCCTTCTCAAGCTTCTCCTTCTCGAGCTTCCACTTCTCAAGCTTCTACTCCTCGAGCTTGATTAGAAATGCTCATATGCCTTGCTTAAATAGGCACTTACCACTCAATGCATGACTTATCCACAACCTTCTACAACTACCACAACTTTCTGCAATATTCATAACTTTCTAGAATTCTACCCACACACCTCGATAAATGGAATGACAACCATTTTTATTTTTTATTTTTTCTATTATGCCACCTATGCACCTCAAAAATAGAAATCCCCTTTTCCTTTCTTTTTTCCTTTTTTCCCCTTTTAATTTTTTTTACTATTTCTCCTCTAATTTTCGTCACTTTCTCTCTCCTCCATAATTTTTTTTTTTTTTTCAATAATTTTTCCATGCAAGATGCTCCTGCATCAGACTCCCCCGGTAGATAGAAAAGTGTGTCCCACACTTTGACACCAAAGAAAGATCTACAACCATCTTCATCTTCACCAAAGGTTTCCACCTCAACAGGGACAACAAAACCACCATGCAAATCTTCCACATCTGCATTACTCTATCAAACACCCGAATCTCAACCATCCAATCAGCATGCTCACCCTCAAAAAAAAATTGAACATAATTCTTCATCAACAAACCCTCATTCACATCAGTGATTAGTGAATCCACACCAGTAGCAACAAACCCCGCATCAGCAACAACAAACTCCATATCAGCACCAACATGTAGATCTCCATCAATACATGCCAAACTAGCAATATCATTGCTCACAACAAGATGCTCTGCAATACATAACTCACCTCCAACAACAACTGGATCATCCACGACCAAGTGCTCTGCAACATACAAGTCACCACCAACATCAACTAGATCATCCACGACCAAATGCTATGTAGTCTCCATGTCAGACTCAACCAACTGATCATGAAAACCAACCTCTATCCCAACATTAACAACATTAGGAATATCTTCAGCAACAACCTCTAGTTGCTCTGTAGGTTCTGCATCAGGCTCCACAAACTGATCAGCAAAACCATCCTCTTCCACCTTGACCTTCTTAGCTTGATCAGCCAATCTAGCATCCAACTGAGAAATCATCTTAGAAAAATTCCTCTCCACTATATCATGGATTTTTGCAATCATCCTAGGGTACAATCCTCTTGAAGCCATCTCCCAATATCTTCGTAAACCCTCTGCAACAAATCCTTCCCACGCTCCTTGTGACAACCAAATTGTTTGCAAGTCAGATCGCAACCTACCACCTCACACGAACAATCAGGAACCACATCACAAGTCTAGGACAACGGATCTGCAATCCACAAGCTCTCTATGATCATGCCTCAACAAGTTCAGTCTTCCATTGATCAGTCTACATGTCCTCCCAAGGTTCTGGTGCAAACTGCCTCAACTTCGGTAATCTATCTACACGCTCAGGAACAACTCACTCAGATAAACTTCACCCAACCAAGGTCTTGGTACAAACTGCCTCACACTTCGGTGATCTACTTGTACACTCAAGAACTCTTGCTCTAATAAATTTCACCCAACCAAGGTCTTGGTACAAACTGCCTAATACTTCGGTGATCTGCTTGTACACTCAGGAACTCCTGCTCTGATACCACTGATGGAGTGCTGCTCTGTTACCACTGATGGAGTATTGCTCTGATACCACTGACGAAGGGGCACACCACCCTTACCAACTCACAACCAAGAATGCAACAATAAGGAAACAAAGAGATGACAAAATACTTCCCAAGCAATTTTATTAAACTTGATAATCCAATAGCAATTACAATAACATTTCTACAAGATCTCTCAAGATCCAATCCAAACCCAAGCTAGTCCAGATCCACACTCTAGTAGAAACCTCTGAGATCTCAACTTGTGCTTGCAAGCCACCAAGCAACCCCCTTGTTTCTAAACCGTAGTCACTAGCTCTTCTCCAACCTTATCCAAGATCCAAGTGTAAACTGCCTCACATTCGGCGCTCTATTTACACACTCACAACTCCATCACAATCCTGCTGTAAACTGCCTCACATTTGGTGCTCTATCCACAGACTCAGGAAAACTCACTCTTCACTTCCTCCTTCTCTATCACACCTTGAAGCCTTCCAAGCTTTCCAAGCTTCACCTTCCACAACTTTTACCTTTCTAAGCTTTCCTTCCAAAGATTCTACTTCCCAAGCTACTCCTTCTCAAGCTTCCACTTCTCAAGCTTCTACTCCTCGAGCTTGATTAGAAATGCTCATATGCCTTGCTTAAATAGGCACTTACCACCCAATGCATGACTTATCCACAACCTTCTAGAATTCCTCCACAACCTTCTACAACTACCACAACTTTCTACAATATTCATAACTTTCTAGAATTCTACCCACACACCTCAATAAATGGAATGACAACCATTTTTATTTTTTATTTTTTCTATTATGCCACCTATGCACCTTGAAAATAGAAATCCCCTTTTCTTTTCTTTTCTCCTTTTTTTCCCTTTTTATTATTTTTATTATTTCTCCTCTAATTTTTGTCACTTTCTCTCTCCTCCACAATTTTTTTTTTCCAATTTTTTTTTCAATTTTTTTTTTTTTCAATAATTTTCTCGTGCAAGATGCTCCTGCATTAAAAGTGGAATCCACTATAGGAGTAGAGTGAGTGGTAGATAAAACAACACTTGACTGAAAAGGTGTGGGAGTAGGCTTGCAATCAAGCATGTCGAATCTCTGAAGCATATCAAGAGCACACTTTTGGTAGATTATGGCTATCCCATCCAAAGAGTGAACAACTTGTAGGCCCAAAAAATAGTGCAGAAGTCCAAGGTTTGTCATCTCAAATTGGTCTCTCAAGGCTTCTTGAACACTATGTATTTTTTACACCCTACTAGAGAACCAAAAAGAAATCAACCTAAAGTTTCACTAATTTTTTCAAACTTTTTTTTTGAAAGATAATAACTTAGCAACAACAAATATAAAATAGTAGAAGCATTAACTCACATAAATAACAATCATCATAAATAGATAGCATCACCTAAGGGTCCCATTACGTAGAATCGCATTTAATTTTAATTAATACTAAAACTAATATATAACACATCCATATTAAAGACTAACTACATGTACAAATTTCATTTAAACAATTTACAATTATCCCGAATGCCACTTGGCAATAATCAGAATGCACAATCATCCACTATACAGGTCACATGGTATGAAAGATTGAAAGAATATACATCATAAAATAAATACAACATCTCTTACGATCCATGAATTCAAATACAATACAATAGTACAACCATTCATCATAGAAATACAAGATTAGATAGAAAGGAGCAGCTATGCAAACACATCTAGCAATGACATCCAATGGTCAGATCTCAATGGTATAAGAAAATTCACTACTACCCGACCTCGTGGAACCTAAATGGTCCACTCCCACCGCATTGAGGAGATAGTCTCAAGTTCCAAATAGGGTAACAAACTCAAAAGTCAAAACCAACGTCTAGCTCCAAGGAATCACCTGAAAGCAAACTATCTCAAAGGGTACCAAGACACAAGTATCAACTAATCCCAAATGCAACAAAGACACTTAGGAAATCTACTATGCAAGTTTTGTAAGTGTCATCGCATGAGCCAACTCTAAAGTTTCCCTAGTAGCCACCATGGACTCTGAACCCCCTAATGTGTCTATGTGGCATCAGTATCCTTTCGTATAGACAAGCCATACTAACAAGTCAGCTCTAAGGTTACCCTGGCAATCTTTTAATACTCTGGGCCCCCTGGTGACTTTCTGTGGTACCGATATCTTATTACTTCATTTAAAACCCATTTAATGATATGTTATCATGTATTAAAATAACCTACAATGGGTTACCTGCCAACCTCTTTAGGGCCTCGGCCTCCATTGCAAGCCACTTCCCAACATGACATATAGATAACCTACCCTAAGCTCAACAAAAGAAAAAGATCTCAAATGACTATAAACCACACATTAGTTCTTAAACAAGCAACTGGAAAGTACTAAAATATTACTAATCATAATCACAGATTCCACCAATACGATCATCCTAACAGGACTGATCAAAAATCAAGTACACATATACAAAATCCATGTCATAAATGACATCACCAAAAATAAATCATTTAATCACTTGAGTCCTATACAAGCAACTAAGAAGCAATCTAAAGATAATTGATCAAAGACTCAAGGGTTATATCAAGAAAGATACACCATTCACCTCAGTCCTACACAAGAAATTAGAAAGCACATCAAAACATCTAATCAAACTCATCATAACACACACATGACACATCATCATGGTCAAGTATAAAAGATCATAATCAAAACATCATCATGACATCATAGAACAAAACTCCCAAGCCTCTGGTAATACAACCTGATTTGGTCAATGCTAAGTCAACCCCAAAACCCATAACTGTAAACCACATGTTGCATATAATACATACAATGTAACTTTCATAACTCATTAGGTTTTGAAAACACAAAAGTTTAATCTTTAGTATTAGTTTTCAAGTTTTCATTTTCATTTAGAAGTCATAGATTTGCTAACATTCTCAAGTCCACACAAGTCTCAACACTCAACAAATCATATAAAGTTGTTTAAACATTGTTTTCATAGTTCAATTCATTTTCAGGACACAGAGGTTTGATATACAAAATAGGGTTCTAGTTTCACTTTTCTCAAGTATTCTATATGTTTGAGTTCTCTGAATTCACAATAAAATAAAATTTATTTTGTATACAAATATTTCATAACTAAATCTTTTCTAGAATAATGTCCTTCATAACAAAAATACTCTTAAATACAAAAACGAAACATCAATTCATTTATTTTAATATATAATCATTTATATATATAACAAATAAACAAATAAAATATTTTATTAAACAAATGTATTTAATTAAATATTATTATCATATTTTGATAATAATTATTAATTATTATTTACGATATTTATAAATTTATTAATAAAATAATATTTATATATATTAAATTATTAATAATAATAAATATTAAATTTAATAATATAATAATTAAATTAATAATATTAATAATATTAATTATAATAAATAATATATATTAAAAACTATAATTATAAATTATTTAATAAAAATAACCATTAAAAAAATAAAAGAACTAATGTGAATCTACATCGCATGTCCCAAAATGGGAAAGCCGCTTAGCGGCTAGGGTGCTAAAGTAGTTGCTGCTACTACAGCTGCTGCTATGGCAGTCAGGTGGGGGGGAGGTCATTGCCCCTCTCCATTGCATTTTGTATATATTTTTTTATAAATTTTTGAAGACAATAAAATAACACCCCCCTTCCTTATCAAATTCATACAGATGGAAAATTGTAGTATTAAAACAATAGTATGAAATTTACTGTAGGCATAAATATAAATTATTTGGTAATTTAAAATAATACATAATATTTTTAGATCAATATTCATAGAAGATCTGATAGGAGAATAACGAATAATCAATCCAATTTTACAACCCAAATTTTGATTCCTTCTCCAAACCCTTGTCCCGATTTTAACAATTCCAAATTAGTAAAGAAGGGTTTCTAATTTCAATTTATTTACAGATTTTTTTTATAAAAAAAATGGAATAGTCAAATTCATAAACAAATCAGATTTTCTCTTATAAACCCACATCCTGATTCCCAAGAAATCTAATTTTGAAAACCCCAAAACATACACTTATGAAATACCAAATTTAACAAACATGGGTTTCAAATATTAAATCCGTTTATAGAGGATATCTGAAATGAAGATCAATAAATAAACTAGACAAGGATTTCAATCTTCATTTTGAAAACAGGTTTATAGACATGAAGAGGACATGAATTCGAAGAACGAGCAACTACTACACAAAACCACAAGATCCTACCTATATTTGATGCTAAATGACGGACACACAAAACTTGCAAACAATCTCTCTTTCCTTTTGAAACCCCTCTTTTCAAAAACCAGCTCCTCCAAAACTCAGTTCTTGCAAAATGAGCTCTAGATCTCTAATGAAGAGTTCTCCCCTAAATTTAGAACTTCAATTGTGTAATCATAGGAGAAGACTTGTTGATCTTTATCTTTTATTATATTTTAATTTTCATGCACAACCTTTATGCAATTTAATTAAAATAAACTTTATTAAATATATGTTTTCTCTCTGGTTAATTACGAGACGTTTTAATAATATATTTATTAATTCAACTAATAATATTATTTAGAGTTTATTATTAAAAATAAAACTCCTAAATAATAATTATTAAATTAAATAAATATAAATATGCCTAAATTAAAACTTTAATAAAATTTTTAAATTTAATTCCTTTATTTAATTAATTTATTAATTAATTAAATATCAAATTTCTTTATTATTTTTTTATTAATTAAATAATTATATTATATTTTAATTTGATTTAATTATAATAGAAAATCATCATAGACCCACAAAACCAAATACGAAAATCCATCATAAAGTATAGAATACCAAAACAAACTCCAAGGTCAAAATCATGAATTCATGTCACTTGACAAATTCAAAAAGGTGAAACTAACTCAAATACTTGTCCTATTTTCTAAGACAATTAGCTTAGGTTAGGATTTGGACTCAAGAGTTATCTCCCCACTTATACCATTGAGATATTGTGATAGGGTATGCTCATCATGGCAATTCAGGGAAGTTGATACCCGGTACTTGCAATTTGCATAAAATTTGAGCATGTACACACACTCATATATTCTAAACTAAGCAGGCAATGGTGAGGAGTGGTATATCATGTAGATCTCGAATAGTAGGTGATTATGACTCCCTCCCTCAACCACATTAGAAACATCAATAATAAAGTAAAACATACACGTACACCATACACATACACGTATGGGTAAGTAACCATAGAACTGCATATAAATCATTTCTCTGACTAACATCATGAAATAACTGACATCGCTATATGAGCATATATGTAATATCATCACAATAATCCTGAACACATGAAATAATAGTAACTCAACACATATATCAACTGAATATGAAATACATTTAACCTAATTTGGTAACCAAGTACTGATAATCATAAACATAAACATAAAACAAGCCCAAAAGAATCCAACAATACCATCAAAAAAGTCAACTAGGGGTAGGAATTACAATACCATGGAGACTGAGCTACCTATAATGATGAGATCATCTACACAAAGCACAAGTATCAATAAGTCAGCCCCATGACGTTGAATGTAAACTATAGGATTAGAATGGCACCAAGTGAACTGTGAAGCAAGTAAGAAGGAATCCATCTTCTCATACCAAGCCCAAGGGGCCAGTTTGAGACCATATAAAGACCTTTGAAGCCTACATACTAATGAAGATTCCTACACAAAACCATGAGGCTACTCCATATAGATCTCCTCATGAAGGTCTCCATGCAAAAAGGCACTCTTCATGTCCATCTGATAAACTATCCATCCCTGTGAACCTGCAAGAGAGAGTACAACACAAGTAGAATTCATCTTGGCAACATGAGCAAAGGTCTCAGAGTAATCAATACCCTTAACCTATGAAAAACCCTTTGTAACAAGACATGCCTTTTACTTATCAATAGAACCATCTGCAACATACTTGGTATGGTACACCCACTGGCACCAAACCAACTTTCTTCCTTTTGAAAGAGGACAAAGATCTCATGTGTGGTTCTTCATCAAAGAAGATTACTCCTCATATATAGCCCTATCCCACTCTAACTGTCATGTCAGCTATGAAAAACTGTGTAGATCATCTAAAATGGCATGAATCAAGAGGCCAATACCTATAGTCTGAGCACGTGTGCGACGACCATCGATAGGATCACTTGCCAAAGGTCTGACTGCATCAATAGTATCACGAGCCCACTTGGTCACTCGTTGAATAACCGATGGAAGTGGTGAAGGGGGATCAATATCAAGATCTTCCTTAAAGAATGCATAATCCTGTGGAGGAGTAGAGGAAGTATTGGGTAGTGAAGAAGAAGCTAGTGATGGTGGGTCCATCTGAGGATAATGCTCATCAAACTGAACATCTTGCCAAAACAAGACATCTCTAGAATTAGGATCAAACAACTTGTATGCCTTCACATCCTCACAATAGCCAACAAAGATGAGTGGTTGGCTCTTCTTCTCCATCACTTTCCACTGAGCATTTGGAATAAATGTCCAAGCCTCACTACCAAAAATGCGGAAAGTAGAAACATTGGACTTGACATGAGTCCAAGCCTCCTTAGGAATCAAGTGTCATAATGCCTTGTAAGGCATCTGATTTTGAATATAGTTGGCACAATTGATAGCTTCAGCCCAAAGTGAAGAACTCATAGCTCATGACTGAATCATACAATTGGCCATCTCTTGTAATGTTTTGTTCTTTCTCTCTACAAGCCCATTCTATTGAGTGGTGTGGTGAACTGTCAACTGATGTTTTAAACTATGCTCAATGCAAAATTTTGAAAAGACTAATTCACATGTTCCCCCCCATTGTCAGTGTGTATACACCTGATAGAAAGACTGGACTGCTTCTCTACAAATTTCTTAGAGATTTGAAATGAATCAAAGACATTAGACTTGTACTTCAAAAAGTACACCCATGTGCATCTAGAGAATTCATCTATGAAGGTGAACACATATAAACACCTAAAAAAGATGGAGTGGGAAATTACATAAGATCATTGTGTATCAACTCCAATGGTGCCTTAGCACGTGTGGATCTACCTATCATAAAAGGATCTCTATGATGTTTGCCAAGTGCATAACCTTGACACACGCCATCAGTATAAGAGATCTGAGGTAACACAATCACTAGCTCCTATGTACTCATTTTCTATAGATAGTTGTAGTTGACATGGCCAAAACACTCATGCCAAAGCTTTCTCGCTATGTTTGCATGAGCAATGAGAGAAAACCTGGAGAATCAAAGCTCTCAAAGCCATCAAACTAATATAAGTGAGACTAAAAATCAACACTCCCTGTAGAAATAACCAAATCATGATTATGGAGGTCTAAATAACCACATCATGTGGTGAGAACTTAACTATCTTTCGAGAGCCACAATGACAAATCTGAAAGACAAACAAAAGGTTCGTAGAAATGGCCGAAACCAAGAGAACATCCTGTAGTTAACCACCTTCTAAAGAGATAGTTCCTAAACCTATGACTGAAAGTTGTGTAGAATCACCAACTATAATCTATGTAGTAACACTCTGAGCAAGTGAAGTAACAAAATCAAGTGAGTGTGTCATATGGTGTAAAGCTCCGGAATCAAGAATCCAAGTAGTTGTAGAAGCAATGCTTGTGCAGAAAGAGCATGTCCTTTCCTTGAAGGAGAAGGTGGTGACTTTGGAGAAGCAATAATATGGTGTATGAACAACGTACACCTAGGCAAAGTAGAGGCATAGTGGTGAAAAATGTTGGCGATGACACGGTAGTAGCACAGAGGTGACTAGGATAATTGGTCATTGGCAGTTTAGCTATGACTGCCTGCGGTTAATAGAAAATTGTGATGGTTTTTTACAAGTGGTAACAGAAAGGAATCAAAGTATTATGCGAAGAAGTTAGGTTTACTAATCCTTCACTTCTTGTGAATAAATAGGTACTACAAAAGACCAATCCTTATAGAAGGAGATCGAAAAACCTAAAAAAGAAACCCTAAGAGGTAAATGCCATTTAATAATTACTAATTAATTATTAAATAGAAATGAAAAGTGCATAAAATGAAATCTTAAGAAGGGAGTAAAGATAATTTAACAAATTAAATTAAATTAACACTTTATTCTTACAAATAACATTGAGAAGATAATTCACAATCAAATGAAACCGTCAATGACATTGGGATAATCATGGAGATAATGAAAAATGAAATTTTCCCGACCATGCATAAATAATGAAATCATCTAAGGGAAACCCTAAACTCCATAGAAACATGATGAAAAACAAAGAAAATTGCATGTATAAAGGAACAAATTGCATCAATTTTCTATAACCCTTAATGCACAAGGGTAGTAATTTAACAACATTAGTGTAGGAGCACCTAATGATCCATGGCAGTTCAAGAGGGAAAGATGGCCTAAGATGAATGTTCAAAGGTCTAAAGGACCTAAAATGATGTATTTAAGCCTTTAAATGTCTTAATATGCAATAAGTTTAAAGTTGGAGTCAAAGAACCTAATAGTCTTGAATAATGTAATTATGGTCCATATGACCAAATGATGCAAATATGGGTATTTAGGGTCTATGAGCATTAGGATAGACATTTTTCAATCATAAAACTCTTATTTAAGATCTTTGAAATTCTATCCCATGGATGTAGAAATTGCTAGTTTGTGATTGTAGGGATAACTAGAAATTTAAATTCAAATTATAAGAACTAATAATCCAAAAGGTACTTGAACTTAGTTTGGGAAGGTCTGTGGTTGTCTAGAATGTAGGTTAAATGCCTAAGAATGGAGGGGAGAATGTAAGTTGATCAGTTTTGTTAATGAGAATATATGGGTTTGCAGATTTGGGTTGCTTGATATTTTACATTGATTCCTTTCATTTGGATCCAAGAACGTGCAGCTTATGTTTCCTTGAAGTGAAAAAATATCTTTTAATTTATTTTGAACAACATTCAATCTATTTTTGGGTCCATTTATTAGGACTATAGTGTTGTAGGTGATCATTTTGCATTACGTTTGAGAGCCTAATGAATGCACAAGGCTCATTTCTCTTTATGTTTTTTTTTCCTTGAGGAATAAGGCCCAAACATGTATTATAGCATGTTCTCTTAACCAAAAATTTAGACAAATGATGGCCAACGCGTTGATCACCAAATTTGAGGAAAATTTTGTACATGAAAGTACATGGAAATGAGGGTACGAGTATTAGATTTGAGGATCTCCCTTAATGAAAGGGGACTTTTATGGTAAATTATGCTATTATAGGTCAAATCTATGGTGAAACAACTTTGGTTGAAGTTTAGAAATGAAGGAAGGCATTGATTTGAGAAGGTGCTAGTTTTAGAGGCCATTTGATCTCAAGGTTTGGTAGAAAACTCATTAGGAGGTTTTGGCTGACCAAATAAGTGTCAAAATCTATTGTTTGGGATCAAAAAATATAATATCGTACCAACTAGCAAGTCCTCTTTCCAAGTACAAAGGGTACTTGCATTCTAGAAGTGTCCTGATTAGACCTTGAGCAACAATAAGTTGCTTTATTTTGTACAATTGGTTCAATGGAGTTATAGCTAAATCCTACATATGTTATGTAAGTTCCAAATGAGTATCTGAATATGTAATTTTTTTTCAAAGTGTTTTGGTAAAATTTGGAGAAAATGACAAAAAAAAGTTATGTAGGGTTATAAGTAATTAGCCTCACATGGTGTTTATACAACTTGGAGTTATCCTAGTGTTGCAAATAAGTCTAGATCTTTGAGTCTTGTTGATTGGGTTATGTTAGGACCCCTAGAGGTATTTGGGTGAATGTGTTTAAGTGGAATCCTAATTGGTGAGTTTAAGGCAACCTTTTGTAGAGTTGAGACAATTGACCCTAAGAGTGTAGTTTGTCTTTGGAATGTTGAGCATTCCCTTTGATAGGATTAAGGAACCTATCAAATGTTGGAGAAATTCATTCCATGATGAGGAGTTCTCGGCATAAAAAATTAAACCTTCTACAACATATACAAATAAGAAGCATTCTAATGAAATCCATGACAATATTGAGACAATCATTCCACAGTCAAATGAAATCCTTGATGATGTTGAGATAGTCATTAAGATAATGAAACAATCCACACTATGTGTAAATAAAAACCTTGAACACCGTTTGAAAAAAATGATGAAAAAAAAAAAAAGGTCCAAAAAGTTGATTCCATCATTTTAATGTAATCCTTAATGCATAAGGAGAAATCAATTAACAAAAAAATGAAAATCTCCATGTGATATACAAACAAAACACATTTTAATGAAACCTACAATGACATAGAGACAATCATTTCATAGTCAAATGAAACCCTTGATGTCATTGAGATAATGAAATTATCTAGGCTATACATAGATAAAACAATTATTGAAGAAAAACCCTAAACATCATTGTAAAATGATGAAAAAATAAAGCAAAATGCAAGACAAAGAAACAAATTTCACCACTATACATTTAATAGAAGAAGTAAGATTGATGGACAAACATTACATGGTGGAAGGTATTCACAAAGGCTGAATAGTTGCAGAGTTGACTTCATGAGAGGACGAGGGTGCCATGAAAATGAAAAAGATGATACAAAAAATAGTACATCCCAAAACAAAAGATCCCATGCCATGAAAATGATCCTGGACTTGGAACACCCAAGATATCCACCATAGAGCAAAAATTCCAAAAAAATGATAGAAAGAGCATGGGGTAGAATCTAAAGGAAATAACAACATTTCTGAAAAGATGACCAAACCAAATTTCCAAAAATATAACATTTTTAAAAAATGAAGATGGGATGCAAAAGATATGCTTGCCAGAGTGAAAAATAGAATGCCAGACTTTGACTACAAAAATGAGCCACAAAATTGCATCAAAACCTAAAAATACCTACACCAATGTCTTTGTCTCAGAACTAGCTTTCTGGTGCTTCTTTCAGATCGGAAAAATACCTCTGTATGTTCAAGTTATGGCCAAAAAATTGTGAGTAGGTCAAAAAGGGACCTTTGGTGCTTGCAGGGGTGCTGATACATGCTGATGTCAGCAAACCACTATGTTAAAATTGATAGCCTAGGGGTCATCGCAATGAAAAAAAGGGGCCATGTGGCATCCACCTGGTGAGATGCTGATGTGGCTGGGTGACATGGCAGGGGCCATGTAGCAAGTGCCAATGTGGCACATGTGCCACGTGTCACTCGCAGACTGGTGCCAAATGTGCTGGAAAAATGCCACATGGGTAGTGTGCAGAGAGGTGGTGGACTGGAGATCACTGACTGTAGTAGTGGCCACAAGGGTGGCTACCATCGATGTCGCCGCGACAAAGGTGGTGGGCAAGTGGCATCGGCGTGGTCGCAAAGCGGTGGTCGTGGGCAAGCTACGCTGTGGTGTCTCCACTGGTGGAGGAGGCTGCAAAGAGGTGCAGGGGCACTACTACAATGACACTCCCTTTTTTATATATATATTTTTTATTTTTTAGTTCGCACAGTTCGTATGGCTACCCGGACCAAAAAAATTGCCTCCTAGAGCGATTTTCTCCAAAATCAAAATTTTTAATATGGATTCTGACTATAACAGACCTTTTGAACTCAATGGCAGTGTTCATTTAGGCCCAAAGTGCTTCAAAAAAAATGCTCTTTTCCCAAATTGAAGAAAAAAATCACAAACAAACTAGGTTTGTATCTCTGAATCACAGCTTCAAAAATCCTTCAAAATGGAAGCAATAGGGAGGCTCTGATACCATGTAGAAGTTGATGAAAGCCAACTTCATAGATCACCAAGATCACTTGCATGCAAATAACTTGTCAAAGGGAAACCCAAGAAGGAAGAGGTGGAGCTTGGAAAAACTAAACGGATTGAGAGAGAAGATATTGCAAACAAAGAAAATATATTGCTATACAATATGCCTTGAAAATGAGATGAGTTATGAAATACAATGAGAGAGCCCAAATATAAAGGCCTCAAGGAAGCTTGTAGAACAAGCTGGAAAGTGCTAGAAGATAAGGTTGACAATTAAGCATACATCCACAAAAGGTGGGATATCCTCGAACAAGGTGAGGAGATAAGTATGACTTAGATAGGAACAAACTCCCGTGTTATCAACAACTCATCAACTACAACTATTAATTGAATGCAATAGCCTAAGTAAACTTAAGTAATAGAATAAATACTTAATAAATAATTATTTACACTAACAAGAGTTAGCAATGGGTTATAGATCACTAGGGTGTGAGGATTGGACTATCACTAAGGTTTCTTCTCCTTCTTGTTCCTATTTAATATATTAGTATGGAAGATCAATAAAAATATTGTGTTTGTGTAAAATTCTTGCAGTGCTATGTTATGCTCTATTTTCCTACTTTGTTTTAGTTTATACATTTGGTATTAGAGTTGTGAGGAAAGATCTGGGCATAATTTTTTGATGATAGCAGATCTTAGAGAATGTTTAAAGATGTTGCATATGTAAAGATTTGCAGCAAGGGAGGAGATCACAAAATTGTAGAGCTATGAACACAATATTGTGTGTGGAAGATTGTTGGAGTAAAAATATGAAGAGTCGAGCAACAGTAAAAGATTATTTCTGAGCCTCCACAAGCTTTGTTCAATAACAAAGTTCTTTCTATTTATTTTTGTATATTATTTTTATCATTAAATTTTGTTTGAGTTCTATTGTTTACATTTCTTTTTGTATATTGTTAATTAATTTCTATAGGTCCAAGTAATAGTTGTCTCTAGTCCTAGCAGCTCTTGCAAGTCAACGGTCATAATCACAAGGGGTCCAAACAAGTTAACCAACAAGTAACCCTAGAGAAAGAATAGTAATAACCATAGGGAGTGAGCTGTAGAGAAAGCACAAATTCTTATCGCAAGTTATCCCTTAGCAACGATGTAGGGTGACTACCTACTAGTCAACTTGGAGCAGGTCCTATTATTATTCTACAATTTACTGAAAAATATATAAGGTAAGATCTTACCCTTCTTAGAACACAAATAAGGGTAAGATCTTATCTTTATTTTTTAAGTTTTCAATTTTATATTTCTTCATTTTTCTATCTCCATCTCTTATGATAGTAGATATAAGTCTTCTATATATTATCATTGCAAGTATTCTATTTTGTACAAGGAAGATCTTAATCCCATATCCCCCTTTGAGTTTCTTAAAGGTTCACTTTGAACTAGTAATTAACACTTCCAATGTATAGATTTTTATGGTATGTACAATTCCATTTCCGGTATTGAATTTATCATTCACAGAACTTTCATGCACCTCCAACAACTTTTTCATTTGAGAAAAGCTTAAACACTACAAAAAAATAATTATAATGTAAAATCCATCATCATAGGTTGTAAAAAGAATGTTTTACAATTTAATTTATTAAACTTACTCATAGTTACCAAACACTAGTAATAAAGAAAAGTTAAGAAACAAGGATTGAGGTCAACTTACAATATTAAATGTGACTTGTCTAAAAAGAGTAAAATGCATTTTGTACTTGGGAATATGCTTCCCCTCACCAAAAAATGCTGGAATTTAACATAAATGATGAGCAAATAACAATGAAAGCAACCTCTCAATGTTTTTTTTTTTCCAATTAGAAAGCATATGATTGATTAGGTAGAAAAAGGAGAAGTAATAGCTTACACAAGATAAATTTACATCAAGTGATTATAATTGAAAATGAATCATGCAACATCACCAAAATTTTGAAGGATCAAACTGAATTAAAGTAGTCTTGATGCATGAGAAACAAATGAGCAACCATTATTACTAGGAAAAGTTAATTTTGAAGGACCAAACTGAACTAAAGTAGCTTTGATGCATGAGAAACAGATGAGTAACCATCATTACTAGGAAAAGTTTGAAATAAGTTAGATATGCAAATGCAATGCCCATTACAGATAGTATTGAGGGAGTTAATAAACTAAACCTAACTCATTAGGAATTTGTTTCAATTGGGCATTGACAAGCATGTAAGCTATAGATCTTTGCAACTGAGGATTGGAAACATAAGATGTCCTTTGAAGAGGCCAAGGCAGAATCCATATCTAACCAATGTCTCTTTTGGACCATCATTCAATCATGCGTACCCAAATTAGAAAAGAGATCATCTATGAAGTGCAATCAAGAGGAAAAAAAGGATTGAATAAAATTAGCCCACATTAAATAGTAAATACTATTGCATATATTAGCTGAATATTGTGCTTGAACGATCATTATATCTAGAAGTTTGAAGCTTGCAACTTGAGATAAGTAGACCTCAAGGGATTGAAAGCATGAAGAAACTTACAAAGCTCATTTCTTGCTTTAAGGTTTCCTTATAACAGAAAGTATAATTTTGGGAAGGTAATTAGAGAAGGATTGGTCATTATCTTAGTGGTCATGATTAAAGTTTCTTGTCCTGTCCCTACTCAAAAATCATTGATGACAATTAGTGACAAAGAAAAATAGGGACGACTTAAACATCACACATTAAGGCTTAATTATTAGGCTAAAAGTGTTAAATAGACAAAGTTGACTATTTTTTCAAGCTTAATTCTCTCCTTAGTATGTGATGTTTAAGGGTGGCCAACAAAATATGTGCACTTGTCTCATGAAGGAAGTGTTCAATGCACCATAGCTGCTATTTGTCCCATCTCGTTATTGATGAATTTATAAAACATCATGTTGCATATTGTTAAAAAAGACATCCATAGATGGAAACAAAGGAGCCAAAATAAAGTCCAAAACCTTTGTGCTCAATCCATAGTAATCTAGAACTATACAACATACAATTTGAAATAAAAAAATTACAATTACATTAATCTTGGGATAAAGGTAAAACAATAGGATGCTTATTCCACACTACAAATGTATGCAATGTTAGATTAAAGTGTTAATTTAATTTAATTTATTAAATTACCCTTACTCCCTTCTTAAGATTTCACTTTATGCACTTTGTATTTACATTTAATAATTAATTAGTAATTATTAAATGTCATTTACCTTTTAGGTTACCTTTTTTTTGCGTTTCGCTCTCCTTCTATAGGGATTGATTTTTTATAATTATCTCTTATCTTTTTTATTTCTGAGAATACAATTTGCATATTTTCAAAGCAAAACCCTTGCCTCTACTTGTCTTTTTCTTCTCTGTGACAAGTTCTTGCATGTAGGTATTCTTCGAGCTTTGTGGATCTATACTGCTCAAATCCTTCATGGTATCAGAACTAGATATATTGTAGCTTGTTTGGTATTTGGAGAAAAAGAAGAACGAGGGTTTGACAGAATAAATTTGATATTTTTTGGATCACTTTGAGGCCAAAGAGACCTCACAATTGGATTCAAAAGGTGTCAAAACCCCCATTTTCATATTAAGTTTGTCAAATTTTGGACAACGTTGATCTGGGAGGTAATTTTTTTGCATTACAGGGTTATACAGCCTCTACATGCAAACCAAGATGTGAAAAATTAATTTTTTTTGCAAAAAACTACATTTTGAGGCTGCTGTGGCTTAAAAAATTGGCTAGCGATCCAGGTAATTGCTAGCAGTCACCTTGATTGTTGTGGCTCCCACTGCTAGCCACCACACCATTGACCACCGTTGCCAGCGGCACTGCCCACCCGCTGCTAAAGACACCGCCATCGCTCTTCCAGAGCTTCACTCACCTAGTGGTTCTACCGATGGCTCCACCATCTAGCCACCATCACACCACCAGTAGTAGTTATGGTGATTATTTTTATTTTTAGTTTTAAAATTAAAAAAATGAAAAATTATTGCTATTTTGGGGGCCCTATCATTTTTTTGCGCTATCTTGAACATACATGGGTGTTTTTCAATTCGAAAGAAGAAACAGAAAGATGGTTTAGAGTCACAGACAATGAAGTAGGTATTTTTTGGCTTTTTTTCTAGTTTGGTACATTTTTTTGCACTTGAAGTCTGTTGATGTCTTCTATCTTCCTGGGGGCATAACTTCTTTGTTATAGCTCCATTTTTCGATCCAAAAAAAGTGTCTGAAAGCTCTTCTTGAGCACTTCCCATATCCTTTTTCATTTCACTAGTATTTTGTATTAGGTATTTGTGATTCACATCTAAAGATTTTTTACTCTTTTCTTGATTACTCATTCCTTTTGTAAGCTAGGGTTCGGTTATTTGCATTGTGGGAGGTGTTTTATATTACTTTCTATTATTATATCAGCATATCAAAAAACTTCAAAAACCCCTTCTAAAACAATGACTGAGACCTCTTTTTGTCAATTGCCCTCCTCTACTATCTATAAGCTATGGGGTCGAGGGAGGTGGAGAACTACAACTCTCTCTTCTCGTTACACTAGATCCAAATGTTCTTCCCCTCAAACCCACCCAATACTATTGATTGACTATGTACTTCTAAACCCACACAACTACCATACATGAAAATCCCATATGCAACAATTTCTCCATTTAAAGGTTTGTGGTCTTGTCTAGATACAATGCAACTAGTTTTTCAGAGTCAATACTAGACTTTGTAGCATAAGAATAAGATGGATGAAGCCATAGGTCTAATTTCTTTGAGTGTTTTAGATAGCTCACAGTTCCACTTCTCAAGAAATGTGGGACAAGTTTAATGACATGTTCAGCACCATCAACAAGTTCAGAGCACTTTAGATTGAGACAGAGCTTACTTCTCTTATACTTGATGCTTTCCCCTCTATTGAGGACTTTCTTATGAGATTCAAACAACAGAGAAATTTATTACAGGGATGTGGGAAAGAGAAGATAGATAAGGAGTGTGTCTACCTGATTCTCTCCAAGCTTCGAGGAAACTTTTAGATTTTCTCTTCTACTTTCTATTCCACTATGGATGCCTTGGGTCCCAGATTTTTTATGCCTTCTTTTGAGGTTTTTTGTGATCGCTTGACTAGAGAGCAATCCAAGCTTACAAAGTTGGATACTATCATTGGTTCAAAGGTTCAAAGACACACACATTGATTGCTCAAAAATCTATAGGGAAGCAGAAGAAGAAACTGAAGCCCATGATAGATTCAGCAGGCAGTGAGAGTTCCTCCAAGTTTACTCTTAAATCAGATGCTTGGAAACCCTCTCACAAGGGTAAATCTTCTAAGTCTAGTGAGTCTTCCTCCAAGACTAAGAAGTTCACAAGTGATCCTTGCAGTTTTTGTGGCAAGGAAGGACATCCAATTTCTAGGTATTGGAAACATCTTAAGGCTTTAGAGGAGGCCATGCACCACCACCATTGGTCACACCGCCCACATGTTTTTAAGCTTTCTGGAGGCCCTAACAGTCTTTCGCTGTAACTTGAGCATATAGAGGTATTCTTTCAATCCAAATGAAGTATCAAAATGCTGATTCAAAGGCAAAGATGATGGTGAAGGTATTTTTGGATTTTTTTTCTAGTTTAGTACTTGTTTATTCACTTGACGTTAGATGAAACCTTCTATCTTTTGAGGGGCGTAACTTGCTCATTATTGCTCCATTTTTCGATATGAAAGAAGCACTAGAAATTTCTAGATTCTCTGTCATTTCACCAATATTTAATACCAGGTATTTGTGATTCTTAACTGAAGTCTTTTTGCTCTATTCTTGTATACATTTCCTTTTACAAGTTTGGGTTCGATTTTTTGCATTGTGGGGGATGTTTTTTCATTATTTTATATTACAATATTAGTAGATTAAAAAAAAATTAAATTTTTTTAAAGCAATGTCCAAGACCTCTTCATGTCTAATACTTCTAAACCCACACAACTATCACACGTGGAAATCTCATATGCAACAAAATCTCCATTCAAAGGGTTTGTGGTCTTGTTTAGATGCAATGCAACCAATATTTTAGAGTCAATATCAGACTTTGAAGCACATGAATAAGATGGATGAAGTCATGGGTCTGATTTCTTTGAGTGCTTTAGATAACTTACAATTCATCTTGATAATTGATCTACTTTTCAAGAAATGTGGGACAAGTTCAAGGACTTATTTGGTACCATCAATGAGTTTAGATCACTTTAGATTGAGGCAAATCTTACTTCTCTTATACTAAATGCTTTTCCCTCTATTGAGGACTTTATCATGAGCTTCAAATAACAAATAACTTTGTTACAGGGATGCAGGAAAGAGAAGATAGATAAGGAGTGCATCTATCTAATTCTATCAAAGCTTCGAGAAAACTTTCAAATTTTCTCTTCTTCCTTCCATTCCACTATGGATGCCTTGGGTCCTAGACTTACCATGCCCACTTTTGAGGTATTTTGTGATTGATTGACTAGAGTGTAGTCCAATCTTACATAGTTGGATACTATCACAAGTTCAAAGACATGGCCATTGGTTCCTTAGACATCTATAGGGAAGCTGAAGCTAGTCAGGAGGTTTTATGGCTTCGATAGTTGATGATAGAGTTTGGATTTCCTCCTGACAGTCTCACCTTTCTTTGGTGTGACAATCAAAGTGTTGCACACATTTCCCGCAACCTAGTTGAGCATCAATGGACAAGGTACATTGAGCTTCACATGCACTTCATTAGGCATCTGATTCAAGATGGCTCTCTAAGCTTGGAGTATATTCCCACTATTGAGTAGGTTGCATACATCTTCACTAAACCTTTTTCACCCCTATAGTATCTTCAATCGCATTCTATGCTTAGGGCGAAGGAAGTTGTCCTTGGGGGGTCTCAATGATGAGTCATTCCTTCCTTCTTTTCTTGCTATCTCTTTTTGGAGTAGGGTTTTTCCAACATGGTTTTCCCTGTTTCTTCATTTCATAGATATTTGGTTGTGATTGGGTACTTCATTAGGCCTTGTTGATGGGACCCAAGTTTTCTTGTAGCATTGTAGTTTTCTTACTTTTTCTGCATTGTTTGTAGTTACATTGTTGCTCATCTTAAGGCGGGGTGTTAGAGTAAAGCATTAATTTAATTTCATTTATTAAATTAACCTTTACTCCCTTCTTAAGATTTCACTTTATGCACTTTGAATTTCCATTTAATAATTAATTCATACCTATTAAATGCCAATTACCTCTTAGGGTTTCCTTTTTAGGTTTTTTGATCTCGTTCTATAAGGATTGGTCTTTGTAATTATCTCTCATTATTTTCAGTCTAATAATATAATTTTCATATTCTTAGAGAAAAATCCTCACCTCTTCTTTGTCTTTTCTTATCTATAATAGGTTCTTGTATGTAGGTGTTCTTTAGATTTTGTGGATTTGTATTGCACAAATCCTTCATTATAGAGGGCTTCATTATGCTATGAAATGATTCTCTATGAAAATAAGGGTTACATCAAAATGATTGTATATGTATTTATTTCTTTTGATTGTGAAATATATTTGTGTTCATATCTATTTTTTATTATATATATCATACATATCTATAGAAAAATAATTATTGATATTTCATGGAGGGTGTCATTGTACACACACACACACACAATTATGTCTATGTGAATAATCATATGTAAATGTCTGCAAAATTATACACATACTTACACCTATATTATTTACATAACTACATAGTGCCCAACTATGGTATGAACTTCGTTTATTATGCTTCCATAATAAATTTACATGTAAAATAATTATTTGCATAGATTTAATTCTTTGAAATCCATAGAGAATGTTATTATATGTATGTATGTGTAACTATATATAATTACTCACTCAATATGATTTCAAATTACTAAGGCACATAATTATATCCATGTCAATGATGGTTTGATTTTGCTATTAAAATATTATTTCCATGGTGTTAAGGGTTGAATTAAAATGTTTAACTTATCTATATTTTATATGTATACACATGTATTTTTTATATATGACTTCATAATGCTTAACAATGGTGTAAAAATATGCTTTTAGGGCTCATGATGTTTGACAATGCATCCAAAAGAAGGCATGCACATGGTTGATGGTAGACATAAACATGACATGGGGGATTGAGTGGTTGCCCTTTTCTAACACAAAAGTGAAACACGTGAACAGGTCCATGCAACTAAACACTTGTAATTAGGTATTTTAAAATTTTGTAACTAGATTTTTTTTTTGCTAAATGTAAATTACATTAAAAAATAATTTAGTAAATGCCTCCATATCATGCAATTTATGGGTTTGTTACTGAAAACATTTTTTTATTGATGAGATGTAATATTGGTTAGAAATTGGACTTAGATTATAAATGCAAGTATAAAATGATAGATTGTTTCCCACCAATATTCTAATTTGAAAATAAATACAAATGAACACATTCACTTTCCATTTTTAGATGAATTTATAATAGGGAATTTCCAGAGTCATTTTCATTTATAATTCATCTATATTTTCAATAAGTATCCTCTGCAAAATTTACAACTTAATTTTTTCACTAAATTCTTGTTTTACAAAATCAAAATTAGATTGATGATGCTACACTTTATATGTACATATACATGTATATTCTTTTTGTATGCACATATATGTATTTATATGCATGGATATGCATATGTATACTTGCATAGGTACATGTATGTATGTGTATGTGCATATCAATATGTATGCATGATTGTGTGCATTATTCTTCTTGTTTAAGTCTTTTTTTGTTATGCATCAAATATTGTAAGGATGATGTGATGTGAGAACAATACTACCCCAATTGTTACAATTGTGTTCCAAGCATGGGAAAGGTATGAGAGGTGAACCTATTATATGGATGTTGGATGTATTAATGTAATTGTGCTTATCAACAAAGTAATTTATTGTGGAAAATTTTGTTCTTTGTGAATTAGCATTTTTGTAATGTTTAGTTTAATCCACTTGTGTATTTGATATATATATATATATATATTGGTTGACTATGTGTATGCAGCATACCATTTTTGCAGGGCTTGCAGGGTCTTCTTTGGAACAAGTAGAAGACCAAATGTTTGCATTAAAGGTTAAGTCTTCACGCCTTTACTCTTTTAATGACCTAGTAGATGTTGCTTTCTTTTACATTTGAGTTTATTTAGTTTATTAATTTATTGAATTGTATGATACTTGTATGGTTTAGGTGTTCAATGAAATAAGTTTGATTTGAGTTAGCTTATTACATTACACAAAAGAAGTTTTAATTTGAATTAATTTATCACTTTAATAAAACCATGGTGTGTACATGTGTGTGCGCTTAGGATTTGTACCATCTTAAAATGAAAGCATCCATCATTTAAGACCTTTTAGCTCTCATATTTTTGTTATTTTATAGACCATGGATGCTTGTGCTTAATCAACTCTTTCTCCCGCTTAGGTTTTTCTTTTTGGTTTCATCTGTGCAATTCCTAAGACCTCGAGATTAGCCCTCCTCAGGATAACCCTAGTATAGGCTAACCCAGTCAATCTATATAGGTCTATTTCAACCCAATTGATCTATATTGATAAAAGTCGACCTATACCTTGGGAATTTTTGGCCTTGGGGCTAGTCTAGTGTTGGGGATTCACTGGAAAATTGGGTGACCCCATTGGCTTGCTTTATTTTTGCACCCAAAAAATAGTATAAAATGAAGTCTAGACACCTCATTTTTACATCTACTAGACATCAAGAAGAAACCATAAGCACTTTGAAGAACACTCATGCTATAATATTTTAAGGAATTCTCAAGCATTCAAGATCTCTTCAAAGATTCAAGGACCCTTTGTGAGCATTTTCTCTTCAATATCTAGCATATGGTTAGCCATCAAGGGAGGAGATCAACATTGTGGCATTTATCAGTTACATGTGTATATGTTTAGGACTTGTACCATCTTAAAATGAAAGCATCCATCATTTAAGACCTTTTAGCTCTCACATTTTCATTATCTTATAGGCCATGGATGTTTGTGCTTAATCAACTCTTTCTCTCGCTTAGTTCTTTCTCTTTGGTTTCATCCATGCAATTCCTAAGACCTCGAGATTACCCCTCCTCGGGATAACCCTACTATAGGTCGACCCAGTCAACCTATATAGGTATAGTTCAACCCAATCAATATATATTGATAAAGGTCAACCTATACCTTGGGCATTTTTGGCCTTGGGGCTAGTTTAGTCTTGGGGATTCATTGGAAAATTGGGTGACCCCATCAGCTTGCTTTATTTTTGCACCCAAAAAATAGTATAAAAGGAAGTCTAGACACCTCATTTTTACATCTACTAGACATCAAGAAGAAACCATAAACACTCTGAAGAACACTCATGCTAGAATATTTCAAGGCATTCTCAAGCATTCAAGGTGTCTTCAAAGATTCAAGGACCCTTTGTAAGCATTTTCTCTTCAATATCCAGCATATGGTTGACAATCAAGGGAGGAGATCAACATTGTGGCATTTATCAGTTCTTTTTCTATTGTGTACATTTGCATTCATAGCTCCGTAATTTGGTACTGGTGAGATTTATTGCATTTGTGGAGGCTTTCTACATCCTTCATTGAAGATTTAACATCTACAACATTCAAGCATTGTAGAATCCTTATAGATAACTGTTTCAATTAAGAAATATGAATATTTACATTTTTATTGCTTCCTTACATGCTTACATTTCATTTTCTTTCAAGGTTATTCCTAAAGGGGGACTTGACCAAAGAGAACCCCTCCCCCAAAAAAAATCATTTCTTCTTGTGTTCATGAATAGGGAATCATAATTATGGATTCAAATCTAGAAAGTATGAGTCTTAATCTTTCCAAAAAAATTGGGCTGACTTTGTTACAATACTCTAAGAATATGTTTGCCACCCATAAACCTATTGGCATATGTCACCCAAATCAACCTGTACTTGGAAATCTAAGATTTTAAAGATTTCCTATTCTAGTCATAGATCTGTAGTCGATTATCATCCATGATTTTCAGAGGATTTTTTTTCCTTTACATGTTTAAATAAACTTTTCATGCTTTTTTCATATCTTAGCATAGACCTATTTCCATATTTTATTTGAGTTGATTGCGCACACATAACTCCTAGATATGTTTCTCCTGTCACTTAATTACTTGAGTTAATTTACATTTGAATTACACTTTTAAAGTTAATTAACATTACATAAAAGAGGAATTACTTGTGTACTTCCTTAGTATAATTTGGGTTTGGTAATAACATCCATTTATCTCATTTGGGTTTTGCTAATCTAACTTGAGTTATATTGAGATTTATATTTGGGATCCCCTTTATCTCTTACACAAATGGCTTAGTATGAAAGTGTGTTATTAATAATTTATCTCATCTAGTTTATTAATTACTTTCATTTTCACCACTAAACATTTTGGTGAACTCGACATGTGACACTTCAAATTCTTTCATTTCTGAGTTAGTTTTTACTATCCCATAAAGCTAGATTTTGTTTCACTTTAGATTTATCTTTTTATGCTCCTTATTAAATTGATATCATGACATCTTTGTTTGAGTTATTTCTCACTAAAGGGTCCTTTTTTTATCTCCCCTTTTACAAGTTTTATCAAATTAAGTCCAAGATAATGCATTCTCATAGGAGAATTCATAGACTAATGAGCTCTTTTGATCATGACTCCTCTTTCTTTTTAGGACCCATGATGATACCAAAATGTATCCTTGTGATCTTAATCCTATCATGCAAAATTACTATTCTCACTCTTCCAATAAAAAAGATGAATCCTCAAGAGTTTATCCTTCCCAAGCTTCCAAGCTTTCACATGAGATTGGTAAGTTAAAAAATTGACTTGTGCAAGAGAGTCAAAATTATGATAGTGCTGTCACTAATGAGGCTCTTAAGAAGCTTGTCAATCATGATGACAATAACATTTCTATCTTGTGTGGTATATCTCATCTTATTAGTACTCATGCTAAGTCTTTGACGAAATGTGATCAAGAGTTAGGATACAATCCTCTATCTACAACCATTGAACCTTCCATTTCCATTTTAGCTTTTGTTCCTAGCATTCCCACTTATGTACCATCTCTCATGATAACTTCTACACAATTCTCTAATCCTCTAAGTTTTGGTCTTCCTAACCCCATACTTCCCATGAGTATTCGTACAACTTTCATACTTTCTTCATTGCTTTTATAGAATGATGTGCCTTTCACATATTCCAATCATCATCCCACTTCTTCAAACCTTCCTCTAACATCTTTGTGAATTCCCTCTGCTTCCCATAATAACATTGTTAACACATCTAATGTGTATATGCATGTTATTGCATCTTCTAATCCCACCATCTATATCTTGGTTCAAATCATCACCTCTTTGCAAAAACAAGTGGCTCAATTCATTCAATATAAGTATACCATTTCTACATGTGGCATTGCTAGTCCCCTCTCTCAATGCATTTTCCTTGTTGTTATCCTGCAAAAAATTGAGATACCTCATCTTGAGACTTATCATGGTAAGGATGATCCTATGATTCATGTTAAGACTTTTCAAATTGTATGTAGTGATTTTGCTCACGACTATAGGCTCATAGCTAAGTTGTCCATACAAATTTTTAGGGATAAAAATTTGCAAGGGCATTTCTCTTTACCCCCTTATTCTATTGATTCCTTTCAAAACCTTGCCAATTCTTTCATTCAACAAATTAAAAATAAAATTGGTCTTCAAATGTCTTTAACTAGTTTGATGCATTGTAGCATAATGTTAAAGAAAATGTTAGTGACTTTATTGGTAAATTCAAATATTTGTATGCTCAAATATCTTGTGACCGATAATGATATTTAACATATTTTTATTTCTAATTTGTAAAAAGATATTAGAAATAAGATTTTTCTTAATGAGTATACTTTGTTATCACATCATTCTGCAATGCTTCACCAATATCAATTACAATGAGCTATTTTGAGAGCATCACTCTAGTGGCTCATGTTATTGTTTATAAGAATGACATGGTCATTCGTCAAACCAAGTTTTCTAAACCTAATAACTATATCAAAATCAACAAGACAACAAACATAGTAGATGATCAAATTGCTACCACATATAAAGGTACAACCATTTTTTCTTGTGTATCATCCTCATCATAAATACATTGCTTTATCTGAACTTTTGCATGTTGTGATGTTGAAGTTAATTAATACTAACATTATTAAACTTCCTCTCATCTGTCTCATTGATACTAGAAAACTTATAATGTTTGTGTCATTTGATCAAAAATTATTTTATCAATATCATCATCATCTTAGCCACGATACTCAAAGGTGTTACGCTTTGAAATATGATATTCAAAAGCTTATTGATTCCAATGCTATATTTGTTGATGGTGAGGTCAATAATACAAATAAATTCATTGCACCTCATAATAAGAATTTGTGAATTTATAAAATGCCATTAATCAACCTTCTTCATTTGTTACTCATATAACTTATGATGACAAGATGAAAGAAGTTAATCATGTTGAATCTCAATCTCCACCTTTGATTTTACCTCCATCCAAACCTATATCTTCACCCCCTATCACCTTTGATCATTCTGAGATATTAAAGCACATGATGGTCCTCTTTATATTACTGCTAGGGTTGCTCATATCCCTTCCCATGGTTTTTTGATTGATCCTTCTTCTACAATTTAAGTTATCATAGAAGAGCATAATTTTAACAAATAATTACATAAGGATACCTAAGAAAGATTTAAAGTATGGATTCAAAATTGTAATGATTTCCTCTATCACCCTCAAGGTTCTATTTATCTTCTTGTCATTATGGTAAAGTTGTAGATATTACGTTTGTTTTCATTCCTACTTCCGATCAATTTCAAGTTAAGTTTGGTATTTTGTGGCTTTCTCCCATGCAAGTTGTAGCTTATACTATCCAAAAATGTCTTAAATTTACCCATAATGGAGAAATTTTCACCATTACTTATTATCTTTATCACCCCTCATATCATCCAAATTATGTTGAAATAGACTTCTTTTGGCTTTTCCTCTCTCAAAAGCCACCTACTTGTCCTGATCATCTTTATCGATTCTATCAGTGATAGTGGATAAGATTCTTGAGCTTAGTCTTCCTATGGTTGATCCTTTTACAACTATCTTACCAACTCCACATATTTCTCCTTTGCAGAACACCCTTTAAACCATAGTAGTTCCCTCTTTAGAACCTATGACAGGTGATCCTAATCATTCAAATTCATCTCGTATGCCTATTTGTAATCAACATGCTTGTCATCATTGCAAGAACTATCAAGCTAAGGCTAAGGCCCATGCTCTTGCTTCTAAACTACATCCTTTTATCACTCCTTGCATTCCTTCGATCAACCCATTCTTGAACCTTTAGACAAAGTTAATCATAGTAATAGCATGCACATGGATAAACATGATGATTTTATTCATTTCTTAGATTATATTGTGATTAATCTTCATAAAAAATATTCTCTTTATAATGATGTTATTGATTCTAATGTAATATACATGTTAGTGATGATGAATATGACAATATTGATATGGATCATGATTTTCCTAATACACTTTCTAAACAGTTAACACTTACTCCTAGTATCAAGCACAATGACTCCCACTAGAGTCCTTTCTTGGATATAGTGTGTTGGATGTTGTCCCTCTTGCAAGTTTCCCATGACTCCCTAATGTTACCAACCAAGATGGAGGGCAGGTGGTATGCTTGAAGTGGGCTTCTCTAGCATGGCAGTATCTATCTGTTTGTATTTGTTTCCCCTGTGTTGTGTTATTTATTATATGTTATGTCTAGATTACTTTAGATTATCTTTGTTGCTCTTTTGGTGCAAGGCGATAAAGTAATTGAACATAATGTATATATTATTTTATTTGTATTTCTCTTCTTCTATATGGTATTACATGTTTTGTTGTATATGTGTTATTGTTCAACATGTCCCCTTGTATAGTCTACTTGGATGCTTGCAACATAGTAGCACCAATTCTTTTTGGTGTCCCTATTGTCGGTCTAGAAAGACCCTTCTCCATATTTCTTACATTCTTTCCTCCATCGTGTTGTAGTTCTACTTCCTTTGGGTAATGGTGACATTTCACACTTGATATAATATTACATATTATGATCACACTAACCCCATAGTAGATTTTTTTTATGCTCTTTTATTTATCATGCGTATTTCGTTTGAAGTGTTCTTTCTTGGGGGTATTTCATAGTGTAAACTTTTCTAGTGGATGCATGTATGCTTTTAGATGATTTAATTCATCTTTGATGGTTTGACTAGTATGTGACACACACTTGCTAGACCATTCAATCCATCTTTGACGAGTTGACTAGTATCCCCTACACACACTCACTGGACCATTCAATGTCATTGCAGAAATACACATTTAAATATATAGTTTTATATAAGGAACAAAAACATTATTGGATTAGTCGACTAAAAAAAATTCTCTTTTTCTATTATCAGTGACATCTCCCTTGTTATGATTTTAAATATGATGAAGACTCGAGTCTTTTGGGGGCTTGGTAGTTTCTTTGTCTCATTATTCATGATAACATTTTCTCTTTCTTTTGATCTACTTTATCATGAGTATGAGGTAGCACATACTCCTGCTAAAGTGGGAATTGAATGTACTACCTTAAAATGGAAGAAATAATAGAGTAAGACCTTTTAGCTACTACCCTTTAGTAATTTTATGGACCATAGATTTATTTGTGCTCAATTATCTCTTTATCCTTTTGAGTTCATTGTTTTTCGATTTCATCTGTCTAGTTTTTGAGACCTCAGAGTTACCCTTTCTCGAGATAACCCTAGTATGGGTTGACCCAATTGACCTATACTAGTATAAATCAACTAGGATGACTTGTTCTTGCACCCAAGGAATTTTTTGTCTTAGGGATAGTTTTGTCTTAGGAAATCAAATTGGAAAATTGGGTGGCCCCATCGGATTGCTTTAATTTTTTGCCTAAAAACTAGTATAAAAGGAAGACTAGGCACCTCATTTTCAAATCTACTAGACCTTAAGAAGCAACCATAAGACATTTTAAGGAAATTCAAGATAGAATATTTCAAGGCATTCATCAAGCATTCAAGGTATTTTCAAATATTCAAGGATTATTTGTGAGCAATTCCTCTTCAAGATCCAATGTTTGGTTGGTCATCTAGGGAGGAGATCTACATTGTGGGATTCATCATTTCTTCTTCTTCTATTTTTTACATTTAAATTATGGTTCCATGATTTGGTATTGGTAGGATCCATTGAACTTGTAGAGATTTCCTACACCCTTCATTGAATATTCAACATCTACAACATTCAAGCATATTGCAAAATCATTGTTGACAAGGGTTTCAATCAAGAAAGATGAATATTTATGTTTGTCTTTCTTCTTTACATGCTTTCCATTTAATTTAACTTCAAGGTTAGTTCCTAAATGGGGGCTTGAACAAGGCAAGCTCCTCCACCCCCCCAGAAACATCAATTTTTCCTATGTGTGGGAACACAGTATTAAACTTTTAGATCCAAAATTGGAAAATATTACTCAATTTTTTAAAGAAAAATATGGTTAGATTTTGTTAGTTAGAATTATCTATGAACATGTTCATCATCCCATAAACCTACATGTAGATATCACCCAAATTGACTTGTACCTTGAGATTTGAGAATTTAAGGGTTTTTGGGATTTTGATTAGAAATCTGGAGTCAGATTTGTGTTTTTATGTGGAGCCAGGCTCAAGAGGTTAATATATCCCTACTCCATTTGGCACAATTTCTCCTGAAATTATTCTATGGGGGTTTAGGGGTAGCCACCCTAAAAGCTCAATTGACTTTATTATTGTAAAAGGCATTAATTGTTATTTTTCTATTGGACAACTTATTCTAGCCCTAATTTTGTAAGTAGCAAAAATACTGTATAAAATGGCTTAAGGTTAAGGATTTTAAACTATATGAAGAGTTAGTAGCTTCTTGCAGCAATATTGAGTTGTAAGGGATTACAAATTGTAGTCAAGTTGTAATCATTGAATAATAAGAATATTGGACTTGCTATTTGGTGGAATTAGCTCAAGGATTGGGTGAATCACGTTAAATCTTTGTGTCTTGTGTTCTCTTTTGCATGGTTTATTATTTTATGATATTAGATATATTTGCATGTAATTTTTATTTATGTCTCATTAATCCTAACAATTCTCAACTGTAGTTTTAGATATGTACTTTTTGTAGCAAAAAAAACATTTTCCTTTGTACATTTCAAGGTCAATTTTCCACTCTTCTTTTCATCTCTTATAATAGACCTATTTCCATATTTTATTTTATTTAATTACACACATACAGGTCCTAGATCCATTTTACTAAATTCATTTTATCAATTCGTTCAATTTATATTCACATTGTACATTTTGAGTTAATTAACATTGCATGAAAGAGGACTTTCTTGCATACTTCCTTAGAATAATTTGAGTTTAGTATTGGCATCCCTTCATCCTATTTCGGATTTGTTAACCTAAGTTGAGTTATATTAAGAGTTATGTTTGGAATCTTGTCTTTCTCTTGTATTGAATGGCTTGGTGTGAAAGTATGACCTTGTTAATGAGTTTATCTTATCTAGTTTATTTATTGCTTCTATTTTCACCACTAAATAAAATTGAAATGCATTTTGTATAAATAAAAATTTTGTTGTTTTTTTTTGTGTGTGTGCACATGTGTGCATGTGGAGAACATATATATCTCTACAATTATTGAGAAAACAATACACAAAAGTATAACTAGGCAACAATTGACAACAATTACAAATCAAGTTCCAAAAATAACAATAACAATAATGTGACATTTTACAATCATATCAATATAGCACACAATTAATAATCTTGTTATGAATGGGAATTCTCAAATGTACCAATAATGGCATCAACACATTTTACAACCATATCAAAGTTATATTTTACTTTTCTTGCTTGACATCTTAACTAAATTCTGGAAGTTTCCAAGGGAAGTCCTGACTTGCAAGCCACTAACAATTGCATATATTAGGGAGTATATGATCATCTTATCATCTATAACTAGTTTTATTAATTCTTTTGTTGAGCTCTTACGCTTACTTTTATTCATCTAATTTTCTTTCTTTGCAACTTCCTAGTGTTCCCATTGAGAATTTGCTTGCACTTGTCTCTTTAACCTATCCTTTATATGTATCATCTTCTCCTCATCTCTTCTTGTTTTTTTATATCTTTTATCTATCCTCATTAATTCCATTTGTAGTTGGTATGTTTTATGTTATGCCTTTATCTCCACCATTTGTTACTTTTTACACCTTTGTAAGTCCTCATTCCTCTTCCTTTTTGCCTCTTGGTCATTAAGCAATCAAATATACTCATTAGATGTTTATACTTGTGACTATCTACAAAAGAAAAGAACTCTTGTCTGACCTCCATGTGATGAATGACTGATCCACTATATTGGAAGTTTCAAGAATCAACTCATCAACCCTTGATAATTGTTGTTCATCCTTTTGGGGGCATGACATAAATTCAACTTCTTGATCACTTCTAATTTTCATCATCGTAGTATGCATCCATATGCTTGTCCTAATCCATTGCATTCATAAAATAAGAGATTACATTTGTTGGATCAATTTTGGGTGGACTTGGAAAATAAAAAATGACTTCGTGTATCATGAAATTTGTTTGCACTCCAATATTTATTGTTGCATATATTAGTCACTCTAGAAGGATAGCTTGCATTAGAAGATGCAAACCTTTTGATGTGATTTTCATATTGTCATTGCATGTTGCTTTCATGGAAAGGATATTTGATTAGCTAGTTTATGGTGGGACATCAAGACCTTTAAGGGTACAGTCTACCATGTCATTGTTGGGTGTGTAAGTTTTTCACAAATGAATCAATTGTTTCCTTATTGCACTCTTTCAAATGCAAGTTGGTCTTTGCTACAATGTTCTCTAGTGTATTTTCCATTGTAACTACATCAACCTATATTGTTCCATTACTTTTCATTTTATCTTGAACATCAATGCCTCACTTGGTCTTATATCTTTGTCTAGTGTAGACCGATTTATTGGCTGACTTCCAATCCTACAAAAGCCACTTATAATGTTTTGTGGTGTCACGGCTTGCCTAAATGTGTTGCTAACTCTTCGTGTTTGATTTCAAGGGATTTGTGTTAGAGTTATTAAGTATTTTATTATTAATGTAATCATATTGATTTAATTATTAAGTCACTTATTATCTCTAGTTTACTTAAGCTAAACTTTAGACATATAATAAATAATTCTTTTATTAATTATTATCATGCAACCTAGGTTTTACCTATTAGGGTTTTGATTTCCTTTTATAAGGATTGATCTCTTTGTGTCATTCACTTTTGATAATAGCAATTTCTTTTTTGCTCATCAAGAATATCCCATCTATGGATATGGGAATTTTAGCCTCCATAGCTTTTGTTTCTCTCTTTCTATAACAAGTGTTCGCATGTAGGTGATTCTTGGGAGCTGTGAGGTTGTTCTTTCATCAACTTCAACATGATGTAAGAGCTTTAGATCTTCATGCCCCTGTTTTATTAATGAGAGGTTTATCTTGGCTTTCATATCTATGCTTTTTCTTTCAGAGGGTTTCATTTATTAAAGTTATTTTGTATTGGATATGGGGGGTCACCATTTTTCGGTGCACTTTGAGCCCAAACGAACCTCGTCGTTGAGCTCAAAGCACCCAAGAATCCTTATTTTCATATAAAATTTGTGCAATTTGGACACAATTGGAATTTGAGGCAAAAAATATTGCTCCCAGATTGTGCACGTATCTCGAGATGACGATTTTGTGATTTTTGGCACGTAAATTAAGAATTTTGGGTACACAAATTAAGAATTTTGCACACAAATCAAGATTTTTGGTGTGCATCTCAATATTTTGGCATGCATGTCAAGATTTTTTGGTACACAAATTGAGAGTTTTTTGTATGCAAATCGAAGCAATTTGGTATGAAAATAAAAAATTCTTTGGCACAGATCCTGAGGTATTTTTGGTATTGATTGGCATGATTCCCTGTGAATTTTGGCATAGATCCTGAGGCATTGATTCTTTTGCCCTTCTAGCACTTTTTTAACCTACATGTTGTTGTTTGGTCATAACTTGCTCATTCAAACTCATTTTTTTGCAAATGAGATATCATCATAAAGCTAATTCAGAGCTTGTCATGATGGTGTAGTTTATTTGGACTTTTGATGTTGTTTGTTTGCCAGTTTATGCATTCAAAGTTAGAGGTTCTATTTTGTACTCTAGGAGACATATCTTGAGACATTCTATTTTCTAGATTCTGCTCTGGGCACGTCTCATTCAATTTTTTTCTTTTTTTTGCATTCTGATGGATATCTTGGTTGTTTCAAGTCTGGAGATTGATTTTTTTGCTTCAAATCATTTGTTATAGGTTGTTCCATCTCTTGTACCAGCCTTATGTTTCTTTTGATCTTTGTTGACATCTTTTTATAGTATTTTTGCAAATACACTAAGATAAAGTGCCACTCAATTTCATTTTGGGATCTTGCACATCTTTGTGTTTTGTTATACTCACACAAAATTATAAAGTGCCTTGGGGGGTTTCATGTCGGCCATATTTTCCATCTTCCTTTGTCAAGTGAGTGTTCCTTACACAACATTAGCCTCATGATGTGTCAATTACGCATGCCATTATAGTTGTTTGTACTTCTTTTGCACTCTCAATCTTCCTGTTCTTCTTTCTACAAGAGATATTGCATTTAGTTCCAGTCTTCATGTCTTATCTCTTAGCATAATAGGGGGGGTATTTTGGTTCTATTGCTTTCTTGATTCAATGGAGTGAGCTATGTATTAAGTATTTGATCCTATGTACTAGGTGATTGCAGTGGCTAGATACCTATGCATTTCGGTGAGATGGATCATTTACCATATAGACATTCTTTCATTATTATTTTTTGGAGGCCATGAAGATACCTTCCATCTTTGATTGATTGACTTTTTAAACTTAGTCTTTTCTACTTGGTCATGTTCTATACAGTGCAGGTTCTTCAGATCAACAATTTGACAATGTTTGCAACTTCATGCTTCAGTGATGTTCTTCATGATCATCTTTTGTTCCTATCTTCTAGGACATTCCCTAGTTTGGAGGCTTCTTTAGTCCTTCACTAGTTCTTTTCAGCATTATTTCCATCTCTTTATGGAGTAGAGTTTTTCCCATTTGGTTTTCTCTATTTCTCCTCTTTTCAGAGATTTGGTTGTGCTTAGGTACCTCATCAGACCTTTATTGTCTGGACCCAAGTTTACTTTCAGTAGTAGTTTCTAGGTTTTTAGCTACTCCATAAGTTTATCTTAAGGGGGGTGTTAGAGTAATGAGTACTTTCTTAATAATTAAATCATATTGATTTAATTATTTGGTCACTTATTATCTCTAGTTTACTTAAGCGAAACTTTAGGCATATAATAATAATAATTTTTTATTAATAATTATCATGCAACCTAGATTTTACCTGTTAGGGTTTTGATCTCCTTTTATAAGGATTGATCTCTTTGTAATTATTAATTCACTTTTGGTAGTAACAAATTCTCTTTTTTCTCATCAAGAATGTCTCATCTGCGGATCTAGGAATTCTAGCCTCCATAGCTTTTGCTTCTCTCTTTCCATGATAGGTGTTTGCATGCAGGTGATTCTTGGGAGCTGTGGGGTTGATCTTTCATCAACTTCAATAGTTTTTTTGGCATCATCCAGTTCCTTATTGTTTGAAGTTCTTGAAAGGAGGGGAAATGGTGATATCCAATGGTTGTAGCCTGTAAATGGTGTGAGTGAGTAGTTTTACAAAGTCAATACCTATATGATTTTATTCTTCCATTATTTTTCAGACCACATGGCTTCCATGTTTGTTAAAGATAAGAAGGGTTCTATTACTCAATGAAACCATACCATGGATGGATTCTACAAAAAATATAACTAGTTAAGAGACAAAACCTTTGTCATCCATGCATGCACCTCCCTCAAAGTTTTCTATGTAAATTATAAAGTACGCTTTTTCTTTGAAAAGGTAAAATCTAAGAATACTCGTCCCAACTATGTTAACACAATCCAAGATCATGGTTCACTCCCTATTTTTTGATATTAGGTGTGGTACACATCTCTACCCCAATCTAGAAAATACTCTAAGCCATAGTTTATGCTATCTTGCACATCAATCTTGTTACAATTCCAAATTATTTTTCAATATGTACTAGTTCAAGTTATTTATCTATGTTCTCTAGGTTCTCATACAATTATGACATAGTAGGACATGTAAAATCTATATTGTTATCTACTCCATTTATTCTTGTAGTAAAATTATGGTGCCTATAACAAAATCCAACCCACCATGATTTCCTCTGCATGACATTTTTTTAAGGGGTAGAGCCTATTCTTATAAATATAGACAAAAACTTATTGTAGTTAGTTAGCATGCAATGTGTTCCCAATTTAAACCGTTTCCTTACACCATTGGACAACTTTAACCTCCTTTGTAGATAAAATGGGATGTGGTCCCCTCATCTTCGTTGTTGTAACCCATGTCATCCACGCCTTTAAAGTGATATTGGGGACACCATATTTGGTTATTGGAGCTCTAATTGACATCATGTCATCTTCTATACTACCAATTACTTTTATTATGTTAGCTAGAAACCACTTTTCACTTATCTTAGATTTATGAACTTGTTGAACAACAGGGTTTGGTTACACATTAGGTTGAACATCAAATCTGATAATTATTTCTTTAGTACAATCAACAAAAAGAATTTCTTTGTTGGGGATTGTATTTTCTTCCTTCGTGAATTGTATTCTATGAGTAATTCTAAATGTCCACCTTCATTGATCTTATTCCCTTTCTACATCATGCCATGATTATTAGTTTACTTGCATAAACATGTTAGTCAACATAAGCATAAATAGGTTAGTCAATAATAGAAACATAGCATGCAAGGGAAATATTAGCATAAACAACATCATCAACATAAACATAAGCATCAACACAAATATGATTAATAAGGTTTTTGTTATTATAAGCATCAACAGAAACATTGCATGCAGTTTGAAAGCTTGACATAAACATAAGATGCAAATGACACAAATGTAACTAATATATGATTATAAAGTGAATGAGGTTGTAGTTTATATATTAAGACCCCAAGAATAAATAACTTGATAGAAAACAATGATTTTTTGGGTTGTATGGATTAAAAATAGTATATTCTTATATGTTAATAAACTTGAACGAGATCTTACATTGATTGAATATAATATATTCTTAAATATTTTAGACCCTAAAAATAAATAAATTTGAATAAGAATAATCAATTATTGTGATTACATTGTCTAGAAACAATATATTGATATATGAAAATGTATGAAAGTAGCATCAACTTGAACAAGGTAAATTTAATTAGAATTATGTAGAACAATCATTCTTTGATTTTGAATTATGCAAAGGATAATTAGAGAAAACAAAAATGAAATAGCAGTGCAAATGAACCTGGAAATTCCCTTCATAATCTTATTAGAATGTGGAAGGGGAATGCATTCATTTTGGATAGTTGGTTTTGAATTTTGAATATTAGTGGGAAACAATTAGTCATTTCATACTTCCACATACAATTTATTTCTTATTCATTAGATTTGGTTTTATATTTTATATTATTTTTTTTTTGTGTATATTGGGGAATCTTAGAACAATATATTCATATATGACAACATATGAAAATAATTGACAATAGTATCAACTGAACAAGGTCACTTTAATTAGAATTAAGCAAAAAATTCCTTCTTTGGTTTTGAATCAAGTGGAGGATATCTAGAGAAAACAAAGATGAAATAGTAATGAAAATGACCTTGGAAATTCCCTTTATAATTTTATTTGAATGTGGAAGGGGAATGCATTCATTTTGGGTAGCTGGTTTTTGAATTTTGAATATAAATGGAAACCAATCAATCATTTCGTACTTGCAAGTTTTGTCTTCTCATAGATATTTTGACCTCTTCCACCTACATGTCTCACACCTGAGATGGTGTGAACCCACCTTCAATTGTGATACTAACAACTTTGTTTTCCCTTTAATAGTTTCTCCTAAATATGGTTGCTCTCCATGATCCCAAGTTGAGTTAAACTCTTTGATGTAATGGTCTTTTCTAGCCAGTGTGATTAGTCCACATGGCTATTAAAAAAATTTCAATAGCAAATTTTTTATTTTCTCATTGGTGTTAGAGCGCACATGTAGTTTAGTGTTCCACTTGTTCAAGCACTTTTTGGCCTATTTCATCTAAGTTTTGTTCCTACAATCAAAAATCTCTTTCATCACACTTTTGGTTCAATTGGTTGTCCATTTTTTCAACCTTTTTAAAATAGCTTTATAGTTGAGTTATCATTAATGCCTCCAACAGAAAAGTATTTGCTTCTGATAAAAGGATTGCATATAGTACTAAGGTCAATTGTTGTTATTGTTGCTACTTCTCCTCTTTCCCTTTAGGACCTTGTTGTCATATTGTTGTTGAAGGAACTATGTCTTCTGTTGGTATTGGTTCTTCATATGTTCCTTCCCTTAGAGAGCCTAATGTCCCTACTTCAGTTGGTTTCGATAGATCTGAGGACTTATTGGCTTCGCATGCTAAGACTACCAAGGTTGAAGAAGGGTGTATTATGGTCAACGAAAAACTTTCAAAGAATTCATGTTCTTCTTTTTTCTTTTGACATGATCCTTAGATCCCATGAGAAGGGATGTGAGGGGAAATCTTAATTTATGTTGTCTTTTCCTTTGTTGGGTAGTTTGTTGAGTGATTGTTTTATCGTTTATTGACCACCACATCTATTTTGTGGGGAAAGTGTGTAGCTTGGATCACCTTGCTTCATCTTTATCCATTTTTATCCTTGTTTTGTTTCTCTCATTGGAGCTTCTTACATATTTGTGTTGTAGATTTCAAGTCCCTTTATTTAAAAACCTATCTTGTAATGGGTTTCAAAGCCCATTCAAAACCTACTTTCACTTAATCAAAAGCTTTGAGATTTCTTGTGATTGTGTGCTTCTAAATTATCTTTGATTGTTTGCATCCACATTTTTCGTTTTATCTTCCAAAATTTCACAACCATAAAGAACAATTGATTTGATTAGAAAACCAAAAAGAATTTTCTTTGTTTTCCAGTCCCAAAGTTTAGTTTTTTTGCAACTATTTTGGAGTAGATATGATGCTTTACATCTCTCCTGTATCATTTTCCCTCTACAAATCTCCCAAATGAGATTTCTTCAAATAGAAAGGTAATCTATTTTCCTTTCCTCTTTAAAGAGAAATCATGATTTTGGTCTTGACAATGTTCACTTGCACAAAAATGTTCCAAGGCCCTTAAACAATCTCTTAATACATGAGTTATTTTTTATATTAAGATAAAATTATTAGCATATAAAAGTAGCTTCACCACATAACCTGCTAATTACATCCCTTTATTTATTCTGTGTAACCAAGTCTCTAATTTAACAATATATAACCAAACAAAGTGGGGTGTAAAAGGAATCCCTATTTAACACCAATGTCACTGACATAACATTTGAACATTCCTTCACAAGTTCTAATATTAGCTATAGCTCTCTCATATAGTGCACGCATTTCCACCCTATACATGTCATGGATACCTAATTAATCTTCCACTCAATTCTAGAACTTGTCTCTAGGCATTGTGCCAAACGTTTCCTTAAAGGAAGGAAAATAGCAATACACTTCTTCCTGTAGAAGTTGTGAAAGCCAACTTCACAAATCGCCAAGACCACCTGCATGCAAATAACCTGTTGAAAAGAAACCAAAGAAGAAAAGCTAGGGATTGGAGAATCTCAATAGTGTGAGAGAAAATATATTCCAACAATGAAAAATGAAATTGCTATACAAAAATACAATAGGAGAGCCTATTTATAAAGGCCTCTAGGATGCTTCTAGAATGAGCTAGACAACGCTAAGAGATAAGCATGAAAACTAAGCATATGCCTACGAAAAGTGGATTATCCTCCATGTAGACGAGAGGATAAGTACGACAAGGTAGGTGCAAACTCCTATCTTGTCAACAAATCAACACGTATGAGTACACTTCTAGATAACAAACTAATAATGCATTTAACTAATTAAACTTAAGTAAAGCATAAATAATAATAATTTATACTAACACCAGGGAATGCACTTAAGCTCACAAAAGCTACGATGAAAATGCATAATGGGTCACAACAACTAGGCCATGTTCGGTATCCATGTACAAATGCAAAGAAATGCAACCTCTAAAAACAAGGAAAGAGGGAAAACCTCATGGGAAAAACCCTCCCCCAAAAAGAGGTAAGTACAAACATGCTGAAAAAAACATGAAGGAAGGCCTCAACAAGACCCCCTAAGGACAACGACCAGAAATGGCTCAAGAGACTCTCTTAAAACCATAAGTACAACCAAGCACACCATGAGAAGAGACACCAAAGCCCCCCCATAATGATGGAGTCCCTCTAGAAATAATCAAACCAATGAAACTCCAATGCAGAAGAAACAAAGGCACAGAACAAGGAAACCCTAGAAGGAGAGGTGAAACTGGAAGGCCTAACTGATGCTGAAAGGAGAAAACATGAGGATCCTGAACAAGAATCCCCAATGCAGGTGTGCTAACACTGTCATGAAAGAGGAGATGAATGTCCTCTATAGAATCCGCAATAGGTGCACCTAGAGGCTCGATGAATGGAGCTAGAGGGTTAGACAGAGCTAAAGAAGAACCCCATTGAAGAGAAAAAAAACTTCAACTAGATGTGGTGTGGTGATCTCAGGAACAATACACAGGTTCAAGTGTCCTGACAACACCACATGATACTCTCGCAAAAGAGAAGTGTCCTCTAATAATGGAGATAATGGACCAAAGTGCGAGAAGGTGTAGAGAAAGGTGGAATGATCAATTGTCCCTGTCACAATAAGACCTCTTGTGGTATGATCCCAAATGAAGAATGAATCTATAGTGAACTCAACTATCTTCCTTGATCCACTGTGTGTAATCTGAGAGATCGAGAGAAGGTTTGCAGACACAGATGGAACATACAATACATCATTGAAGGTGCCATCCTGAATGCTAACTAAACCTTTCCCGCAGACTGGTAGGGCAGTGTTATTCCCCATGAGAATATGAGGAATGGGAGAAACTGCAAGAGTAGAGAAGATGTTGTGAGAAGATGTCATATCGTGAGAAGCACCTGAATCTAGTATCTAAGGGACCTATCAAGGGGATGCAATGGATGCTCGTAATGCATGACCCTATCCAAAATCTAGTGTAGATGTCGAAGAGATGGAAGAAGACTGAAAGGAAAACCCCTGTGAGGTAGAAGGGGATGGAGAGGAAACAGTGATCTTCTAAAGAAGAGCTTGCAAATCTATAATCTATTTCTCATAGCCATCAAATCTCTTCTGAAAAAAATGTGGCTCATCATGAGGTCCCTTCTGACAATAGGAATAGGTAGGAATCTCAGTCTTCTTTTTCGCCTTCTTCGTAGAAGAAGATGATGGACCATTAGAGTGCTAAGAGGAATCTAATATCTGCTTCAGCTTTTGCTCCTATGTATCCTTGGCAAGAAGTGTTTGTGACTATGAACCTGTAAGTGAATCCATTTGAGTGAGCTTAACCTATCACAAAATATCTCAAAAGAGGGCATCTGGTGTCTATTACCCAAGGCATCCATAGTGTGTAACGCCCCGCCAAGGGATCCAAAAGAATTAACCTAAAGTTTCACTAAGTTTGCTAAACATTTTTTTTTTTTTTAAAGTAAGAAAGTATGACATACACAACAAACAAATAGTAGTGGAAGCAATAACATGTAATCATCGACAAACATACATTGCAAGTTACATTTCTTAAAGATCCCAAGACGTTGAGTCACGTTTAAATTTAATTAATTCTAAGTCTAACAACTATCACATACATATAAAAGAATAATCAGAAACTCCAATGTCCATAATATACATTTGTTCCGAATGCTCCTTGGCAAATTAATTCGGAATGCTCAATCATCCACTGTACATGTCACAGGGTGTGAAAGGCTTAAAAGAATATACATATGTAAAGATCAAGATACAACATCCTCAAATCCATGATACAAAGTATAGTAAAAATATATGAAACTATTCACCATACATGATACATCCATACATCCATAATGATAAAACATCTATCATAAAATCTAACCATCCATCATACTAATCCAAGAACATAGTGTAGGTAAATGCCAATCACGAAATCTCCAACCACGGTGACCACGAAACGGATCTCAATGGTAAGAGTAAAAGCACTACCACCCGACCGTGTGGAACCTAAATGGTCCACTCCCACCGCGCTGAGGAGATAGTCTCAAGTCCCAAATAGGATAACAAAAACTTATAATCAAAATTACTCTCTAAGTCCAGGAAATCCTAGAAGTATGCTAACTCAAGGGTTCCTAAAAAGATCGACATCTAAATCTCAGAGGTACCACAAGACACGTAGAAAACCTAATATGCAAGCGGGAAAGTGTCATCGCAAAAGTCATGTAGAAGTTACCCGAGCAATCCCTTAGGAATCTCGGGTCCCTACTGATCCTGCAGCCACTAGTATCCTCTCGTACTGACGAGGCATACTATGGAATACAAGGTCGTAACCAAGCGTTCTCTCTACCCCATCCTAGTCTGTACTAGCACTCATGGCATGGGAGAGAACATACAATTATCTTGTTAGGTTCATTTTCTCTCATTTAGTGTAAAATGTTTTCACTTATTAAAAACGACTTACAATGGGTTTCTCAAGGCAGCCTCTTAGGGCTCCGACCCCCATTGCAAGCCACTTCCCGACTCTACACATAGATAACCTACCCTAGCTCATGAACTCGTAAATCAAAGAATCATAAAAAAACTACCTCAGTCCTATACAAGCAACTGAAAAACATCATAAAAAGATAATCCACAAATTTATATCAGTTCTTGATGAGCAACAGATAACATCAAATAGTAATCATATAACCACGACAGTTCTCTATCAGCAACTGAAGGCATCAATGATAAGTCACAAAATCCAATGGTTCTCTAATGAGCAACCAGAAAGTAATACAAGTATAACTGATCGAGACTTAGAAATGGTTAAGTTAAGTATTCTCAAATACATACACCTCAGCTTCACACAAGGAAACTGGAAAGCAATAACAAACAGTAACACGATCAGGTCATAGAGCACTTCATCACATTACCATGGTCAGGTTAAGAAAGATCGAGACCAAATCATCATGACATCACATTCACAACCCCGAGCCTCTGGTAACAACCTAAACTGGTCAACGCTAAATCAACCCCAAAACATTCAAAGTACAAAGACAACATCAAAGTCTCAGAGATTGGATCTGAAAGTATATTATTTGAGTTAAGGTAAGGTTTATGTTTCAGTTTAATGTCAAATTCAAGTAACTAGATTTTCACAACTACCCTTTACGATTAACCCTTTCTATAATAACTTTCATTAAATCAATAATCCAAATTTATAATGTAGTCAAATAAAATTCTTTATTAATTAACTTAATTAAACTAATTTTAATTAAATTAATCAATAATTATTTGATCTAATTACTTATTTAAATCTAACCATTAATTGTTAATTTATTAATATTTAAGCAAAATTATTAATAAATTAAATTTACAACTATGTTAAATGCATTATTATTTAACTAATCGATATCAATCAAGATTTTTTTTAAAAAAAATTATTAATTTAAATATATTAAAAAAAATTTATAAATTTAAAATTTTAAAAAGTAATAAAATTTATACATAATAAAAAAACGAATTTAAAAAAAAAAACTTTTTTAAAAAAATACGTTTTAAAGCCCGTCGGCTAGAAAGGACCCTGCGGCCTGCGGTCGCAGGGCCTGCGGCGGCAGGTACTCTGTACCTGCCGTCGCAGTACCTGCGACGCAGGTACTATCGGCCCGCCGGCAGTGGGGGTGGGTACGGGGTGATTCCCTCCCCCCCCACTAAAACAAATATTTTTTTAAAATTTTTTTTATTTTTTATTTTTAAATTTAATTGTGTTTAAAAAATAGATATGCATATATCAAGATATATAGATTTATAAATATACTAATTCAAATTCTTGTTAATATATATATAAACGTATAAATATATATATTAAAGAATTGCCCTTTTTTTTTTTTTTTATAAACTAGTATAGAAATAAAGTCAACCATCCAAACTTCTAATCTAGAATTTCGGTATTAGATTCAACCCTTCCCATTTAAATCTCATGTATACAGAAGTTTATTGGCAAGCATCTGATAAATTCCAATATCGTAATGTTTTAACATTCATCACAGAGAATTTAGATATACAATCCACAGGCACGAAGAAGACAAGGGATAGAGAGATTGCGTAAATAATCAACGATCAATACACAAGACCCTACCTGATCCTGATGCTAATATACAATCTCCAGGAACTGTATGCAAATTCGCTCCTCTCAATAACCTTCCCCTCGAAGACTTTCTTCGTATCAGCCTTCTGAAATTTGCTTCCAAAAATTGTCCCCCAAAAATTTTCGTCCAAAATCCTCCATCTCAAAAATGAACCCCCAAAGTTGTGATAAGCAATTTCTCCTCAAATTGGGGCACTAATTGTGCGTTTACCCGAGAAGACTCTTTGCACAACTCAGTTAACTCCAAATTAACTTTTATTATCTTTTCTTATTCTTTTGCATTCAACTTTCATGCACATTAAGTTGAATTATTAAATAACTTTATTTAAAATTTCACTTGACTTCTATTGTTAATTAATTTATTACTTTAATCTTATGTGCACTTTTAAGAAATTAAAATAACATTATTAATTTTTATAATTTAATCTTTTAATTTAATTCTTATATTTAACTCATGTTTAGATCATGCGATCTAAAATTCTTAATAAATTAATATCTTTCAACTTTTTAATTTATTTTAGAACTTAATTGATAACATATTTAATTAATTTAAATAACAATAATATTTAGCATTTATTTAAAAATGAACTCCAAATATATTATTATTAAATTAAATAAATATTATCCTGTTCTAAATATATCTTTGAACTTTAATTTCCAACTTTAATTCTTTTATTTAATTAATTAATTAATTAATTAAATATAAAGATATCATAATAATTCCTTATTAAATTAAATCATTAATTAGTCTTTTTAATTAGACTTAATTTATAGAAAATACACCAAGGACTCATAAAGCAACATACGAAAACCCATCATAGAAAAATACATACCAAATCAAACAAAAAGGGTTATAATCACAAAATTACATCATTTGATGCATTCGGAGGGTACTTAACTCAGATACTTGTCCTAATTACCAATTAGGACAATTGGCTAAAGGGTTTAGGATTTGGACTTAAGAGTTTATCTCCCCTCTCTTACCATTGAGACAATGCGATAGGGTACGCTCATCCTAACAATTCAGGGAAGTCGATACTCGGTACCTGCAACCTGCATAAAATCCACGCATGTACAAACACAATATTCTAAGCTAAACAGGCAATGGCAGGAAGTGATGCATCGTGTAGATCCCGACTAGCAGGTGACTACGACTCCCTTCCTTAACCATATCAGAAACACCATACATAAATAAAACAACACGCACACCATACACATGCAGTATGGGGTAAGTATCCATAAGAGGCACATGAAATAATAAGCCATCTAACTAATCATCATCGATAACTAAAACCATTGAATAATCATCATACATGCACGAAATATAGAGTACCAAGTAATCTCATCATATAATAAACTGAGTGTAAACATCCTCTGATAATCTCTAAAATAATAATACTACTCATTAAACATAAATTGGCCTAAAAGAGTTTGGCAATCATATCATAAATGTAGCTTGAAAATGTAAACTAGGGGCAGGCACTACATCCACCCCCCCTAGACTTAGGCTTACTCCTAGAAGCCTATAAACAAATAGGGATATAAATCCCGTAATCTAGATGCATCCTCCCATGTCGCTGAAGAGTCATCAGTAGGGTCCCATTGGACCCTTACCTGCTCTATGGTTCGACCCCTGAGGGTCAACTCCCGCTGCTCCAGAATACGTATTGGCTCCAAAGCCAGCTGCCCGTCCTCTACCTGTAATGCATTCCAATCAAGAATATGTACAACATCAGGAATATACTGTCTAAGTACTGAAACATGGAAAACATCGTGAATGCGAGCAAGGCTGGGCGGTAAAGCAAGACGATAGGCAACTGGACCAATCCTCTCAAGAATATCGAATGGTCCCACAAAGCGAGGTGCTAGCTTCGAGCCCTTTCCATAACGGATCGAACTCTTCTGCGGACGCACTCTCAAGAAAACCTTCTCTCCCACAGCAAACTGCTTATCTGACCTATGAGCATCAGCATACTTCTTCTGCCTATCCTGTGCCGTTGTCAAGTGCTCTCGGATACGCACCACCTGTTGCTCCATGTCACGAAGCATCTCTAGGCCCAACAGGATGCGATCCTCAAGGCTATCCCAACTCAAAGGTGTACGACAAGGGCGTCCATATAAAGCTTGGAAAGGTGCCATGCCAATAGAACTGTGATACCCGTTGTTGTAAGCAAACTCCACTAGGTAGAGATAGTCCTCCCAATGAGTCTGCCTATCCATCACGTACATCCTCAACATATCTTCGAGAACCTGATTCACTCTCTCTGTCTGCCCATCTGTCTCTGGGTGATATGCTGAACTGAAGTTCAACTGCGCTCCAAGATCATGTTGTAGTGATGTCCAAAATGCGGAAGTGAAAACATGATCCCTATCCAAAATGATCTTTCGGAGAATACCATGTAGTCTCACAATATCACGCATGAAGACATTAGCTACTGAAGCTGCAGTGTAGGAAGACCTGATTGGTGCAAAATGTGCCACCTTGGTCAACCGATCAACGGTGACCATGATAGCATCATGACGACGAAGAGTCATAGGTAATCCTACTATGAAATCCATAGAGATGATGTCCCACTTCCATGAAGGAATGAGATTCGGTTGCAAGAGTCCTGCCGGATGCTGGTGTTCTGCCTTGACTCTCTGACACTCAAGACATCTAGCCACAAAATCAGCAATGTCGCGCTTCATCCCGGACCAATAGAATAAACGTTGCAAATCTGCATGCATCTTCTTGACACCTGGATGTGCCGAGTAAGGTGCACGATGGGCCTCTGATAGGATCAATATGCAAAGCTCATCCAGTAGCGGCACATAGATCCTTCCTGAAAGTCTCAAAAGGCCATCTGACTCTAGGACATAGCCTGAAAACTTACCCTCCAAGGGTCTCCCTGAATTGATCTCACTGCACACCTCCAGATACCATGAATCAGTGGGGAGTGCCTGAAGTATCTGACATCTCAAATCGACACTAAGAGTCATAGATGATATCACATGTTTCCTGTGACTCAAAGCATCAGCTACAACATTCTCCTTCCCTTGGATATACTTCACCTCAAAGTCATACTCGCACAAAAACTCCATCCAACGCCTTTGCCTAGCATTCAGATTAGGCTGCGTGAATATGTACTGAAGACTACGATGATCGCTATGTAGTTCAAATCTGTGTCCCAACAAGAAATGTCTCCATCTCACTAAGGCATGAACTACTGCTGCTAACTCAAGGTCATGTGTAGGATAATTCAACTCATGATCCTTGAGTTTGCGTGACTCATATGCAATCACTCGACCATTCTGCATTAGAACTGCTCCAATACCCTCAAGGGAAGCATCTGTACACACCATGAACTCACCTTCTGGATCAGGTACTGCTAAGATCGGTGCACTGGTCAGAAGCTCTTTGAGTTTCTGAAATGCTTCTACACACTTTTCTGTCCAAAGAAACTTCTTTCCTTTCCTCTGAAGGGAGGTAATAGGGTGTGCTATTCTGGAGAAGTTTTGAACAAATCTGCGATAATACCCAGCTAGACCCATGAAACTACGAATTTCTGACACAGTAGTGGGTGCAGGCCAATCTACTATTGCCTGGATCTTCGCAGGGTCTACAGAGATACCTTCGCCTGAAATAACGTGCCTCAAATACTGTATCTCTGATTGAAAGAAATCACACTTTTCCGCATTGGCATAAAGTTGATTATCTCTCAAGCACTGCAAAACTAAACTCAAATGTTCCTCATGTTCCTTTTGGGACTTAGAATATATCAGAATATCATCGAGGAACACAAGAACAAATCTATCAAGATAGGAACGGAACACCCCATTCATTAAGCACATGAAAACTGATGGAGCGTTCGTCAGTCCAAAGGGTACCACTGTGAACTCATAATGCCCGTAGCGAGTTCGGAAGGCGGTCTTATGAATATCAGCCTCCTTGATGCGAAGTTGATGGTATCCTGACTTAAGATCAATCTTAGAGAACACTGTAGCTCCCTTGATATGATCAAATAAATCATCAATCCTTGGTAAAGGATACCTGTTCTTTATTGTCACCTTATTCAGCTGTCTGTAATCAATGCAAAGGCGCAAAGAACCATCCTTCTTCTTCACAAAGAGCACCGGAGCTCCCCATGGTGATACACTAGGTCGAATACTACCCTTGGCCAATAGTTCCTCTAACTGCAAACGCAACTCACTTAGCTCTTGAGTGGTCATACGGTAAGGAGCTCTAGAGATAGGTTCCGCTCCTGGAGTGAGCTCAATGCTAAAATCAATGTCTCTCTTCGGAGGCATGCCTGGAATCTCACTCGGAAAGACATCAACATACTCCTGTAAAATAGGGTGATCTAGGGTCTTCCTCGTAGAGTCTTCCTCATCAAGCTCATTTACCATAACGGCAAATACCTGACATCCCTTACGAAAGCTTCGCTTTAGTTGCATAGCAGAGATCATCCGTAGGGATATAGGCCTCGGTATCCCCACAATCTCAACATCCTTCCCTTGGTCATCCTGACACATAATGGTCTTCTTTCTGCAGTCAATACTAGCCCTATGAGAGCCAAGCCAATCCATACCTGAGACCACATCGTAGGAGCCAAGAGGAATAACTCGAAAATTGACTGAAGTCTCAAACCCTCCTATGCTAAGACCACACTTATGAACTACCGAATCTGTGGAAACTTTAGCGCTTGAGGCTAGTTCCACTTGCCAACCATGATCTTGCTTAACCGACTCCAGCTTACACTTGTCAACTAGAGATGGAGAAATGAAAGAATCTGTAGCACCTGAATCAAATAATACAGAGAGAGGTGTACCTCGGATAGCTCCTGTAGTCTCAACTACTGTCCCCTGATGGTCTGCCTGACGGTGATCCACCGCTGCAAATACTCTATGAGATCCACCTGCATTTCCGACTGTAGGCTCAGATGCTGCTGGCCTGGGTCCTGAATACTGAGATGCTCGTTGTGGGCAGTATGCTGCAATATGACCAATCTATCCACACGAATAACATCTCGTGCCTTTGCCAGATCCTCTCCCTATAGGTGGTGCATTCGACCGCTGGTGGCTACCCCAGCTAGCAAAAGACTGGTTGCTCTGTGCAAGCCGAGATTGCTGATTCTGTCTATTACGTTGAGCATTGCGATTGATCCTAGAGTTGGATCCACCGCCACCACTCTGTGCCTGAGGGTAAAATCTCTTATGCTGCTGAGGCTGCTGCTGAGAATACTGATTCCTCCTAGGGAAGGGAGGCTTCCTGATTCCACCGAAATTGTGGTTGCCCTTAGATCTTGCTATAGTAGGCGCTCCCACAAATCCTTCTTGCCCAAAGTTGACACTCTGCTCTACCAGGATAGCTCGATGTACCGCATCCTTGAGGGTCTTAGGCTCAAATACCTTAACCCCCCCAATAAAACGGTTGTTCAAGCCTCGAATGAAATGTTGTGCCAACTGTGCTGGGTTGTCACTGAATCCCGAAAAAGGCATGAGCTCAAAGAACTTGCGCTCATACTCTACAACGGTCATAGTGAACTGTCTCAGGTTATGGAACTCATCTGCTCTATGCTGCTTCCATTCCTCTGGTAGGAATCGCTCATGAAAACTCTCCAAGAAAATCTCCCAAGTGACACTACCCATGTCAATGCCCAACTTCTTCTCCTCAATAGTCCACCAGGTGGCTCCAAATAACTCTAGATTGGTAATGGCAAACCTCGCTTTGACATTACTGTCAAAGTCCTGCATAGCAAAAATCCTGTCAAGGGCAATAAGCCACTGCTCAGCTACATACCCAGAACCTTGCCCATTAAAGGGCTTGACCTTGGACCTCTGAAGATCTTTCATCTGAGAAGATACTATGAATCTATGTCGATCCCTCTGAGGACTCCTAGATCTGCGTCTATGCTCGTGTCCAACCTGGTGTGCTCTATCCTGCTCAAGAACAGGAGGTAAGCGATCAATAAGGGTTCGCATCATTTGCCTCAGATCAACCTCCTCAGAGTCGGCATGTCCCTCTTCGTGGTTCTCTTCCTGATGCTCACTGACATGCTCTTCCCTATTCTCTTCCTGAATGGGGCTCTCATGGATAGACTCATGAACACTAACATCTCTGCCTCGTCCACGGCCTCTGCCACGGCCAAGGCTACGGCCCCTAACAGAAGATCTCGTCCCAGATACCATCCTACAATAATATCCAAGACACAAGACGCTAAAATAACCATGAAACATACTACTAAAATACATAGATAAAAGACACATGTTTTGCAAACAAGATATTTTCAATTTTCAGTTTACCTATAATTTCAGTTTAAGTATAATTTCAGTTTTGAAGTTTTGAGTGTTGAAGTATGAAAAATAGGTAACTAATAGTTTATATATTGTTTCAGTTCAACTAGTTTCAAGTTTCAGTTTAAGGTTTGCATTTTTATTCAACTAGTTAACACTAGTGGCGTTCCAATATACCCAGAGCTCCCAATGTAGAAAATCAGGCTCTGATACCAGATGTAACGCCCCGCCAAGGGATCCAAAAGAATTAACCTAAAGTTTCACTAAGTTTGCTAAACATTTTTTTAAAAAAAAAAGTAAGAAAGTATGACATACACATCAAACAAATAGTAGCGGAAGCAATAACATGTAATCATCGACAAACATACATTGCAAGTTACATTTCTTAAAGATCCCAAGACGTTGAGTCACGTTTAAATTTAATTAATTCTAAGTCTAACAACTATCACATACATATAAAAGAATAATCAGAAACTCCAAGGTCCATAATATACATTTGTTCCGAATGCTCCTTGGCAAATTAATTCGGAATGCTCAATCATCCACTGTACATGTCACAGGGTGTGAAAGGCTTAAAAGAATATACATATGTAAAGATCAAGATACAACATCCTCAAATCCATGATACAAAGTATAGTAAAAATATATGAAACTATTCACCATACATGATACATCCATACATCCATAATGATAAAACATCTATCATAAAATCTAACCATCCATCATACTAATCCAAGAACATAGTGTAGGTAAATGCCAATCACGAAATCTCCAACCACGGTGACCACAGAACGGATCTCAATGGTAAGAGTAAAAGCACTACCACCCGACCGTGTGGAACCTAAATGGTCCACTCCCACCGCGCTGAGGAGATAGTCTCAAGTCCCAAATAGGATAACAAAAACCTATAATCAAAATTACTCTCTAAGTCCAGGAAATCCTATAAGTATGCTAACTCAAGGGTTCCTAAAAAGATTGACATCTAAATCCCAGAGGTACCACAAGACACGTAGGAAACCTAATATGCAAGCGAGAAAGTGTCATCGCAAAAGTCATGTAGAAGTTACCCGAGCAATCCCTTAGGAATCTCGGGTCCCTACTGATCCTGCGGCCACTAGTATCCTCTCGTACTGACGAGGCATACTATGGAATACAAGGTCGTAACCAAGCGTTCTCTCTACCCCATCCTAGTCTGTACTAGCACTCATGGCATGGGAGAGAACATACAATTATCTTGTTAGGTTCATTTTCTCTCATTTAGTGTAAAATGTTTTCACTTATTAAAAACGACTTACAATGGGTTTCTCAAGGCAGCCTCTTAGGGCTCCGACCCCCATTGCAAGCCACTTCCCGACTCTACACATAGATAACCTACCCTAGCTCATGAACTCGTAAATCAAAGAATCATAAAAAAATTACCTCAGTCCTATACAAGCAACTGAAAAACATCATAAAAAGATAATCCACAAATTTATATCAGTTCTTGATGAGCAACAGATAACATCAAATAGTAATCATATAACCACGACAGTTCTCTATCAGCAACTGAAGGCATCAATGATAAGTCACAAAATCCAATGGTTCTCTAATGAGCAACCAGAAAGTAATACAAGTATAACTGATCTAGACTTAGAAATGGTTAAGTTAGGTATTCTCAAATACATACACCTCAGCTTCACACAAGGAAACTGGAAAGCAATAACAAACAGTAACACGATCAGGTCATAGAGCACTTCATCACATTACCATGGTCAGGTTAAGAAAGATCGAGACCAAATCATCATGACATCACATTCACAACCCCGAGCCTCTGGTAACAACCTAAACTGGTCAACGCTAAATCAACCCCAAAACATTCAAAGTACAAAGACAACATCAAAGTCTCAGAGATTGGATCTGAAAGTATATTATTTGAGTTAAGGTAAGGTTTATGTTTCAGTTTAATGTCAAATTCAAGTAACTAGATTTTCACAACTACCCTTTACGATTAACCCTTTCTATAATAACTTTCATTAAATCAATAATCCAAATTTATAATGTAGTCAAATAAAATTCCTTATTAATTAACTTAATTAAACTAATTTTAATTAAATTAATCAATAATTATTTGATCTAATTACTTATTTAAATCTAACCATTAATTGTTAATTTATTAATATTTAAGCAAAATTATTAATAAATTAAATTTACAACTATGTTAAATGCATTATTATTTAACTAATCGATATCAATCAAGATTTAAAAAAAAAATATTTATTAATTTAAATATATTAAATTTTTTTTATAAATTTAAAATTTTAAAAAGTAATAAAATTTATACATAATAAAAAAATGAATTAAAAAAAAAAAAAACTTTAAAAAAAAAATACGTTTTAAAGCTCGTCGGCTAGAAAGGACCTTGCGGTCTGTCGCAGGCCTGCGGTCGCAGGGCCTGCGGTGGCAGGTACTCTGTACCTGCCGTCGTAGTACCTGCGACGCAGGTACTGTCGGCCCGCCGGCAGTGGGGGTGGGTACGGGGTGATTCCCTCCCCCCCACTAAAACAAATATTTTTTTTTTATTTTTTTTAATTTTTTTTTTAAAAATTTAATTGTGTTTAAAAAATAGATATGCATATATCAAGATATATAGATTTATAAATATACTAATTCAAATTCTTGTTAATATATATATAAACGTATAAATATATATATTAAAGAATTGCCCTTTTTTTTTATAAACTAGTATAGAAATAAAGTCAACCGTCCAAACTTCTAATCTAGAATTTCGGTATTAGATTCAACCCTTCCCATTTAAATCTCATGTATACAGAAGTTTATTGGCAAGCATCTGATAAATTCTAATATCGTAATATTTTAACATTCATCACAGAGAATTTAGATATACAATCCACAGGCACGAAGAAGACAAGGGATAGAGAGATTGCGTAAATAATCAACGATCAATACACAAGACCCTACCTGATCCTGATGCTAATATACAATCTCCAGGAACTGTATGCAAATTCGCTCCTCTCAATAACCTTCCCCTCGAAGACTTTCTTCGTATCAGCCTTCTGAAATTTGCTTCCAAAAATTGTCCCCCAAAAATTTCCGTCCAAAATCCTCCATCTCAAAAATGAACCCCCAAAGTTGTGATAAGCAATTTCTCTTCAAATTGGGGCACTAATTGTGCATTTACCCGAGAAGACTCTTTGCACAACTCAGTTAACTCCAAATTAACTTTTATTATCTTTTCTTATTCTTTTGCATTCAACTTTCATGCACATTAAGTTGAATTATTAAATAACTTTATTTAAAATTTCACTTGACTTCTATTGTTAATTAATTTATTACTTTAATCTTATGTGCACTTTTAAGAAATTAAAATAACATTATTAATTTTTATAATTTAATCTTTTAATTTAATTCTTATATTTAACTCATGTTTAGATCATGCGATCTAGAATTCTTAATAAATTAATATCTTTCAACTTTTTAATTTATTTTAGAACTTAATTGATAACATATTTAATTAATTTAAATAACAATAATATTTAGCATTTATTTAAAAATGAACTCCAAATATATTATTATTAAATTAAATAAATATTATCCTGTTCTAAATATATCTTTGAACTTTAATTTCCAACTTTAATTCTTTTATTTAATTAATTAATTAATTAATTAAATATAAAGATATCATAATAATTCCTTATTAAATTAAATCATTAATTAGTCTTTTTAATTAGACTTAATTTATAGAAAATACACCAAGGACTCATAAAGCAACATACGAAAACCCATCATAGAAAAATACATACCAAATCAAACAAAAAGGGTTATAATCACAAAATTACATCATTTGATGCATTCGGAGGGTACTTAACTCAGATACTTGTCCTAATTACCAATTAGGACAATTGGCTAAAGGGTTTAGGATTTGGACTTAAGAGTTTATCTCCCCTCTCTTACCATTGAGATAGTGCGATAGGGTACGCTCATCCTGACAATTCAGGGAAGTCGATACCAGGTACCTGCAACCTGCATAAAATCCACGCATGTACAAACACAATATTCTAAGCTAAACAGGGAATGGCAGGAAGTGGTGCATCGTGTAGATCCCGACTAGCAGGTGACTACGACTCCCTTCCTTAACCATATCAGAAACACCATACATAAATAAAACAACACGCACACCATACACATGCAGTATGGGGTAAGTATCCATAAGAGGCACATGAAATAATAAGCCATCTAACTAATCATCATCGATAACTAAAACCATTGAATAATCATCATACATGCACGAAATATAGAGTACCAAGTAATCTCATCATATAATAAACTGAGTGTAAACATCCTCTGATAATCTCTAAAATAATAATACTACTCATCAAACATAAATTGGCCTAAAAGAGTTTGGCAATCATATCATAAATGTAGCTTGAAAATGTAAACTAGGGGCAAGCACTACATAGTGGAGTAGAAAGTGGAAGAGAAGATTTGATACTATCCTCACAACTTTGAGAGTATCAAAAAGATACACTCATCATTTGTTTTGTTTTTCCCACATCCTTGCAAAACTGTACACATAGATTTGAACTTCATCAAGAAGTCTTCAATGGTGGGGAAGTTGGCTGGTGTCAAAGAATTCAACTCTACATCAAATTGTAGTGCTCGAAACTCATTCACTATGCCAAACAAGTTGTGAAACTTGGTCCAAATAACCCGAGGAGTGGTCAAACCATCCAAGTGAAATAGTAGACTATCGGAGATGTTTAGTGCAGTCAATCCCATGGCTTCATCCATTTTGTTTTTGTTTTGAAGAACCTCAAAAGGGTGCTACAAAACAGGTTGGTTCTCATCCAGACATGACCATAAGCCTCATGACATGAGAAGCCTAGTCATTTGTGTTTTCTAGATGTGATAGTTGTGAGGCATTAGCCAGGTCACAGAAGGGTCTGACATTGAGAGAAGAAGATGGAAGCAGAAGGGTCTATTCTAAAGTAAATTACAAAAAATAAAATGCTCCCTCCACAACATATAAAGATATCACTCAAATACCAAATAAACAACTATAGAAAGCACAAAAACTAAGAAAAAAAAACCTAGATTTTGGATGCAGAGTGGGAGGAAACTAAAACATCTAATTCAAAGCTAAAAATGGGAGCTCAAATAGGCTCGAAAAGAAATGAAACTAGGATCATTGTCTCCGTCTCAGAAACAACTTTCTGGCACTTCTTTCAAATTGGAAAAAGACCTCTGTATGCTCAAGTTATGGCAAAAAAACCAAATGTTGCTCCAAAAACAAGCTCTCTGGAAAATTACAGTCACTGCAAAAAATTTGATGGTCGTACGACTGTCAACTGACCGTCGTGAGGAAAAAAAATCTGGTGAAAGCAAAAACTTTGGCAACTGGAAGTAAGGGCTTGGTGACTGCAGGGGCGGCAGATTTGGGCGTGGAAGCAGATTGGAGTGGACAGAGGCAGCCACTGATAGAAGCAAGATCAGTCGCTAGGAAGGCCGCTAGAGGTAGATGCAAAGCCATAGGGGTGGTAGAAACACTGGCTGAGGTGGTCGCTGTGACCTATGGCATTTTGGTGACCCTGCGAAAAATGAAAAAATAGGCAGTTAAATTTACATTTTTTGGAAAAAAAAATTTGTTATATAAATAAATAAATAAATAAATAAATAAATAAATATATATATATATATATATATATATATACACATACAAAATTTTCACAAAAAAAGTGTAAATACAAAACTCTTTTTTTTGAAAAAATATTTGCCCCAAAAAAATGCACTTCCTCCTGAGTGAAGAGAAAAATCTTGAAGAAACTAGGGCTTGTGTCTCTGAATCGCGGCTTCAAAAATCTTCAAACCAAGAAGCAACAGGGATGCTCTGATACCATGTAGAAGTTGTGAAAGTCAACTTCACAAATCACCAAGACCACCTGCATGCAAATAACCTATTGAATAGAAACCAAAGAAGGAAAGCTAGGGCTTGCAGAAGCTCAACGGTGTAAGAGAAAATATATTCCAACAATGAAAAATAAAATTGTTGTACAAAAATACAATAGGAGAGCCTATTTATAAAGGCCTCTAGGATGCTTCTAGAATGAGCTAGAAAGTGCTAGGAGATAAGCATGACAACTAAGCATATGTCCATGAAAAGTGGATTATCCTCCATGTAGATGAGAGGATAAGTATGACAAGGTAGGTGCAAACTCATATTTTGTCAACAAATCAACACATAAGAGTATGCTTACTCCTAGATAACAAACTAATAATGCATTTAACTAAGTAAACTTAAGTAAAGTGTAAATAATAATAATTTACACTAACACTTCCTGCCTTGATTATCTCATATTTTCTCTATCAAATGTTAAAGATTGATCCAATTATCAATGAGGAAATGCCTAAACCTAAAACCTGATTGTCATTTATCTTTTTTTTTTCTTCACTTTTTGTCCAACTATTGATCCACATGTTCCACCATGCTCTCAAAAAGTATGTCACAAAGGGGCTTGAATGTAGCAATGCAATAGTTAAATGGGTTATTGATTTGTCCCCATTTTTAAAAAGGGGAATAATCGCACTATTCGTCCAATCTACCGAAAAACCATCTCAAATGACATTACTTTAGATTCCTTTTATGTGAGTAAAGTTATCAACTCCCCATTAAAAATATTCAGCTTGAAGTCCATCTATCACTTGCTAATTTCTTTACTTCATATTTGATATAATCCACAATGACGAGTAATATCAATTTGTTCATTATAGTGAGAAAGTATATGTAGAAAATAACATTATAGATTGATCAAAATGAAGTGTGATTACATTGGATCTGCATTGGATAATTATAATACAATTTAACTTTTCCTTTTTAAAGCCTTATTTTCTAGTGATTATCTACTTGTGGGAATGCAACTTCCTAGCTAACCACTAATTATAGTGTATTTAATAATTTAAAACTAACCTAATTAATGTAGTATGCCAACATTCTCCCCTTATTACACAACTTTGAACAAGAGTGGAAGTTACAAGGATTTTAAACCCAACCCTCTGGAGACTTTTATGAAGCGTCGTCACCAGTCGTCACCAATCCACCTCACTAACTCAAGAAAAACCAAATTGTCTACACAATATATCTCTTGACCAAAAAACCTAAAGTTATCTTCAGAACATGAGTATTCCCACCTCCCTCGCACAATAAGACACATTTCCACTAAAATCCCACATCTCCTCTTAGTGTGTCTAATACCTCCTCTAGATACCTTTCCTCCAAAAGTTCATATCTCCTACGAGTGTATCTAATGCCTCCTCATGTGTTGTGGAAACAATCATCATGATATGCTTGCATGTGAGACAACTTTCTTCCAAAAGTCCACATCTCCTCTAAGTGTGTTTATCACACATTGGATCCATATTGGATAATCTATAATAAAATATATTTGGTTTTTTAAATTTTTGGTTTTTTGGTGATTAATTGCCTATGGAATGCAAATTCCCAACTAACCACTACCTATAATGTATTTATTAATTTAAAACTAACCTACTTAATCTAATACATCCACATTCCCCACTTATTACATAAATATGAACAAGAGTGGAAGTTGCAAGGGTGTTTAACCCTCTAAAGACTGATAAATATCTCCATCAATTCTTCTCACTCACTCAAGAAACACCAAATTGACTACACAGTGAATCTCTTGACTGCAAAACTTGAATTTGTCTTCACAATATGAGTATTCCCACCTCCCTTGCACAATGAGGCACATTTCCTTTTAAATTACACACCTCTTCTAAGTGTTTCTAATGCCTCCTTTAGCATTTTCACATTAGACACCTTTCCTCTAAAAGTTCATATCTCCTCTGAGCGTGTCTATCATCTCCTTTAATTCTTCTGGAAATCACAATTTATCTATATGTGAGATGTCTTTCCTACAAAAGTCCACATCTCATTTGAGTGTGTTTAATGCCTCCTCAAGTGATTGACAAGTCATATTCAAATTTCCCCATCCCCCCTCACTCCTTGAAGGACAATCATGCTACCAAGCCCCCTCTTCTCTTTAGGGACACAAATGTATCAACTCTTCTCTTTTCTTCATGGACAAATTTGTTAAGCCCCAACTTTCAAGGACACAAATAAGTTCCTTCTTATGCAATGAATCATCTATGAGCAAGAAGCTATAGCTCGAGATAACAAGTTCCCTCCTGCCTTTGTTGACTCTAGCATCTTATAAGGCCTCCTTACAATTTATCCATTTTATAACTCATGTGAGCATTTCAAGACCTTGTAAGATTTGTCAATTGTAGCATAGATGTACACAAGGAAGAACCATGTGTCCTTGTAATAAGGGAAAAAATTAGACAAATACACCTCTATTTTGAAGTTCAGGATTATCTCACCCTCCATATGTTGATAGGTAAGAATCTTCTTCTTCCTCTACCTTTGCCAAATGTCATTTGTGTTTTGAATTCATTCTCTAATGAAGTATTATTCTGCTTGTTCAACCTATCTTCATGATTTTGTAATGATCCAAACATCTCATCTATGGCTAATGTTGACAAATCCATAGTTTCCTCAATTGTCACCACAATAGAATCAAACTTACTAGGCATACCTTTTAAGATCTTTTCTACAACCTTTAGATATGATAATTCATCACCATTCATTCTTATCTGTGTAACCAAATATGCAATATGATTTGAAAATTGATTTATTAAATCATAATCCTTCATTTGGAACATTTCAAATTCTCTCCTAAGGGGTTGTAGTTTAGAAACTTTGACCTTTCTTGTACCTGGATATGTCGTCTCAAGGATTGCCCATACTTGCTTGGTCATAGCAACTAGCATAATCTTTTCAACGACCAAGTCATCCAATCCTTGTCCAATTATCTCCAAAGCCTTTAAATTATTTTCCCTATTTTCTTCAAACTTCTTATTTTCATTAGCATTCAAAGTAGACTCATTTTGTGGATTTGTGGATGACTTTAATGAACTAAGGGTTTGTTTGACTCATGAAAGATGATGGGAATTGGCTTTTTCATAATTTGAATTTGATTTTTTTTTTTGCGTCTGTTACAAAATTGGCAAAATGGAATCAAAATTATTAGACACTTTTTGAGGAGTGCAAAAAAAAAAGATGCCTAGAAATATTAGGAATCATGGTTCCAAACAATGTGTAAAACCAGATTCCTCTAGTTTTGAAGTTCATAACATTTTGTAGTGTCAATTGCAATAGTAGTTCATTATTTGAAGAAGAGTGTGGTAATTTCTTTCCACATTTTGCAATTTCAAAAAATACTAGATGACGTAATCATTGAGAATTTTAAGCTTTGAGGGGAGCAACAATCAACATCAATTGCAGAAAGAAAATATTGCAAAATTATGACAAAAATATAAGAATTAAATCTGTTTAAGCTTCTGCTCAGCTCTAAACTGAAAGCATAGACGAGTAAGATTTGCAACATTGTGTGAATACAATAACAAAATTGTAAAGGTGTTGACAATAGAATACTGCCAAGAGGAGAAGAACAAACTCACATCAACAACTCCGCAAAATATACAAGATATGACATTATAAGCAATATTTTGAATGAATTACGAATCCGGTCTTAGAACATTAGGAATGAAGTAGAGGAGTCATGTGAAAAAAGATTTAACTAGTAGTTGCATGTTTTTGAGCTTGCAACATAAGTCGATAGTTAAAAATTAAATGATAAATTATATATTTATAAAAATATGTTATTTTAAGATATTTATGAATTTATTTTGATGGCCTATAATAAAGCGCGATCTAAATATTTCTTAATCAAAATAGAGTTTATAAATATATCATATTTATGCTAAATAATTATTAATATCATACATGTTAATTTAGTTTTAAATTTAAAATCATATTTAAAAATAATAAACCAATTTTTAAAATTTAAAAATAGTGATCCTTCAATTTTTTTTTTTGAATGAATAAATATTCTTGTCAAATTATACTAAAAAATATCTTAGTTAAAATTATAAGATTTGAATGTCTAATTTATAGCTATTATAGTACAATTTTTCTTTACAAGTGAAATACCAAATAATATAAGATGAGGAACAACACAGTTATTATAATGTGATTATATTGATATTTAGAAGAGAAATTCAAAATAATATAAAATGAAGAGGAATCAAACAACGCCCAAATAAAAAGAAGCGAGTGAAACAAATTTATCTGTGTATAAACTAAAACATAGCCATTAATTTCATATAAAATCCAGGATTACATTATCAATATTTATTTGTACTAGTACGAGAGAGGTTTTGAACCGATTTATCAATGACCTTGAGCATTTTGGCAATCAATTTATGTGCATGCTTTCAAACTTCATACTCTCTCAAAATACAAGTTAATATCCACACAAAAATTAAAAAGACAAACCATCCATCATGCCAAGACTTTATGTTGTTGCTAAAAAAACTAATAAGATGCTACGGAGAAGGCAATTATGGAAGGTTCATATAATTTTTATTTTTATTTTCCAAATAAGAATGGAAATAAATCATGGTAATTTGTAATGTAAGAAGGAAAAAATCCAAAATTGTTTTCATAGTCAGAAAATTTAAGTTCAAGCAAAGGGGTAACAATTATCTGGGGAAAGAAAGACATTTCCGAGAGGAAAACTCCCACATATAAGCCTAATTGTCTAATTTTTAATTTAAACTATTTCATGTGAATGATGTTAGAGATTAGATTCCGCATTTAGACAAATCTTATTTTTATTCTATTTTCAAACCATTGCATGATTTTGTGATCTAATTCCAATTCCAATTCGAGGAACCAAACGCATAAAAATGTATCTTCTCACTCATCTTCCGAGTGAAACAAACAATTCAAGTAAAATCCCCAAAATAAAATGAAGATTTGCAAAACCTTGATTTGGGTAAATTGAGATTTGTAAAAAATCTCAAGTTCTACAACTCCATGAACCAAATGAACCCTAATAAGAATTCAACCGAAATAGTCATTGAAAATTAGAATATGATTTTTATTCTTCATTTGATACGTAACATTGCAATGAGGAATAGGAATATATATTCCCAATTTAGCCCCAAAATAAAAGACATGTTACATGTATGAACTCTTGTCCAACACATACTCCATGATTCCCATAACTTCCATTTATCCCTCATTGGTGTAATGATCAACCAGTTAGTAGTCGAGCAATGTAGGGAAGCAGAACAAGGTCTCCAGATGCTACAAAGGCACCTCTCAAAGGCATTTTTTGAATAGGAAAATGGGAATGTTTTTGAAGTTGAAATTGCAAGTACACATGAAGCTAACATTTCAACATCTCCAATTCCTGCACTCAATGTCAAACACAAAGACTCAAAAGATGAATATCCGTCTGCAAAGAGATACTTTGGAAGATTTGAATTCCCAAATTTGTCATCGAGATGGTTCTTTGCAAGAAATGAAGTGGGATCAAAAGTATGTTGATGATGTTTTCGGTTCATTCTCCACAGATTTGGATTCATATTTTTCGGAAATGATATTCCTTGATGACATTGAAGACCAATTTCTTGATACCAATGATTTTTAATGATTTATTTCAGCCTCTACCCCTACAATTTGTATTGATGTAAATCCAGTCCTACTCTACCTCCTACTATTGATAATGTTTATATTTACAAATGTTTTTGTAGGTTGTGTAAAATTTAGCATTCCACAATTTCACTAGAGATTTTTGTAACTGTTTCATTAAGAGGCCATTTTTTTTACAATTTTTCTTCAATAATTAACAAATATATGTTTGTCTGTGTTGTATAATGATTAATGTAGTTGTATAAGATTGGCAAATATTATTGTAGTAGTCCCATGTATGCTATTAAGAAGTTTAAACAAATTAAATTCCTATTTCCTAATACAATTCCAATTTTATACAACCAAATACAAGATTAGCGTATTCTCAATCAAATTTTAGGAGAACCACACAAGACTAAAATTGCAAATTTTTATTCTCATTTTCAATCCCCATTCTCATTCTTATTCTCATTTTCAATCCCCATTCTCATACTCATTCTCATTTTCAATTTTATTTCCCAATTCCTATGCCAGCAACCAAATGGGCCCTAAGTGTAACTCTCATTATATAAGATCAATGTTCATAATTCTTACCCAAATATATTGGAAGTATAGGTTGAAAACTTCTTAAGCAATGTTAGCTAATTTTTTTTAAAAAAAGAATCAATAGAGATCCAACAAACTCTAAATAGGGTAACAACAAAAAAACTTTCAGTCCTTACACAATTCTTCAATCTCCCATTTTGTCTCTGACTCTAATTCTAAATAAAACAACAAAAAAACTTTTTGTCCTTACACATAGGTCTTCAATCTCCATTTTGTCTTCGACTCTAATACCACTTAAGAAGTGGACAAAGGCAAAATAAAATTGAACATAACATTGTACTGCAGTACAATAAAATATGATTTTAATGATTTTATTTTGTTCAACTTCTAATCTTTAGCCACTATTATTGTCAATACACAAGAATTTAACCTAATACTCTAAAAACATCTAAATGACAATGCATTAACATACATATAAATTAGTTTCCACATTTTGAAATGAAGGCTCTCACTCCCACTCACACAAATGCTACGACTCTTGCGCTTGCTTCCATCCTTGTTGCTCTTGTTGGGGCTCATCAAGTTGTCTCTCTCGCCCTTCATCGTCTGGTTGATGTCAAGGATTCTACTCATGTTGCTCCAACTGCTCATGTTGTGGATTCTCTTTGTTCTCCGGATGCGTCTAGGGTTGTTGTGGGGAGATCTGCTATTTCCTATGTGGATGTGACTGCTTTTGAGGCGGGTGTTGGTGCTCCTATTTTGAAGAAGGGGCTTCGTTTAGCTGTTGTTAGTCGTTCGGATGTGCCTATTTCTCTAAGTAATGCCTGATTGTGCTTCATCTAGATTCAGATATTGTTGATATGAGGTTTCTACATATGTGGAAGAGTACTCTTCCACTGCTGCTATTTTTAGGTTTAAGGGTTTTTGGCCCTGTCTTTCAGATTTGCATGCTTAGAACTCCAAATTTTGGGAATAAATCATTTCGAATTTAATTCAGATTTACCTTGTCGTAAGGGGTTCTTTTATTGTGAAATTTGCTAATGTTGATGATATAAATTCCATCTTGGATTGTGGCTTCTCTTGGGTGGAAACGTTCCCCCTAATGGCTAAGCCTTGGTATCCAACTTTTAATCTGAATACTGAATCATTTAATAAGATTCCTCTTGAGTACGACTATTGAATCTTCCCCTTCACTTTTGGCTAGATTCAATCTTGGAAGCTGTGGGGGATGCCCATAGGGATTTCTTCCTAGTTGATTCGATTTCCTCCAATATCTATAGGACGACATACCCGCATCCTTGTGGAGAGAGATGTCTCCAAAGGGTTTCTTGAAAAGATAAAGTTGGCTAGACCAAATGGTTCTTAGATTCAACTTTTTGATTATGAGGATATTCCCTTTAGATGCAAGAAATGTCATATGACCGGCCATCTCATTGCGTGATGCTCCTTTGAGATGGTTTGATCGAAGAAATCACCTTCTTGGTGGTTGGGGGTTTCAAATGATTACTATATGGTTCAAAAAGTATCCACGAAGGTGGATGGATTGGATATCTCTTCTCATGTTGATCTCTCTTTGGTTGAGGATTTTGTTGCTGTCTCCGGTGATTTGAATATTGTCCCTACGACGGTTTTGACTTAGAATGTTGCTCCTAACACTTCTCCTGTTGTTCACTATGTTGATTCAATCGTTGTCCCTTTGGCGGCTTTGAGTCAAAATGTTTATGTTGTCCCTTTTTCTGATGCTGACTCTATCTAGAGATCTGTAGCTTCTTTTGCAGCAAGGGTTTTGGGGGTTAGTGGAGATTGGCAAAAGGTTGCCGAGAAGGTGGAGGATGGTTGGACATTAGTTAAAGGAAAAAAAGGCAAATCCTCCAAACCTTCATTTGATATGTCATTCTCAAAAGTCTGGACCAAAATGTAAATTTTAATGGTCTATGGTTTCTTGGGTTGTTTCCCCTCTTGCAAGAATCTTGGTTGTGTCCCTCTAGTTTGTCCGATGGTTTTCCACTGTTGTTTTTTGATCCTCATTGTTATATCTTTCTTGTCCCTTTGTACAAGGTTTTGTGTCCTTTCAAAACTTGTTTTTACTTAATCAAAACATAAATATAAATTAATTCTAGAATGTTCAATTTCCACATATAATAGAAATTAATATTTTTAAAAGATCTTGTGGTCTTCAATATGGTCAACTTTGTTGTATTTGTTTTTGCCTATCCTTGTAATCGCTCATTTTCATCCTCTTTTTGCCATGTTTGTTCAACATTAGATTGGCAAGTCTTGTGTGAAATTTCATTCACCCTCGCTAAAATTATTACAAATTATTTCGTATATGTTTACTTTGTCTATCGTATAAGCCTACAATTTGAAATACCTTTGTATTGTTTCAAATAAACCAATGTCAATTTTCCTCTTTGTTGATTGCCTATTTTAGAAACCAATTTGCTACCACAAGTTTCCAAGACCTTATTAAACTTTATAAAGTTGGAATAGGTTTGATGATATATACACTCTCTGACAACGTTAACCCCTTCAAAAAAGATGTTAATGAGTGTATCTTATTTCTTTCATTGATTAGTTTCACTTGCAAAATGGAATAGTTTAACTTGCAATACTTACAATGGTGCAAGTGTGGTGGATTATGTAATATGTTCACAAAAAATGTGTGAAAAAACTAAGGAAGTTATGATCATGAAACACACATGGGATCTTAAATCAGACCATAGACCGGTGCACATAAAATTGTTGTGGGCAAACAATAGGCAACTTAAGATAGAAAGTCAATGCCCTTAACAACCACTTTCATGAGGCAATAAAAAATTGACTTCAGAAAATAGGGACATCTTCAAGACCACACTTGAGAAACTATAGGAGTAGTTTACACATGTGCACGATGTCAATAGCCATGCATTATCTAATCTCATTCACAAGGCGCTTTCCAAGTGCAAAAGATCAAAACATAGGAAATCTGAAACAAACTGTTTTTCAACTAATGTAATGTTTGGCCAGAAGAAAGCTAAGAGAGTCCAATAAAACAAGTCTCGACATTAAAATGTATTAGTAGATCCTAAAGAAGAAGAAAAGTAAACTTTATGATCACAAGGAGGGAAGAACTTATCTCTCTTGGTAAAAATAACCCTAAGCTTTTTTGGAGAGAGCTACAACCAAGGAAGAAACAAATTGAAAATATTATTACAATCACTCAATAGTTTGAGTATGTTAGAAAACTCTATGAAAAAGAGAAGATGGATTTACCACCCTTGGTCAACAATATTAAAGAAGAAGAAAAGCAAACTTTATGATCACAAGGAGGGAAGAACTTATCTCTCTTGGTAAAAATAACCCTAAGCTTTTTTGGAGAGAGCTACAACCAAGGAAGAAACAAATTGAAAATATTATTACAATCACTCAATAGTTTGAGTATGTTAGAAAACTCTATGAAAAAGAGGAGATGGATTTACCACCCTTGGTCAACAATATGAAAGATATTTTCACGATGCAAGAGGTTGAGATGGGTATTAAAAAATTTGGGTACAAGTAAGGCAAAAGACTTGGTGGAGCTTAAGCAAAGTATCTTAAGTGGGGCATGAAATCTCTCGCATCGCTCATTATGGAAATATTCAATAATATCAACCAACACGTGTTCCCTATAGATTGGATTGTTAGTCTTGTTGTGCCCCTTTATAAGAGCAGTGATGTCAATAGCCCCTCCAACTACAAGACTATAATGATTAACCCTCTGTTAGCAAAACATTTTGACAACATGATAGAAAACAAAATTAGCAAATGGGCCGAGGAAAATCATAAGTGTGCAAAAGGTCAAGCTAGTTTTAGGCCAAAACACTCTATTGTTGCCCATTGTATCACCCTGAGGCACATTATCAAAAAAGCATGGGAAAAAAATGATAAGGTTTTTTGTTGATTTGTTGACTTTAAAAAAGCTTTTGACAATGTACCTAGAGATAAGCTTTGGCTCAGGATGGAAGAATTAGGGATCCCTACAAATCTCAGAGTTATTGTCCATAGGATGTATGAGGAGGTGAAAGCCAAAATCAAAACTTCAGATGGCATTTCAAAATGTTTTAGGAATGACATAGGGGTTAAATAGGTTTGTCCTCTTTCTCCTACCCTGTTTGGCATATATATCAACAAACTTGAAGAATGGTTAGACATGCAAAACGGTGAGGGTATCCAACTAGGTGAATTTCTAATTAGGTTGCTTTTGTATGCAAATGATCTCATTTTGGTTGCGCAATCTACCCATGGAGTGCAAGAACATCTACTCTTAAGTGTTTTTGCAAAATAGTAGGGATGCAAGTAAGTAAAAACCAAAATCACATTTTTTTCTAAAAGCAGAAAACAACACTAGCATAAGTTCTATTTTGAAAGTAGCATTCTTGAGGAAGTTGTGAAGTATAAATATCTTGGGATTGACTACAACAAGAGTCTAAACTAGGAAGGTTGTGGAAAGAAAAGAGTTTTAGGATGGTGGAAGGCTCTTTATTTACTTTAAAAAAGGTGTCGTGATCCAGAGGTTTGGGATTGGAAAACTACTCAAACTTTGTTTGGCCTTCTTGTGGTATCGATAGTTCTCTATGGATGTGAAACATTGGCTAGCAACAGTTCAACTTTAAAAATGGAAACAAATTGAGTGCATCCAAAAACATTGGATAACAAGCGAGTTCAAGATCAAAAACATTGATTCATATGATATCATGCTTCATGAAGTGGGAGCCGACCATATTGAGGCTCTTGCTACAGTTCACCTCATTAGCTATTTTAAGAGAATTGAAAAAATGTATGCAAGTAGGTGGCCTAAAGTGGTCTTTGATGATATTTTGTGCAAACGGAAAAGGACATGGATGCAACAAAACATCAAGTGGATGAAGAAATGGAATATTCTTTTCAATATGCGTCCCACCAACAATAAATAAATTAAAACCTTTGTTATGGGAAAATTCTACAAAAGTAATTGGTGCAAGGGGTTCAGAAGGAAAAAGACTTATTACATCAACAAGTTCAACCCTACGTACAATCAACTCCAAAAGGCATACATAGAGGCTAGCAGTTCTTGGAGAGGTAAAACTCTTATTGCTCAACTTATAACTAACTCTCATAAGCTTCGATGTGAGACCAAGTGATGGAAGAGGCCAAAAGAGTCTTGAAACAAGAGAGTTTGCACATTTTGCAATTTTGGGAAGGTGGAAACTGAACAACACTTTATTTTAGAATGTGATACATACAGGGACAATAGGATCAAATTTGTGGATATTATATCTAATAACTCTTGGCACAACTTATTCAACAAGGAGAATGTCGATCAATTGAGTCGGCTCATCATCAACTTACACGAAAGGAGAATTGAATTACTTCAATTGGTTTACTAGTGGTAAGGATGTCCCATCGACTATGCTTAGTTAAACTTTCATCTATCTATCCATCTTGACTATAGATATATGACAACATAACAATTCAACTTCTCTTTTGCCATTCTTCTCTCTTCACTTCTCCTGAACTACTTTTTTTGCCTATTATTTTCGATGGGCATAATATTTCTAACATTAACAAGGGCTCTTCGCTTGGAAATAGGTATAGAGCTTCCTCTACCTCTATGGGCCATTCCTCACTCCAAGATATTTTAGAAAACTTTAATACTATGCACAATAGTTGTAGCAGGTCAAAGCCCAACAATTCCCAATGAAACCTCAAATAGCATGTATAATAGTTAACATGAACAATTTATTTGGAAGCAAATTCCAATTACAACAACTAATGCTCTTTATATATGTTTGCTTTAACAAACTCTCAAGTTGTATCAAAATCATGGAACAACAAACAAAAAGGATGCAAATGTAATCATCCTAATTTTGTGTTTCTCAAAATCTTAAGTTATTGCATTTTTTATAGCAGCTTATTTGGCAAGTTATTTGCTTAAAGCTAAGGTCTCAAGGCCACAACAACAATATTGAGCACCTATTACTTGGGCAACACATCATTGATTGTTTTTTCAACTAAATCTACATTTCATTCAATTATGAGTAATAGTCATTGTAATAACAACTTTCAAGTCACAAACATTGCTCACATCATTGATTGTTTTTTCAACTAAATCTACATTTCATTCAATTATGAGTAATCAGCATTGTAATAACAAATTTAAAGTCACAACCATTGCTCACTTCATTGATTTTTTTCAACTAGATCTACATTTCATTCAATTATTGTACTGACTACTTTAAAGTCAACCATTGCTACAACCATTGCTACCATATCGTAGCGACAACATAACATAAATGTTACCATTGATAGCATTGACATTTTGGTTTAGAGCAATTACCTCATGAGCATACACAGATACTGAAGTGATAGAAGTATGTCAAGCAAGATGCAAACAATGATTAACAATTCTACAGTGGATCTTAAGATCTCTACAAGTATTCTATTGAGAACGTTATAAACCAAATTTTGGCACAAGCATTAACGATTGCCTGTAAATCTCCAAGTAACAAAAGGTATTTTCTATATAAATAATAATATATTCAATATGCTCGGCAAAGGAGCATTTTATGTTCAATTCAACGTAATGACTATCTTTTCAATAAGAACATCAAAACCATTAAAAATCATGAATAAAGGCTTTTAAATCTACTTAATCGGACAGGATCGTATCGTTTAAGCCCCGTTTGGTTGCTGAAATATGAGTGGAATAGGAAAAGAAAATTAGAATATGTTTTATATTCGTTGTTTGGTAAGCTCAATTGAAATTGGGAATAGGAAGACATATTCCAATTTTGCTCCTAAAATGAGCATGTCTATGCCAAAAAAATACCTGTTATTGGAATAAGCCATTTCTATTCCCATTCCGATTTTCCATCAAAAAAAAAAAAATTAATTTTTTTTTAACTTATTTTTTCAAATTTTTTTTGTTAAATTTTTTTTTTGTAACATTTTTTTAAATTATATCTATTTGTTTAAAAAAATGAAAATGAATTAACCAAAAAAATAATAAATTTAAAAAAAAACTAAGAAAAATGTTTTTAAAAATACAAAACTTAACCTTATTCCTATTCCACTTTTGTACAACCAAACAATGAATTAACATACTCCCCGTCGAATTCCAAGTGCACCAAACATGATTCGAATTCCAAGTGCACCAAACATGATTCAAATTGCCCATTTTTATTCCCATTCTCATTCCATTTTTCTATTCTAATTTTCTATTCCTATGCCAGCAACCAAACGGGGCCTTAAGGAAAAAGAAAAACAGATCGATCTTTTGGTCGGAAGTTTTTATGAAAAAAAAAAAAAAAAACCTGAACTGAGTAAATTAACGCTAGATATTGACTTCAAAATGAGATTATATTATTAGCATTCTACAGCTACAGACAAGTATCATGTTCAGATGGCCTTTTTTTGGGTTAAGAAACAGTAGACAATCTTTACAGATAAAGATAAGAATAAGTCTTACATACATTAAGATTAAACTAGATGAAAACTTTCAGTTGTAATCTATGACATATCTTTGCATCTTGTGAGACAAAAATTGCACAGCCAATGTAAAGCTAACACTGATTCAATAGAGGGAGGTGAAAAAGTACAGAGACATTATCGTCGATGTCAAAACAATTCATAGATCATGCAGAAAGTTACTTAAAGTTTTCAAGTGTTATTTTTTGTTAATCAGACAGATTTATAGCGAAACGAGTCTAGGAGTGACCTACAGCGCCAGTAACCCTTTTACATCTGCATGGTTACATTTGGACATTCTAATTGAAAATATTTAAAATATGTAGCTGTCGGTCTTAAACAAAATATTTAAAACATGAATCCTGGAAATTTTAAGTTTCTAAATAATTAGTATTTATCATCTCTCAGCCTTTCCTTCATAAAAACTGTCACTCCACAAGAATAGATCTTCAAAACCCTGAATAAAGCCACTTCCTGATCATTAAGTACATATAACCCTCCCACAAATACTCCATTCGTTTGCAACCAAATTATCATTAGAGCAGAAGCTTGAACAAGCATATTGCATCAATAGACATATCTCCTACCATTTAACAAAAAGCCCAGATCTGCATCTAAATCAAAACATAATATCTACATAACCCCAAAATAAAATCTTTTTATAATACAAATAGGTTCAGAGAATTTTTTTCATGGAATCGATACATAACAGATACCTGTAAAATTGAACCCTTAAACTAAATGTTTTAATTAAAAAAATCAGGTCAAACCCAAGAAAACAAAAAAAAATCGATACAGAACACATACCTGTAGCATGGATTTCTTGGATGAAGGTTGAAATGAAAGGGATATGTAGAGAGGACTGCGGGCATGGGAGGATCGGGGAAGACTACACTTTCCATTTTCAATGGACAGAGTCTTACCACCCCTCCCACGCCTGGTGCCCTTTGCTACATCTTATCCCTCTCTATACACACCATGACTTTTATTTTTGCGCTTATTTTCTATAAAATGCTACATGCCCTAGATCCATTGACGAAAACTGCTTCTGAACAGCCATGAACAGGGCTATGATGAATATCCGCAGAAGCCCACGAACGGACACTTTTTCAATGAGAAAATTGCCCAAAGATAATCAGATGCAACCATCCCTGATCTGGATCCTAACACGAATGAACTAATTTATAGATTGAGAGGGGCAAAATTAAACCTAATTTCTTTTAGGTAAGGGTAAAACTTTGCAAGGCATCCAAACCCTAGACGGGCACGATCCACGGAGGCCGTGAGAAAAGCTTCTCCACTCGACACTCACCTGCCTCATTTGGTTAGATATATTGCTATTGTTTCTACAAGTTTACATTTATCATTTTCAAATTTAATTATAAAATCAATAAATTATTATTGGCTAATATGACATTAACACTCATCAATCAAATCAAAGAATTTAAAAGATTATATGAAACTTTAAATGTTTATATCTTTTTCTAATTTTTCATTATTTTATAAATCACATTTCTCATTCATTCTATTAGTCTATACTATTTTTGGTGGGAAAAAAAATAATTTTCTCCAACAAAAATACAAATATTTTCTAGTAACTTCATCATGCATTAATGAATGCATTAGTTATAAGTTTATCTTTTCTACATTTGCAATAAGTTGATGATTTTTTTTTAAAAATTATTTTATCTTCCACCTCACACAACATGTCTAATCAATATTAATTCTAATAGCAATATAATTTCAATATGTTATATCTCTATTTGAATTTCGATACAAATATTTTCTAGTAACTTCATCATGCATTAATGAATGCATTAGTTATAAGTTTATCTTTTCTACATTTGCAATAAGTTGATGATTTTTTTTTTAAAATTATTTTATCTTCCACCTCACACAACATGTCTAATCAATATTAATTCTAATAGCAATATAATTTCAATATGTTATATCTCTATTTGAATTTCGACTTTTTTTTTAAACTTTGATTTTTTAATAAAAGTAGTTAAATTATTACTATTATTTTACTTTTATAAAAATAAATTAAATAATATTATTTTTAAATTATATTTTATAATAGTGTTTGTAATATGTATAATTGACAAGTGCTACAATTTATAAATTATATCATTTATTATTATTAATATTTTTTATTTAAACAATTTATCATTTAGTTTAAATATATTTAGAACTTAAATATATATGTTAATATTAAATTAATAATTATATTTTACATCAAAATAACCACAAAAAAGAAATAATTCAATTCTAAAAGATATATAAATTATTAATTATTATTAAGTTTTTATAAACTATGTATTAAAATTAAATAATTATATTTTATTTCTTATTTATTACATCATATTTATTCATCAACATCAAATTTATATGTATTACATCTATTTATTATTTACAAATGTACATATTAAATTATATAGATATTATTTCATGATTAAAAATTACTTAATTTTATGAAAAATTTGGAAATACCATTAAATAGTAAGCTTTCTCTAATTGTCTAAAATTAAACAATTAATTTTACTTATAAAATATTTTTATATTTCAATACATTTCATTTTTCCTTATACAAATGTGAGTTTTAATATAAAAATTAAATTCTTAGTTTCATTAATTAAAAATATTATATTTTAATTTTTTATTATAATCATGATTTTATTTTGACTATTCGTTTTATCAAGAAAAATAATTATATTTAATTCTCTCTCTATCTCTCTCTCACACACACAACTTATGTTGGTATCACTCTATCTTACCATTTTATCTTTCTTCCTCTTCCTTCTCAATATTCTCTATCATTTTTTCCTCTGCATATATGTTTATGTTGTTATTGTTCTATATTGCTATTTATCTCTATTTAATGATTAAAAATAGTGTGACTTCCATTTGATAATCAAGATGAGAATAATACATAGTTAGGGGAGTTTTCCAAACTACTTATGATTCTCTAGTAGCATGCATAACATGCTTAAACATATAATGTGATACTCCAAATGCTTCATCACTTCAAGTTCTATAATCCAAATATTGTTATGGATATATTTCCTCATTGCACATATTTTAAGTTGTCAATGTAGAAGGTGTGAATCTGTCTAAAGCATATGCATTGATCGTAGTATGATATTTAGTACTTAGTGCCATATTGGGGACTTTGGCCTCTTATTCTTGGGTTTAAATGCCCAAAGATATAATAACATAACACGAGAACTTAACAACAAAATATGAGTCATCCTATCATATCACAAGTGCATTTCTATGACGAGAATTTAACAACAAAATATAAGTCATCCTATCAAATCACAAGTGCATTCCTAGGCAAAAATTAATGCATTCACAATGTTAATTTAGAACTATTTAACCTTATTCTCACTCATCTACACATCTACAACCATTATGCATTAGGCAAGAACTATGATGTTTTGCGTCTCTTGTTTCTATACGATATTATGTTTATATTTTTAATATTATATTTTTTTAGAGTTAATTTTTTTCATTCAATTAAAATATTTTTTTTAAAAATTATTATACTTATATTATATAATCTTTTAAGAAACACTATTATATATTAGTATTATGATATTATAATTTATTTATAATAGTACAAAAAGTGTAACTATATAAGAATTGTATTAATTAAAATATTGTATATATTATAATAAATTTATCAAATAAAACTAGGTTTATACTAAAAACTATAAAAACTAAGGCAAGTACTAAGCAATTTGTCATGCCCAAAATAAATGGGTAAAACACAACAATTTTTTTTTTTTTTTTTTAATTTTTTTTTTTTTTTAAAGTTAACAATTAAACTATACTCTAAGTTTGATATGTTTGGGTTCATAGTTAAAGTATAGGTTCTCTACATTTACTCTAAAGTTTATAATCATGAGAAGTAATACATTGATAAAATTAAATTCTTGTTATTAAATTTATATCAACATTTAGTTCGTTATTACATTAAGATTTCAATGATATATATTGCAATAATTTGAACAACAATATAAATTAGTCTTAAATGTAACTACACAGAACAAATTACATTATCTAAGTAGTCTAACATAACTTGTTATGTTTACAACATAATGATTAACTTTCTTAACATCTAAACTAAATTTACATTTAACCAAATTTTTACTAACCATTAATTAAGAGTGTAACATGTATCGATTTGTAAAAAAAAATCACTAACTACGTTACTAATCTAATCAAAACTATTTAATATTTATAAACTAAAACTAAACTAAGTAACTTACATAACTTTTAAACTAATTAACTTTCTATCGATTAAATCTACTAAGCATTTTGAATTTATAGTAATTAATGTATCATTTGCAAAAAGAATATCACTAACTACGTTACTAATCTAATCAAAACTATTTAATATTTATGAACTAAAACTAAACTAAGTAACTTACATAACTTTTAAACTAATTAACTTTCTATCGATTAAATCTACTAAGCATTTTGAATTTATAGTAATTACTAACTAATATTAATGAAAACATATTAATATTATCATCGCTAGAATCCAATCCTACTAATTTCCTAGTTTAAACTAATTAACATAATACTAACATATAAAATGACAACTAAATTAAATTAAAAATTTTAACTAACTTAAATCTTGACAACACAACTAACTCACAAACTTTAATGAAAATAATCTAACATTAAATTAAACTAAACTATCCTAAATTTGCGTGAATTTTAAAACTAATCCTAAAATAAACTTTTAAATAATATAACAAACTAAGTTAAAATTACTAACTAAAAACATGAACTAACTTAAATTAGATATAACTAACTAAATTTAATATAATCTAACTACAACTATAATAACTAACTAACCTATACTCCAAACTAAACTAAATACTAACTAATCTTTCCTAATATCTAACAACGTTATTAACTACTATTAACCCACAACTTATAAATTTACTAACAAAACAAAAGAAACTAATTTAATAAAGTTAACAATATTATCATAAATCTCATTTAACCTAACACAAAGCACAACCTACCCTATGGTTACACCCATCTCTAGCATGCTGACTCAAGCGCTAACAAGTGTACTTGCTATCAGGGGGGGGTATGTCTCCTCTTTATTGGCGCGAGTCAGGCCCTCCAAGTGGGCGCTAGGTGTTTCCAAAGCATGTGAAAGGGTAACATTTGTTTATATTAAAACCAAAACTTTGGCAACCATTTGGCATTTATGCTTACCTAAAAACTTGCGCATCCTTTCTCCCCCTCTGACCACGCAGGTACCATTGACAAGGAAAGTCATTGGGCCACATGGATGAAAGGACTGGCTACAAGTTTAAACCAAAAAGTTTGCTCACGCCTACCAAGTGGAATTAAAAGGGTGGGTGTTGCTTGTTTTAAAAAAAAAGTCCAAGGTAAGCTTGGTACACATGTTGCACAAGATTTGTTTTATTTTGAAAACCTCTTTCACACCCCAACTGACCACAAAGTCCAACAGCCCACTCACGTAGCTCAAGATTTGACAGAAGGTACGGTGGACAAGAAGGAGTATGTAGGTTTGGAGTGACTATTAAGTCTCCTATATTAATAGGATGGAGACATATGGTTAGGAGTGATGGCATAGGATATTATCCTTATAGAATACTATTGTATTATTAATATTTTCTTTTTGACTTACACTCCAACTCATATTTAAATCATACTGACACCTAGGTGCAGGGATAACAATGATTACAAGTGAGTTAGCTTAGGTATTAGGAATGTAGAATAGGTAGGATCTAAGAGTATTAAAAAAAAAAAAAAATTGAATTTAAGACATTAAACAAGGAATCTACAGAGGATATTCTATATGGTAATATGGGAATTAAATTGTTTTTCCATACAAATTCCAGTGACCATTTTTGCTCCTGGGAGAGTATATTTTCTTAAAAGCCAATTTTGTCTAAGTGATGATATATCTTGTTTCTTGCCATATATAAATTTTTTTCTCTTAAGAGTGAATTCTAACCCAGTGACAACAAAGATTTTCTTATGAACAATCTACTAATACAAGGATTTGAATAGGGTTATTTCTTTCTTTTCTCCTACCATTCATGTTTTATCAATCATCCTACAACAAGGTGTATGTTCTTTTTTTTTTTAGAGTTCAAGATGATGCATAATTCTTAATCAAATTTGATTGTGTCAATAATGAAATTTAACAAGGAGAGAGTTAACTTTGTGACCACAATGTAAGATTTTAATTTCCTCTTGATACATAAACCTTGAATTGGAAACTTCATCATATCAAATTACTTTTCATTACATAATTGAAAACTTGAAAATTCATAACTTGAAGACATAATCTATTAACCTACTTTCTCACATACATATGCAAAACTTGAAATCACATAAAAGTAATGCAAGGAGATTTTCATAATCTTTTTCTTTCTCTATTATTCATCCTGGTTCAAGGCTCCATCGGGAAAGAACCACTAAGAAAACCCGATGTCTTTGCCAATATATCAAAATTCAAATACATTTTACATAATATTACAATTCAAATAAAATATCTTCTAAATCCTTCACAAGTGCTTTCTTCCAATATCTTCAATTCTTCAAAGAAAAACAAGGAGAAGACAAGAGTTGGCTCGGGTGAAACATCACAACATCAAGTGCATTTCAAGCATACACCCCAACCTGATTTTACACAATAGGTTCAAACATAGAACCTGACTAGGGGGGAGGCGGATTTTTTCAATGGGAGATGTCAATCACCATACCATAACATAGCCCTTTCGGGGCTAAAACTTCAAGAACTTTCGTTCTTCTACAAAGCCCTTTCGAGGCTATTTCTACAAGGATTTTCATTCCTTTCCATATTCAACAATTCACAATATCAAACAAGGCGTGTGATGACAAGTAAGGGCCCATACACCCTACCCTCTTTCCCTCCTCTCACCATGAGAGGAGACTCTACACCATTGAGGTCCAACTAAGGCCCTTCCCCCGTACATGACCACTTCTTCCCTATCCAACGGTGAGTAATGCCAAAAAAATCCCCATGAAATCCCCTAGACAAACATAAAAATATATCAAGAACAAGATAAAACCCCTCCAAATCAAACCAAACACACAAGCAAGCAATACAAAGAGCAACTCAATGCCTTATGCAAGATTCAAGCATGAACAACATGAAGAACAATTCCAAAAGAGTGAAGAACCCCTACCTTCACAAAATGTTATGGTAAAATGGTAAGTTGAGAAGAGCTTTTCCCTTTTCTTCCTTCAATCTTCAAACTTTCTCTAAAACTAGAGATTGGGTAACAACCCCAAAACTACTCCAAAATACCTCTAAGTATGATCCTTAACTCAACTAGGCTTCAAGTAACCTCAAGATGGAGTTTTGAGTACAACTCAAGTAGAAGTCCATCAATTTTCACAATCAACCAAAAATAGGGTTTTTGAGTGACCCTAAAAGTCAAACAAAGAGGCTAAGGGGGTGGAAAGTACTCCCCACCCATACCCTTACCCCTAGGGAACTTAAATTTAATTTTTTTAGGCCTTAAAGACTTAATAGAATCCAACAAAGCTAGGAGGGTTTTTTAACTATATAACAACCTTCAAAGAAAGACAATGCAAAGATAACACAAATTAACAAGGGGTTTTAGTTCTATCTTTCCATTAGGTTTTCCGGCTACATATCCTGCACACTCATTGCACACATCAGTAGGTTCAAGAAATCACATGCATTATGTAATTTACGTATCAGAAAAATAATATAAATTAAAACATTCATTTTTCTAACAATCAATTGTTTATCTAATTCTACTCATATTTTCGACTGTTAAAATTGCATAATCAAAGTGTTAGTTTTGCATTCATTTACTTCATCATCGTACATGTTCATGAAGCATTAAATGATGAAAACAAATATCTAAAAGTAAAGCATCACACATCATAAATAGCATATTAATGTTCAGTGCATCAAATAATGTTCTGACATATCGAGTCATGAGTATCAAAATAATAATGTATCATCGATGCTAGGATGGGTCGGGGCGAGGCCTCACACAATTATATGGCACTTGTTAATGTAGATGCTAAAAAATGGTTTGCGCCTACTCTTTCATCACCTTCGCATCCTAACTTGTTCCATTTTCTCATTTCACTAACTTCAATCTTTTTCCAAATTGATCATCATTCAATCAAAATGTAGATCATTTGAGAAGCAATTCAAAACCATTTCAATGTCATCTTATCATCATCAACCCTTTAGGCATTGTTACATCCTCTAGTGTTTTATCAACATTCATCAATACATGTCATGTGTCCTTCGCATATCATCAATTTGATCCTCAACATTCTTGAGTCCTTCGGTGTCTAATCATGTCCTTATTCGATCAATTTAATAACATTGACTGTGTCTATTGATTTTATTATGATCAACCCTATCAATCAATCTTGTGGCATTTACAATGTTCATTAAATGTCGTGTGTCATCAACCCTTGTCATGTGTCTGTGACAAGTCATCATTTCATGTCATTCATTTAGTGTCACTTATTCGATTTGATCATTTGTTTGGTCCAATCTAATATCATCACGATCCTTCAATAGGGTTATCTTGCATTTATTTCATCATCTTGACAAATCAATTTGTTAATTTATTTTGTAGGGTTAGTTAACCCATTGTCTATTCCTATGTCTTAATCGTTTAATCTCATCTTTGCCTTATTAATTATTCATCTTTACTAACATTTCTCAATTAATTGATTCCATTTTCATGAATTATGGAAATTTCTAATTTCCTAAATTCTAATTTCCTAAATTCTAATTCTATTTTCCCATTTCCCATTTTCTATTTTCCTAATTTCATATTCTTAATTCCATAATTTCTAATTACCATTTTAGAGGGAATTATGAGTTTTTAAAATTTTAAAATTTCTCAGTCTTACACATTCCTATTTTTAGCTTACACCTCTTACATCTTTCTATGTATTTTTCTTAAATTTTCTTCTTCCATTTCTCTTACACATTTCTATGCACAATTCTTACACATTGTCATAATTTGTCACAATTTTCCAAGTTTAATTTCTTTTTCTTAGCAAATTTCTAAGTTTCACACATGATTATGACATCTTTCTCTTTTGCATTATTTCTTTCCATTTCTTGCATTTGGCTTCAAAATCCTATAAATTGAGCCATTATGCACTTGTTTTGGCTAACCACATTCTTCCAACCACACTCCTACTATTCTCATTATCATCATTCATCTATCACATTATCTTGTCACTTTTCTATGATCTTGCTATCATTTTGTAGCTACATCTTGTCAAGATCAAGAGCTACATCAAATTTATTTGTGGAGAAGAAAGGAGAACATAGGAGCTCAACTTAAAAGGGGTTTTCATTGTTTAAATTCTCTTTTTCTTTAAGTTTCTTTTATGTTTGGATTAGATTTATTTGAATAATTTTTAAAATGAGATTAGTGTTCTCTCATTTATGCATTCTTCCTCTTTTTCTAGTCCTACAATTAGTCCCTGTCTTTAGGCAAAGATTTATGTTTTCACATCATTTTATTCAATTATTTTTTGTGTGGAACATCATGCAAGCATCCTTCATCTTAGGTCGATATAATTTTTTCTATTAAAATTACATTTCTTTATCTTTATTTATATGTTTTGATTAGTTGTTGTCAAAATTTCCAGTGGTTTTTTCCTTTTTCAGTGTTTAAAAAATTCCTCATTTTTCTTATTAAATAAGGTATTGAATAGTTATTATGGATAACATTCTAGCAAAATAAAACTTGTATTTCCTTCATTAAATGGTAATTTAGAGGATTTTCGGATCCATAACTGAATGTTATGAATCAAAAAGTTAATTTCTTCATTTGTTCTTCATCTTTCTGGACACTTATGTTGGCTATGGAGAATGGTATAGGGTTGGATTTTTTGTAGACTTTCTATTATAGACTTTAAGCATTCTTTGGAGGCAACTCCCTCTTCTTTTCTATTTACAAGGAATATTTTTAATACACTTTTGCTAGCAATTTTCTTGCATTGTGCAACATTTTTTTATGAGTAAGTTCTTTTATTTTCTTTAGCAACATGAGCTTCTAGTTGTTTAGCCCGTTCATCATTATGATGAAAATGGCTATGTGCAAATTTCTTTTAGTCACTATAGAATCAAACATTGATCATTTGCTATCGTTTTCTCTGTTAACTATGGTAGTTATGAGGGTGTTTGGATTTTCAAATATCTAAACCTCCATATCATTTCCTATGTAATTTTTGCTTTGAAGCTAGTTTGTTTAGCATCATCACCATGTATGAAAGGGTTTCTTCTTAATTTTCACTTGGAAAACAAGGATTTGCACTCTCATGATTTGCATATTTTATTTTAATATTTTTGTTCCAAAATCTATTATCAGCATCATTTTCCTATTATATATGAGATATTACAAAATTATATCTACTTCTAGGTATCCAAAAACAATGAAGGTTTTTTTTTAGATTTTCCTTCATGTTATCTAGGATTAGAAATTACTAAATGGGTTCTTGGTAGTTCTAGTTGTAGTAGCTCTACTTTCTTAGTTTTTACATCTAAAATGACATTTTAATAGTTGTTTTGCATCTTGATTTTAGCATTCAAACTATGGTTGGTGTGATAAAATGAAGGTCAGATTTGTATTGGATTATAGATTCATTTACATTTGAGAGTTGGGACTCTCAATGTTGCAACATCGATAGTAATGTTAGGTTTTTTCAAATAATGTGCCTCATTTATGGAGAATGGTTTATTTACCTTACTACTTGATCCAAAATTCGGTCTTTTTTTTGTGTCCTAAGCAATCTTGGTACATCTAATTTTTAATACTGCTAATAGAACCAACATTATGAGTGTGACGCTCTCACTGCTACAAATCTTGTCTATAACCATTACAATATTGAGAAATCCTTCTCAAATTATCCTATCAAAAATATACTTTGTGTCACTTGACAATGCAGAAGCTAAATAAAAATAACAATATCCTTTCTCAATGATACTGCTAGAGTAATTGGGTTACCTTTAAATGTCTTTCCTCTATTTAGAGCATCACAAATGCTTAACAATGGAAGTTTAAAGAAAAAAATTGTGCTAGCATTCCAAAGCTATGACAACCCAAATTATCTCTATCATTTCTCGGTTCAACATTTCAACTTTACACATTTTCTTTTATAACCTAGACTTTTCAAGTGTTGTTTTAACCAATAGAGTTTCTTGGTGCAGTATTTGGTAGATTAAAAGTATTAATTATTAATATTATAATTCTTCATCCATTAAGTTAATAGGCTTCACTCCTTGAGAAACATTAGACGAAATGTTCAGATTTTCTAGGAGTCATATGCTGCTAAACGCAAAAAATTGTATCATGAAAGTTAAGTTGGTCGTTAGCTTCGTTAGTTGGAGTCATGTAGAAAAGAAGTGAGAGATTTGATGACTGAACTAGTGGTGCAGAAACATAATTTTAAACAACGGTAGAATAAATCCATATTTTAAATTCTTCTCATGCACACACAATCCATGAATGGAAGCCATTTAAAGTTGACTATTTTGTAATCTCCATTAATTTTAGTCCTCTCAGTATAATAGTTTTAGCTCAACAATTTTTGAGCGAATAGTGCATAATTTAGTTTTATTAGTTTTTGTACATTCATTTAAATTTTACAATAAAAAGCATAACCCACTAAACAATAATTTGTATATGAAATCAAAAGCATTTGATATATCATTTGTACTTAACAATAGAGAATTAGATTTAAAAAGAATTTTTTCCTATCATAGTTTTTATACGTGTCTTTTCATCAACATCTTCTCATGGGTGTCTTCATAACAATTCAATCACTCATTCTAACAGAAAACTTCTTTAATTAAAATCTCTTTTTCTTCTTAATTGAACTAATATAATTCATTCAATTGCCAATCAACTCATACAATCGCTCATGGCTAAATCAATTTAATAGAAACTCTTCGACTAATCTCCATAGTGGATGCATCATAATACCATTGTGGGGTTAACGTCCCACAAGGGTGCCTCTGATGTGCGTATTAGATAGTTGTTTGTCCCCAAAGTTTCCTTCATAATTTTTTTTTGGGTATGCTTAAATGTTATCCAATCTTAATAAATGGATTTGACTCTAATATAATCTTCTAGAGAGAGAAAGCATTCCTCCCATTGTCTGAGGCATGAGCATGTTGCCAATATGATACCACATGTACATATCTTTTTGGTTGCTAAGAAAACATTCCCAAGATCATGAATATGTGTGAATAATTGTATGTTATTTGGAAATTTGTAACTAAATGGGGACTTTAGAAAATGATATCAAACTTCTTTTTTTTGTGTGTGTGTGTGTGTGTGTGTGTGTGTGTGTGTGTGTGTCTGTGTGTGTATCTATATATTGTTAGAATATTCAAATGGGAAGAGTACTTCTGAGAGGGGGGTGAATCAAAAGTACCACACTTTTAACCTTTTCAAATCCTTTAAAACAAATAACTAAAAGTAAAATGCATGCATATAAACATATTAAATAAACATAAAGTAGACACATGCATCAACACATATAACACCAGATTTGGTAATCTAGAAACCCTCTAGGAATAAGAAGGTAAAATTGGGGTAAGGATGATACCCACAAAAATCACTACAACAATAATTTTCTGACCACTTCTGATGGTCTGCCCTGTGAAAGGCCTGCCTTGTTAAAGGCTTTACATTGTGTCAATAGTGACCTGGTTAAAGGATTTACAAACACTTTACATGAAGTGTCACCCTGTGAAAGGATTTAGTCACCTCTTTAAAGGATTTACAAAATAGTTGTTAAGCTAACCTATCAACATAGGGTTTTCACTATCTAATATAATGGCTAGAGAGTATTATAAATCTTTGAGCTATTTTCTTACAATCTTCAATTACTGATTTCAGGCACTTGATCTGCTCATTCTGTTGTGATCCTTGCTTGATTTGATATCTGTTCGTATCCCTTGCTTTGTTATGATCAACTGGATGTGTAATTGCTACTCAATTCATTAAGTCTGTGATGCCCCCTGCTGTTTTTCCTATTTTGCAATTTTGCTATCTGCTTAGCAACTTCCTTAACTTCTATTCAACAACTTCAAATCATGGGGTTTAAGCCTTCTTATAAAGACTTCATAGACTTAGGCTTAGGTAAGGATCTACGATCCATATTGAGTCTTGAACTCCCGCCCATTCTTTGCATTTTTCTCATTGGTTGCATGCCTTCTCCATTTTTCTAATTGGTTGCATGCTAATTGCATAGAAAATGTAAAAGATTCATTCTTATCGTTGTTATCCTCCGAAATCCTTCTATGTTGGCTCCAAAAATGGTTTACATCTGAGTTTGTGAGGGCACAAACTCATATGTTAATTTTGTGTTACTCGGCACATATTGGACTACTGGTGCTCAGCATATATATTATCCTGATTTTCTCAGCACCTATTTCATTCTGTCTTGCTTGACACATGTATGACTCTGGCTCACTCGACATATGAAGCGTTCTGACTTGCTCAGCATCAACTATGACTTAGCACCTATATATCACTTGGCACCTATATAATGCTCGACACCTGAAGTCACTCAACACTTCTTGGAATTCTGGCTCCGCACATACTGTAGCTTGGCATGCATAATGTAGTCGGCTTCAATGTAGAAAGTGGTTAAGTGTGTTGACACTCAAATGTCAAAACCATTCTAAGACCAACAATCTCACCCTTTGACATGAGTGTCAAAAACACTTGTCAAAAACACTTAAATAAACATTACTAGTTTGATCTTATGAGTACCCTATCCAATCTGTTCTACATATGTACAAAATTTCAAAAATTGTTCAAAATACCTTATAACTCCCCTTGAGCTGATTGTGCCTTGTCATTCTTTACAACAAAAAATTTGTGCTAAATGTGCCTGATACTCTTTTCCTGCTTGCTGAGTTGTTCTGTTTGTTCTGATTTTTCTTCATATCTCCCCTAAAAAATTATTTTTTTAAATACTATTTACACATTATGAATTATCTCCCCCTTAGTCATATCTTCCTTATTGTTATTTCTCCCCTATCTCCTTTATTATTTCTCCCCCTTTTTGACACTTATGTCAAAGGGTCCTAAGGAGTAACACCATATTTAGCCAAAAATGTGTTGTTTACCTCCATTATCATTTTTAGGGTTGCATCCCAATTCTCCAAAGCAATATCTAGTGACTTGTGTTGAATGGCAGTCTCTGCAGCAAGATGTACAAGTCCATCTAATTTAGAAAGATTAGGATCTTTCTTTAAGACAGTTTCAACATAGACTTTCTCTTTGTGGAGGACCTCCAAATATGGGGTTATGGAGGATTGAAGTTGCATTAGTTTAACCTTTATATTGGCCTCTTCACTTGTTAGTGTAGCTAACTCTCTTTGAGTGTGAAGCGATTGGGCAAAATGCTTCTCACTTTGAGTTGGATCCCTTGGCAATTGTATGCTAGAAATCTTCAAATTTCTCTCCAAGTTGATTATTCTTTGACTTGTTTCTTGTGTGAAGTTGGAAAATCACATAGCTTTTTGTATAGTGAGAAAATGTTCTCAAGTACAATTTTGACCTTGTCCATTTTCTTGGCCAATTCTACTTGTTCAAGTGCTATACCACTAGATATTTTCTCATCTATTTTCCCTTGAAACTTCTTTTCAGACCATTTTATAAGTTTAAATTTGTATCTTGGTCTTCACTAGTCACTTGGTCAACTATATCAGATAATTGTTCCATTATGGGTTTTGACTCATCTGGTGACTACAAGCTGAAAGCATCCATAAAGATGTCCTTAATCTCATGTAGTTCTTGCTTATGTTTATACTCTTTTCTGAATATTTCTTGTCTTTGCCTCCTATTTAATGCATTTTGCATTTCTATAATCTGTTCCATTGTGATAGTCTTTGAGTCATAAGAAGGAATGATTATCTCTTCATCTAACTCAAGGTCTCCATAGTGAAGTACCCTGGTCACCTTGTTTGAGCTCGAGCCTGGTGTGGAGATTTGCAAAGGTATGGCATCAATGCTTGGCTTCTGAGGAGTCTTTGTGGGAGTACCTATTTTTGGTAGTTCTACCAATGTCTAAATAGTGGTCTGCTCCTCTTCCTTTGATGTTTCCTCCTCATCAAATTTCCTTTCTTCTGCACTCGGCTTATGTGTGGTGTCCCCTATTGCTATACGTGGTGGAAGCATTAAAATTTGAGTGCTAGTAGCTGTATAGATAAAAGGTGGTTCTTATGGTTTCACCTTGTCCCTTTTTGGTTCTGCTACTACCTTCTATAGCTCATCTATACTCACCAATATAGGGTTTGTGCATAACTATGCCTGTAGAGTGGATTGGTGAAGGATTTTGGAGAGATCTTCTATAGTTAGGGGATTGATGCTCTGAGCAGAATTGTTAGGAACATCCTTGATAGTTATTATGTCTGCAAGTGTGATGGTTACATGAGGAGGGTTAGGAGGTGGCATTTGTGTGTCTTGCACACTCTATTCCTCTTCTTCTTCTTGTTCAGTTGTTGCCATGTCTTCTCCATTTTGTGTTTCTTCCTCCTCACCTTTTTCTTTGTCCTCCATATCTTTCTCTTTGTCCTCCTTATCTTCCTCCTCTTTCTTCTTTTCTTTGGCACTAGCCTCTGCCTTGTTTGTTTCTTCATCCTTGTCATCAGTTATCTGGTAGTCTCTCTTCCACAATTGTGTGGATTTATTTACTACATCCTCAATCTTATTTTGTAGGATGTTGAAGGCTCTATATTTAGGTGCAAATTTTCCACCATGTTTCTTATTAGCCTTTCTTATTTGACCTCTTGTTAGGTTAGGCATCACTATGCTAAGGTAGATTCTTTGATCTCCTTTTCCATTTTCAGACAATAATGCCATTTTTTTCCAATTATCTCATATAGCTCTCTAGGCATGGTATTGTCTAGCTCTAGAGGTGTATTTTTTAATTTAGCCATCATGGCATATACTGATTCCTCTATTTTATTTTGGTCTTCTCTACTTAGCTTATTGAAATCAAGATTTTTCAAATCATTCAAATCTGTATTCTTAATATTTTCACAAATCTTATCTATGGCAGATTTGGGAGGATGGCTTACCACTCTGAATTGGCTGATATCCTCTGATTTTGATCTCTCCTCATCATCAGTGTTTGGCTGTGCCACATACTTTCTCCTTTTCTTTGGCATTTCATCAGTCTGTTCAGTGGCCTTTTTCTTTTCATTTACTTGCTCCTTGGCCTTTTGAGTAGAGGCCCTTGTGTTAGTTCTTGTTGCTGGTGCTAGCTTGGCTAGTGTAGGCTTGGTCACCTTCTTGGGTTTGGGTTGAGTTGGAGGCTGAGTTTTATCCTTTCTTTTCTTTAATTCGAATTCTTCTTCCTCGGCATCTTCCTCCTTGTCTTCTCCTAAGCCTTGGGTCAACTCTATTTGACCTTGCCCTTGATCTTCTTCTTCACTCTCACCTTCTTCTTCTTCTTCTTCTTCTTCTTCTTCACCACCTACTTCTTCTTTAATATCTACACCAAATTTCTTCTTTATCTTCTTTACTAATTTATCTTTCTTCTTAATAACAGAGGAGTTGTCTTCAATTTTGCTTCAACTTTGGATTTGACAACATCATATGTGCCAAAATGAGGAGCCTCCTTATCTATCTCTTTTGCAAGCAATGTTGTGATTTTTGCTGAGGCTTCATCTACATCAAGTTCATAACCTAATGACCTTAGCCATCTTACCCTTGGAATTTCTGCTTGGATATAGGTATAGTCAATATCAACCAAAAAGCATATGTCATTGATGTGTTTTTCCACTAAGGAAACTGGTATTCTTACCCTTTGCTTCATGGATTTCTTAAATTCCTCAAAATAGCTTGTCATTTGGGCCTCAAAATTATCACCCATCTAATCAATGAGCTCGTTGATTTGTGTGATTGCAGTTTTGTTTGGGTTCCAATTTACCTTTCCAATAGAAGGGAACTCTTCCATGACATAGAAAAATATGCACATTAGAACTGAACCAAACTTGCATTGAACACCTTTTGATCTCCTTATTGCTCCTACGTTCTCATTTATTTGTTGCAACATTAGTTCTAATAGATCATATGTGTGATCTTTCTTTACAAGCTTATAGGCTACATCTACAACAATACATGGTACACTATTTAATCTACAGGATTGGTAGAACTTGTGAGAAATAATTCTCATAGCAAAGTCTAGAAGGGGATCTATGATTGTGTCAATTGACATGCCACTTTTATTCCATTTAGCCCCTGTATTCCTTTCAATGATCTCTTTGGAATCACTGCACAGTGTCTTAGGCCGATCTAAGGTTGGGAACCTATAACCCTATGTACTATCCTTTTGGTAATCTTAATTGGTCTTGTTTCCAACCACAAACATCCATTGTGAATTTTGCTGAGAACAATCTGTATCTATTCTATTTTGAAACCTGTAGGGTAAACTAGGGCATTTGTTAAACCCTTCTCAACTATCTAAAATCCGTCCTTTAGAATTTTGTTATCACACAGTTTGTCATAGGCTTAGAATATCTCAATATCACCTATTGCCCCTATCTTGTAGTTATGACACTTCCTCACATCTTGTACCATGACAACCTTTGTGGAATAATGGACAATGCACCAACAGGGTCATTTCTATAGGCGACTTTAGGGATTGGCCTAAACTTGGGTTGTTTGACCTCATTACTGACTAGCTGGACCTCATGAATTTCCTTTCCTTTGGGGTTTCTTGAACTAGAAGCCATTATACTGAACTAGGGTTTTAGTGTATTAAAAACTTTAATACTACGTAGCTCGACACTTGATAAATACCTTAGATCGAAAAAATGTATGTTGAATCACTGCCGAGATCGATGCAAATGGCTTCAAGGTTGTTGTATGATCACTTCTGCACTCTTACTGTCTTTTCTCTATGTTCAAATGGTATCAAAATGAACAAAATTTGACCTTATACCTTTCAAAACCTAGCATTAAATGCTTAGTGCATACAACTATAAATTTGGCACTTGAAGGTTTCAACATGACTCGGTTCCCATTTTATTTTGTTTACTTGGCTTCCACTTGATTTCCACTTCACTCAGCTTCCATTGACATTTCTCAACTCGGTATCAACTATCAACTTAGTCGCTATTGACAACTTGACATCTATTGGAGCTTTACTCGGCATCTGAGGATAGTTCGACAGTATTTGCAAAAACTTCAAGGTTTGTCTTGGCATCTTTGCTCATACTAATTTCTTCTTTGCAGTACTTCTTTGTCTTGGGACTGATGTATGATATAACTTTGTATATCAGTCCCATACACCTATTCATGCATAATTTGATGAGGTGTGATTACTTGGCCTCTTGGGTGAAGTGATCCCTCCATTTGATGTGCTACACTCATTTTTCTTCTTCCAGGTCTTGTTCATTTGCCCTCTGACTTGTTCAACATCAACCTTCTCTTTTCCTTAGTTGACTTCTGACTTGGGTGCCTTTGACTTTGTTGGGAAATTCGTGCTGATATGACTAGTCTTTAAGCAACTAAAACATGTGGTTTGGCTCAACCATCTATGTAGTTTTCTCTAAAATGTGTCCTTATGCAATTTTCAAGAAGGTGTTCATACTCTTGACAATAGTGACGACTATACTTGGTATTGTAATCCCAGCTATAGTGGTTTGCATGGTTGTTTTTCTTTGCAGGCTGATTAGGTGTACACATAGGCCTTGATCTACATTCAAATGCTCTATGTCCATACTTTTTGTAGTTATAGTAGTGACCCTCAAATCTTGGTGTCCTGATGATATTGATTCTGCATTCATGTGCTTGATGTCCTTGCTTTTTGCACTTGTGATAAAAGCTTGTATTTTAGGCTTATCATGTTGATGACCATTTTTGCTCCTACATACATTAGAGGTATGTCCCTTTTTACCATAGTAATGACAAGTGGGTTTAGTGTTCTTACCTTTGTTACTCTTTTTTTTGCAGTCTTGGATGATTCTCCTTTTTCAATGCTGGTGTAATCAAGTCCTGAAGTATCATTACTGGCTCTCAGTGATTTTAGTAACTGCTCAAAGTACTTGATAGCCTCATTGGGTTTTTTGAAGCTTTTTGCTATATCCTTTTCTCTTTTCAGGTCATTTTGTAGTTGATCATTTTGTATCTTCAATGTAGAGATCTCAATATCTTTCATGTTTAGCTCATGATGAGCATTCATCATCTGACTTAAGGTGTTAAGCTACATGTTTGAGATTCTTTCAAACTCAGTTGTCTTCTCCTCTAGTCTATTGGTAAGATTTCTCTTGTCATCTTTTATCATGGCCTTGTCTTCAATGACTTTCTTCTTTTGTTCAGTCACTTCACAAAGCATTATGGCTTGTGACTCTTGTTCAAGCTTGAGTATTTAATTTCTTCAGCTTGTGCTCTATTTTTCTCCATTAATTCAGCTATTGCTACATCAAATTCTTTGGAATCTCCATTGGAAAACACTTGTGTAGTATCAATCTCCTTATAATGTATGTAATTTTCAGCTATGGCTATATCCTTCCTTCTTTTTAAGAACTTTCTCAATTCCTCTCTGGCTTCCTCCAATTTGTCTAGAGTGAGATGCACATCAATTATCTGATTGTCTATGATCTTCCCAAGTTTGAAGACTTCCATCTTCAAATCTTTTCTCTAAGCTATTAGACTTCTCCTTGTGAGAACCTTGAGCTTTGATACCAATTGTTGGAATATTCAAATGGGAAGAGTACTTCTGAGAGGGGGGGTAAATCAAAAGTACCACACTTTTAACCTTTTCAAATCTTTTAAAACAAATAATTGAAAGTAAACTGCATGCATGTAAACATATTAAATAAACATAAAGTAAACACATGCATCAACACATATAACAACAGATTTGGTAACCCAAAAACCCTCTAGGAATAAGAAGGTAAAACTGGGGTGGGGATGATACCCACAAAAATCACTGCAACAATAATTGTTTGACCACTTTTGATGGTCTGCCCTGTGAAAGGCCTGCCCTGTTAAAGGCTTTACACTACGTCAATAGTGACCTAGTTAAAGGATTTACAAAAACTTTACATGAAGTGTCACCCTGTTAAACAATTTAGTCACCTCTTCAAAGGATCTACAAAATATCTATTAAGCTAACCTATCAACATAGGGTTTTCACTATCTAACACAATGACTAGAGAGTATTAGAAATCTTTGACCTGTTTGCTTACAATCTTCAATTGTTGATTTTAGGCACTTGATCTGCTCATTCTATTGTGATCCTTGCTTGATCTAATATCTATTTGTATCCCTTGCTTTGTTTTGATCAACTAGATGTGTAATTACTGCTCAATTCACTAAGTCTATGATGCCCCCTGCTATTTTTCCTATTCTACAATTTTTCTATTTGCTTAGCAACTTCCTTAACTTCTATTCAACAACTTCAAATTGTGGGGTGAATTGAATGGCAACATCAAGGAACTGGACATGTACATGGATTTATTTGGCTCCCAATTACACAAAACATGGACAAAATTAATTGGAATAATGATACAAAAGTTGAGCATGCAAGGAAAAATTAACTTGATAAATATGTCAGTGCAAGGAATACTTGAGATGCATCTCATAGAGCTAATATTGTGTATTAATTGTCATTGGATGACCCTTGTTTGGTAGACACACATAAGATTTTTATTGTAGACCTCACCCATGATTATGAAGAGTTGGCCAATTGAGTCCAAAGACATACAAAATGTAGTGAACAAACGTGTCTATGCGAAAAGGGTAATACAATGATATGTTGATATAAAGCTCCATGGAAAGAACAATAAATTTCTACATTATCTTGTGATAGTACTAGAAAGGCTTAACATGAACTCACAAGAAATGATGATCGACTAAATATGCACAACCCAGAGATGCTTTCAATTTGGAGCGGTAATATTTATTGCTAACCTATTGTTTCTTATGCGCTTGTGCTCAAATACATTGCAAATATGCAACAAAAGCTTAGAGAAGGTCAAAGACATGTTTTGAGTTGCTCAAAGGAATATGTCTAACATAAAAGCCTTATGATGTGGCTCTCATGGAATATCAAATTTTTTTCTCTGAGATTATTGTAGAGAGAGATATAGGACCACAAGAAATGTGTCACATGTTGCAAAAACTCCCCATTGTTGTTTTTAGTAGGCCTTTCATCTCTTTGAATGTTGGATGGAAAGTGTTGCATTATATCACTAAAACATCAAAAAGTAGCAGTATACAACCTAGCTACATACAATCTTATATTGATCATCTGTTGGAGTTAGAAAATATAACATTACTCGAATCTGTAAGAACATATTTGTATGTAGCAAATCAAAAGGGATGCAAGTGGAAGAAAATAACAATAGAGGAAATTGTTAATGTATATCCAAAGTTTTACACAATCCCAGAACATACTTTAGAACACTTTGAAACATTTTTCTGGAGTGAGCTATTATTATACAAACAATTTTATAATATAGAAGAAATATAGGCCTCACAAGAGACATGATAATCACAAATTGGATACAGTTATACACAAAGGGATATAACGTATGACATATAAATTGCATCACTAAAGAAGAAAGTAGTTCAAAAGAAGAAGATGAGATTGCAAAGCAACGGGCAGTAGATAATAATGTAGATGGAATAATGGATATAAATGAATGGAAAGTCTTCTCCCAAATGGGCCCAATAAGTACTATATCACTAAATGACCTTTATATGCTTTGGAAGCATGATTTTGATAAAATCTATAAATAGGATCATAATACAGTCGCACAAAATTTTCATGAAATCACTACACATTTCATACACGATAAAAAAATGAATGCATGTAGTGAAGCTACACTAGCAATAACCAGGCATGATATGTTGATATTATCACCATAACAAAGACTAGCACTCTAAATTATTGATGCACATGAAAAATGTCGATGTAATAAATTATTACACATGATCGTACAAGGCATTGCAAGTGTAGGGAAATTGTAATTAATTTCACGTATAAGAGAGGTATTGACCATCCCTACATCACAATGTAAGAGAGAATTAATCACACTAGCACCAATAGGGGTGGTTGCATTTAATATACATGCTTCAACAATATATTCAAGGCTCAAAATACCTATTAAAGAGATGCAACCATTACATAACCAATCATTAACCACATTATAGGAAGAAATGAAATATATTGAATATACCCTTATAGATGAGATGAGCTTCATAGGACAAAAGTTGCTTCTCAAAGTTGACAACACATTACACAAAGCCTTCCCCCATCAACAACATGCATGTTTTGATGGTGTTTCAATAATACTATTTGGTAACTTATCCCAATTACCACCTATGATGTACAAATGTATCTATACATCACATTCTAATGATGAGTTATTGTGGGGCCAATTCACAATAGTTATCACTTTGTACATGATTTTTTGACAAGCAGGAGGTGATAGTGTACAAGAATGATTTCATCTATTGCTACACAATATCCAAGATGCAAATCCAATAGAGGATGATTGGAAGCTATTAATGCCACATACAAATATATAGTTGAAAATATTTTAAAATACAACATTCAATGGTGCTACATACTTATTTGCAACTAATGATTCCATAAAACTACATAGTAAGAAGATGCTGAAATCATTGAATTCTCCTGTTGCAATAAGTACAACAATGTATTCTCTAAACGATATTATGGAAGAAGAATAGCTTGAAAAATATGTGCTACTTTGCAAGGGATAATTCATCATGCTTACAAAAAATATATGGATAGAGACATAATTGGTGAATGAAGCTCTTGGTGAGGATGTTGACATTATTATGGAAAAGATGTAAACCATTAGGTCTTCCCATGTATGTTACCATGCATTTTGATAATTATTGTGGGTCATCATGGGATGGACATGATTCAAAGATCATACCAATTGTTCTTGTCACATTAGGAAGCCAGATACAACTCCCACTTACTATGTCATGGGTTATTACCATACATAAATCACAAGGGCTAACATTGCGAAAAGCAACATTTGATATAGACATAATAGATAAACAAGGGATGACATCTACAACTATTTCAAGAGTAAAAACCCTAAGTAATCTTCACATTCAACTTTTTTTTACCTTTTAAAGGTAAAAATAAAAAATAACTCATACAAAATTAAATGGAAGAAAGATGAAACTCACCTCAATCAACTAGCAATTGAAACAAGATGTAACTTATTCCCACTTTTCATCACGAACATATCAGATGAAAAGTGGGAAAAGCATTTTTTGGGCACTTCAAGCAAAGCATTGGCTTCCATTGAAGCCACCACATGGCTTTGCTCAAAGCCATGTGGAGAGGGCTTTGATGGAAGCCAAGGGCTTCACTCAAAGCCCTTGTCACCCATGGGTCTACTTGGGCTGCGAGTGAAGCTTTGGGCTTCCTTTGAAGCCTTTACGGCTTCAAGTGAAGTCCTAAAGGCTTTTTTTGAAGCCTTTAAAAACCCTAACTTTGGTGAAACAACCCAGGAGGTTTCATTCAAAGCCCCCTTGATAAGCGGTAAACCACCCAAGGAGCTTCATGCAAAGCCGCTTTATTTGAAGAGCTAAAAATGGGCTTAGAATGAAGTCTTCTTCACGTGAAGCCTCCAAAAAGGGAAAGTTTTCATATTATGCTCAATTTATGACAAATTTTCTTCTTTCGATGGCTCAAACAAGGGCCAAATAAGTTTAAACTTTGGAACTAAGTTTAGAAATGTGTTCTCCTTTTAATAAGCTTTCTAATGAATACATTTTTAGCATATATTGTGTTTGTTGTGATGTTTAATTTTTTTATTTTATTAAATATAGGTTTTTTAATCATTTTAGAAACCTCCATTTGAAGCCTTGGGAAAAATATAAAAGGAAAGAATAATTCTTTTTAAAAATATGATCATCAAAGTTATGTGTATTAGCTTTCTAGCAAGTTAAGAAAAATTGCATTTCAATATATACAAATCAAGTTATATTGATCAAAAGCAACCTATGTCTAAATTATCATTAGTGTCACTTTGGCACTAAATAAAACCTAATTTTTTGATGAAATTGAACAAAATCAAAAAAACTTGCTAGTTATTGATGTTACTATTGTATCCCAAAAATAATTTTGTAAATCCTATTTTATTAAAAAGTTATGTTGATCAAAACATTCATCACTTTTTGAAAATATCAATTTTCATATAAAGCACTTCTCAGAGGAGATAGAAAAGGACTTCAAATGAAATTAAAAAAAAAACTTAAAAATATTGTTAGAAACTAGATAGAAAATTCTAAAAATCTCTAGTTTACTATATCATCAAATTCTTTATGGTTTTATCGTAACGTGCATTTGAAAATCAAGTTTTTGTTAAAAATATCTACTTTAGTGTCAAACTTGGCCAAAAAGTGAGAACCATTACCATGGCCTTACCCAAAGATGTAAACCACTAGCTCTTCCCAATGTATGTTAACATGCATTTTGATAATTATTGTGGGCCATCATGAGATGGACATGATCCAAAGATCATACCAATTTTTCTTATCACATTAGGAAGCTAGAGACAACTTCCACTTACTATGTCATGGGCTATTACCATACATAAATCACAAGGGCTAACACTGTGGAAAGCAATAGTTGACATAGACATAATAGGTAAACAAGGGATGACATTTACAACTATTTCAAGAGTAAAAACCCTAAGTAATCTTTGCATTCAACCTTTTTTTACCTTTGAAAGGTATGTTAAAATTAAAAATAACTCATACACAATTAAATGGAAGAAAGATGAATCTCACCTCGATCAACTAGCAATTGAAACAATATGTAACTATTTTGGATCCATGAAGCATAACTAAATAAATATATCACTATCAACATAACCCTATTAGGGTTAGTAAAAAATCATCTTACAATAAATATTGTAACATCATTTTATATATCAAACTATCAACGCTATCCTTGCACCCTTCAAAGGCACAAGTGCCAAACATAGTACATCTTCTTCATTCTACATAATAAAATTCAAATAGGGTTTCGTGAAATTATTCCAATTTAATTTTAACGGTACAGGAAGATTACAAAAGTCCCTTTAGGTGGTAAGGTGAAGGTTCCCATGCAAACTGGCAATGACAGTACCAATAAGATAAACGAGCTCTCTTGCAATGTTTTACTTAGAACCTGATCTTTGATAAAACTACCAAATATTTAATACAAATGAGGGAAAAGAAAAAGTCTACTATCTGCATCATCATCAAAGGACTTCTTAAAAAATACCAATTTGCTATTATCATACATCCCCACCATTTAGTTACCATAATTGGATTTTTTGAGAAGGGGCTTTAGTAGTATAGACCAAGTACATTCAACATTTTTCCAAAACATGTTTTACTGGTTCAATATAATTATTTCATTCTGTTAGCAAGAAAATTAATTTAATGTCTCACATCAACTTGCTATGAAATACTAAATATTACAAACAAACCATTTAACACTTGCATAGAAGGTCATATATATAATCCAAAAACTTCAGCTTCAGGATTATCATTTTCATTATCATGGACAGATAGATATTTATAAATCTATCTGCATTCTAAGTCAATAAGGATATATGACTAACAATGTAAGTTAGGAAAGAAGATCCTAAATTTTTTAAGGTGTATCTGTCTGTGTAGTGCAAACTTGCCCCTCCAGGGTTATCTTATCATAGTTATCAAACTTGATTCTCTTCGAAAAGAAATAATACAAAACTTCCTTCCAAGAATCCTCACAATGTCTAATATTTTATATTTTTTGAGAACTATATCATTCATAGTGAAAAATAAATAATTCTTTGAGAATGCGTCTAATCATTTAACTTGGCTACAAAGAATTATATTTATTATTTATTATGATCAAAGTTATTTAAATATATATATTATAATAATCTAACATTTTTTCTTATTCTCATTAATTTTTTTTACCTTTCTCAATTTTTTTACCTTTTTACCTTCCTCAATTTATTACCTTTCTGCATTTTATGTTTGTTCCTATATTTTCACTTGGTACTAGAAGAATTTTGGATATGCACTCTAAAATACAAGCAACTCCAAGAGTTATGTAGGAGATCAAGATGATCTCATGTCATTTACTGTAATCTTAATTTTGTTCAATTGTGATACTTGTACTAATTATTTTTTGTAAGCATTTTAAAAAAATGTTTGAAGCATTCTAATCCAATAATAAAATTATTGACTATAGATTTGTAAGTTTTAAAGTTTCTACACTCCAATGGAATGTTTCTACATGGATGATCACAAGCATTACAAACTTCTAAAAATAATAGACAAGGACTCCAAATACAACAACTCATCTTTTGTTTCTTATGAAAATGAATGAAATACTTAGGATCTGTTTGGCTACAAGAATAGGAGTTGGGAATAAGGATTTGTTATTCTAGAATAATTTTTTTTGGATTTTTAATTCTGGACTCATTTGGTTTCACAAAACTGAAATTGGTATTATAGTTGAAATTAAAATTGAAATTGAAGAGTCTCAACTAGAGATTGTGGCTCTTCTCTAATTTATCTCCACATTTTTGTTGGAAGTTATGAAAACTGATATTCCATCCCTACCAGATCCACTTTCCACTTCAAGATTCAAAATAAAAGTGTTGTTATGAAAAATGGGCCCTTACAAGCAATCAAAACCCCACAGAAAAAAGAGCTCATGTGAAGATTTAATTTATATTACTTATGAGACTACTCCATCATATGTCCATGAGAAATGTTAACAATTGCAAGAATGAGAACCGACTAAACTTGAATCACCCAATTTTGATTGACAGTTAACATAATGTCTATGTTGATCATGTGGCTCGTAGGGAAAAAGTGACAAACAAATGTTGCAATGGTTCACCTCAAGAAACACAATATGTGTTTTGAAATAGCTTTCTAGAATGACAAGGTGTTCTCTTGGCATTATGGAGTGTAAGTACTAATCAATCACATGTTCTGAGAACTTTTTCTTTTGTATCTGGCAACACAGATAAGTAACTAAGCATAATGTTTTACACATAAGCGATTCAACATGGTATCAATAGCTTTTCTTGTACGGTGCACAAAGATGCTTCCATGAGTCTTCTCACTGAATTTGGAAAAACTATGCCATATGGTGGATTTAATATTTTTTTTATCAAATATTTAAAGAAAAAATTCAAATAAGAATTGCAATTCCAATAACATCTATTTAGATGGAATAAAAAATGCTCATTTTGGGGCCAAAATGGGATATGAGTTCCTCTTCCCAATTCTGATTTGGTGCACTCAAATAGAGGATTTGATATTTTGGGAATTTATTGATTTCTATTCTAGATCAATTCCAATAACCAAATGGGTCATTAGCACTTATTGGATTTAGGTGAGGCACAAGAACCAAATGAGGGATCACTTTAATCTATATATTTTTACAAATTTATGTCATTAACACATAAACATATTTATTTAAAATAAGTTTCACAAATAAACTATGAAATATATTGTTGGAGTAAGGAATTAATTTAATTATATCAATTAAATCATCTTTACTCTCTTTGTCATTTAATAATTAAATATTAATTATCTAATGTTATTTACCTCTTAAGGTTTCCCTTTAAGGTTTTACGATCTCCTATAAGGATTGATCTCTTGTATTTTTTACTTATTCTTTTGTCTGATAAATATATTCTTGTGTATTTTCAAAGAAAACCCTTGCTTTCTTTTGTCTTTGCTTTGTTGTGTCAGCTTCTTGCATGCAAGTGTTCTACGAGATCTATAGATTTGTATTACTCAAGTCCTTCATGGAATCAGAATCAGATATGTTGAAGCTTATTCATTTTTGAAGAAAATAGAAGAAGAAGGGTTTGTTGGATTGGATCTAGTATTTTTTGGGTATTCTTTTTATTGAAATAGGGGGTCTTTGAATTTTGGTGCACTTTCGACTCAAATGGGCCTCACTGTTGAACTCAAAAAGTACAAAAACCCTTACTTCCATATAAAACATTTCGATTTTGGAGACAATTGAATTATGTGGCAAATATTTTTTACATCTAGAGTTATATGACCCTCTCTACACATAAAAAAGGCAATTTATTATTTATTATAAATTCAAGTTAAAAATAGCACGCCCCATATAAGAAAAGATGTTACCTAGGCATCACTTGGATGTCTTCGCACACTCAACTTGCCAAGGTCATGTTGTTGCATCTTAGTTGACCTCCTTCGTTGCATGTTTGCCACCTGTACATCACCTGGGAATAATGAGCACACCACCTCCTTTGTCGCTCTGTCGACACCCTCTGCCAAGAGTTGCTCGACCCCTTCAACACCACTTATGGTCATATGGATGACTAGGGGGTTTTATTTTGAGCCCTTAAATGGATTTTTAGGCCTTATATTGCCTTTTGGAGACCTTGTTCATTTTTTCAAGACATCTAGAGCACATGGTATCATTTTGGGCAAATGAAATACTGCTAGAAAGATGATTCCAAGATAGATGCATTTATATAGGTTATTTGAGCATTTTTTTTCATTTTTATATTTGTTTTTGTTGATGACGCCATATGATCATTTTTGCATTCCAAGGGGCATAGCTCATTTTAGCTTTGTTTTTTGATAAAAAAAGAAAGTGCTAGAAAGCTCTTCTAGAGTACTTTCCATATTTTTAGTTATTTTTATTATAATTTTTTGAAGGCACACATGATACTTATCTCAATCTTTTTTGTTCTTTTCTTGTGTACACATTATATCTAGAATTGGAGTTTGGTTCTTTGTATTTTTTTTGAAGGGGTGTGTTTTTCTTTCTTGTTTTTCTCATTACATAAATAAACCAAAACTATATTAAAAAAAACACCTCAAAAAAGGCCAAGACCTCTTCTTGTCTAGTTTCTTTAAACCCACATAGCTATCATACGTCGTCAACCACCATGACACTACTTATCTGTTCAAAGGATTTGCAGTCTTGTTTAGATGAAGTGTAACTAGTTTTACAGAGGCCTTTTGAGGTCATGCAAAAAATGAAAAAGAGGGATGAGACCATGGGTTTTATTTCTTTGAATCTTTAAGATAAGTTACAGTTTCACCTTGATGGGTGTAATATTACTCGAGAGAATTGGACCAAGTGTAAGGACTTGTTTGGCACCATCAAGGAGTTCAGAGAACTTTGAATTGAGGCAAAGTTAACATCACTTGTACCTAAATCTTTTCACTCCATTGAGGACTTTTTGATGAGGTTTAAATAGCAGAGGTCTTTGTTACACGATTATGGGAAAGTGAAGACTAATAAGGCGTGTATTTGTCTAATTTTGTCAAAGCTTCAAGGAAAGTTTTATATGTTCTCATCTACCTTCCATGCCACTATGGCTTTGGGTTTTAGATTTACCATGCTCACATTTGAAGTATTATGATCAGTTGACTAGAGAGTGAGACAAGCTTACATAGTTGGACTCTCTATCAGCATCGAAGAACTAGACATTCATTGGTCAAACATCTACAAGAAACATAATGTAGAAATTGAACCCCAAAATAGATTTAGTTGGCAATGAGAGTTTCCCCAAGCAACCTCCTAGACCATATACACAAAAGTGCACTTTAAAGGGTAAACCTTCTAAGTTTGATGGGTCTTCTTCCAAGACTAAGAATTTTATTGGTGATCCTTGCAAATTTTGTGGAAAGGAAGGACATCCAACTTCTAGGTGTTAGAAACATCTTGAGCATTTAGAGAAGGTCATGCAACAACATAGTATTACTTCTCTGAAGTTTCCACCTCCTTCTTTAGTTTTTCTACAAAATCTTTGTCTTCTCCTTCTACTTGGCTCATTAATTTAGGTGCTTCACACCACATGACATGCACTCACTTGGATTTCTTACCTCATTTCTTAGTATTAGTAAACATATTATAGTCAATGACTCTGCATAACTTTTAGTTTTAGATTCTAGCACTATTTCTTTGGAGGGTGGTTCTCTACAATATAAATTTCTTCTCTATCTATCATATTTGTCATTATGGCTTTGGTAAGATAGTTGAGTTCTCACTACATGACGTGGTTATTTGAGACCTCCACGATCTTAATTTGGTTTTTGCTAATGGAAGTGTTGATTTACAATCTCACTTATATCAGTTTGATGGCTTTGAGAGCTCTGATTCTATCATTGTTTCTCTTGTTTCTCATGTAGACACAGTGAGAAAGCTTTTTCCTGAGCATATAGATATCTAGAATAGATGAGTGCACATGAGATAGTGATTTTGCTACCTCAAATATCCTGTATTGACGATATTTTTTGAGGTTGTGCACTTGGAAAACATTAGAGAAATCCCTTTCTAATAGGTAGATCCTCGCATGCTAAGGAATCATTAAATTTGATACACAATGATATTATATTGTTTCCCACTCCATCATTTTCATGTGCTTGATATCTGCTTACTCTCATAGATGACTTCTCTAGACACACATGGGTGTAGAAGTAAAAGTATGATGTGTTTGATTTATGCTGAATCTTTAAAACATTTGTAGAGAAGTAGTCTTGTTTTTATGTTAGTCGCCAAATGTTAAGAAGTCTCCCTCCCCCATCTTCCCTAGAAGAATTAGCCCTAGAGATCATGGTCAGAAGAAGACTGAGAAGGAGGAACATGAGACCTATGATGAAGAGGAGGCGATGGAGTCTGAAGATGAGGAAAATGAAAGGCAAGAGGAAAAAATGGATTCCCAAGGTGGGAAGAAATGCAAGAGGGTGGGCACAGAGGATGAGAGGTTGCAAAAGGACCTGGACTATTCCCCAATCCCTCTCTCCCCTGTCCATCCCTAGGCCCATCCAGAGGAGCAGACTCAATATAGTTTTGGAGCTAAGTGTGGGGAAGTGCTGGCCAAAGATAGGAGGAAAGCTTGGAGAAATTTTAATGTGAAGACCTCAAAAATGGGTATTTTCAGGGAAGTGATGAACCCCTAGATCCTGGTGGACAAGCAGGAGGAACCGCGTCTTGAAGAGCTCATTAACCCTATGATTGTGGCTATCTTTGCTAATGCCAAGGAATCTGGGATGAACCTCTTGAACAATGCCCACAATAGCATGATTGATAATTTTAGGTCAATCAAGTGGCTTTTTCACAAGCTACAAGAGGTTAAGGAGAAGGTGGTTCAAATGGAAGGAGCTAGGAATCTTAAGGGCTTAGAGAAAGGGACAGATTATGATGATAGGCATAGCCTGGTGGAAAGGAGGATCCACAATCTAGAAAATTATAATCACAATCTGTCGAGCCAGACAATCTCACTGCTCAACTTGATCAATAACAACATTTTGTCTTTAATTGATTGGCTTAAAGATAGAGGCATGCAGGGGGATGTGGAAGAAAAAGATAGGGATAAAGCCAGATCTGATGAAGATAATATCACTGGTATCACCTTTTCTACTATGAACTAGGAAGATCATAGGACTCACTAGTAGGAGGCCGAGGAGAACAAGATGGCACAAGAGGTTGCCCAAGTCATGCAGGAGCTGGAAAGAAAGATCGAGGAGTAGTTCCTGTTTTTTTCCTTTTTGGCTGGCTTTTTGTACTGGCTTTTGTCCATTTCATTTTGTCTTTTCAGTTTTGCCTTTGTTTATATGGCTAGGCCTTGTGCTACTTTAGCCTTTAGACTTGTTTCTTTTGTGGCTGGGCTTCTAACGCTTATTTTCAGCCTGATTTGTATTAACTCTCAGGTTTCAGGATCCCTGTAAAACCTATTTATCTAATAAAAAAAAATGATAAGGAATGTGTATCAATATTTTAGAGATTTTTGCACTGAGCATAGTTTACAACATGAGTTCACAACTCTTCGTACCCCTGAATGGAATGGGGTTGTTGAGAGAAAGACTGAAATAGTATAGGAGATTTCCAATTGTATGATACATTCTCAAACTATGAATTCTTCATTTTGGGTTGAGGCTATCAATTGTGCCAACTATATTATGAATCAAACACCTTACAAGATATTAAGATATTTGACTCCTAAGGAGGCTTTGACTCATGTAAAGCCGAACGTTTCTACATTATATACTTTTTGTAGTGAGGCTTGGAAGTTTATTTCAAATGCTCAGAGGGAATCCATGGATAGGAAGAGTGAGCCACTCATATTTTTTGGCTACTATGAGGATGTGAAGGCATATAGGTTGTTTGATCATAATTCTAGAGAGGTCTTATTTCGATGGGATGTCCAGTTTGATGACTGCTATCCTCAAATGGTGCCTCCATCACCATATTCTCCCTCACTACCTAGTACTTCATTTTCTCTACATGATAATGTATCCTCTAAGGAAGATTATGATAATTATGCACCTTTACCACCAACATTTTATGTCCAGTGAGTTTCCAAGTAGGCTCATGATAATGTTGATGCAATTGGACCTATGGCAATAAATCCTTCAAATTTTCATTGCACTCATGCTCATATATCTGGTACAGGATTAATGAGTCATGCCATTGTAGATGATCCACAAAGTGTTTCATAAGCAATAGGACACTTAGAGGTGATAAGACACTTATAGTGGGATAGGGATATAGATGAGGAGTACTCTTCATTGATGAAGAACCAGACTTGGGATATATGTCATCTTCTAAAGGAAGAAAGTTGGTTTGGTGCAAGCGGGTGCACCATACCAAGTTTTAATGTCTACTTTTGATCAAATTTCAAAATGGGCCTTGGTTCATTAATGAGCCAAGAAAAGAACATTACAATTTTTGAATTTGGAAATAATGTGATCACATTATAAACACAATTGTGTTATGCTATATCAAACATGATTGCATTATTGAGAACTAGAAGCATTTCTTCTAGTTCTCCATAACCCCATCGAGTTATGAAGAATCAAAAGAAATGAGAGTAAAATACATAGAGAAAGCAATGATGAGAGAGAGAGAGAGAGAGAGAGAGAGAGAGAGAGAGAGAGAGAGAGAGAGAGATATTTCACATTGCTCTATAGATAATTCCTCAACACTTGTCACTTGTCTATCTGAAAATTTTGTTTTTAAGGGCATGTGCACTGAATACCTTGTGTCACTACTTGAGCTGCTAGTAGATGGTGAGTATTCATCATCATAATCATATAATAGACTCACATGCATATCTTACTTCTTTTCTTTGTTGATTTCCTCTTTCTATCTCTTTAGGTCCTTATATGTAACTTCTATCATGGGTCCAAGAATTTCTTCCCACTCTTTTCCATTAACTAGGTGGGCTTTGTCTCTTAATCCTGAGTAGTTTGTTTTTGTTAAAGAAAATAATTTTTGAAGGGCACCTAAAACCCTTTACAGTGCAAGAGATAAAAACATTAGAAGACCAAGCGAACATAGAACATAGTAGAATAAGAATAGCGACCAAATAGTCTAGCGAAAGAGGACATCAACAAAAGGATAGCCTAATACAATACAAAAGAGATAAACATAAATAGGAAAGCATTAATCCATATTCATAAGGAGGTTCACAACCTCCTTCTCCAGAGTTTCCATCTTCCTAGCAATCTCTTTGATCTCAATGAGCTCATTGTTGTACTCAAAGATTTTCTTCTTCTTGATGGCTCTAGTCCTTCTCCCTGGGCCACCCATCTCAGCTCCAACACCCCATTCTTCTACAATGATCATCACCTTTTCTATTCTTGTTCCTTCAAGTCTGATGATTAAAGCCTTGAGGTTTTCATTGGATGCCTTCAAGATATGGTAGCTCTGGTTAACTATGCCCCGCATAGTAGCTTGAGTGGTATCCACTTTATTGGTAAGATCTAGCACTTTAGCTTCTAGGCCATAGAAGGCAATAAGGTTCAAATTTTGATTGGATTCAACACTCCCTCCCTCCCCATTGGTCTTCTTTCCTTCTAGAAGACACATTCTTTCCTTAATCTCAACAATATTGTGGAACAACCATTTAATGGACCTAAAGTTGTCCATCATAATGTTCTTAATATTTTTGAGAAAATTGATGTTATCTTCTTTGCTAAAGTCACTTGTGATCAACATCACAGGGTTGATGAGCTTCTAGAGTTCCACCTTCCCTTTTAGGTCCTCATGAATTTATAGGTTGATAGTTTCTCTGGCTATCCCCAAGAAAATGTTATCCATGTTCATGTGTTTCCAAGTTTTCACCCTCTCTTTAGCAGAGGCAATAACCATTGTTGTTTTATCTTTCATCATATCTTCCACGGGGTTGATGGGACTCTTGTACCCCTATTGGTCTCCCAAGTCCAGATTGTTGATAGGGTTGTGCTCCCTATTCTCCACATATCCCATAGTCTCCTCTTGAATTAGCCACTTCTTATTTTATTTGGGGGTTTTTCTTATAACCTTGCCCTCCCCTTCCATTTCTATCTCCTCTCCTTCCTCCTCTTCCTCCTCAAATTACAACTCCATTCTTTTCTTCTTCTTGGGTTTCTTAGGCTTTTCAGTCTCCCTCTGTCTTTTAGTTGATCTAGTCTTCCCAACAGTGTATAGAACCTCCATATCCATGTCCATATCATCCTTTCTAGAACTAATATCATCTTCAGACTCAGTAGGATTACCAAAAGAGACTTTGGTAATCCCTTTCTTTAGCTAAGCTCTAGAAGCTTTTTCTTTGGGCATTTTCTTCTTGCTCTTTCTTAGTTCAGAGTCATCATCAATATTAAGGCCATCATTGTCCTCCTCATATGAGGAATCATCATACTCATCAAAATCATCTCCTTCACCCTCAACAAGCTTGGTCTCAATGAACTTCCCTACATTTTTAGCTTTGATGTCATCATAAATAAGAAGCATGGGACAATAATGAATAGGAGGATTGGTAATAATCTGATATCTAACCCCATTGATGTTATTGTTTAGCGAGGAGTATTGATAAAAGGGAATTGGAATCTTTACATTATACCTAAAGTAATTTAACATGACAAAATGATATGTATAATCCCTAGAGAATCTACCATTAAGGGTAATGTAGGAAACAATAGCCCAAAGAATAAACCTCTGGAATTTCTTTAGAGACTTGGACTGAAAGTAGGTAATACCTTTTTGCTTCACTAGTTTATTCTTCTCCTTGGGCATCTTTGGGAAGGTGTCCATTGGAAAGTCAGAGATCTTCATATCTTTGTAAAACCTCTTGCCAATGATTGGGATGCCAGTGACCTTGGAGATATACTCCTCATTGATAGAGTACTTCCTGCCATTCATAGTCAAGCATCCCTCATTCCAATTCTGTAGAAAAAATTGGGTAACTTGGGAATTTCCCCCATGTAATTTCTTTAAGAAGGTAGTAATGCCCCCTTTTCTCAGCACTTCCCATATTCATATTCTCTTCCTCCATTTTTCATAGCTAGGAGGATCCTGATGTCTTCTTTGGCCTTCCATTCTCTTCATAGTGTTTGCAGAGGTAATGTAAGAAGTGAAGGGAAAATCAATAGATACAATTAGAAAGACCCATAATCCATGTGATATAATAGCAGGATAATGGTGAGTACCATCACCAGCTCTCCCACACCTCATAATAATAAAAAATCCTTCTTAGCATGCATAACTATCTTTAATGATAACCCCTTCAATTCTTACCATCACATCATAATTGATTCTTGAGATGACTAGATTGGGTAGGTTTTCATTTCATTTGTAATGTTTGACACATTACAACCCAGTTGGCCATAGCATCAACAACCCCATTAACTTCTCAGTAAGTATGGCTTATCAAATAGTCCTCAAAGGTATTGAGAATAGAAATTTTATCTATTATTATATTGTCTATGGTCCAAGAGGGATCAGATTGGCCTTTAAGGAATTTCACAATGTTGAGTGAATCTCCCTCTAGCCAATGTTTTGAAACATCCCTCTCTTTAGCAAATTTTGTGGTTTGAAGGGTAGCTATGGCTTTAACAACATGGTTAATCTAAACACCCAAAGGGAGTGCCACTCCTACCCAACCATAACTAAAATAATCTCTAATCACTCCCCCACACCTAGCCAACCCAAGATTTCCCTTAGTTGCCCCATCAAAATTTGCTTCACTCCACCCTATAGGGGGGAGGGTCTATCAGCATTTAGCTCTACCCTTAGTAGCATCTTTCCCTTTTTGTTTCTCATGGAGGATCTCCTGCCAACCTAAGCATGACACCTTTCCCAATTTGGCATTTTCCAATATGGGACTTAAAGCCTTAGAGAGCACTACACTTGGAGGGAAGGGGGAAACTTGAAAGATCCTATTATTTCTTTCTTTCCAAAGACCCCATATAATGTGAGGAAAGGAAAGGCCCCACAAAAAGGTGAACGAGGGAGAAACAAGTAGGGGAGGGATCCATTGGTTAAAGCAATTAGATTTGTCAAGATCTCTACCTAGATATGTGATGCAAAAGGACATTGAATGAATTGGTGATCAACAAATTCCACATAAGCTTTGCAACACATATTAGGGATCATTATACCCCTCTTGCTAAGATTATACATAGTAAAAATAATGTTATGTAGTGATAGACAAAGGAAAACATTGATTTTTGGAATGAGACTAAAGTTCAAAAATTTCTTCCAATTAAAGGAATCATTATGCTCTCCTAGGCTAGCAAGCTGATTCGAGGCCATCAAGAATAATCCAGAAGCATTATCATCCCAAATTATTGTGTCTGGTTGCATGCTTATAGAAATAGAGTTCAAGAGCAACATAATCTAGTTTAGGGAGGGGTCAATTTATATCATATTTATCTAGGCCCCATCCATCTAATAGTCCTCCACTTTCATTCCAAAAATGGATTCACGTAAGTCCTTCCAAACAATGAGATCATTGAAAGAATTTAGAGGGACTCCAATCAACCAATTATCCTCCTAGAACCTTACGTGGCTTCCCTTTCCAACTTTCCATTTAATTCTTAGCATGACAAATTTTTTGACTTTCAAGAGGCTATTCCAAATATGGGAGCCATTTGGGATATCCTCAGAGTAGATATGATTAGTTAGTCTTGGTGAATTAAAAAGATATTTAGCCTAAAGCACCTTGGACCATTCACCATATCCTTTAAAAATTATCCATATCTACTTAGCGAGGAGCACATTATTGAAGAGTCTTAAGAGGAATTCTTTTGTGATCTTTAGCCCTTGAACAAAGGAAACTTTTTTGAATTATTTCTATAGCTTCCACATATTTATTTGGTATTTGAAAAATACTTAGAGCATAAGTTGGGAGATTTTGGAGAGTTAACTTTATTAGTTGAATCTTCCCAACTTGACTTAGGATGACTCCTTTCCATCTAGCTAGCTTCCAGTTGAACCTATCCACCATATCTTTCCAAAAAGAGTCTAGAGGTTTGGCCCCTAGGGGAAGTCCCATGTATATCATTGGAAGATCTTTAACTTTACATGATAGAATATCAATAAGTCTTCTATATCTACCATGGGGTGTGTTGACAAAGAACAAAGCACTTTTGTCCCAATTGATAAGTTTTCTTGAATCCTTACAATAACTATTTAAGCATCCCTTTAATATTGTAGCTTCTTTAATTGAAGCCGTACCAAACTAGTGATGGGAGAACACTTCAGGGCCATAAGAGGGTTTCATGCCTTCCAACAGGTTGTTATGGATCTTATCCGAGATCATTCTCCCCAGTCCATCCACAATAATGACAAAGAGGATTAAGGAAAGAGGACCCCCCTGCCTAAGGCCATGAGAGGGTTTAAAGAAGGAAGATGGGGATCTATTCACCAAGACTACCATGGAGGTTGAGGAGACCAACTAAAGAATCATCGTACATACCTTATTATTAAACCCAAATGTAGAGAGAAATCTAAAAAGGAGGTTCCAATCCACCTTGTCATAGGCCTTAGATTCTTTAAGAAGGTTCCTTGATCCAATAATTCTTGCCCCACTCTCACCACATCCTCCCTGACAATATCCCCAAAAATTGAAAGAAGACTAGGGGAAACCATTCAGACCTAGGGCCTTGTCACCATCAAAGGATAAGACCACCTCAATGACCTCCTTCTTATTTGGAATAGCTTGTAGGGACTTATTTGCCTTGCAATCAATAATAGAAGGAATGTTCCTTAAGAGTAGATCTTGGTCATTCTCCAAGAGAGAAAAGTCTTTAGAGAGTAGGGATTGAAAAAAAATCTTCATATTCATTCTAATATCATCATCCTCCTTCAAGCATCTACCATTACTCAACAACAAAGAAATGTGATTGGTTGCTCTATGTTTGAGAGTGGTAAGGTGGAAGAATCTTGAGTTCATATCCCCCTCTTTAAGCCATTCAGTTCTTGATCTAGATGTCTCCAAAAATCTCCTCCTTGCTGATAATATAATGGTAATTTTATAGAAGAGCCTTTTCCTTGGCCATAGAGAAATAATTGTGCCTTTCTTTTTGTACCATCATTTGAATCTTGTTTAATTAACTTTGTAACTCACCCTTAGCTAGAACTATATTTCCAAAATTTATCTTGTTCCATACTTTTATATTGTCCTTTACATTCCTCATTTTTTGGTTACCCTAAACATCACAGTCCTCTTGATGTTGATAGACCACTACTCTAGAATTTAATTATTGATGCATGGGTGCTCTAACTACATTTTCTCAAATCTAAAAAGGAAGCCTTTTCTTCTACTTAAATCTTGTATACTTAGGGAGATAGGGGAGTAGTCTGAACTAACCGTAGTTAGACCTGAGAGAGAACAAGAATTTTTCCCTAGCCAGTCTAGAGAGATAATTTCTTTGTCCACTCTAACTTGAATACACTCTTTCCCTGATCTATTATTAGTCCAACTAAAATCTAAGATCGATATCTAGAAGAGTAAGGTCATTAATAAAACTCATTAGATCCATTTGTTTAGTTAAATCACTATCAACCCCCCTTTTTCTTTTGGATTTTTAGAGGGGTATTAAAGTCCCATGTTAGAATCCACCTTTCTCTATCTGAATTCCCTAATAGGCCTCTTAATATGTCCTAATATCTAGCTCTGCCTCTTTTAGAGTTAGGAGCATAAACATTTAAAATTAACCATCATTGCCTATCTTAGAAGTTGACAAATTTCATTAACATGATATTATCCCCTCCAAAAATTACATCTCTAGAAACTTGAATAGAGTTCCAAAGGATAGCCATGCCTCTTGAGGCTCCATCAGAATTTGAGCCTAAACAAAAATAGTTCTTGCAAAATTTCAGTCTTTCAAACTTTCTTTCTGTATTTTGGTTTCTTGTATCATACAAACATTTGTCTTATGGTCCCTAATTATGTTCCTCAAGACATCCTATTTATGTGGTCCATTCAAACCACACATATTCCAAGAAATGATCTTCGTTTCTTTTTCTGAGAGCAAGGCTCCCAGATGGTGAGTTGGATCCCATCTAGAATATTCCTATGCGCTTCCTCTTGTCTGATCAAGGATGCCCTCTTTCTTCCTAGTGTCTTAGACCTAGCTCCCACATCGGCCTTATTCCTTCTTCATGTGGTAGCTAGTAAAATAGGAGAAGGGTCTCTATTGCTTTTTTTCCTATGTTTCCTAGAAGTTGCAATTTTCCATTCATTAGAAGGAAATCCTCTTCCCTTACACTGGATTTCCTAATCTAGACTTGTGTCTCCTAGAGAATTACAACCCTTGATCTTCTTGTCCCCAAATCTCCCCTTCGTCAAGGGTTTGCTTCCAAAGAGAACCTAGGACTATTGAGATAGAGGCCTCATGAAAGTGTTTGGGAGACTCAATAATAGCCTCCCCTTCATCAAAGCTAGAGGGATCACTCTCTTTCTCTGAATGAGCCTTAGAGTTAAGGTCTTGATTGTCCCTCTAAGGTTGAGAAATATCTTCTAGTGTTGACTTCCCTTCAGCCTATTCTAGCCTAGCCTCATTGTTGTTTGCCTTCTCCTTCACCCTCTATTCCTTTTTTTGAGCTTTGGTCTTCTTCTTAATTTCCTTTACTGGGGGGCAAGCCTTAGCCAAATGTCCAGCCTTCTTACAATGGAAGTAGGCAAATGGGACACTCTCAAAGTCCACCTACTGAATCCTCTTGCCAAGATTGGACTGAATCTCTATTACTTCAGGCATTTCCTTTCCTTGCTCTACCCCCATAAAAATTCTAGCATATGTTAGCCTTCTTCTAGAAGCAATAAATGGGTCAATGGAGAGTAGTTCCCTAAATGAATTAATAATTCCTTTGAAGACATCCTCATACCAAAACTCCATTGACAATTCTGGCTGTTAGACCTAAATAGGAGCTTGCTTAAAGAAAGAGTCATGAAGATCAAGATTTTTCATGCACTACTGTAGTGAAAGGGAGGCTCGCCCTATTACCCAAGGACCACCATATTATATATTATCAATATCTTCCCAGCAAGAGAAAGAAAAAGAGAGGAAACCTTTTGCCATAGCTGAAATCTCCACATTTTGTTGTGATATGGAGCCTGATCAGACTCAGAGGTTTATTCAATGTGGTTTTCTCCCCATATTATTTCTACTAGGGTTTGGGGTAGTGCCCCCAAGATGGGGTCAAGGTGCAATGCCTGTATAGGGTCCTAGGGCAACACCCTAGGTGTGCTCCCTATTGCAATACAAGGTGGGGTCAAGGGACAACACCCCCACAGGGTTTCTTTTGGGGGCAACACCATTGAAGTTAAAAATTCCTTTATATTGTAAAAGGTGTCGACTACTATTTTTTCTATTATTCTAGCCCTACTTTGTAAGAAGGAAAAAGCTTGTATAAAAAGGGCTTAGGGTTAGGTATTTTTCATAACGTAGGATGCAAAAATTGGTTCTTGTAGTAGTATTGAGTAGTAAGGGATTATAGATTGTAATCAGGTTGTAATCATTGATAATAATAATATCAAACTTATTGTTCGTGGACATAGCCTAGGGATTTGGTGAACCACATTAAATCTTGGTGTCTTGTGTTCTATTATGTTTGATCTATTATTTTCTAATATTAGTTATATTTTTATGTAACTATTATTTCTATCAGAGGTTAATCTTAACAAGTGGTATTAGAGCTAGGTTGGTCGTCATTTTTTATTTTTTGTGATCCTCTATAGGAAGGTCTCACCCTTGAGTGGGAGTCTCACAGTTAAATGGGAGCATTGGAAGATGAAGGTAAGCTTTGGGTTGACAAGTTTAATGGGCAGAAGCATTCGATTATGCCTACCACCATCAGTGACATTTAACATTACAAAAGTGAAGATGACATAAGAGTTGATGCAAACCCTACTGAAACTATATTAAAAGCCCTCTGCTTCAAACAAGGTTTTTCTCATGAAGTGTTTATTTAATATAAAGATGATAGAAGGTGGATCTATTATGGATCAACTAGTCAGTTATCTTATGTGGGTATCAATTTTGATGAAGAAATTAGGGCTCTCTTGATTTTGTGTCATTTGCCTAAAAGATGGAATGGCTTGGTAATGGCTGTGAGTAATTATGTTTCTGAATCTAGAGTACCCTAAAATATGATGATGTGATCGGTGTTATTTTGAATGAGAAAACTCATAGGAAAACCTTAGGTGGATCTACATCAGGAAGTGCTTTGAATGCACAAAGTAGAGATACAATGACTAAGAGAGGAAATATTTCTAGAAATCATGGGAAATCAAGAGGAAAGTCAAAGGGCAAGAGGTCTCAATCTAGAGGACCGAAAGATTGTTCGTACTATGGTAAGCCAAGGCATAAGAAGAAAGATTGTTGGACTTAAAAGAACAATGAAGGAGATAAACCAGAAGGGAACAAGGAAGAAAATGTGGTAACAATTTTAAAGAGAATGCTTTGCTTCTATCTTTAGAAAGTGTTGATGATTCATGGGTTTTAGATTATGGTGCTTCATTTCATGTTATACCTCATAGAGGTTAATTTTATTGATTATGTCCAAGGAGATTTTGGAAATGTTTATTTGGGGGATAATGAACCCTGCCAGATTGTTGGAAAAGGAAGAGTTAATATTAAGTTGTAAAATGAGAATCAATGGCTACTACATGAGGTAAGACATGTTCCAAGGCTGAGTAGGAATTTAATTTCAGCAGGACAACTCGGTGATGAGGGTAGTGTCATTATTTTTAATGATAAAAATTGGAAGGTTTCAAAAGGTTCCCTTGTAGTAGAAAAAGGTGTGAAAATAGGCATCTTATATCGTTGTATAGGTCATTTTGTTCCTTCTACTTTGATTGTTTTAGATAAAAATGAATGTTCAGGAACAATTTTGCAGCGAAGTAGGGAGAAAAAATAGGTACTGTAGATTTTGATATAGCGTTGTGGCACAAAAAGACTTGGGCACATGAGTGAGAAAGGTATGAAAGTACTTCATTCAAAGAAAGCTTTACTAGGTCTGAAATGTGTTAATATGAATTTATGTGAAAGTTGTGTGTATGGAAAACAAAAGAGAGTAAGTTTTGTGAAGATTGGGAAGGAAAATAAAAGTGAGAAATTAGAGCTTGTGCATACAGATCTATGGGGACTAGCTTAGGAATCTTCCCTTGGTAGCTCTCATTATTATGTTACATTTATTGATGATGCAACTAGAAAAGCATGGGTTTATTTCTTTAGATAGAAATATGATGTATTTTAGACTTTTAAGACATGGAAATGCTTGGTTGAAAATGAGACTAGAAAGAAATAAAAATGTCTCATATCTGATAATGGTGGTGAGTATTGTAGTCATGAATATAATTTTATTGCTCCACTAATGGTATTCATAGATAGAAAATTTTTCCAAGGACTCCACACAAAAATGGAGTGGTTGAATGCAGGAACAAGACTATAATGGAGTGTGTAAGAAGCATGAGGTTACATGCTGGGTTGCCCTTAAACATGTGGGTGAAGGCTATCAATACTACTATATATTTGATTAATAGAGGTTTCTTTGCTCCTTTGGGTTGTGCTATTCTAGATGAAGCATGGATTGGTAAGAAGGTGAGTTATTCTTTTGTTAGAACCTTTGGTTGTGAAGCATTTTCTTATATAGATTCTAAAAATAGAGCCAAGTTGAAAGCTAAGTCAAAGAAATGTGTATTTGTTGGATATGGTATTGATGAATTTGGTTATAGGCTTTGGGATTTTGAAAATTGTAAAATTGTAAGAAGTAGTGATGTCATATTCAATGAGAAAGTGTTATATGAAGATCTATTGCAGCAACATGACAAGAAAGAAAATGATTATGTAGTGCTGGATAATATTCCAAAAATTGATGTTCCAACAATTCCTCATGATGTCCAACAACTAAAACAACAAATACCACACACCGTAGTGAATGTTAGACAGTCAAAAAGAATAAGTAGACCTCCAAAAATGTTTTCTCCTTCTTTGTATTGTATTTTACTTATTGATGTTGGTGAACCTAAATGTTATGATGAAGTTGTACATGTGGATACAAAGATTTAGTGAGAGTCTGCAATGAAAGAAAAAATGGACTCTTTGCTGAAAAATAAGACATGGGAATTATGCAAGTTGCCGGCAGGTAAAAGAGCTTTACATAATAAATGAGTTCAAAGATTGAAAGAAGAGGATGGAAGTAAGAAAAGATTTAAAGCCAGGTTAGTTGTAAAAGGATTTGCACATAAAAAGGGCATTGATTTTGATGAAATATTCTCTCCTGTTGTTAAGATGACTTCTATTTACACTATTTTCATTATTGTGGCTACTAAAGATTTGCATTTGGAGCAACTTGATGTTAAAACAAACTTCCTTCATGGTGATTTGAATGAAGATATATATATGGCACAACCACAAGGATTTGAGGTTAAAGGTAAGGAGAATTTGGTATGTAGATTGAAGAAAAGTTTATATGGCTTGAAGCAAACACCTCAATAATGGTATTTGAAATAAGATAGTTTTATGCATGAGCATGGATATAGTAGATGTCATTTAGATCATTGTGTTTATTTTAAAAGTTTGGATGATAGTAAATACATTATTTTATGTTTATATGTTCATGATATGCTTGTAGCTGGGTCTAACATGGATCACATTAAGGAGTTGAAATGCTAGTTAGCACATGAATTTTCAATGAAGGATTTGGGGGCAACAAAACCAATCCTTGTTATGAAGATTTGTAGAGATAGGAAGAATAGGACATTGATATTATAGGCTGATTATATTGAGAAGGTGTTGCAATGTTTCTCTATGGAGAATGCTAAAGCTGTCAACATACCTTTACTTGGTCATTTGAAGATGACTAAGGAGATGTGCCCAAAGACACAAGAAAAGGAGGATAAGATGTCTAAGGTACCTCATGCTTTAAATGTAGGAAGCTTGATGTATGCTATGGTATGTACTAGGCCAGATCTTGCACATGCAGTGGGAGTTGTTAGTAGGTATATGAGTCATCCAAGAATTGAGCATTGGAATGCAGTAAAATGGATTCTCAGATATCTGAGAGGAACATCTAGTAAGTGTTTACATTTTGGGGGCTCAACTACTAATTTATAGGGATATGTTGACTCATATTTGGTAGGGGATATTGATATTAGGTAGAGTACTATAGGTTATGTATTTACTGTTGGTGGGGCAATTGTGAGCTGGGTTTCTAGGTTACAAAAGGTTAATGTTTGATCCACTACAGAGGCAGAGTGTGTTGCTACTACACAAGAAACCAAGGAGATGATATGGCTTTAGTTCTTTATGTATAATTATTTTTTTATAGATAGTTAGAGTGCCATTCATCTTGCAAAGAATTTAGCTCTACATTCAAAGACAAAACATATACAGTTGCAGTACCATTTCATTTGGTCAGTTTTAGATGATGGACAGTTATAGTTGGACAAGATACATATAAATGACAATCTAGCATATATGTTTACAAAGGTAGTGACAAGGGAGAATTTGAATTCCTCTTCAGATTCAATTGGTCTTCTTCACTGAATAGAATAAAAGAACAATAGAGTCTAGGGTGGTTTGATATTCTAGTGGGAGCTACAAGTTTAGTGGTGCTATGATCAGTCTCTAAGTGGGAGGTTATTGGTGTGGAGTCTTATCAGTCTCCGAGTGGGAGATTGTTGTGATATGAAGCCTAATCAAACTTGGAAGTTTATTTGATGTGGTTTTCTCCCCATATTATTTCTACAGGGGTTTGGGGGAAGCGGCCCCAAGAGATGGTCAAGAGGTAGCACCCCTATGGGGTCTTGGGGTAGCACCCAAGTGCGCTCCTTGTCGTAGTATAGGGTGGGGTCAAGGGGCAACGCCCCCATGGGGTTTTTTTTGGGGGAAATACCCCCAAAGACAAAAATGCACTTATATTATAAAAGGTGTCAATTGCTATTTTTTCTATTATTCTAACCCTAATTTTGTAAGTGGCAAAAAGCTTGTATAAAAAGGGCTTAGAGTTAGGTATTTTTCATAATGTGTGATGCAAAAAAAGGTTCTTGCGGTGGTATTGAGTTGTAAGGGATTACAATTTGTAATCAGGTTGTAATCACTAGATAATAATAATATTGGACTTGTTGTTGGTGGACATAGCATAGGGATTGGGTGAACCACAGTAGGTCTTAGTGTCTTGTGTTCTCTTATGTGCTATCTATTATTTTCTGATATTGGTTATATTTGCATGTAACTATTATTTTTTTCTAGGGTTAATCCTAATATGTTTCCCTTGAGGTTCCATTTCTTCTTTACAAAGATGTGAATAACATCTATATTTGGCTAGTAGGCTTAATCTTGAAGAGAAAATACCATGGTTTAGAGTAGACTCACTCTTCTCGAGACTGGAATGGGTCCCTTCTCTACCCCATAGGATCAGATTTCCCTGCACTAGAAATCTTGATGGGTACAAAGCCCCCATCTTTTCCCAATTTAGATTGTTGTAAATGATGGATCCCATCCAAAACTATCTCCCTAGGTCCTACTAGCTTTGAATTTGTTGTCATATCAAGACCTACCTACTTTATCTCCTACAACATTCTCACCAAAAGACGATTTCAAAATTCCTTTCACCTTTGGTGAGAAGCCTTACTTCATTGTTTCTCCACCTTTTTTTTGATAATCCCAAGTAATTTGTTAATAGTTTTATTGTTAATAGAATTCATTACTAGATTCTTCATAGCTAGTTTTCTTCTTGATCGCTGCCATATTTTCTCCTTAATTGAACATTTTGTAATCAATTGATATAAAATTGCAATTTTCTCTTGGTTGATCCTTTAGGCATGTGATTGAGCATGTAGATCCACAAAGGGTTTGAAATCTAGATATCATGGAAGAATAGTATTAGATCATCTTAAGGCATACTTAATGGCTATAATGTGTCAAAAGGGACCATAAGGGGTCCTATAACTTCTTGAAAGGGACTTTAGCTCACCTCTTATGACCCCATATGACCTATTGGGACACATTACAACCATCAAGTGTTCCTTAAGGGGTACTATTCTTCTACAAAATCTAGATTTTAACCCTTTTGTGGATCTATAGGATCAATAATATACCTAAAAGATTGGCCAAGAGAAAACTATGATTGCATATCAACTAATTACAAAATATTTAGTTTAGGAGAAAATTTTGCATCGATCAAGAAGAAAACTAGAAATAGAGAATCTGGTTATGAATTGTGTTAAGACTAAAACTATTAACAAATTACTTAGGATTAAGAGATAAAGCCCACCTAGTTAATGGGAAAGAGTGGGAAGAGCTTGTTGGACCTAGGTCAAAAGTTACATGTAAGGACCTGAAGAGATAGAAAGGAAAAACTAGCAAAGGAAAGAAGTAAGATATGCATGTGAGCCTATGTTAGATTATAATGATGATGATGAATCACCATCTACTGGTAGCTCAAGTAGTGATAGAAAATATTTAATGTACATGTATGTAAGAAAAAGATTTGATGAGATCTTATGGGATCTTAAGGGGTCCTAATGTCCCTTTTGACACACTAGGACCCCTCATGACCCCTTTCAATACATTAGATCTAACAAGTCTTTGGAAGCACTTATATTTGTCAATAGAGAATATACAACCATTGGATTTGCAATAATCATAGATATCTCACCTCAATTGATTTTACAAGTTTTGAATCTTTCTCCCAACTAGACCTCATTGTCCTTTTATAGTACCTACATAAAAAATAATCTAAAGTTTAGCGATAAGCTCTACAAATAGCTTGGAAAAGCAGTGCACAGAAACACAACTTAACATGATCCTATAAAAAGATATAGGAAATATGACAACATATAAAATTATAGTTATCAAAAACCATATCAAACCCAACTTGATTCAAAAATATTATTTTATCTTGACTTGACACCTCTGTCCATCTCTAGGTTAGTGTGTTCTTGTTCTTTCTCTTTTCATCCTGAAGGATTTTGCGAATTAGGATTCAATGGTTATACAAAAGCTTCATGAGAAATCCAAATGAAATATTTAATTCATAGAAAAATATTTTTTGATAACAAATTGGCACTAATGAAAAAACCACATACCCCATTAACATATAGAGTCATAACTACATACTCATGTATACAAGTGACAAAATTATTGCAACATATGAAACTAAGTGTACCACATAGGATAATGATTGTTGCATCTCCATGCCCTCCAAATCTGGTGGTGGTGGCATATTGACCCCTTTCGGCACATTAAAGCCAACAAGTCTTTAGAAATAATTATGTTTATCAATGGAGGAGACACACCCATATGATCTACAATCAATTTATATCTAGAGAAAGAAGATGACACTACTAGACTATCATGGAAATCTTGTGATAAATATGGTACCTGCAACTACTAGACTATCATGGAAAACTTGTGATGAAGTTGCATCTCCAACTACTAGACCATCATGGAAAACTTGTGATGAAGATGACACATGAAACTACTAGATTGTCATAGAAAACTTGTGATGAAGATGACACTTCCAACTACTAAACTATCATGAAAAACTTGTAATGAAGATGACACCTATAACTACTAAACTATCATGGAAAACTTGTGATGAAGATGACACCTACAATAGTCTTAAATCTAGTATGCAAGGTATTTGGGCTCAGATTTATGGAGTTATGGTTCACACAGTTGGGGATGTGTTCAATAAATATTTAGAAATCTTGTTCTAAATGTGCATGATGATTAGAGTAATTTTCTTGGAGCTAAAATCATTTTGGTGACTATTAGTCACATGTTCCTGATTTACTAGTAGACTTTGGAGATTATTTTTGTGAGCTTATTTTTGAGGGAGTTGGCATGCACCCTCTTGGATTTAGATCATTGGATGGCACATGGACCTATGTCTAAGTGTGCAAACTCTTATGTGGTCTTTTGAGTTAGTTATACATTGTAAACTTGGGGCATATCCTAAGTATTTGATTATTTCATGTATTTAATGTTTATAACCAAGCTGACTTATGGCTTGAGGGTATATTTAATGTTAATATTTATTTGATATATTTTATGATAGGTTGACTTGTGGATTGTTTTAGTGTAAGTAGTAGGTCTTGTGGAGTCTAGAGTGATATTATTCAGCATGGAGAAGAAGAGAAATTTAGAGCAACAAAGTTTAGTAGAGATAGTAGCTAAGTGTGGGCTTGGAAAATAAGAAGGTTGCTTGGTGTCTTGTGAGCACAAGTTTAGAATCTTCTTGGGTTTTCTATTAGATTGTGGATCTAGGCTAGCTAGTGTTTGGATCTTGTGAGGTCTTGAAAAATTACTATGTAATTTATTATGTATTTGGCCCTAACTTAGAAGGCCTTACAACCAAGCATGTTGGATGTAAATCTTATGATTCTATTATTAGACTTTGCATTGTTGTGGATCTAAATCTTTACTTTATTATCTATATTTTATTATGTGATTAATTGCCAAGGGCTAGGACATCTCTTTGGGGATTCTCTTGCTTTGTATTGCATCAACTAAGTCCTGTCATGAAAAACTTGTGATGAATATGGAACCTCCAACTACTAAACTATCATGGAAAACTTGTGATGAAGATAACACCTCCAACTACTAAAATATCATGGAAAACTTGTGATGAAGATGACACAAGCTACTAGAATGTCATGGAAAATTTTGTCTCCCTTGTCTCAAATTGGGGGGAGAGAGAGAGAAATTGGGGCACCTCCACAATTATATTTATACATTCACCATATTTTTCATCAACTTGTTTCATTGTTTCAAGATCTACACTAAATTGGCTATCAATATCAAGCATTAGTTTTTCTTTCATCTCAACAAGAGCTATAATAATTTGTCTAATCATTTGAGAAGAATGTTGTTGTAGGTTTCCTTGCTTGTCGTGGAAATGCACCCTTGGATCAATTTCAAACCCTTTTTCCTCCTATTCTTGACATACACTCAAGAACCCATCACTAAAATTTTCTACATGATAAAAATCAAAGAGAAAGTTGACTAAAATGAATCGATGTACCTCAAAGCTTTCACATGAAGTCTTTGTCATTTCTTTAGAAGGTGATCTATTTTTTGGTTCAACTACAAGAATCTCTCTCCTATATCTTAATCTTGCATTGCATTGTTGCATTGGAATTAGGTATGCCTTGTAAGGGTTGGCATTTCAATTAACAACATTCAATACATATCAATCCATGTTAGGAGACTTTGAATCCCTGTAAGGAGACTCCAACTCTGTTAGGAGTTGTGGAAGGTAGAAGGACCCACTATCCAAATAACTTTAGGGGTAAGACCACTAAGCTTAGTGTCCAAATGGCCTTAGTATTATTCCTTTCACAAAAATACCAAATGATCAATTGTCCAGTAGAATTCACTACCAAATATAATCACTTTACTCTCTCATCATGCATTTGTTGCACTAAACACTTCACTGATCTCAATACTAGATCTGCATACTTGCATCACATAAAATCCCTTAGATTACTTACTCGCAATTCACACTTGATACACTTACATTCCACTTTTCATACATAACCACAAGTAAAATGACTTTCCTTTATACCAAGGTCTCAAATTAATTTACTGAGTCAACCTTGAGGCTTTCTCAATTCACAATTACAATAGGACCTCATGAAGATAAAACAATACATGTTACATTACATCTTTTCATAATTATATAATTCTATTGACTCAGTCTTCACAAATCTTGATATGTGCAATCTCTGATCTTGCCTGATCAACCACACCATCATTTATATGTCTTCAATCTCTATCTAAGTACTCTTCTATCCCTATCAGGAGATATAATCCAATTACTAGAAATCACTTCTCAAGAACTCTGTTTGCATATTGTCTTCAGTAAATCTTGAATAACAGTCACCAGTCTTTGAATTTCTACATGCATAGTTAACTACGTATCAAGACACTCTGTACAATATGTCCTCACCTAAGTTTGACCTCATCTTCAATCCTTGAACATCACCATCTCAATCTCTATCTATTGCTTTGTTAGTCTTCACTAAATACCAATATATTTACATCAATGAAAAACACTTCCATGAATGCAACATATAATCATGCTAAAAATATCCCAAATGCTCCAACAATGCTAGGATACTCCCCAATAGGAATATCATTAGCATTAACACTAACAATTCTAAATTCTAGAAGCTAAACTTTCCTTGCTAATTAGCATTTGAATCTTTGTATAAAACCCATTGTGCATCCCCACAATCTTTCTATGGTGGGATTTGGGAAGTATTTGGTAATACATATGTTTTTCGTACAATGCTTTTTATGATTACTCTCACAATCTTCTAAACTAGGTGATGAATTGATTGAAAAAAGGTGATAGTTCTAATGTGTCCCATACATGGCTCATTCAAAGCATGAAACTCATGATTTGGAATTTTTTTACAATGCCCTAGTTGATCCAATCATTTATTTGATGAAATCAATCCATTTTTGGGTAGTTTATTCATTAATTGGTCCTAATTAGGCCTCTAAACAACTAACTATACTTTTACATTGACATAATATAATCACGTTATGTCAAGTATAGTCATATTAGACATAATGTGATCGTGTCATGTCTAGTATGACAATTTAGTCATGCAAAGCATAATATGATCACATTTTATTAATAAAAAAGCACGATGGTATTTAGGCTTGGTAATAGACCTATAAAACTGCCCAAAGGCTTCGGTTGATGTTTTCCCTCTATTTTTCATTACTTTAGATTTTTTTCATTTTCTAAGATCAATTCTCATCTTTGCCTTCATCAAGTTTGAAAATGGTGAAGTGGGTATCTCTAAAGTTACCACCATAATATTGCACATTTTCTTATCTTTCTAACCATATAATGTTTTTGATTTTTTTACAAGATTAGTATTGTGAAGTTAATTTTTCTATATCAGTGTCTTAACTGTCTTCACAAACACACGTCTACCATTTTTTTAATAAATTTTGACCTACTTGATGAAATGGAAATAAATTACATATTATTGTTCGACACTTGATTCTATACACTTTAATAAAAAGTTGATTTTAGATTATTTTGATGAAAGTTATGTTCAACACACAAATAGGTACTTGAGTTTCAAGATGGAATCACTTAAAAAAACCATTAGTCAAAAAATTATGGAAAAATACATAACTTCTAGATATTACTCTTACCTATCATCCTACCAAAGGGTTTTTCAAAATACTAAGTATAACTATATGTTTTATTGACCTCACATAAATGACCATGTTATGTTTTTCAACAAAATATAGGAATAGTTTTTTGTGCATGCAAGGTTTGACCATCTTAATCTTATCCATCTTTTGAAAACCTTAGTTGTTTAGAAATAGATTCATATTACTACAACATTTGTGTTTTACACATTTTCTCATTTTGAGTGCATGACCCTTAAATGGTTCTTCCAAGATCAAGTTTACTTGATTTAAAAAAAAAAAAAAAAGTGTCCACTTGTACCCCCTTTTTGTACAACTTAGTGCACACGTCCATCATTCTTATATCTCTCTTTGGAGTAGGATATTTTCCACGTGGTTTATCTATTTCTTTATTTTATAGAGATTTGGTTGTGTTGGGCACCTCATCTCAAATTATGTTGTTGAGACCCATTTATGCTTTCAACATTGTAGTTCCTTTGATTTCTCTTGCATTGTTGCTCATCTTAAAAGTGGGTGTTAGAGTAAAGAATTGATTTAATTATATTAATTAAATAATCTTTGCTTCCTTCTTAAGATTCACTTTATACATGTACATCTCCATTTAATAATTAAATATTAATTATTAAATATCATTTACCTCTTAGGGTTTCCCTTTTAGGTTTTACAATCTCCTTTATAAGGATTGATCTCTTATATTTTTTTACTTATTCTTTTGTTTGATAAATATATTATTGCCTTTTCTTGTCTTTGCTTCTCTATGACAGGTTCTTGCATGCAAGTGTTCTATGGGATCTATGGATTTGTATTGCTCAAATACTTCAAAAATAATGATAATTTATCTTTTTAATTTAATGTAGGTGAACTAATAAAAAAAATTGCGAGTCTATATAAGATGGTTGTATATTCTTTACTTTGTTTAAAATTGTAAGTATTATACAAGTGAGATTTTATAGACATGTTATGATTTTTTAAAAATATTTCAATTAAAATAAAAAGTAATATGAAAGAGTGAAAAAAATAAAGATAATTATATCAATCTATCATTTGTCCACATTTACATGCAATTTTGTTTGTAAGTTTAATATAAATGTTTATTACATATTAGCTCTTTTGTTGCTTTAAAATTTCAAATTTGAAGACTTCAAAGAAGTAATGACTCCTTATTTATGAAGAATGAGGTTAAGACAAGATTTTTGGTTATTCTTTGACTTCATACCTTCCCATTGAAAGGAATCAATGACTTATTCTAAGACAATAGTTATAAAGTGTAGAAATTTGAAAGTTTGTGAATCAAGGAAAGGAATTGTTTGTAAAAATAAAATTTTATGTACATGAGGGTAATTGACATATTTTGTACCTTTCCACAGTATAAAGAGTGGTGCTGAAATGTGGATCTTCCTTTTTCTTCATAATTGTGTATAGATTATTTTTCATTATTGAATATTGGTCAAAGGATAATGATGGTTCTATATGAAGGTCATCTTATGAGTTAACTCTTAATAATCCTATTATAGTCAAACCTTGTCTTATTGTTTCAAACTATATCAATTATTTCTTTATGGAGCTTCAGTCCTTAAGATTTATGCATGGTGATTGCCCATGCCATAGATAGTGGTAATTGTTTATAATTACCTAAGGATATGGGTCTTACAAGTAAATTTTTTGGCTTAGGTTGGATCCAATACAAACCATTATAAGTATCAAATAATACAATCACATATAAAGGTACACATTAGGGTTTAAAGTCAATTGTGTACACTATATCTAACACCTACCCAAGAGATCCATTGACAAGACTCATTTACATTTGTTATCAATGTTTGGTTTTATGATATTTTTATTGTAATACTTGTGAGAGTGAAATATGGCCACTCAATCCACACACACTTCAATATGATCTTTGTTTGTGTGCTATCACACTGAAGTGAACATGAGGTTGTTCATTCAACATGCATACATAAGATGATCTATTGTGTTCTAACTAGACGGGGTGACTAGATGCTCTCAGACTTGAGAGTCCAATAACCATAACCGTACTTAGAATGAAGGATTTGAATGAAAGATGAGTTGGAATGCATTTACCCTAGGCGAATATGCATGTTCATTCCAAATGAAGCTAAGAAATTAGGTGAGAATGAATGCAAGTATTCTAGAATTGAAAACATATAAATGCAAGCTAAGTATGAAATCTAATGATACTCCAACAACATTTCTCTACTTCTCCTCCCCTTCTTCCCAAATGAGTCTTGCATTTATAGATTTTGGCAAGGCCCTAGGGTAGAGTTTGATCCAACCATGGTGAGGTTGGGGGTTGATTATTTTATTCATGGTGGAGATCCCACTAGAATAAATAATGTAGAGTGGAGATCCCACCCAGAATAAACAGTTTGAAGTGGAGATCCCACTCAGAATAAACAATCTAAAGTGGAGATCCCACTTAGAATAAACAATCTAAAGTGGAGGTCCTGCTTAGAATTGTTTAAGAATATCCTTGGACCCCAGAAAGAATAAAATATTCATTTATGGATGGGGGTCCCTTATCAATATTAAATTGATTTCCAAAATAATGACTCATTAATGCTTATTCTAAAATTAATATTCATGTGTCACAATTGAATGGGTTCAATTGATTTGACTTGTTTGATTTGTTTGAACCTATTTCATTCCAAGATGTAATTATGCATTTAAGGATGTGACCAATTTTGCATTATTACAATACTAAGAGCAACAAGAAAATTCAGCAATTTAAGCATTTTTAATTTTACATCCACACTAAATCATTTATAGAAAAAATGTGCATTGATTCGTAAGATTCCCTTTGTCAAGAAATACATAATGTTTTTTTTAGGCATTCATAATTTCCAATCTTGTTAAGCTGGTTATGAATTACTTGTGTTATGTAAATTTTAGTAGAATTCAATTTGAGTTTGAGGGTCACCTTGTTGATAACAGACCATTTTTAATGTAACAATTATAGTGAATCATTGTTCTAGAAATTTGGGATTTGAGTGCAATGGATAGGTTAGTTTATCCATTATAAGTGATAGTTTTTCTAGGTCATCAACAAGAATAATACATGTCTCTCCCAAGAAAAAGTGTTTTGGGTCTGGAAAAGTTTCTCATAAATTGCTATCTATTTTCAATAGTTACTTTGGTCCTATGAAGCTCATCTCATTAACAAGGATGCATTTAATATATCTCACATCTTCTTGAATATTAATAGTGATTGTCCCTTTAGTATTTTCACTTCACATATTAGAATGTTGAGGGTGGCATGAACAAGTGAAGTATATATCTTGAATGCAACAATTTCTATGGGAGAAACAAGAAGTGGATTATTGTTTTTTGATGAGAAAATTTTAAGTATTTGTTTGATTTAATGTATAATCATATGAACAGATTTTTTTAGAGAAATGGTTATAGCATTTTGTAACAATGGAAAGGACTAGTTCATATATGGAAGATATTGGGTATGGTGGATCATTCAACTCAATTATGAATTGTTCATGTTATGGAGACTCTTTGTTTGTGCTTATGAAACATTGTATAATGCAGTGAATATATGGAGGTACAAAAAATTCATACCAAGCATGTCAAGGACATTTATTTCACTACTAACCCCTTTTTTCGATAGAAATTCCAATTCATTCATTTGAATTATATTTCCCAAAGCATTCTCATTATCAATGTTATCATCATCTTCATGGTTAACATCTATATTTGGTAGGAAATCAATATGCCACAAAAAATATACTATTGCACTCATCAATTCTAATTTATAACAATGTTATCTTTGGCGAAACCAATACATGTAGAAGTATTTTGGAAACACTAGTATAAAAGTAGCTCTCTTTAAAAAAATGTTATAAATTATTTTGAATTCTCATACATGGAATGTTACAAAAATTAGGAAGACATTTACATTTTCCTTTTGTTTTCAAGGTTTCCAGTTGCACCCTTCATGAGTAAATGAAAATGAGAAGGATCTAGAAGATTCAATTAATGTTATTGGTTCTGTGTGAATAGGTTATTGTATGTAGGTATGTTGATGGCTCAATTTTAATGCATTTTTATTTGGTTTTTTTATTGGATGGAATACTTTTTGCCCAATATTTAGTGTCTAAATGATCCATAGTGGTAATATTTTTTTGCATATGGCATGTCTCTTGTGTACATATATAACCATTTTAATGTTCTCAATCATAAATTTATGATATGTTATTAGGGATTGGTCCTATACTAATTATTTACATATACACATTAGTGTATCAAAACAATTCTTTGATTTCTTTTTTGTTTTTGATGCATATTTGGCTATATATTCTATGGTTTCACAATGCATGCCCTATTTTGATTGGAAATAGGGACCCCTTACTTTATTTATTTTCTTTTTAGAACACTAGTTTGGGGCCCAAGTCTTTTTTGGGTTTTATCTAGTTTTTCTGGTCAAGACTGGGTCCTAAATGGAAAACCTAGACTCCGAGAATCAAATTTTAGAGTGCATAAGTCATTTTCTTGCAAAAAAGAGAGGTGCACTGGTACACCTCATCAGGTGCACTAGTGTGTCAAATCACTTAGGAAGGGGCATCACCCTTGGTGATGCACAAGTACATAGTTGTAAAGCACCAAGGGGTGCTTAGGACCCTGAGAACCCCCCCTCTCTCCCTCCATTTTCATTCCAAGAGCATTCCATCACCACAACACCACACCTTTGCAAGTGTGGCTCACTTCCTACCTCCTCCACCTAAACACACTAGTAAAAGCATGTTAGATACTCAAAAGGTGCATAGCTGCACACCTATTTAGGTACACAATTGCATATCTTACTTCTTTTGCAAAACATTTAAAACATCTGAAAAACCTTAAAAACAAAGCAAAAACTCTTATTAAGGTGCACAGTAGTGCACCTAATTAGGTGCGCTTGTATGCACCCTAATAAGTTCTCAACACTTTTTGCCTAAGATTGAGGTGCATTGCTACACACCCCACACTTTTTAATGGTAGAAGGCACACTCAACGCACCTACCAAGTGTGCCAGATGCACCTTTTCTTGGTTTTTTGCATTTAAGGGTTACAAATTGGATTTTTTTGATGTTTTAAATAGATAGGGTTTTTTGGTTTATTAAGTCATAATTAAGGTTTAATTTTCATCTCTCTGGACTAATGTTTGCTTCTTTATGCAGATAAAAAATGCATCCTTAACTTTTTGGGGTTATAACTTTTGAGCTAGAGCTCAGAATTCAAAACTGGTTACACAGCTGGAAAGAAGAACTAAAAATCTAATTTCAGTCCCTAAAATAGTGAGCCTTTGGCTACCTAGTTTTAGGGACCAACAAAAGTTTCAACTTGAAATTTTGAGCAAAAGACCTCCAAAAAATCCAGTTAAAAGGACCTAGAACAACTTGTAAAAAAACACGAAAAAGTTTCAAACATTTGATTGTTTTGGATAATCCAGATTACTTGGTCTTTGAATAGGAAGGATTAGGGTAGTTAGAGAGAAGAAAGAATCAAGAAATTTACATTGAAGATCAAAGATACAAAGGTTGGATACATGAATCAGAATAGGTTCCTCATCTTATGCAACTATTAATGACAAAATTCAACATGGGTGCCTTGGAATTTCAGATAGAAGAAGCAAAAGGAGTTCAAATGTATGAAAGTGTTTGGCTATAAAGAGAGTATAAATCATCAAAAAGGGGAAAATTAAGTACAAAAAAGTGATTTAAAACCCCATTTGAGCAAAGCCTAGAAATCATTTTCAAAATTGAGGACTTCAATTTTTTGGTGAATTGAGTTTCAGGTGCGTTGGTGTGCAGCTGCACCAGGTGTATAGGTGTGCTTTTCTACAGTGTTCTGGAAGATTTTTGAAGAAGTCAGAGGTACACCAATAGTTAATTACTAGTTCTAAAATTAGAGCTTTCCATGCATTGAAAACACAATCTAATAGCAGTTTAACTCCAACAAACGCCTAATGAAGATGAAGCTTCTATTTTTGGCACTTTCAGAGACTCCTACATATTGATGTCTCTCTCTTTCTTATTTTCTCATGTTTACTTTTTTTTGAGACATGTAAAGGCTCATGCATCCAATTAATGATATAAATATTGATGGAGCCTTACTAAGCACCAGTTAGAGAGTCAATTTGTACATAAATCAATTTCTTTTATTAGTTTAGAAGCATATGTTTGCAGAAAGAGATCTCTCACTCTCAAGACAAATTAAGGAGAAGATTTTTTATAAATTTAGGAATGTAATATGTATTCTAGGTTGCCATTATTTTGATGTAATAATATATATTGTTGGTGCTCGCATTTGGAGTGTAGTAATTCTTGCCTAAGTGTGTTGTATTTTGTGAATGTGTGTTCATGGAATGTAATTGAGCCAATAGTTTTATTACATTATTTTGGTTGTGCAATCTTTTAATTTTGGTGTTTGCTACAAGTCTAAAAATTCTGCTGATGTACTTAGTTATAGAAGAGATCATCATATTGTTCCTGCATAACTTTTTGTCTTGCATGAGTGCACTTTCCATGGCATTGCAATTTAATAAAAAGTGAAACATCTTACAGTTACTAAATTCCCATCGATGATTGCATCAGTGGAATTAAGGAATCATTGCTCTTATTTTCATTGGTTACCCACCGATCTTTTTGAAAGCTTAACTCACATACATGTTGTTTTCGTAGCTTATGTCTGTTAGGATTTACTTTCATGTTATTTGCTTTCATCTCTTGTTACCTTATCTTTGTTATTTGCTTTTACAAACACTTGGTTAAATTAGGAATTCATATAGTTGCATTGTTAGATTGCATTCATTTAAAAACAAAAATACCAAAAACATATCTCTTTTGTGGTTAATTTTGAAACAACAAGTAGATTGGTCATTTTATCTAAAATTGTTAAGGCCTCTTTGTAAACAAACACATTTATCTTCAGCTGAGAAGATTCTAGTAGGTCGTAATATCACCCAAAACCTTGGAGTTGATCCTCGGATTAACTTTTCAAGAGAGAAGTTTGAAAGGATTCCTATCATTTAGCATCGTGCAAAATGACAACTCAAAACATTCAAGAAAAAGCATGTGTGACATAACTATCTAGCAATCCATGTTAGCTCTCCATAGTGAAATAATTAATGGGCTATGTATATTTAACCTATCATCATTATGTGTAGAGGTATATGTTTTATTTCTGGTTTCATTATAGGTCAAGGATGACCTATCATATTCAATCCAAGGAACTTTGTAAAGACACTCCAAAATATGGCATTTCTTGTATATACATGTTTCTTTACTACATGTTGTGTGCCATTGGGAATGATCTCTGATTTTTTCGTGGTCATAAAGTGTGTATTTGTAGAGAATAGCTTTATAATCCTTAGTAAGAAAGGATCTTCTTGTGAAGACCAATGTTGTATGTTTTGTCTTTTAGATGGGCAATGAAGGTTCTATGAACTTACCTATTGTCGAAGAATGATTATTCCATTTCCACCTCAAGATGGTTTTCCTAATCAAAATTTTCAATGTTTGGTACATTGGGAAGGAAAATGAATTCATGAATATGTTTTGATTTTGTATGTTGTTAGTCATATCTATAGAATTGATTTGTTGTCATGCCCAAACTACATGGGTAAAACACAATTTTTTTTTTTGAATAGATTTAGTTGGAATAATTTGACCTTTGCCAATAATTTCTTTTTACATGAAAATCCATAAAGCCTAATTACAACCTTACATACAAGAATATGAATTATCCGCTTTAAATCAATAATGCAAGAATTGTTTGATTCAAATAATCATGCAACCTGAATCTACATCCAAGATCATAATTTTCATTTTCAACATGAAAGAAAACTTGAAATTTTACCAAATTGAACATCATCAATTCCATTCTATTTTGAGATACATCCATCTAAATTTAAATCACGATTTAATCACATGATAACCAATTATACTCAACCACCAATTTTATTGGCAAACCTGATTCAAAGGTTCAGCCGGGAAAGAACCAGGAAGAAAACCCGACTTCGTTGCCATTTACAAAAAAGTTTAAAATACAATTTACAATAGGATATCAATCCCAAATTTCAACAATATAATTGAATTTTCTTCATGTCCCTCATCAAGGGATTCATTTCAAATTTTGCAACACATTTATACGAACCGAGGAGGAAACAAATATCTGATCGGGTGACAACCAAGCATAACCAAAAAATAATCAAACAAGCATAATCATACATGGTTTACACAATAGGATTCACAATGAATCAAAAATAGGGAAAGGTGGATTCTTCTAACCAGGAGAAGTCAAGCACAACACCAAACAGATGCCCAATCAGGGCTATATACCAAGAACTTCCGTTCTTCCATTTCAACATACCAAAATCATACCATAATCATACAAGGTTTGTGCTGACAGGTAGGGGCCCATAACACCCTACCCTTTCTCCCTCTTCTCATCCCGAGAAGAGACTCTACACTGGTTGGAGTCCAACTAAACAAATCTTTCCCAAAATTGGTCACTTCTACCCTCTCCAAGGGTGAGTAATACCAAAACACCCATGCAAGAAAAATCTCAAAATTGCAACATAAACATGAAAGGAAATCAACCAAAAATAACATGGTTTCCAAAGCTTCCCAACATACCCACAAACATACAAACATTGAAACAATAGCAAGGTAGCATACGCATGAAAAAAGAATGAAATTTGAACAAGGGAGATGAGAATTCCAACCTTCACAAAGAGGTAATGGCAATGAAAAAGTTTGAGTAGAGTTTCCACTTCCTTTCTTCAACCTTCAAAAGCTTCTCTCTAAATGTAGAGATTGGGTAACAACCTCAACTAGTCCAACAAAGGCCTCTAAATAAGCCTCAAACTCAACCACCAAAGGGGATCAATAACTTCTCCCACCCACTTGCAATTCTAGAAACTCCTAACTCTACCCTCACTATGGTTAGACACTAAAAAGGAGGTGGGGTGGGGCATCTCATGGAACCATGGTCAATTTTCGCACAAAGGCAAAAGAGACTTTTTGAGTGACCTCAAAAGTCAATAAAAGGGGCTTAGGGGTTGGAAAAGACCCCTAACCCATACCCATACCCTTTGGGTATAATTATATCATGTTTTAAGCCTTAGGAAAGAGGTTTAGAGCCAAATAAAAATCTAAGAATAAAATAGCACCTTCTAACTACTATAACATGCAAATAAGCACTAATCCGGATTAGGGATGACTAACCCCGATTAAGAACCCACTTAGCAAACTGACACTATCTTAACCCAACTTGGTCCAAAGGTTACACAACTAACCCTAAACAACACACTGAAGAACATAAACAATTTACGAGTGTCAAGCGACACTAAAAGAACATAGTTACGGACACTAACATTTACTGAACACAGAAAGATACATTCATACATCTCATAGTACAATACATGAATTACGAACAACAAGGTTTCCAAAATTAGCACATAAAGATCAGTTCTGTTCCTCTATCGGTTTCCTCGACTAAAATATTTGCACACTCATCGCACACATCAGTAGTCCCAAAAATCACATGTACATATATACATATCAGAAATTCACATAAATTGAACCATACATCAATCAGGGTTCCTCTCATCCTATTCAATTCTTTAACCATTTAAAATATCTTAAACCAAACTGTTAATCCTATCTCTTACTTAATTCATCGACATACATAAAACATTAAATGACAACATCAAATATCTAAAAGTGACATTACACAACATGAAATAATAAAATATGTTCTAAGCATCAGATAATGTCTCGACATCTCGAGTCGTGAGTATCCAAATAATAGTAATGTATCACTATGCTACGATGGATCGGGGTGAACTCAGAACATAATGCTTCAATTATTTAACTATTTAATTCATTTCTACTCATATTTAATCATTAGTCATTACATACTCGATATGACATCTAACTTATTCATTAATTCAGATTAAATACAAGAATAATCATTGTTAGGCATGCATGTACCTAAACATCACCAATAGTGAGTATTGAACTATCTAAATGCATAGAATCCAAATTACTGAGGTAACAAAATCAATAACATCATCATTAGGTGAAACACCTTGTATTATTGTTAGTGCAAATTAATGTTTAAATAGTCGAGACAACATAGGTATTCTCTAATCTTTAAGTATTAAAGCATGGATGTATCTATTGTTCTCAGTTTTCATTAGGACATCTAAAAACCTATAACATTACTTCATATCCATTCAAATCTCCTACAACAGATTTGACAGAAAAAAGAAAAAAAATCATATTTAATAGATACATGCGAGGAGGGACCTTACATTGCACAAATGAAATCATCTCTTACTTCATAAAATATTTGAGTCATTATGAAAATATAGGGATGTATTATATGGGTGATTGATAACGATGTTTGTGTCATCTTAGTAAGTTTGCAACCTAGATGTCATGTTATATAAAAACATACACTAAATCGACCCTCTTAATATTCACAAGAGTTGATATGAAGAAAAGAGTAGAGGCTCCTATTTGGTTGATCATGTTTGAAAAATCACCATGACATGTGTTCCAACATGAGAGGGTTCCCCTCAAGAAAGATCCAAAGGCATCAATCATTCACCCAATTGAGAGTTGGGAAATTATTGTAAGTAGAGGTGAAGATTATGAATGGTGGTGGGTATGCAATCCTCTACATTTTTGTTCAGAAAAATTGAGGAAATTCCTTCTCTATGTTGTCACATCATAATACTAAAAAAAAATTATATAAAATGATGACTTCCAAATATGTTATCGTGAAACCTCATCATGTGGAATGCATATTCATCAACTTAACTTTTCTTTATCAAGGTTTCAATTTTAATGAAATACTATTTGGGAAGAGTGTGGTAAAATCCATGTCTAGAAGACCCTCAATATTGTATTCATTAGGGAATAACTGTCAAATTGTAGCCATTAAATGGGGGTGTAATATTCATTTGTAATTTCCAAGGTTAGTTTGAGTATTTCTAGTTCATGGAATCTATTTGGTAATTTAGTCACAAATTATGATCACATGATGATGAGTATGGTAAATTATTTTTAAATTTTGATCTTTAGGATTTATAGATTTAATGTTTTGTGTTACCATATCTTCATGATCAAGTACACTAATGGGATGAAGAATGTTTGAAACATTTATATTTGTATTTGGAAGATGTGTTTAAGAGTTGAGATCCATCTCAACATCCTTTTAGTATGGTCTAGACTTGATCTTATATTGTAACACAACCCATACATAACATCTACTCACATAAAAATCACAATGTTTCCCTTGTGTATGGAATCTTTAAACTATTAGGGAATTCAAATTTGCATTTTTTTGTGGAAAGATAATTGTGTGACCATTATGTTTGTATTATTCTCCATGATTATGGGCCACTTCTACCACGAGATTGACTCATGCTTTGAGCATCTGTTTGACTTGGATTAGGTTTCTTAATTCATATGATTGTTTTCAAAGGTCCATAGTGCTATATGTTGAGAATAATTTGTCTTCCTTTTTTATGAGAATACAAATTGTATCATAGTTAATTGAAGTAGTATGTATTCCAGGGTATGTATTTCACTATATAAAATTGAGATAGTGAAGAGGAGTCACTTGAGATTTTAAAACCTTTTTTAATTATTATCTTGGCATCAATATTTACTTTTTAGTTGAATTAGAGCATACACAATTGATATCCAAACATATTGAGAAAGTAGGTGGTCAGTTCATTAAAAACAACAACCCATGGTAATCATGTATAATCTGTTGACTTTAGCTAAAGTGTGTAGATTTGAACTTTTCATGAGTTAATGTATCATCAAAATTTTATATAATATTTACCATTTGAGTCAAGTTAACAAGAAAGATAGAGAACTAAATTTGATTTTATGAATTATATTGTTTCTTCTATAATATACTAAAAAGTTTAGGCCACATGATTTATTTTTTTCAATTTTTGCATTTATTATACTTGAGATTTGTAGAGTGCATCTATATCTTGTAATGATGATATAAATTCATTCCCATTCAATTAGAACCATAATTTGTGTTTCTCCATGTCCTATATGCTTGGATCTTTAAAAAGGTGGGTATTACGCAAGTTTATATCACCTTTCCATTGTAGTATGCTACTTTTCCATTTTTAATTGCAAGAACATCATTATATAAATGGTACATTTATTAGATATGTGTCCCTTCTTTCTAAATGGTTGGTCCTCATGAAGTCACATCTATGGTATATGAAAATATATCCACTAGCTTGACACTTCTTCTAAGAACTTTTGTCTCATCCCTCCTTATTGTAGAGCTTGGATCTACAAAAAAAACTATTCCAATAAGATTGACAAGGAAATTATTCTCCATGTGCATAATTCCATCAAGAGGCTAGAAGGAAAATTGGTGTGTTGGAATTGACAAGTCATCATCTAAGAGAGACATTTGAATAAGCTTGCAATCAAGTTTCAAGCTAGTTGTTAAATTTGGTGTACAAGATATTTGTTGTCTTAATAGTGCCACGTGATATATATATATATATATATATATATATATATATATATATATATTTGTGTGTGTATATATTTATCTATATATACATGTATTATATATACATATACATACATATATATATATATATATATATATATATATATATATGTATATATATATATATGTATATATATATATATGTATATATATATATATGTATATATATATATATGTATATATATATATATGTATATATATATATATGTATATATATATATATGTATATATATATATATGTATATATATATATATGTATATATATATATATGTATATATATATAGGTATATATATGTATATATATAGGTATATAGATGTATATATATATATATATATATATGTATATATATATATATGTATGTATATTTATATACACTTACATATATGTATATATACATATATGTAAGTGTATACATACATACATACATACATACATACATACATACATACATACATACATATATATATATATATATATATATATATATATATATATATATATATATATATGTATGTATCTATATATATATATATGTATGTATCTATATATATATATATGTATGTATGTATCTATATACATATATACATACATACATACATACATATATTTGACAATGGGGATTTTTTGTTTGTTAAAGCAAGTGATACATATCTCACTTTTCCCACTATCTATAATATCAATAAAGAAAAAATTTTCTTATTTGTTTTGTATCTTGAATAGGCACATTTATTTTTCATTGTAGTATGCCCTTTTATAAGACACCATATTTTGAATGGATTCAAGGTTTTGATAGGAGTGATAGTGACATTGACCTCTCTATTCTTCGAGGATGATGGCATCTAAAACAACACTTTTTGAGAACATACTTTTGGTATCATTTTAGTTTGAAAATAGAATTATTGATGGAGAATTTGAGCTTATAGCATGCAGTTGTAGGTTATGTTCTTTGAAAATGCACATAGGCTTACCAACAATGTCATGGGAAAGAAAGTTATTCCTAGTTTTAAGACAACAATCCATAATCTGTATAATCTCATTGAATTTAAGTGTTATAAATTTGAACATAATTTAAATGGTGGCTTCAAGAATTATATATTTTAAACAAAAGTGGACATTGTTTTATAGATTAACACATTGGCACACCTTGAATTGTAAAAAACATAGCAACTATATCTTTTGAAAAATACTATGAATCTCTTTAGGATTTCTTCTGAGGTCACATAATTTTTAAAATTTTTTTCTTTGGAATTATTTATCTTTGTTTATGAACTCTATTAGAGAGATTCATTATGTATCAAGTTATTAATATAAGGTTTTGTCCCAACTTGACAATGTCAATGACTTAGAGGTGTAGTTGTAGATGTAGGTTTTTGTCATTTATCACTATAATCGCATATTCAATCAAGGTAGACATTTTCACTAAAGGGGGTAAAGTATTTAACTATAAAAGAGACATAACATGCTATGAGTTTTTTTTTTATGACTGTATGCTATCATTTTGTATTTTAAGGAATATATATTGGAAGATATATTTGACATAAGCTTATCTAAATAATTTCATGCATTTATGTATGCACACACACACACATACACACTACATTTGCATATATATGGATAAGTGCACCAAGTTGCTAGTAAAAAAGTGGTCACATTCAAAAGCAAAATGTGTAGCATGAGTGCGTTACTAGAACTCAAAAACTTGATTGGCTTCATAATTCTAAGCCCAGGATTGTGAAATAAAATAATGATAAAATATCCTCATATCCTATATTTTTTATGATGAACATAATAAAATTTGGTAAGCTCATGTTTGGAGATCATTTCTAGTGTTTAAATAGTGTAGCACTAAGTAGGAGTAAGCCAAAAGTTTCATAACTCATTCATGTTCTTGTTTGTACTATATTTTTGAGGGGTTTTGATCAATTTGTCACCATGAGACATAATCAAATGAGAAATACTTCATTGTTCTAATAAATTTTCATTACATTTTAATTGATTTAAGTTATTTTTCTTAATTTGATGCTAGATTCAATTAATGATTCCCCCAAAAAAGAGATAATAAAGACCTATTTGTGCATAACCAACACAAGAAAACCCTCAAGATGTTGCTCTACAATCACAAAACCCTCAAAATACTTCTCTTGAACAACCACCACTATATTAAACCTTTTGTCTTCCACTAGATTACTTACAGTCCATACATGATGATCTTATCAATAGGGAGATTGACATTGGGAAGTGAGAAAGAGAGAGAGAAACCCTCAAAATACTTGTCTTGAATAATTGCTGCTGGAAAAAACCCTTTGTGTCTTCCACTATATTATGTATAGTTCACACATGATGTGTGTGTGTGTGTGTGTGTGTGTGTGTGAGAGAGAGAGAGAGAGAGAGAGAGAGCACCACAAGACTGCAAGAAACACCATCATGTCTTGTGTATGATCCAATAAAATTTTCCTCAAAAATGTTGTAGGGATCACTTAAATTGGGCCCAAATTTTCATTGCACACTAGTTTAACTATTCAACAAGTTCAATTATACCATTCTCATTCATAGATGCCTTCAATGTGGACTACTCTTCATCTACTAAAAAGACCAATTATCTCCGAATGAAACAAATGAGCTATAAATTTATGGTTTTTATATAAAAGCTAACCAATAAGTTTCATCCCAATTCCATACCTCTTCCTTATATGGAACCAATATGATCCTCCTGCATTTGTAATAAAATCTCTCTAATAACATACACAAAAAGTGGTAGGGAGCTCAATTACAACAATGCCTTTGGTTAACCATCAAGATTGGGCATAAATGGAGAAAGATTTAAAACTCTTATCAAGCTCCAAATATGCTCACAATAGTACCCTTCAAAAGGATTAGTCCTTTATCATTGAGCCTATAAATAAGCCCAATATATCTCTAGTCTTCTTTGCATAATTGACACACCAAACTTTAAATTATAATTGTAAGTTGACTTGTCTCTATATATGAAATGTTGCATACAAGGACTTGGGCTTTACGATGCTTACCTCATCCTTAGTGATTAAAAGAATGTTAGGCTATATTTGAGAAATCTTTCGCATTTCTTCACCTTGGTTCTTTTTTTTTCTAATCACCTCCTATCCCTAAGTATTCCTATGCAACACCATTTGTACCTAAAGTAACAAGATTTATAAAAGAGGCACATTTACTTTATATTTCTCCAGTTGATTAATTATTTTGAATGTGATTAAAAAACTATACACTTAGGAGTATGATATTTTTAAAAGCTTGTCACAGTGTTGTTATCTACAACAACTGCAATCTCATTTGCATATGAAGCATTGGAATTTCACATAGACACATGCTCTTCATAGACTAATTTAATCTCTCTATTATTTGATGACATATTAATTATTTTTCTCTCCTTTAGAAATAAATTTTTACATGAATCCAATCTACCATTAATACCTATGCTTGAACTCCCCTAAGACTTGGAATTATACACATTAGACCCAAAATGCCCATGACTCAAACATTGATCTCCCCAAATGCTTTCTTATCAAAGTTGGATCTTCTGAGTGTGTGTCCTTTAGGAGAATTCATATCCATAGACTAAAAATTTGATTGCCCAAAACTACAATTATTGCCATTGAATAGAGTGGAAATTAGAATTGCTACAACATGTGTCTTTGGGTGTAGGATTGTGAGAAAAGGAAAGAGAGTACATCCTTACACCTGTGCTATTTGAACCCTTGGTTGCAAGTGAAGGAAAGAATTTGAACCCCTGTAACCTACACCAAACTAAAATAATAATAATTTTAACTTTGTTTTACAATTGAACTATTAAAAAAGAAAATAGTCTTAGTTCTCTTTTACAACTCTGATATGTCAATAATTATAATTTTATCTATATTCTATAGGTTTGAACTATTCTTTGTATCAAAGAAATATGATATACCTTGAAGAAGTTTCTCTTTGAACTATATCAACCTACCCAAATAAGACAAAATAAGTGGGCATATAGGAAGTAAAACATACACATTGTTATTTTTTTATTGTAGTTCATTTACTTGGTCTAACAAAGTAAAACATACACATGACATTGTGGAATGGTGTAAAAAATCTTTATTCACAAGATCAAGTCAAATGATCTCAAACATATGCTTCTTATATCTAGTTGAAGAGAAGGATATCCTTTCAAGATATGATTGTGATATTATTAGTGGGTTGGCTAAATACCATTCTTTTAGGAGTTTTGATTCTAACACTTGGCCTATATGCACTAGGGAGCTTTCATGTTTTTGTCAATTTTTTGTTGCAGTTGAATTTGAAGAATGGGAGAATGCAAATAGGGTTGGAAAATGGGAACAAAAATCATTAGCACCAATTTACACACACATTGGAGATGATATAATAAAATGAAGAATCAAATCTTACATTTGCATCAAAGGACTATGATCATGTTTTATATCTCATATAAGCTAGTATGTACAATTTAAATCAATTTTCTATTGTGCTTTAGTTTAAATTATATTGTTTATCTATGTCATAAATTTAATTCAAGTATATACATGTGTATTTCAACTTATCTTGTAGGACACGTTTATTTTGTTATTGCACCTCACGATAACAATGAACAAATTTAGTATTGGCTAGCTAGATCTGTGGAACCTAAGAAAAATTGATATGTCACCAAGTAGATGGCAATGACTTCTAGTATCCAATTAGATCCATCATTATAGCTAGCACATAGCTACATAGATACCTAATAAGAAGGAATGGTTTACCAACATTTGAAGGCAACCAATAACAAAAGGCAATTTTACACTATTCTCATTTGGTGGTGGCAACGAATACCAAATTAGAAAGATACAAAGGGAGCCCTGCCAATAAGGTATTGTGAACACTTTCAATGGAAGAGCATGAGGCAATCATAGATGCATTGCAAAATAGAGAGGGTACAGATGGTACAATAGTGAATCAAAATTACACACATGTAAGTACCATTTTTACTGTACTCTTTTTATATATAGTTCTATAATAAATGTATGTATATGTTGTTAATAATACAAATTTATGTACTTTTTATTTAGTTGTCAAGTACAACTTCTCATATTTTACATTATGGTCATATGACTTTTTGTATGGTATCAATTGAGCATGACTTATAAAATTATGAGTTTACTAACATTTAAACAAACTTATTTTTATTTGTAGGACCCCCATTTGAAAAACTATTTTAATCCAATTTTTGTATTTGAATCCAATATTGTTGTAAACATTTATAAATGAGTTCAATTGTATTTATGTCCTTGATATTGTCCTAAATATGTGAGTTCACTTGTTTTAAATATATAAGTTCACTTCTATTTGAAAGTTATTGATGTCCTATATGTTTTTCGTTAATTTTACATTCAAACATGTGTATAAATTATTGTTCCTATGTTTAATTAAATATAAGTTATTCATATCTACATGTTCAATCAAAAATATTTTTGGTAGTGCTAAGTGAACATTAAATATGCTTGTACAAATATGTCAATTAAAAAAAATTGATATAATGTATGAAATTTAAAATTTCATCATGCCATTTCTAAAACATCTTGTACAAACATAATATAACATGGTTTAACATATGATAACATTTAAAATAGTTTATTCATTCTAACATGATGTAACATTCAATTTGAAATTTAATAACAATATAAATAATATATACTAATATGATAAGAAGTCATAAAAATATAATATAGATAAGTGTCCTATACAAAGTCTATCCTAATAAATAAAATTTGTCATAACAACACAATGCATGAATGTTTCATCCTAACAAGTCCTACTATGAAAATATAAGACATGAAACTACAAAGCAAGAAAATCTAATCCATCTAATCTGCAGTCCTCTTCACTCTACATGAAGAGGACTGGGATGGGTCATCCTATATGGCATCCTTTGTGGCAACTTGTGTGGTATCATGTGTGACATCTCATTCACCCTCTTGTATATTATTAAAAATTAACATGAGAAGATGACACATGTACATGTTTAATTCAAATGATTTGCATGATCTAGTTCACAAAAAAAAAAAAAAAAACATTTTTTTTTAAAATACCCTGTGATCTTGTCCACCCTCAGTGAGAGGAGAAGGTACACTCTCATGGACACCAAATTTAGTAGTGGTCAAGTCCTACATATAAATAAAAAATCATAAAATTTTGATAAAGATCATAGTATAGCACAATATTGACCCGAAAGGATGATGTGTGCAGCTCCATTTGGCTCAGTCCTATATTCTCACCAACACTCAATGTGGTATCCTCCTAAAATTCATGAATATATACATAAATTATAAAATACATAATTTAGACTTTATAATAAATAGAGATGAATCAGAGTTGTAGATATAAGTTAGTAAGCACGTACATATAAATAGTAAAAGAAAAATTCTTGAAAAGTTCACACGATAGGTAACTGAGGCCGAGCCTGAGTAGTGGATGGACCAACACTTGCAGAACTACCTAATTCTGTACTAGATGGAAAATCATACAAAATCAGACAAAAATAATAAATGTTAGAAAATTTTATTAAATTCGAGTTCCAATGTACATTAAATTTTAAATGTAATTCAATGTGTCTAAATCAAAGTGCATACCATATAAGGAATGCCAACACTTATAGGTCTTAAAAAAAGGCTATACCAGGGCCTAGAAGGAATAGTGGCATCCATCCTCTTTTCATAAAATCAACATTGTATTATCCATGAATCATACTTGTAGATAAGTTAGTAAGAACACATATATATAAACATATAAAACAATTTTCTAGAAAATTTTATAGAATACGTACTTAAGGTTGAGCCTCCAATAGTGGATGCACTGACTCTTGCAAAACTCCACTCTGTAATAGATGACAATGCCTACAAACTCAAACAAAAAGAATACATTATCACATGTTATTAAGTTTGAGTTCCAATGTACATTATTTTAAGTGTAATTCAACATGTATCTTAATCAAAGTACACACCATATAAGGGATGATCGAAGAAAGGCTATGTTGAGGCCTAGAAGGAACAATACCATCCTTCCTCTATTCATTAAATCAACATGTTATGGTTCATACAATTATATATGTAGAATGTAAATAATTATATGCTCTATAAATTATAATTAAATTTATTATAATTAAATTTGTACCTACTCTTGATTATTGATGACAAACCCTCCCCTTAAAACCATAAACTCATAACAGAAACAAAGAAACAACAACTAATGCAAGCACAAAATATGGACTTCTTATGTGCACCACAAATGTGGAATTATAGAATTCTCAAGTACAATATCCTAACACATATGGATGTCTTCATTACACTAATCTATAAGACAAGCTGCAAACTATTACCCAAAGCTATCCTATACAATGTTTGAGCCTTTCTTAAATAGGCAATTTTATGCCACCTCAGAAGGTTCTAGACATTGAAGCTTAATACATAGGGCCTAAAAACCCTAACAATACATATACAGTCGGCCAAATACATCTTTGACAATTATTTTAGATATTTGGGGTAGCCCAACTTTGAAAGGCCATAACTCACGAACTGTTGCTCCGATTGGCTATTATAACCACTTTTTAGAAATGTCAACTCCTGATCTATAGGCTTACAACCATGCTAGCACCCTTCCGTCAAATATTCGGACCTCATTTGGGCACTCTAAGGCCTCCAATGGTGAGCCTGAAGATTTTTTTGCATATTTTCCATCGAAAAATTGTAATAACTTCTCTTATACTTATGCTTGAGAAATGAGATTTTTATGGTAGGCTTACAACTCTAAAACGAACCTTCCTATAGAAAATGAGAACATTACAAGCTCATAAGAAAAACTTACTAAAAATATCAAGTTCCCCCTCATTGTTTCAGTCAAGGGTCCACAAATACTGCTAAAACTTTTAATGAACTTTCTGTAAAATGTAGCCAGTCCATGAAAGGATCTTACCTCTATCACACTCTTTGGAGTAGGCCACTCGAGGATAGCCTTTACTTTCTCTAGATCCATTTTCAAGCCTTCTGCTGAGGCTACAAATCCCAGGTACACCAACTCCTTCTTTACAAAACTGCACTTCTTTAGGTTTATTAGCAACTTTCTTCCCTCAACTTATTAAATACCTTGTGAATATGGATCAAATGCTCCTCCAATGTCTTACTAAAGATTAATATATCATCTAGGTAAAAAATGATAGACTTACCCAAAAATTTCTTCAGTACCTCATTCATGAGCCTCATGAAAGTGCTCGATGCATTGGTTAGCCAAAAAGGCATGACTAACCAATTGTACAGTCCTGCCCTTATCTTGAAAGCAGTCTTCCACTCATTACTTTCTCTAATACGAATATGATGGTATCCACTCTTCATATCTATCTCCATGAAATACTCAACTCCACTCAAATAGTCCATAACATCATCCATCCTTGGCAATGGAAATCTATACTTGACTATGATCTTGTTGATAGTGCGAGAATCTATGCACATCCTCCATTCTCCATTTTTATTTGGTTCTAATACTACTAGTACAACACATGGAATTAGACTCTCTCAAATCAACCCTTCCTGTAATAACTCATGAACTTGTATGTTCAACTCTTTGCTTTCTGTTGGTGTCATTTTGTGCGCTGCTTTGTTTGGAAAACTAGTACCTAGAACCAAATCTATCTGGTGACTGTTCTTCCTCATTGGGGGCAATCCATCAAGTACATTATCTAATCCATTATCAGAATGTGAGGATCTGCCATCTTCATCAAAATGTGCAACTCTAGCTGGGCTTTCAGTTCTTCGATCTATCCTTCCTTGGCACTGGGTATATTCAAATTCTCTATGCCTTTCTTCTCTGCAATGAAAACATTTCCCACATAAACCTCTTCTTCCAGATCCTTGTCCTCTGCCTCTTCCTCTTTGATCTCTATTGTTATAATCATAGAAATGATTAGAATTGTTTCCCCTTTTTTTTTTATTGCTATTTCCAGCCTCATCCATGTTCTTCTGATCATCATTACAACCTCCATAAGATTATTTGCCAGATCTCCCACCACAACCTCTTCCACTATTCTTATTTTCAAACTTCGTGCTCAATTTCTCCTCAACTCTTAGGGAAAACTAGTATGCCTCCTTAATATTGTTTATTCAAACTAGACTCAGCTCGTCCTAAATGCTTGGCCTTAACCCATTAAGATAACAAGTGACTTTCTCCTTATCAGCTTCTACATGGCTAGTTCTAATGAGAACTCGGTATAACTCTTCAGTATACTCTTGAATAAATTTTTTTGCTTGCTTCATTCCTTACATCTTCTTCAATTGATCAAGCTCATAATCCATAGGAATGAATTGTTGCTCCATTTTAGCTACCATTCGATCTCATCTGGTGATTTTGTCCTTCCCCTTTCTATTTCACTCCAACTGAACCTCTTGGCACTAGATCTTTGCATGTCCCTTCAGTTTTGGCTTTGCAAGCTTGACCCTATCAAGATCCTCAATATCTTCATACTCAAAGTACTCCTCTAGTTCATTGATCCAATCTATTAGCTCTTATAGGTTAAGATTTCCTAAAAATATGGGAACCTCAAACTTAGGTCTTTTTCCAATCTTGGAGATGGCCCTAAAAATCCTCTCTTCCTTTGGGTTTAGAACTACCTCTAGCATTTTCTTCTACTTCGTCCTCATCCTTGCTTTCATCTCTCATATGAAGATTTATTCCTCTTCACAAGTTTTCTTTCAATGCTTGCATTTTCCTTTGGAGGGCTTGAAAACCCTCAAGCATAACACCTACAACTCTTTCACCACGCTCTCTTCGTAGAGGCATTTTTGCACTTTCACTAAAACCCTAGTGCAAACTACCTCACAATCGGTGATCTATCTACATACTCAACCCAAACCACGGTCCTGGTGTGAACTACCTCACAATTTGCAATTTGTCCACACACTCAATAACTCTAGCTTTGATACCACTTTATGATAGGTGCTCCCCTTAAAACCATAAACTCATAACAAAAAAAAAGAAACAACAACCAATGTGAGCACAAATTATGGACTTCTTATTTGTGCCACAATTGTAAAATTATAGAATTCTCAAGTACAATATCCTAACCCTTATGGGTGCCTTCATTACAATAATCTGCAAGACAAGCTGCAAAATATCACCTAGAGTTGTCCTATACAATGTTCAAGCCTTTCTTAAATGAGCAATTTTATGCCACCTGGGAAGGTTCTAGAAATTGAAACTTAATACTTAGGAATGACAGACCCTAACAATACATATAGAGTCGACCAAACACATCTTTGACAATTATTTTACACATTTTAGGTAGCCCAACTTTGAAAGGCCATAACTCATGAACTGTTGCTCTGATTGGCTATTATAACCACTTTTTAGAAATGGCAGCTCCTGATCTACATGCTTGAAATAGCACTAGCACCCTTCTATCAAGTTTTCAAACCTCATCGAGGCACTCTAAGGCCTCTAATGGTGAGCCTGAAGATTTTTCTTGCAAATTTTCCACCAAAAATCTACAATAACTTCTTTGATACTTATGCTTGAGCAATGAGATTTTTATGGTAGGCTTACAACTCTAAAATGAACCTTCCTATAGAAAATGAGAACATTTTGAGCTCATATGAAAAACTTAGTAAAAATAGCAAGTTCCCATAAATAGTGACCACCTTGTCTACTAGTCCTTATTAAAATAGAAAAAACTAAAATACAAATATTTTTGGGGTGATATAAGATTTCTCTTACACCCAGGATTCTCCTGCATCAATTGTCATCATTGGCACAAAGAAGGTCATATCTAAATCATCACCACCACCATGAGCAACATAAGCCTCATCACCATCAACATCACCACCCTAGGTAACATGTCTAGCATATGGATCACTCTAAGGTCCCTTGCATATATTCCTACAACTTGTACAAATGTGCCCAGTGCTAGAAACATCCCTCACCTATGTCCACTATTGTAATAAATTTCTTGAAAGGGTACTCAATTAAGTAAGAGCGAATAACACTACTCGATGATGGATAGGTGGAACAACCATTGCAAGAAGGGGAACAAGAAGCTTTTGGAACTAGTTATTCCTAATATTACCACTAAGCTTTTCTTGAGAACTATCCTAAGGCATACCTCCATTGACAATTTGAAATGATTTCATGTCAAAATAATTGGGTTTTAAACCCATGTCAAACTCTACACATATTTTTTAAAGAAATTAAATGGGCACCTCATGATTAACATGTGGTGGATGGTCAAATACAATCCACCACCACTCCCAAAAATTCTCATATGTCTATGGGTGCTAACACCATCTAATGGAAATGTGAGACTTCTTATCCCTAATGTTTTACCCATCTTTGGGTTCAAAAAATATCTCCTTGAATCAATAGACTACCTCCATGAACATAAGATATCTATCTCACAATTTAAGGTCTGGGCCAAGTCTACAATGCCTTGCATACTAGTTGCAAGGTAAAATAACTAGGGAGAGGGATGTGGATCACACCTGGGAGTATAAATATCTCAAATAAGAGCATGCATGTTATTCCTCATGCTCTCTCTAAGCTACGTGGGTGCAGGTGGTGGAGGAAGAGTAGGTGGCCATGGAGTTAGGGGTGGAGATTGAGGGTGTGGAGGTGGAGGTGAGGGCAGGTCTTGCCAAAGATGTCATCCATGGATATGATCTACATATAGATATACAACATTAGAAATTCCCAATTACTATTTATTAAAAAAAATCTAAATGATGGTGGCAAGTTGTGAGTTGTGAAACATGCTCTACTAGAGTTTGTACAATTTTTGTTTGAATCCTTTCTATCACACCATTTGTCATTCTAAATTTAGTGCAGGAATTCCTTTTAGGGTATAATGGCCTCTACCCTCTCTAGCCCAATGGTTGTTGTTGGTGTTGGAGTTGTTGTTGCATGTAAGAATGGCCCCACTGAGCAAATGCCCACACAAGTTTGTGCCCAAAGTGTTCCACGAGGTAATTCCTCTCCTAACCCGATTTCAAATATCTCTGCTTTTGAATCTACTTGTCAATGTCTAGAAACCCAAACCCTTATTGGGTATTTCATGGGTCACACTCCATTTGAAAGCATGCTACGTGAATGGGTCACCAAGGCCTGGACCCCCCAAGGGATTCACCTTGAGGGGATTCAAAGCCTCACTAAAGGGTTTTTTTTGTTTCATTTTGGTAACCTCTCCTAGGCTGAGAGCATTTTCAGCCATGGGCCATGGACAATTCACTTGTCTCAGCTTGTTTTTCAGAGATGGTCTTGAGACTTTTGCATCTCGGATGACTACAAACTTAGGGTTCCAGTTTGGGTAGAGTTACCTGGGTTGCCCATCCCTTGCTGGTCTTTCCTCCCATAAATTGCACAAAATGTAGGCAAAGTGATTTGTGTGGAGCTGGACAAATTTTTCAATGCCCACCCCTAGCGAAGGGTTTGTGTTGAGGTCAACCTCTCTAGGGACCTTAAAGAATCAGTGAAAATTCAGATTGGTGCTACCACCTTTACCCAAAAGGTGCTTTACCTAAATCTCCCAAATACTTTCCTTCATTGTCAATCTGCTAGCCATAAGATAAAGGATTGTCCTCTTCTTGAGTGCAATAAGTCTCTAGTCTAGGAAACCAAGCCGACTCTAACCATTAAAAAATATGAATGGACAATGGTCATCAAGAAAGGCAAGGGCACTACTAAACCGAACCCTATTTCTCAAGAACCTAGTTGTCTCAACTCTAGTGTTTCTCTTCTTGTTCCTACGACTCCTAAGGCTCCCATGGTTGTTCTGCCACCTATTTCAAACCATGCATTATAGGGATAGAATAGCCAAAGGTTCAAGTTGCTTGCGTCTATGTGCCTCAAGCAACTTCTATGATTTCTTCTTAGTCTCTCCATCGCTCTCACAGCCTTGAAGGCTAGAATGTAGTCTCTATCAATGGGGATAAATAAAGAGACATTTCTTTGGGTGACCCCTCATTTGAATCCTCTACTTTCTTGCATAACAAATTTTTCTCTCTTGGGGATGACGAGAACATGTGAGCTAGTTTATAATGAATTTTCTCTCATAGAATGTGTGGGGGCTAACAGACCTCCCTTGAAAACATTTTGTTTGTGATACCAAGCATAGGCTTGACAATATTGATGTATTGTGCCTGCAAGAAGTCAAAATCTCTAGGTTTCTTCTCAACTCAGCCTGCCATGTTATATGGCCAAATGGTGTTAGTTTTGCCTCTCAGCATGAAGCTTGTTGAGGTGGTGTAGTCACTCTCCTCTCCCCTTGTCTTTTTGCTTTTGTTATTTCTCATGGTTCTGACTCCATGGATAGAGTTGTTTGGATTTTGCTGTCTTTTCAAAATTATTCTTTTGGCATTGTCAATGTCTATGTCCCTAATGATGTCGTTGAGAATTCACACCTATGGAGGTGGCTAGCTATTCATTTGCCACCTACCACCTGGATATTCTACAAAGATTTCAATAAGGTTGAGCTAGCTATTGATAAAGTGACCCTTTTAACCCAATGTTTACTATTGCTAGGCTGATGGTGTCTGGTACACTTGGTCCAACTTTTGAGAGGGATCTGACAAGGTTCTTAAAAGGCTAGACCATGCTATGATTTTTGCTCAGTCCTTTTTTCCTTTTCTCACACGAGTATGCTATCTAACAATCCACTCCCCGATGTGACTCTTTCTGACCATTTTTTCATTCACTTCTCCATTAGCTGGCATTCTGCCCTCCTCATAATTGTAAAAGTTATTTTTATCTTAATACCTACTTACTGTCACATCCACCCACCACCTCTCATATTTTACAAACTTAGAATCTTGAACCTAGCCATAATCCACTTCTAGGTGGATTCAATGGTTGAATGACACCATCACCATACTGTGAGGTTTCTTTGCATTTATGGGAGATAGCTAGCCACTTACCATAAGAGATCATATGAAGCCACTACCAAAGATCTTTCTATAGCCACTGAAGCTCTAGCCATGAATCTATTTGACATGGATCTCAGGTTTGGCTTGCCAACTTTGCCACTAGAAGCAAGTTACAAGCAACTATGTTACCCGAGGAGCTTAGCTCAAAGCCCACCTACACTGGTTGGAGGTTGGAGATCAAGCTTCCAAGGAATTTTTTAATGAGTTGAGGGCTTGCCATTCTACAGTGGGGATCAAACACATTCGGGAGGGTCAAAACTCCTTCTGTGAGCTTCCTGACATTCTCCAAGCTTTCATTTGCCACTATGAAAAATTTTTCATGGCCCAGGGCCCTTCAAAAGCTTGAAATCAAGCCTTGCAGGCTTGTTTGAATGTCACTTCTAAAAGGCTTGCTCCAGAAAAATATGCATTTTGTGCGTAGAAGCTCACTTTAGTAGACCTCAAGGAAGCTATTTTCTCCATGGTGGATGACAAGGCCCCTGGTTGTGATGGTTTCCCTTGTGAATTTTACAAAGCCTTTTGGAAAGATATTGAAACAGACCTACATAAGGTTTACCTTGGAGCCTACAATTCCTGCTCTTTAGGAAATTTTATTAATAAGGGAAATATCAAATTCATACCTAAGGTGGGTGACCCTGAAGATATATGCAATTGGAGGCCCATCACCTTGTTGAATGTCTCTTACAAGATCATTTCCAAGGTTCTTTCTCTTAAAATCCATCATCTTCTTCCTCAAATTATTTTCCTTGAACAAATAGGTTTTTATCAAATCTCATTATATCCTAGACAATATAATTGCTATGTGGGAAGGGATGGAATGGGCTTGGCACTCCAAGCAATAGGCCATCTTTATCAAGATTGATTTTGCCAAAGCTTATGATCGGATAGAGTGATCCTTTCATTCTTGCAATGCTTCAGGTGCTTGGGTTTGGTGCTACTTTTCTATAGTCAATCCAAATGGTTTTTGGGGATGTCTCTACTTACATCTCCATCAATAGCCATCAGTCTCAAGCCTTTTGGCTTTATCATTCAATTCAACAAGGTTGTCCTATGGTGCCCTCTCTATATGTGTTGGTTGTTGAAGGTTTTGGGTACTTGCTCGCAAATGTCATCTCACAAGGGAGGGTCCATGGTATTTCCCTTCTAGACTCCCTTAATTAGTTTGTGAGTGGCCATTTTGCCGATGACTCCTTCCTTACTCTCATTGAGGATGAGGAGAATGTTGCCTCTACTTTGCAATATCTTGACACCTTCTATCTTGCTTCAAGGTTTGATATACAATGGCACATAACCCTCTACTACAGGCAACCTTCCCTTCCCCTACCTACTTGGCTTGGGCAATATCAATGGAAATGGGTCCTTGCATGAATAGAGAAGAATCTAGAATATTGGATCACCAAACCTCTCTCCCTTGCAAGCAAATTCTAGATTAGTTCCAAAGTCTTGGTTGCCACCCATGTGTACTAATCTTCATATTGAGCTCCTTCAAAGGCCTCTCATCTCAAACTTGAGCACCTGCTACATGACTTCCTCTGGGATTTAGATGATTTTCACCAGTTCTTTCATAGAGTTGCCTGGGATTTCTGTTGTCTTCCCAAAGAGTGTGGCAACCTAGGCTTGTTGTCTACCTAGAAGCAAGGTATTACTCTTTGTGCCAAATGGGTTATCCAAGCTCTTTCTAGAAATGAAGCTTGGAAGATTTTGTTGTGGCATTGTATTTCTTCAAGCTTTCTAGTTTACTGACTAGCCTGGAAGGGGAATTGGTTTTCAGACCCTTCTTGTGACCATTGAACCTATTCAGATTCAGGGCACTTTCTTTGCCAAGAGTATTTGGAAAGCCTAGATAGCAATTAAGCCCTGGCTTCATTGGGCTAATGATGGGTTCAGAGATGGGCTTTCCACGAATTGACACAATCTCTTGTGGTGACCACAATTTGCTATCCAAGGTGTTCCCCTGGCCAAAGTACATGGGGCTAGTGGGGCTAGTGCTCTGCATTTTTTTTAATGTGGCATAAGAACCCCTAAAGATATTATATCTAGAGTTGCTATGAGCTTATAGTCATGGGAGGATATGAAAGTGCAATTCTGGCTCACTCGTCCAGATTGCCAGACTTTTGATCTTCTAGTTTCTATGGTGTCTCCACATTTGTTATATAAAATTTGCATTCAATCCTCTTTCCCTTGGTGGAAAGACTAGAAGTTGTATCCAAACACCTTAGTAACCAGCTACAAGCCTAGGTTGGGCTACCGATGGCTAGTTCCTCACCTACCCATGGTTGAAGTTCTCAACCAAAGATGACATTTGCAATCTTCTCACTCTACTTGGAGTCATAGGTTTTCCACTGTGTGGAAAACCATTACTAAGCCTAAAATTGTGCATTTCACCTAGTGTATTCTTTTCTAGGGCTTGTCTTTGGGCCCTCAACTGTGGCATCTCAATGTTCCTGACTAATGTTGCCCTTTCTATGGTCAACCAGAGACTTTTTTGTACATTTTTAAAGTTCTTTTGATGAGCTCATTGTTATTGGCGATGGATCCATGATCTCTTTTTCCCCTTTTGCCCAAAACCTTTCTCTTGGCATATGGTTGTTCTGCATGACAACACTCGGATTCCCTTCAAGTACTCCCAGATATGGCATACTTTCAGATTAGAGATCTTATTTACCATTTGGAAAGATTGCAATGTGGTTATTTATGCTAATAATACACTTGACAAAAATGTTGCTATGTATGCTAAAGCATGTATTTATAAAAATGTCATGTTACAAATTGAAGTATGAAAAGATAAAGTGGCTCTGGAGGTTGTTTAGCTACAGGAGCTATTAGCACATTCGGGAAATGCCCCCTGTATGGTAGCTCATGTTCCATTAGATTTAGCCTCTAATGACCATAGCCCTTCTCATGATCACTGTCGAGGACGTAGCAGTTCTTCTCACTGCTCACACATACCTTGCTCTCAGTCATGTTGCTCTCTCAATAGTGGTGCTTTTGATCAACGCTGCTCCTCTGGAGGCTCTGGTGGTTAGCACCACTCTGCCTCACCTCCTCAGAGATCTGGCTTAGGGTGGTCCCCAATGGATCCTCCTATTGCTCCTGCTACCAGTTGGCCCTCTATGCATTCAGACCCCAAGTGGGTGTTTCCTTGGTTGGACTTAGCCATTTCTACTCCCAGGCCTGAGGAAGAAAAAGAAGAAGATGATGTTGTCGCTTATGAAAAATGGGCTCCCCCTGAGCCATCTATACACCCCACCCCCAAGTGGGGATTTGATGATAAGGATCATCCTCCCTTGGCTAGTGTTGTACTGGCAGCTTGAGGCTTTTTATGTTTTCTAAAGTTTTTTTTAATGAAACACTGATATCTGACCTTAGGCCGTATAAACTCATAGGGTGATCTTGTTTCCCCCGACTCCTTTTTTTGCTTATATTTAAATTTATTATATATATTTTTTAAAATATAAGGAAGGGAGTATTCTTCAAAAAAATAAAAAAATCTAAACATCCAATAAATGTCTTTAACTAAAAAAAATCTAAACATCTAAAAAAAATTAAATATTTAAAACCGTCTAAACATCTAATGCATGTCCTTAACTACAAATACAACTTTAATGTTAGGATGTTGATATGAATTTACATCATGGTTTAAATATATATAGGTCTTAATTCATCTTAATAGGCATAATAGATTTCATTATATAATAATGAGTCTTATATTACTTGATGACACATAGGGAACCAATATGGTACACATAACCATAATATTAGGATACATATTTGTCTTAAGGGGACCTACTAGGTCATAATGTGTGTTATAAGTTTTAATAGGTTATAGTGTTCTTAATAAGATGCAATAGGTGCCATTAGGTAATAATGAATCTTATATTACTCAATGACACATAGGTATCCCATATGGTACACATATAAATAATTAGGATACATGTTTCTCTTAAGGGGACCTAGGGAGTCCTACTAGACCATAATGTGTGTTGTAGGTTTTAATAGGTCATAATTCATCTCAATAGGATGTAATAGGTATTATTAGATAATAATGAGTCTTATATTACTCAACGATGCATAGGGACCCCATATGACATAGGTAATCAGGGTACATGTTTAAGGGGACATAGGGAGTCCTACTAAGTCATAATATGTGTTATAGGTTTTAATAGGTTCAAGTGTGTCAAAATAGGATGTAATAGGTGTCATTGGGTAATTTTGAGTCTTATATTACTCAATGAAAATATGTACCCAATATGGTACACATATAAGTAATTAGGATACATATTTGTTGTAAGGGGACCTGCATAGTCCTACTAAGTCATAATGTGTGTTATATATTTTAATAGGTCCTAATGTGTCTTTGTTGAGATTATGTACATTGTACACATTGCATATGATGCAGTGTAAGGTAGGAGAATCACCAAAGGAGGTGTCCTAACCCCCAAAAAATAACCACATAATGGTAACACAACAACAATGCAAGATCTGATACCAATCATGACACTTTATTCAGAAAAATATCTAATTACATCCAATGTATTGGGCTCTAAGGCCTTCTGGATTATGGCCAAATACAATAGTAATTACAATACCAATTCTAAAAGATCCCTCAATATCCAACCCCAAACCCTAGCTAGTCCAAATCCACACTTTGGTAGAAACCTAAAAGGAAGATATAAACTTGTTCTTGTAAGCCCATCGAGCAACCTCTTTGTTTCCCAAGTCTTAGCTACTAACCCTTCTGAAAGTTCACTCCTTTGCCACATCCTCTTCACCAAGAAAGATTATTATGACTTAAGACTCTACAAGACCCCCTTCCTTATACCCAACTAAGCCACAAGTCAACCTAGTAAGTTACAATTTAAAATCAATCCTTACATTAAATACATATTGAGCCACAAGTTGGCCTCCAATAGATATTAAATGCCAAATACCTTAAAAGGCTTAAAAAACTTATTAAATACAACAAGAACAATTAACCAAGACCAAAATAGGTCCACACAAACTCCAATGATTGATCCACATCACAATCTCAATCCTCGTGCAATAAATGGACCAAATCACCTAAACAAATCCATGAGAACTGCATCTGGAAGCCACACTATCAAGCATCAGCAAAACCACAAGCATCAACGAGATCCCATAAGCATTTCTAAGAAATAGTATATTTTGAGCACCTTCAATGACTGAGCCCTTTCAGTGACCAAGCACCTCAGCCAACACTACACCCAATAATGACTAAGCACCACTCCTTTGGTGACTGAGTCCACAACTCCAAGCCAAAATCCCTCCAACATGTAGGATTTCCAACTACCTTAGGATGCTTTTGCATCAAAGACCCCAAACAAAAAAAGATGTTCTTAGTAGCTAGAAGAACATCTTCTGGGATTCAACACATAAATCCAAAATTGGTTCTTCACATACATGTCCTCCAAGTCGTCAACTTGAACACTTTTTCCATTGTTCCATTTCTGCTTCATCACACCCATCCTTAGTGTTCTACAAGTCAAATCGGTTGCCAATACTAAGGTTCCTTCTACCAAGTTCTTCATTCTCTAAAGGAATCAAGGAATACTTGCTGCCACCTTTCATAATTGTAGTCACATTCTTGACACAATCATGCACAACCTTACAATCATACTACCAAGGTCTACAAAGTAATATGTGACACCTATTCATGTCCACAACATCACACAATACGTAATCCGTATACTGCCCAATTTGAAAATCAACAAGACACTTCTCCCTCACTTCCAAAGCATGTTCATCTTGCAACTAATTGATCCTATAATGACGAGGATGTCTCATTCTCTTCAAAAAAAATTATGAACCATCTCCTCAATAACAAGGTTATCAGTACTACCATTATCCATAATCACATTGTAAACTTTACCACCAAACTTATAATGAGTCTTAGAAAAATTACTCCTTTAACAATATTCTAGAATCCTCTAACCACATTTTCTTTAGACAGCTCTCTGTGCCCAGACCAAATAGTCAACTTGTAAAGCTCCTTTGCATAATATTTCACAGTCATATCTTTAAACTTTAGATTTTGCAACTTCCTAAACAACTCAAGTTCATAATCTATAGGAATGAACCTAGCCTTTAGTTTAGTCACGATCAATCTCCATGTAGTGATTTTCATTTCACCTTCCTCTTTACTATCTTGTTGCAATTCTTTCCACCAAAGAGAAACATGTCCCTTCAACTTAGTTTGAGCCAACCTCACTCTAAGTGGATCTCCAATGTCCTCTAACTGAAAGTAGTCTTCAAACTCACCAATCCAATCAATCAATTCTCTAGGATTCAAAGTATCTAAGAAATTAGAAACCTCCATCTTATGCTTCAGCATTAACTGAGATCCAGGTCAGCAAACTGACCAACCCTATCTCCCATAGGTCTCTCCACATGATTAGTTTTGTCCTCACTACTCAATCTAGCAACCTTAAATTCTTCAACAAATTTTTCATAACCATCCTCAGTACCTACATATCAAGGTACACCACCTATGACACTTATGATCTCAATGATCATATCATTCTTCATCAATGCCATCTCACATCTAAATTTTTTTTTAATCTTCTCTAAGATCTTTACTTCCACAACATCATAAAGATCTTCAATTTCCCTAGGATCTAATTGTCTTGGAGGCATCTTCAAATATTTTTTCAAATCCTCCATAACAAATCAACCAAATCAAACCTTCAATAAGATATTCTTCACCCCAAGTCCTAGTGCAAACTGCTTCAGCTTCGACAATCTATCAACATGATAAGGAAAAGTTCCATTGTGATACCATTTGATGCAGTGCAAGGTAAGAGAATCCCTAAAGGAGATGTCCTAGCCCCCAAAAAATAACCGCACAATGGAAAGAAAACAATAATGCAAGATTTCATACCAATTACGATACTTTATTCATAAAAATAAATGATTAGATACAACATATTGGGTTGTAAGGCTTTCCTAGTTATGACCAAATGCAATAGAAATTACAATACTAGTTCTATAAGATCCTTCAATATCTAACCCCAAACCCTAGCTAGTCTAGATCTACACTCTGGTAGAAAGCTCCAAGGAAGATGTAAACTTGTGCTTGCAAGCCCACCAAGCAATCTCCTTGTTTCCAGAGCCTTAGCTACTACCCCATCTCAAAGTTCACTACCCTACCATGTCCTCTTCTCCAAGCTAGAAGATTATGACTTAAGACTCCACAAGACTCCCTTACTTATACCCAACTAAGCCACAAGTTGGCCTAGTAAGTTACAATTTTAATTAATCCACACATTAAATACATGTTGAGCCACAAGTCAACCTCCAACATATATTAAATAGAAAATGCCTTAAAAGGATTACAACACTTACTAAATACATCAAGAACAATTAACGAAGACCAAAATAAGTCCACACAAACTCCAATGATTGATCTGCATCATGATCTCAATCCTCATGCAATCAATGCACCAAATCATCTGAACAAATCCACGAGACTCCATTTGGCAAGCCACACTATCGAGCAAGCATAAAATGTCGAGAAAGTCCACACAGGCATTGTCAAGCAATAGTAAATGTCGAGCACCTTTAGTGACTGAGACACTTAAGTGACCGAGCACCTAAGCTAACACTACACCCAATAACAATTGAACACCACTCCTTTTTTGACCAAGTCCACAAATCCAAGCCAAAATCCCTTCAACATATATGATTGCCAACTACCCTAGGATGCTCCTACATCAACATAAAATTTTTATATTTGTATTATTTTAATTTATTATGTAATGTTGCACCTAGGACCACCTGGAAGGATGTGCAACATGTAGATATTCCCATGAAATATTCTTGATGAGTTGTATTGTAACATTGTAATAATATTTGATGTAATAATTTAATATGGGGAAAAAGAATTAAAGATCCAATATTAAATAGGGGTCAATGGGTTAGGTAGTGCACGATTTTAGCATATGGTTTTGATGCAGGAGCATCCAACGGCATAAGGGCAATCCTGTATCACCCAAAAATATGCTTACAGACAATTTTTATTTAACGTGTTTTCATTTTTGGATACCCATTTGGGTCAAATAAAGGTTTCAACTCTCACTATTTCACTATTAGTTTTTTGGGTTAGAGTTTTTAAGCACCTTAGGATACGTGTAAATTAATAAAATGATTTATTTTGTAATAAAGAAAAATTTATGATGATTTATAAGGTGTAATTTAGAGGGATGATTATACTTATAATTTAAAGCGCTCCAGAAAAAGAATCAAGTCAAAAGGCTTTACAGTTAGAAAGTTATTGCAGTTTTAAGTTTCTTGGAGACCTCTTAAGAGCACTTCAAAGTCAAGTTTGAGGCACTAAATGGCATTGTACAGGCCCAAAAAATGGGGGAAAAGAAATGCTATCCATAGGGCTAGAGAGCACTTCAAGAACTTTTTGGAAATGTAAACGATTCGTCAATCGGAGTACCGGTTCAAAAGTTATGCCTCCTGAAAGTTGGGCTACCATTTTTGGATTCTTCTAATTTTACACCGACTTCTAATGAGATTTCTGGAACCTTCTGTTTTGGTAGTGGATGCCAATTGGCATATTCTAAAATGTATTCCTAACCCTAAACCAATTGGGGTCTATTTAAGAACATTTTTGACATTGTAAAGGTAGTTCTTAGTAGAGTTTGGGAGAAGGCACTGTGAGCAGAATTTTCTCTTCGAATTCAGTCTATTGTAAGCCCATAGGGCATATCTTTGGGTCTGTTTTCCTTGTACTAAATGTAGTAGCATATTTTTACTAATAATAATATTTCCCTTTCCTATTGTGTTCATCTGGTCTTGGGTTGTGACCCCATCAAGTGGTATCAGAGCAGGTTTTCCTGAGTGTGTAGACAGAGCGCCGACTATGAGGTAGTTCGCACAAAGACTATGTGGTTGTGGGTTTGAGACAAGAAGATGCCTCTACGAAGAGAATGTGGTGGAAGGGTAAGATTTGTTACTCCTGAGGTTAGAGCCCTCTAGAGACAAGTTCAAGCATTACAGGAGGAGATCCGCAAAGGACTAAATGTTGCCGCAGGCATCGAAAGTGAGGAAGAAAATGAAGAAGAAGAAAATGTTGGACAGGAAGGGAAAGGTGCATGGGAAGTCCTAAATCAAGTAGAGGAGAGGCTTTTTAGGGCCATTTCTAAGCTTGAAAAAAGACCTAAAATTGATGTGGGTATGTTTTCAAGAACTCTAAACCTTGATGAGTTGATTGATTAGATCAATGAACTAGAGGAGTATTTTGAGTATGAGGATATCAGGGACCTAGAGAGGGTTAAGTTTTCAAAGGCCAAAATGAAAGGCCATGCCAAAATCTGGTGGCAACTGATGGCACAGAACAATAGATGATTTTTAGCCTTTTTTATGAACATTTGTCTATATCTTGTAAAAACTTATCATCTTTTAAGCCCATTATTTTGAACCTTTTGATGTATAAAGTATGAACTTATGGCATGAAAATGATAGTTGATATTATGTTTAAAAAGGGGTTCATTATGTTAAATCTTTCTTCATGTATGTTTAACATGGGTAGGTCTTCTTACAACTGAAAAGATTGTGGTACCGCTAGTTGAATGGTTAATGATTTTCTTATAAATTAATAAATATGAATAGATGTTGTTGGAAGTTTTGTGTGTATCATTGATGTCCGCAAGAACTCAAGCTGAGTGGGAATCAACTGAATGACCATGAAAGACTCGTGTTGAGGAGGCATTGGTGTTAATAGACTTGGCAAAAAAAATCAAAAGGGGCTTGTTTTCATGGATGACAAGCGGGACTTGACAAAGTGGTTGTGTGGGAAAGTAAGCATTGAAGCAGTCAATTAAGCATGCATGGAGCTGTTATGGATACCTAGATTCTTGGAGGATGGTTTAAGTTAGAGGAACAAATCTAGTATCCTTTGTGCTCTATATTTGTGGGAATTCAAGGAATAGTTAATGCTTTTATGGTTGCATGTTGTAACAGACTATCCTTCAAGAGGAAGTCATAAATTTAGGAGTTTGTTATTCCTTCTTTTTAAAAATAAGACATTGCCTGTATTTGAAAGGTCAAGAGAGGAGAATAATAGAAGGATAGTAGAATTGTTGGTTATCTGGTTTTATGTACCACTGCATATTTGAATGAATATATGGTTTTGCTGAGTTCTTACACTTTTATCTGAGCTTATCTTTCCTTCATTCTTTCGTGGGGGCCAACGCGGAAGCTAGAGTTTACTTTAGTCATTAGGAGTTGTTCAATTTTCTAAGCTAAGTGTAGAACTATTTTTCCTATAGCCACTAGAAATAGAACTAGTTACTATTCTTGCAACGATAGGTGCATAGGTGAATGGCTAAGTAGTTAAAATCTCCTTCTAAGCATTTGATAACTGTCTTTTTTGTTGGTAAAATATATTTCCTTAATAGCACTTGCATTCAAAGTAGTAGTGGCTTTTAGTGGAAATTAGAGCATATACTTTGTAGACATCATCTCAAGTTCATGCTCCCAGATTGATATTTAATGGAGATCAACATAGTACTTTGGTAGTGAAGGATGTCCAATCCTATAGCTAAAAAGGTGTTATATTGGTTAAACATTTTTGGCGTCGTTGCCAGGGATGGTGTTAATCTAGTATTCACTATAGAGTCAGCTAGTTAGTTTTATTTGTAGTATTTTGCATGCATAGGAGAAGATACCATCTTGGAAGATTTCTTCCCAACTTCAATTAGGAAGATCCTTTTCCTAAAGAAGAAGAAGAAGAACTATTTGAGAATGTGTTTGTAGAAATACTGAATCAGGAACACTCACCAACCACATCTGAAGAATCCCTCCATTTAAATAATCTTTTTGCTGAGCCTGAATATCAAGATAATCCACTAGCTCTAATCATTTATCAACCCCCACTAGGACATCCACAAATGGCAGCCGCTCAACCTACCTTTCCATTTCAAATCCCTCCTCAGTAGGGTAACCAAAATCTAAAGAATATACTCTCTACTGCCCTGCCAAACTTTTATGGTCTTATTACTGAAGATCTAGAGACCTTTCTCTTTGTTTATCGAAGCTATGATTACACCATAGATGCCCACAAACTAAAATTGTTCCCATCAACTCTCAATGCGGCTACTTTGAGATGGTTTATGAGTCTAGGTGCCAATGCTGTGACAGACTAGCAACAAATGAGAAATCTATTCCTTGATAAATATAAGGAATATTGTAGAGGCCATGATTTAAAAGGAGACAACATTTTTAAAATTTCACAAATGAAGGATGAGATTTTGGAGGACTATGTTGCCCAGTTCATGTTTAACTTGCAGCATAATACACAACATCAGTTAAATGAGGAATCTCAAAAGCATCTCTTTTTGAAGGGAGTTCATGATAGGAGTATGGAAGCATTAGAATTGATGGCTGGAGGTGACATTATGCTGAAGACATGGGCTGAAATCTGCAATATTTGCTTAAATTATTCCAGATCAGCAATAAAAAAGGGATGAGGTGTAAGAGACTTACTCCAAAAAAATTCTAGTGCAAGAGTATCCAAAATAGAATTGTCAAACTTCCTATCAAATTTCAAGCAAGACATCATTAATGATGTCGCTACACAACTAGACACCATGCAAGCACGAAGAAAGAAGGAGGATGCTAATCTTATGCTAGCAAAATATTGTCCTCACTGCAGAGAGAAGAAGCACAACTACCGATGCAAACGTGTCACCAACATGGACTCACAACATGTGCCTACTGCGCTCAGTGTAATTGATGAAGATAGAGAAATCATTTACGTTGCTCAACGAAGGTTGTGGGCTCCAAAATTAGGTACTCCTCAAGACCCACTTCATAATTATAGTGGTAATAGTTAATGGAAATAGCAATAGGGTAGTCATAGTAATTGGCAGCAGCCTAACAACAACCTAACCAAGGGTGGTAGCAGCTTAACCAAGGTTGGCAGCAACCTAACCTAGGGTGTCAGTAGCCTAACCAAGGGTTGTAGTAGCCTAACCAAGGTTGGTAGCAACCTAACCAAGGTTGGCAACAACCTCCTTCGGGTTCTCAAAACTAGCAACAACAACATCAGCCAGCCTTGCCATAGCCTCCCCAACAACAAGCTTTAATGGCTCTTGTAGCTAATACAACCCCTCCTAAACAACCACAAATGCCTGCGCAACCTATGCCTAACCCGAATAATGTAAAACCCTCAGCCCAACAACAAAGTTATTCCATCATCTTGAATGATATTCATCTACGATCTGGAACAATGCTTGCACTACCTTAGCAACCCATTATAACAAAAGTAGATGATACAAATGCTAAGTCAGTCCAAGAACCTACCAACACTATCTCTCCTGTAGCCAAGAAACCGCCATTCCCTAGCAGGTTGATAGAACAAGTACAACCAAATGAGAATCAAGTTGCCATAAAAGAAGTTCCCATATATTCAAAAGTTATCAAGGAAGCTTGTGTTAAAACTCCAGGAAGGAAAAAGAAAGACCCAAAGACCATCCATATCCTTCGCCAGATTTCTGATCTTATTCTTGATAACCCAAGGATACCCAAGTATGCAGATCTTGGAAGTCCAATAGTAACCCTTGCTATTCAAGGAATACAAGTGTAGAATGTCCTGATAGATTTAGGAGCATCCATTAATGTAATGACCAAGGAAGTGATGTGCAAGCTAAACATTATTTGTCTCAGACAAACTCCAAAAATATTGCAATTAGCAGATAGTTCTACTATTGTTCCCGATGGTATCTTAGGGGATGCCATTGTTACATTACATTCATACGATTACCCAATTGACTTTGTACTTCTTTCTTCGAAAACAAGTACTGGGGGATATCCTATCATCCTAGGATGACCATGGTTAGCAACAACAGATGCCTATATTGCATGTCGATCAAGAAAGATGACCATTTTAGATGGTATGAATACTAAAAACTTAACCCTATATTCTCCTACTCAGCCTCTGCTCCAAGATGACCAAGTTGTCTGGCCAAACATGGGAGATCCCAAAATGGACTTGGATTCTATTAAACAACTAATGATGATCTCAAGAGAGTCATTTGTAAGTATCAAAGAAGAAGATGATATCATTTCCTCTATCATCCTAAATGAGTATGGAACACAACTTGAGACATCTTCTAACCATGAGTGTGTTTTAGAGAGCATCCCGCCTTTGCCATTTCACTCTCATTATTCTGAGTCTGCACAATCACTACATTCACTCCTTCCACATGAAATATATTTATCACCAATTACTTACATCTCAATGGTTGAAAAAGTAGTCAAGACAACAATTTCCCTAGGGAAAGAACTTAATTTAAGTAAATCTTTATCTCAAGAACAACATCAAGATGTCCTACAACTGTTATAGAAGCATCAATATGCTTTTGCATGGAAATATATAGATATGAAAGGTTTGGACCCCGCACTCTATACTCATAGAATCTATATAAGTCCTAATTGCAAACCCATAAGGCAACCTCAGCATAGGATAAACCCAACATTGCAAGATATTGTCAAAAATGAGTTGCAAAAAGTACTTAATGTTGGTTTCATATATCCTATTTTAGATAGTCAATGGGTTTCACCATTGGTTATTGTACCAAAGAAAGGAGGAAAATGGTGAGTTTGCATAGATTATAGAGAACTCAACTTGGCCACCAAAAAAGATCATTTCCCATTGCCATTGCCATTTGTCGACCAAGTTCTTGACAATCTTGTAGGAAAGAAATATTTTTCATTCCTGGATGGGTTCAATGGCTATAACCAGATTCAGATAGCACTTGAGGATCAAGACAAGACTACATTCACATGCCCGTGGCGAACATTTGCTTATTCTGTCCTACCATTTGGTTTGTGCAATGCACCTGCAACCTTCCAAAGAGCTGTCATTAGTATTTTCTCTGATATATCTGCAAACTATTTAGAGGTATACATGGATAACTTCACTACATATGGGCAGAACTTTGAGGAAGCCAAAGAAAATTTAGATAAGGTCCTACAAAGATGTAAAGACTATAACTTGTCTTTAAATAGTGAAAAGTGTTTCATAATGATGCAAGAAGGAGTGGTGCTAGGGCACTTTATTTCTCCCAAAGGGATTGAAGTGGATCCAACAAAGATAGAAGTTATTTGTACATTGTCTATACCAACCAAACTAAAGGAAGTCAGGAGTTTTCTAGGGCATGCAGGCTATTATTGGCACTTATTAAAGACTTTAGTCAAATTGCAGCCCCTCTATACAAGTTGTTTCGAAAAGATGCTAAGTTTGTATGGGACTCTAATTGTACAAAGGCTTTCCTGCAGCTTAAAGAAGTCCTTTTGATGGCACTAGTCCTCCAAGGACCAAATTGGGAGTTACCTTTTCACATACATACTAATGCCTCATATCATTCCATTGGAGCAATGCTTGGTCAAAAGCCGAATTCAATAGAACATGCAATATATTACATTAGTAAAAATCTTCAAGGAGTTGAATATAACTTACTATAATAGAGAAAGAGTTGCTTGCTGTAATTTATGCTCTGAATAAGTTCAAACATTATATTATAGGATATCAAATATTTTTACACACAGACCACTCTGCTATCAAATATCTGATGAATAAACCAACAATCTCTAGACGATTGGCCCGATGGTTGTTATTGAAGCAAGAATTTGATACAACCATTATTGATAAACTAGGTAAGGAAAATTTTGTAGCTGATTTCTTATCTCACCTTCAGACACTTGAGGATCCTGTAGTCATAGAAGATAGTTTTCCTGATGAGCATCTATTCCTTCTATTAGCACAAAATCCTTGGTATGCTGACATTGCCAACTATCTAACCACTAGAAGAACACCCCCATACTTCTCTGCAAAGGAAAAATGGTTGTTGGTAGAGAAGAGTTTTAACTTCTCATGGATCTCAGGGTTCATGTTTTATACTAGGCCAGATCAGATGACACATCGATGTCTCAAAGAAGATGAAACTTATGATGTTGTTTGTGCTTGTCATGATGAGCCCTGTGTTGGTCACTTTGCTAACAAAAGAACTACATTAAAGATTCTGAATACAGTTTATTATTGGCCCACACTACACAAAGATGCAACTCAATATACAAAAAGATGTGACAAATGCCAGAGAATGGGTCGACCAACAAAGATAGATGAAATGCCCCTACAGCCACAGATAGTAGTAGCACCATTTGATAAATGGGGGATTGACTTTGTTGGTCCTATTGAACCACCATCAGAAGGAAATAGTTACATCTTGGTATGTACTAATTATGTTACTAAATGGGCAAAAGCAAAGCCTATGAAGCACCCTCATGATAACAATGTTGCAAGGTTCCTGTACTAGTGTATCTTTACTAGAAATGGTGCTCCAAGAGAATTGCAATCAGATCAAGGGCCTCAGTTTACATCCAATCTGATAGCTACACTTATGGAGGAGTACCAAATCCAACATGGTAAATCTTTCCCATATCATCCACAAGCTAATGGATAGGTTGAAGTGACAAACAGAGAGTTGGAAAATATACTCACTAAAATAGTCTCCTTACATAAGAAGGATTGGGTAGCTTAACTGTCTGAAGCTTTATGGGCATATCGAAAAACATGGAAATCCACTACTAGGTTTACCCCTTTTGAGCTCCTCTATGGAAAAACAATTGTCATGCCCATTGAGTTTGAACACAAGACTCTACGGTCAGCCTTAGAACTTCATCTTACTCTTCCTACAACACAACATGACTGCATATTGCATCTTAATGAGTTAGATGAATGGTGCAAGTCAACTCTTCATAACACAGAATTGATACAAAGATAGAGGAAACAATGACATGATAAATTTATTAAAGACAAAGAATTCTTAGTTGGAGATTGAGCACTCCTGTATGATTCACGCTATCAGCACCATCAAGGAAAATTTCGGACTAGATGGCTTGGACCATATGAAATTGTTGCAATTTTTAATAATGGAGCAGTTCAACTATCTACAATTGATCTGGTCAAATTCAAACTCTTGGTTAATGGACATCATCTGAAGCTGTATCATAAACTAGCCACCTAGGAGGAATTTCTTCAACAGTTCCAAATAGTAGAAACATTTCTTGCTGCAACCTCTATGTCTAAGTCTTCCACTTGAACACTTGTAGCCCCTTGAATTTATTTCAAGGTATTCATAATAAATTTTTTGCATTTATGTGGAATTCATTTATTTTCCATTTCATTCCATCTCATGTTCTTGTCTTCCCATTATCACTCCATCTCATCATCATTCTGTGGTATGGTATTCTTCCGAGCACGCTTCCTATCACACTCTAGGTCAGTGACACTTAACTTCTCTCCATTTATTGGTTTTATTATTTATTTAGAAAGGCATAATTATTTTGGTTTTCAGAACTTGCAATCTTTAAGGCCTGGTGGGACCCAGTCCATGATAGGTTGGGGGGGAAATCGCAATCATAAATAAAAATCATAAATGAAAATCAAGTGACTTGAAATCATAAATGAAAATCTAGGCAAATCTTATGTTGGTACAAAGAATGTATGGGGTAAGGTCATCTCAGGGATGAGATGGCATCACTTCGTACTTCCTTTGTATGTGTGAAGCAAGTGCAATCATTATTTTATGATTTCATCAGTGCATAACTTCTTATTAACACCCCCCCTTATGTTAATGCCATCATGTAGTACTAAAGGAGGTATATGATGTGATGTTTGAAAAGTGTGTTTTAAAACTATTGTTTCATTTTCAAATGCCATTGTAGCCATTGTTGAAACCCTGTAGCAATCTCCACCCCACTTTTCAGTCATTTTCAATCCCTTTCAATTTTTTAAAATGGGTGGAGAGCCTCAACAACATGAACCTGTAGACCATAGAGTTTTGTTGGCGGATCCCGCAACATGCAATTTATTCCAACAACGAGGCTAGCTAGCGTATTGTCTTAGTTTGAAGCAATTCGACCAGAAAATTGCAATTCAGTGAGGGATGGGTATGCTACTGTGAAAGGAATTCATATAGAATTCACAGAAGAAGTGGTTGCAGAAGTCACTGGGTTTCCCACAAATGGGGAGCGATGGATAGAAGACATGGATGTGTGGGTAGAAATAGAGCAATTCTCAGTGCATGGAGATCCTCAGCTGGAGGAAAATAAAAAGCAAGGTACTTTGCAGTTGTCTCTTCCTCTACAATTTATCCAGCCTACTGAATTCATTATAAGATATTTTACTTGTGAAGGAAGATACTCTTATCTGCATGATGTGCATTTTAAAATTTTAAGTGGGTTAGAACATGGTGATCACTCTATGAATCTTCCAAGATTTCTCTATAATATTATCAAAAGACAAGCTTCTTATGTCCAGCAAGGGAAAGCCTAGTCAGTGTCCCACCATTGTTTAATTAAGGCCATAGTTGAAAGGGAATTGACTAGGTGACACTTAGGAACATGGGAGGATTTCGTTAAATTAAAACTAGTGGGACCTCAGAGTAGTGGGCCTAGAGAGCAAGGAATGGGGACACGGGAGAAGATTGCTATAGGAATTAGGAAAGTAGTGTATAAAACAACTCCAGAAGTGTAGACTTCTGCATCCCCACCAAAAGTTGAGAAAAGGAAAGTTTCTCCCACAGATGCCTCTACCTCAAAAAAGAGGAAAGCTCGTGCAATTGTTGCAGAGGAAAGTTCAGAGGAGGCATCTCCATCATCACATGAAATTGCACTTAATTTTGAAAAAGGGAAAGCTATTGATAAGAGCAAGAAACCAATTTCTACTCCACGACGAGTCACTAGAATGTCTGGGGTAAATTTGAAGACTGAACCTTCTGTGCCACCTACTGAACCTTCGATGCCACTTGCTAAATCTCCTACATCACCTATTAATGTTGAAACTCCAATATTTACACCTGCACAGTCACTAGAGCACACAATAACTACTCCTAAACATAATAGTGATCTTGAGGAAATTCTCCAGAGACTAGTTAGTCCTATCAATATTGATAGTGATACGGATTGCTCAGAAAGAACAATGTCTGGGTTTGAGCAAGGAGTGGAATAAAATGATAGTTTACCTTTAGAGGAATACCCATCAATTGCTCAGGAAATTGTTGAAACATTCCAAGTTAGAACGGCTATTATGTCTTCTCATGCAACCGTTGAGCGACAAAACAAAGTTGAAAATCCTGTTGCTTATCAACCGCTTGAGGATGAAAACATTGCTGCTAGACCAAGTGTCAATCCTTCTACTAGCCACTTTGATGATAATCATTCTGTTGTTTGGCATCATACACCACCCAATATTCCTACTCCACTATCAACCAACCTTAATGTTTATCAACAATTTAAGTGGGAAAAAGAAAATTGGGATCTAAAAAGGAAATAATTGCTCAAAACCATTAAATAATAGGCATGGAAAATTGAAGACAAAGACAATGAAATTAAGGTCTTACAACAACGTGTTACTAAAGTGACAGAACTCATTCCAGAACTTTTGAGTTGTAGGTCACCGTCTCCTATTTATACATTGTTTCTAAAAGAGCAAATGGTCAATTTTCAACTATCTTGGGTTATTCGAGGGTTGAATCCTTCCTTGAACACACCCCAAGAGTTCTATGTAGCATTTAAATTAGCTCCAATGGCCTTCCAAAATCTTCTTTGTGAATTGTACGTCCATAGTCTTGCAGTGCCAAATAACAAAGATTGGAATTCATTGTTGTATGTAGGAGATGTGCAGTTTAGAGCCATTATGTCTTAGATGCAAAATGAAATTAGTTGAGAAAGTCAAGCTGCCCCATACAGGGAAAAGGAAATGCTAGAACCATTATACATTTGTCCCAAAGTGCAGAATACTCATAGAGTATTCTTTGACTAGCTCTCCGTTAACAATAACCCTAGCAGTGCTGCTAAAATTTATCCCGTATGAGAATAGGCATTCCTAGACTGGGAGCAACATTGTTCTGTAATTGCCCTTGAAGCCATACAAGCCTCTATTCAAAGGTGGATTCAATTATCAGAAGATCTGAAGACAAGGGTGTTACACTCACTTCAGAACTTGGAATTGGCCACTTACAAGATGCCTAGGTATGTGACATTGGCCAGGAATCAGAAAAGCTATTGGGTCCCTCTTCACTTTCAACCACCTATACTACTACATCCCATGCTTGGAAAATATGAATCATTTGTTGATTATAATCTAAATCATGAGGAATAGAAATGGGAAAGATTGAAATAGAACCATGGATACTTCAACTACAGGGCTCACAAGTCAGGGGAGAAGATTCCCAATGATTTTAGGTTATGGATGTGAATCAGGAACTTGTGAATGCTGAAGGGACTAGCATTAGGGTGGTTGGGGGGAAAATGATGTCACATAACAATAGATGATTTTTAGCCTTTTTTATGAACATTTGTCTATATCTTGTTAAAACTTATCATCTTTTAAGCCTAGTATTTTGAACCTTTTGATGTATAAAGTATGAACTTATGGCATGAAAATGATAGTTGTTATTATGTTTAAAAAGGGGTTCATTATGCTAAATCTTTCTTCATGTATGCTTAACATGGGTAGGTCTTCCTACAGGCAAAAAGATTGCAGAACCATTAGTTGAATGGTTAATGCTTTTCTTATAAATTAATAAATATGAATATATGTTGTTGGAAGTTTTGTGTGTATCATTGATGTTTTTAGGAATTCAAGCTGAGTGGGAATCAACTTAATGACCATGAAAGACTCGCATTGAAGAAGCGTTGGTGTTAATGGACTTGGTGGCAAAAATTAGAAGGGCCTATTTTCATGGATGACAAGCAAGACCTGACAAAGTGGTTGAGTGGGAAAGTAAGCATTGAAGCGGTTAGTTAAGCATGCATGGAGCTATTATGGATACTTGGATTCCTGGAGGATGGTTTAAGTCAGAGGAACAAATCTAGCATCTTTTGTACTCTATATTTGTGGGAATTCAAGGAATAGTTAATGCTTTTATGGTTGCATGTTGTAATAGACTATCCTTCAAGAGGAAGTCATAAATTTAGGAGTTTGTTATTCCTTCTTTTTTAAAATAAGACCTTGTCTATATTTGAAAGGTCAAGAGAGGAGAATAATAGAAGGATATTAGAATTGTTGGTTATTTGGTTTTATGTAACACTGCATATTTGAATGAATATATGGTTTTGCTGAGTTCTTACACTTTTATCTGAGCTTATCTTTCCTTCATTCTTTTGTGGGGGCCCACACGGAAGGTGGAGTTTACTTTATTCATTAGGAGTTGTTCAGTTTTCTAAGCTAAGTGTAGAACTGATGTTCCTGTAGCCACTGGAAACAGAACTAGTTACTGTTCCTACAACAATAGGTGCATAGGTGAATGACTAAGTAGTTAAAATTTCCTTCTAAGCATTTGATAACTGTCTTTTTTGTTGGTAAAATAGATTTCCTTAATAGCACTTGCATTCAAAGTAGTAGTGGCTTTTAGTGGAAATTAGAGCATATACTTTGTAGACATCATCTCAAGTCCACGCTCCTGGATTGATATTTAATGGAGATCAACATAGTACTTTGGTAGTGAAGGATGTCCAATCCTGTAGCTAAAAAGGTGTTATATTGGTTAAACAACAAGAGATTTAGCTAGAAAGAAATAGAAGAGGAAAGGAGAAAATCAAAAGGTGGGATTGCATGGTGGAAAAACTAAAGAAGCAATTCATTCCTGTTGATTATGAGCTTGATTTGTTCAAGAAAATGCAAGGGTTAAAGCAAGAAAGAAAATCTCTCCAAGAATATATAGACGAATTTTATCGACTTCTTATTAGGGTAGGGCATGTAGAAGCTAATAAGGAGAAGGTTGCCCATTACCTCAGTGGGTTACAACCTAGCATTCAGGAGGAGTTAAGTCTGGTTAGAATGACTAGCATTGAAGAGGCATATCAGTTTGCCCTGCGAGTTGAAGGAAAAATAAACAAAAGGTTTGATGGAAGGCAAAGAGGGCATGGTCAAGAAGGAAGGGGTGATGGTAGGTCATTTGGAGGCCGAAATGAGACCCAAAAGAAAAATGAAGATGTGGGTACTAGCAAGAACCAAAGGAATGCGGGTTTCAACCGCTCTCATGATCATAAGTTTGGAGATCAGAGAGGAAGAAGTAGAGGATGTGGACAAGGTTCAGGAAGAGGAGGCTTTCATGGTATCTATTTTCATTGCAATGAAGAAGGTCACCATGCATTTGAATGCCCTCAATGACAACAAGCAAGGGTTTCTCATGCGGATGACGATGCACAGTCATTGCATTCTGAGGATGTAGAAAGAGGAGAGGTTCTCATAAATGAAAGGGTCTTACTAAGTGGTGAGACTCAACCTAGACAAAGGAGGATTTTGTTTCGTACTAGGTGCAAGTGCGAGGATAAGTGTTGTGATGTGATTGTTGATGGTGGCAGCACTGACAACTTGGTGTCTGAGGAGATGGTCTCTAAGCTAAAGCAGAAGAGGGAGAAACACCCTCAACCCTATCAGATTGCTTGAGTGAAGGATGATCATAAGGTCCTAGTTAGTGAATAGTGTTTGGTGAAGTTCAAGATTGGGAATTACCATGATGAAGTTCTCCGTGACATTATTCCATTGGATGTCTACCATTTATTGTTGGGAAGACCATGGAAATTTGATAGGAATGTTGTACATGATGGTCATGCAAATACATACTCTCTAACAAAGGATGGAGTTCACCACAAACTAAAGCCCTTGACAAAAAAAGGTGAAAAGGTATGCAGTAGTGCTAGGATATGTCTTATTGATGGTAGAAAATTTTTGAATGGTATGAAACATCAGCGTATGTGTTATGCTTTGATTCATAGAATAGATAAGGAAAGTAGTAGTAAAATTCCACATGAAGTTTTAGGCCTATTAAGTGAGTATGGAGATGTCATCTCTGATTATGTTCCATAAGGGTTGCCACCAGTAAGGCAGATTAGTCATCAGATAGATTTAATCCCTGGAGCTAGTTTTCCTAACAAGACTGCACTCCTACTAAAACTGAGGATCTAAACAGATAGGTTCAGGAGCTATTGAGGAAGGGTTTGATTCAAGAGAGCCCGAGTCCATGTGCAGTACCTAAAATATTGGCACCAAATAAGGATGGAGAGTGGAGAATGTGCACAGACTCTCAAGCTATAAACAGAATAACCATCAAGTATCAGTTTCCTTTGCCAAGAATGGATGATCTTATGGACTGCTTGAATGGAGCTTAGTACTTCACAAAGATAGATCTCAAAAGTGGTTATCACCAGATACAGATACGAGAGTGAGATGAGTGGAAGACTGCATTCAAGACCAAAGAGGGTCTATATGAGTGGTTAGTCATGCCCTTTGGACTGACCAACGCGCTAAGCACCTTCATGTGGCTTATGAATGAGGTACTAAAGAAATTCTTGGGAAAATTTGTTATTGTCTATTTGGATGATAGTTTAATTTTCAGCAAGACTTTGGATGCACATTTATTGCACATTCATAGTGTCCTTGAAAGGTTGCAGAAAAAGAAATTGTTGATTAATCTGAAAAAATGTAGCTTTGTAAAAAAAGAATTAGTTTGCTTGGGGTTTATTGTATCATCTAAAGGTCTCAAAATGGATTGAGATAAGGTAAAAGCCATCGTGGAATGGCCTACTCCAAGGTCTACTACTGAAGTGAGATCATTTTGTGGTCTGGTGGTCTGGTTAGTTTTTACAAGAAATTCATTAAGAAGAAAGTGAGTTTTGAATTGTTGAAGAAGAAAGTGATAGAACAACCTTGTTGGCAGTTCCTGATTTCAATAAAGTGTTCCAGGTAGATTGTGACGCTAGTGGCGGTGCTATTAGGGCTGTATTGAGCCAAGAAGGTAAGCCTATTGCATATTTTAGTGAAAAATTAAATGATGCAAAGAAGAAGTATTATGTTTATGATTAGGAAAGAAATTGAGGCATTATTTATTGCCAAAAGAATTTGTCTTGTATACTAATCATAAGGCATTGCAGTACCTAAATAGCCAAGGTAAATTGAACTAGAGAAATTTGAAGTGGGTAGAGTTCATGCAGAGCTATAAATTTGTGTTGAAACATAGAAGTGGAAGGTCGAATAGGGTTGCAGATGCATTGAGTAGGAGACAATTGTTGCTTACAGTAATGCAGGTTGAAGTGGTTGGGTTTGACGAACTCAAGAATTTGTACTTGGAGGATCTTGATTTTGTTGAAGTGTGGAAGGCTTGTAAATAACCTATTATTGTAGATAGAACGAGGTGGCTAGATTATTTGATTCAAGATGATATGCTATTCAAGGGTAGTTAATTATGTATTCCAAGGAGTTCCACGAGGGAAACTTGATCAAAGAGAAACACAATGGGGGAATGACAAGACCCTTTGGTCGAGATAAGACAATTGCCATTCTTAGAGAACATTATTTTTGGCCTCAAATGTCACAAGATGTGAAGAAATTTGTCCAGATTTGTCAAGTATGTCAAGTAGCCAAAGGATTTAGTCACAATACTAGACTTTATCAGTAATTTCCTTTTCCATCAAAGCCTTGGGAGGACATAAGTATGAATTTTGTTCTTGGATTGTCGAGGACACAAAGGGGTAATGAATTAGTATTTGTGGTGGTTGATAGGTTCTCCAAGATGGCACATTTCATCCCATGCCACAAGACTCATGATGTTGTACATATTACAAATTTGTTTTTCAGAGAGGTGGTGAGACTACATGGTCTCCCAAAGAGTTGTTTCTGATAGAGATACTAAATTTATGGGGTATTTTTGGAGGAATTTATGGAAGAAGTTGAGGATAGAATTGAGGTTTATTTCTACACATAATCCACAGACTGACGGACAAACCGAAGTGATAAATAAAAGTTTGGGCAATTTGCTAAGGTGTTTAATGGGAGATAAGCCTAAGGGATGGGATTTGATTCTACCACAAGTAGAATTCGCTTACAACAATTCTGTAACTAAGAGTACTAGTATATCACCATTCCAAATTGTGTATGGAAGTAGCCCAAGAACTGTGCTAGAATTAAGGAAGATGGAGCAAGGAGAGAGGACAAGTACCGAGGTAGAATAATTTGCTGAACATATCAAGAGCCTACATGAGGAGGTCTATGCACACATGACCAAGATGAATCAACAGTATAAAGATAGGACAGGTCAAAGGAGGAGACATAAGGAGTTCCAAGTTGGGGATCTAGTTATGGTATACTTATGAAAGGAACAGTTTCCAATAGGTACTTACAACAAGCTAAAGATGAAGAAATTTGGCCCCTGTAAAATTTTGAAGAAACATGACTCCAGAAATGCATATGAGGTGGAGTTGTCAGATGGGATTCACATTTCTCTTATATTCAACATTTTAGACTTAATAGAATATCATGATGATGGTGTAGATGAGGGTTTTATGCTAGAGCCATGTCCAATTCCTACTTTTAAGAAGGAGGAGATAGAAGAGATTCCAGATAGTCATGTGGGCAGGAGTACCAAGAATAGGCAGTATGAAGAGTACCTAGTGAAGTGGAAATGACGATCAATAGAAGACTCAACTTGGATATCAGCAGTGAAGGTTTCCCATTTGGGTTTTCCTCTACTAGCCATTAAGTGATAGGGTCACTTTTCAATCTACCCTGGGTGTCTAATGAAGGAGCATCCAATGGCGTAAGGGCAGTCCTGTATCACCCAAAAAATCCTTAAAGATAGTTTTTGTTTAATGGGTTTTCATTTCTGGATACCCATTTGGGTCAAATAAAGGTTCCAACTCTCATAGTTCCACTATTAGTTTTCTAAGTTAGAGTTTTTAAGCACCTTGGGATACATGTATATGTAAAAAATGGGTTATTTTGTAATTGAGCCAAATTTATGATAATTTAGAGGGTGTAATTTGGAGGGATGATTATACTTGTAATTTAAAGTGCTCCAGAAAAAGAATCAGGTCAAAAGACTTTACGGTTAGAAAGTTATTACAGTTTTAAGTTTCTTGGAGACCTCCTAAGAGTGCTTCAAAGTCATGTTTGAGGCATTAAATAGCCTTGTACGGACCCAAAAAAATGGGGATGAGCAAAGCTGGTCCATAAAGCTATAGAGCACTTCGAGAGCTTTCTGAAAATGTAAACGATTCATCAATTGGAGTCTTGGTTCAAAAGTTATGCCTCCCGAAAGTTGGGCTACCGTTTCTGGATTCTTCTAATTTTACACCAACTTCTAACAATATTTCTAGAACCTTTTGTTTTGGTGGTGGACGCCAACTGACATATAATAGAATGTATTCCTAACCCTAAACCAATTGGGGTCTATTTAAGAACATTTCCAGCATTGCAAAGGCACTTCTTAGTGGAGTTTGGGAGAAGGCACTGTGAGGAGAATTTTTTATCTGAATTCAGTTCTAGATACCCATTTAGGTCAAATAAAGGTTTCAACTCTCACAATTCCACTATTAGTTTTATGGGTTAGAGTTTTTAAGCATCTTGGGATACATGTAAATGCAAAAAATGGGTTATTTTGTAATTGAGCCAAATTTATGATAAGTTTGAGGGTGTAATTTGGAGGGATGATTATAATTTTAATTTAAAGCACTCTAGATTAAGAATTAGGTCAAAAGGTTTTACGGTTAGAAAGTTATTGCAGTTTTAAGTTTCCTAGAGATCGAAGAGTGCTTCAAAGTCAGGTTTGAGGCACTAAATGGCCTTGTACGAGCCCAAAAAATGAGGGACAAGAAAAGTTAGTCCATACGGCTATAGAGCGCTTCAAGATCTTTTTGGAAATGTACACGGTTCATCAATCGGAGTCTTGGTTCAAAAGTTATGCCTCTCGAAAGTTCGGCTACCATTTCTGGATTCTTCTAATTTTACATCGACTTCTAACGAAATTTTTGGAACCTTTTTTTTGGTAGAGGATGCCAACTAACATATTCTAAAATTTATTCCGAACCCTAAACCAATTGGGGTCTATTTAAGAATATTTTTGGCATTGTAAAGGCAATTCTTAGTGGAGTTTGGGAGAAGGCACTATGAGGAGAATTTTCTCTCTAGATTTAGTCTATTGTAAGCCCATAGGGCATGTATTTGGGTCTATTTTCCTTGTACTAAATGTAGTAGCAAATTTTCACTGATAATAATATTTCCCTTTCCTGTTGTGTTCATCTGGTCTTGGGTTGTGACCCATCAAGTTTATATAATACTAGTTAGTGGTTTTGTAGGACTTGCTAATATATAAGCATCCACAAGGGTAGTTGTTTATCTAAGAAGGAAAAAGAGAAAAGGTTGAACAAGACAATGCTTGACGGGTTAGCCATGTTAGAGTAATAAGATATTGCCTTATTAATTAAACCATTTTGATTTAATTATTAAGTCACTTGTTATTTCTAGTTTATTTAAGCTAAACTTTGGACATATAATAGTTATTTTTTAATTAATTATTATCATGCAACCTAGGTTTTTTCTTCTAGGGTTTTGATCTCCTTTTATAAGGATTGATCTCTTTCTAATTTATTAATTTACTTTTGATAATAGCAATCTCTTTTTTTCTCGTCAAGAATGTCTCATCTATTGATTTGGGAATTCTAGCCTCCATAGTTTTTGCTTCTCTTTTTCTATGATAAGTGTTTGCATGTAGGTGATTCTTGGAAGCTGAGGGGTTGATTTTTCTTCAACTTTAACATGGTATCAGAGCTCTAGATCTTCATGCCCCTGTTCTATTTATGAGAAATTTGGCTTAGCTTTCATATTTGTGTTTTTCTTTTAGAGGGCTTCATTTTTTAGAGGGCTTCATTTTTTAGAGGTTTTTTGTATTGAATCTAGAAGGGTCACTATTTTTTAGTGCACTTTGAGCCCAAACAGACCTCACCGTTGAGCTCAACGTGCCCAAAAAGCCTTATTTTCATATAAAAATTTTTCAATTTGGACACACTTGGAATTTCAGGCTAAAAAATATTTCTCACAGATTTGGCACATTTCTTGAGGCAACAATTTTTTGATTTTAAACACAAATCAAGATTTTTTGGTTTGAAAATTAAGATTTTTGGCATGTAAAACAAGATTTTTAGCTCAAAATTGAGATTTTTTGGCATGCTAATTAAGATTTTTGGCACATATCTCAAGATTTTAGGAGCAAAATCATGATTTTTGTACATAAATCAAAATATTTTGTATGGAAGTTAAAAGGTTTTGGCATGAATCCTGAGGTGATTTTTGGTACTGGTGGACACAATTCCCAGTGCATTCTAGCACAAATCCCAAAGAAATGGTTTTTTTTTGCTTTTCCAATGCTTTTTTGACCTACCTATGGTTTTTGGCCATAACTTGCTCATCTGGACTTCATTTTTTGCAAATAAAATATCACCAAAGGTGGTTTAGAGTCCTTCATGATGGTGCAATTTATTTGTATTTTTGATGTTGTTTGGTTGCTTATTTATGTAGTCAAAGTTAGAGGTTCTAATTTGCACTCTGAGAGACATATCTTGAAACATTTTATTTTCCAGATTCTACGCCAGGCACATCCAATTCGGTTTTTTTTCTTTTTTTGCATTCTGGTGGGTATCTTGGTTGTTTCAGGTCTGGAGATCAATTTTTTTGTTTCAAATGATTTTTCATGGGTTGTATTATCTCTTGTATCAGCCTTATGTCTCTTCGGATCTTTGTTGACATCCTTTTGTAGTATTTTTGCAAATGCGCTGAGATAAAGTGTCACTCTATTGCATTTTAGGATCTTGGATATCTTTGTGTTTTATTGTACTCGCACTACATTATAAAGTACTTGGGGGATTTCATGTTAGCCATATTTTTCATCTTCCTTTGTATACTGAGTATTCTTTCCATGACATCAGCCTCATGATGTGTCGATGACACGTGCCATTATAGGTGTTTGTACTTCTTTAGCACTCTCAATGTTCTTGGTTCTTCTTTTTGTAGGAGATATTGTATTCAATTTCAGTGTTCATGTATTACCTCTTAACATTATAGGGGGGTTATATTGGTTATGTTGCTTTCTTGGTTTGATGGAGTGAGCTATGTATTTAGTATTTGATCCTATGTACTAGACCATTGTAGTGGTTGGATAACTATGCATTTAGGTGAGATGGGTCATTTACTATATAGACATTCTTTCATTCCTATTTTTGAAGGTCATGAAGATACCTTTCATCTTTTATCACTTAGCTCTTCAAACTTAGTCTTCTCTACTTGGTCAAATTCTATAGAGTGGAGGTTCTTCAAATCAGTAGTTTGGCAATGTTTGTAGATTCATGCTTCAATGGTGTTCTTCATCATCATCCTTTTGTTCCTATCTTTTAGAACATTTTATTTCCATCTCTTTTTTTAGTAGGGTTTTTCCCATGTGGTTTTCTCTATTTCTCCTCTTTACAAAAATTTGATTATGTTTGGGTACCTCATCAAACCTTTTTGTTTGGACCAAAATTTCCTTTCAATAGTAGATTCTAGGTTTTTAGCTACTCCCTAAATTTATCTTAACAAGGGGTGTTAGAGTAATAAGATATTGCCTTATTAATTAAACTATTTCGATTTAATTATTAAGTCAATTATTATCTCTAGTGTACTTAAGCTAAAGTTTGGGCATATAATAATTAATATTAATTATTATCTTGCAACCTAGGTTTTTCCTATTAGGGTTTTGATCTCCTTTTATACGGATTGATCTCTTTGTAATTTATTAATTCACTTTTGATAATAGCAATCTTTTTTTTGGTCATCAAGAATGTCTCATCTCTGGATCTAAGAATCCCAATCTCCATAGCCTTTTGCTTCTCTCTTTTTGTGATTGGTGTTTGCATGTAGGTGATTCTTGAGATTTGTGAGGTTGATCTTTCATCAACTTCAACAAGCCAAGGGAGAATTTGTGGTGGTTCAAAGCATGTGATGGGACATGTGGGTTTTAATTGCATATTTATTTCAAATCTATTATGGGTTATGTGAAAATGCTTATATTTTTTTATTGTAAGTTTCCTTACAAGTGGTATCAGAGCTATGATTTTGTTGTTATAACCCTAGATTGAATCCATGGAAATGCATGAGAAGACTAAAGAAAGGGAAAGACATATGAGTTTTATAGATTATTTATTGCAAATTTGAGGGTTTTAGTTTTGTTGTTATAATGGGATGTTGGTAGATTTTTGGGCATGTGAAATTATCAGTATATTTCATTTATAAGAGGGTTTTAAGGGGGAGCTTCTAGAAATTACCTCTTCAAAAAAAAAAAACCTTACCATTGGATCCGAGTTAGTTCTCCCATAAATTTTGATATATAATATGCCATAGTTTGGCCATGTTGGCAGAAAATGCAAATCTTTTTTAGTTTTAGCCTATGATGGCTATCAAATTAAATCCCATCCAAATTTTTGTCAAAAAAAAAATTGTAGTGAAAATGGTAACAAGATTGTCTTAGTAAAAATGTCATATTTTTCTCTCAGAATATCAAATTAGGGCATAACTTGGGCATATAGAGTCAGATTTTGCACTTTGATTAGTCAATGGAAAGCTCTTTGAGAGTTCTACACATTGGATCAAATTTGGTATAGATTTGAAATGATTTATTCGGTGATATATTGATCTGAATGGTTTATGATATATATTGAGTATGGTAACATTGTGAGTTTATGACATTATAGATTTTGGAGATTTTAGATTCGATGTCATTGTATACTCAACTTATATTGGTCTCATGATGATATAGTTATCAGTGTTTGGTTTGGATATGTATATGACTTGTTGGGTCTACAAGTTGTGCAATATTGTAAGTGGTCTATACTTACAGGTTGCGTTTATGGCTTGGTTATTTACTCATTGATCTTCATTATTGATGCATATTCATATTGGTGGCTTGGATTTGGTTTGTCCATGCCTTAAGTCACATGATTTTATTATTTTTCTTCATGGAGAAGGGAAGAGATGTTGTTACTAGGTACAATCATGGTGGAGGATTCTAGTTGACTATTATATGCTAATAGGTTGGACAGATTGAGAGTTAGTTGCCTAATTCGTAGATGTGATCATGGTATCATATATTTTTGCATTGCATGATTGGATATAGAGGTACATCACTAATGTTTATTTATTTAGATTCCTATTTGGTTATGATGGTATATCTTCTTTGATTGAGGATCATGGTTATATGGTTTATTTTGAGGAGCTCATGATGTGCATTTTGAGTTCTTTCATGGTTTGATGTCTTGGTTAATTTTCATGGTTAGAAGATGGTTTTTCATGATGATGTTATGGATAGTATGGATACATGATTTAGTGGGAGCTTGTCATAGTGATGAGGTGGTAGTGCAAGTTTAGTTTCTGGTTTGGTTTGTATATTCTTATGTTTAGAGATCGTGTTTTTCACTTGGTATTGAAACTTTGGTTGTGTGAGTGTAGACCTAGATAATCTTCATATAGGACATGGATGTATTGATTCCATAGGTGACTCAATATCATGGTTGAGTGGGAGTTTTTGGCACTAATATATTTATTGAGTGTTTTCAAATGTTGGAAGTTTGTCTTAGATTCTGTAGCTACAGAAGTGTCTTTGACATTTGCATGGTAAACTTGTTATCTTCATGGTGTGTGGAGATGGTTATCTTCATAGTGTGTGGATATGGTTTTCTTTAGGTCTCATGGGGTTTTTGGTAAAGATATGGTTTATGCTTTCATTTAACATGTTATCCTTGGTGTTAGGATGGTTTTATCATTATGTCATGGTATACTCTTGATACACATTTTTACTTTTGACATGTTATAGTACATTCATATGGATCATGTTATGTCTTTGGTTGAGATGGTTAGATCATGTTGTCATGTTATGTTTCTGAGGCCATGGTTGGAACTTTGACATTGATCTTGGTTTAGTTTCTTTCTATTGAGTACATTAATCATTTGTTGTATGCTTCATGATATTTCTATGTTGCATTTGGAGTTGGAATGTATTTATTGGTTATAGGTTCTCATCAGTACTTAGAGATGATGGTGATGTTGATTTCTCTTGGATTAGAGAAGAATGTGTTGGGACGATTGATGGTTTCAGTAGGAAGTCTGAGGGTCATTCACGTAATATGAACTTGAGAGGAGATTGTTATTATATGAGTCTTGGTTAAAGACTTGGATATCTTGATGAGCATTCTCATTCCCCACTCTTGGTCTACACGGTAGTTTACTACTTGAGATGTATAGCCCATTATTTCTCTTAGGTGGATTATGTTTATATTTGTCTTATATGGATATGGATCTTGATCTATGGTACAAGAGTTAGTTCTAGAAAGTTCATTTGAGAGATGGTTTAGAATTGGTTATCTCCATGTGCATATGTTGTTATGCTAGTCGATCTTGGGAGATAGTTTTATATTGGGCATATTCCTTGGATAAGGAATGGTTGTTCCTTGATTTAGGAATAGTTTATGAGTTTGATCTTCTCATGAGGGGCTTAAATCCATGATTATTTATATGATATTATTTGGGTGTTGGTATGGCTACTTAGTTGGGATTTTATGGAGGAGATCATACTTGCACAATTTACATTTAGAGGTGTGTGTACAAGGACATGATACATGTTATGATTTGCATGGTTTCTATTTGGTCTTGGTTATCTCTTTGGATATTTATTTCACCTACATTGGATTTGAGATTGGTAGAGATTGTGATCATTGGTTTCTTCTCATACATGTCATGTAAGATATGACATGGTTATTCATTTATCTATTTCCTTTGTTTTTTTGTGGAGAACTTAGGAGAGTGTTGGAGACTTGTTATGAGATTTTTTCTTGTAGGTTATTGGTTTATGTATTACATATTGTTGTATATGTCCTTAATACTACATGGATTCACTTCTTTGAGATATTATGAGTGGGTTGGTTATAGATTGGACATTATCTTTTGCGGTGGGACCTTCTTGGTATATAGGTGGTAGGTATTGCTCTTGAGGCTTGTGATAGCAGGTTATAGATTCGATATGTTGATGATGTGAGATCCACTTAGTATATATTTGGAGGTATGGATAGTTGGATGGGTTTAACACTTGTTGTGGGTGTTATTTCAGCTATGGACATTCGACAACTATGGATACATGTGATAGCCTTTGGACCAGGTGTTTGTGATTGACATTTCAGTTGGTACATGATTTTATGATCTTGTAATGCGATAGGTTGGTGGCATTCTATTTGGATGACTTTTATGTATGCTCAATGGTAGTGGTATAATAGGTGGCTTCATTCATGTTTGGGATGTTGGATACTTTGATTTTGTTTTAGGCACCAAGATGGAGTAGTTGGTGTACTTTTATCCATGATGGTGGATGTGCTAGGAGTGATTTTTTCCTTGTTCATTTATGTGGCTATGGATTGACCCTATGTAATGCATGCAGCAAGTGGGAGATTATTGAGATTGTGTGTGTTGCACACATTGCATAATAGTGTTATATTATATTATTTTATTTTATTATGTAATATTGCACCTAGAACTACTTAGATGGATGTGCAACATGTAGAGATTCCCATGGGGTATTCTTGATGAGTTGTATTGTAACATTGTGATGATATTTGATGTAATTATTTAATATTAAGAGAAAAAAATTAAATATCCAATATTAATATGAGGTCAATGGTGTTGTTTAGTGTGGAGCCTGATCAGTCCCCAAGTGGGAGATTGTTAGATTTTGGTCACTGATCAGGAAAGTATTGTACATACTTCATAAATTCTTTGGGTGAATTTTTTTTTGGGAGAACATGTAATTATTAATTATAACCTAAAGTAGTAAAAATACTTATATAAAAGAGCTTAGGGTTAGGGATTGTTTTATAGTTGTGATGTGAAATTGGTTCTTGTGGCGGTATTGAGCTGTAAGGGATTATGGATTGTAATTAGATTGTAATTACTAGATCGTAATAATATCAAAATTGTTGTTTGGTAGACATAGCCTAGGGATTGGGTGAACCACATTAAATCTTGATGTCTTGTGTTCTTTTCTATGTGATCTATTATTCTCTGATATTGGTTATATTTGCATATAATTATTATTTATATCCGTGGTTTAATCCTAACAAATGGTATAAGAGTGAAGTTATTTTTTAGTTATCCTCTACAAGAAAGTCTCATAGTTGAGTGGGAGTCTCACAGTTGAATGAGAGTGATGGAAGATGAGGGTAAGATAAGGGTTGATAGGTTTAATGGGCAGAACTTCCAGTTATGGAAGATGCAAATGGAAGACTATCTTTATCAAAAGGATGTATGGAAGCCATTAGAAGACAAAGCCAAGAATTAGGGATCTATGTCAAATGATGAATGGGATCTTTTAGATAGAAAGACACTTGAAATCATTCAATTATGCTTCGCACCATTAGTGGCATTTAATATTACAAAAGCAAAGACGATAGAAGAAAAGATGCAAACCCTAGCAAAACTATATGAAAAGCCCTCCACTTCAAACAAGGTATTTTAAATGAAGCATTTTTTTAATATGAAATGGCAGAAGGTGGAACTATTACAAATCATTTAAATGAGTTTAATACTATAAGTTAGTTAGTTATCTTCTGTGGGTATCAATTTTTATGAAGAAATTAGGGCTCTCTTGATTTCATGTTCTTTTCCTGAAAGCTAGAATGGCTTGGTAATGGCTATGAGTAATTCTATTCCTAGATCTAGTACCCTAAAGTATGATGATGTGATTGGTCTTGTTTTGAGTAAGGAAACTCATAGGAAAACTTCAGGTGGATCTACATCAAGAAGTGCTTTGAGTGCACCAAGTAGGGGTAGAACGATTGAAAGAGGAAGTAATTCTAAAAATTGTGAGAAATCAAGAGGAAAGTCAAAGGGGAGGAGGTCTCAATCGAGAGGACCGAATGACTATTGATACTGTGGGAAACCAAGGCACAAAAATAAAGATTGCAAAAGAGAAATGAAGGAGATAAACCAGATGGAGACAATGAGGTGAATGTGGTAAATAAAAAATTTGAAGAGGATGTTTTTCTTCTATCTTTCGAAAGTGTTGATGATTCATGGGTTTTAGATTCTGGTGCTTCATTTCATGCTACACCTCATAGAGGTTATTTCATTAATTATCTCCAAGAAAATTTTGGACATGTTTATTTGGGGGATAATGAACCATATCAAATTATTGTAAAGGGAAAAGTTAAGATTAAATTTTAGAATGAGAATTATTGGCTACTACATGAGGTAAGACATATTCCAAGCCTGAGTAAGAATTTAATTTTAGTAGGGCAACTCAATGATGAGGGTTGTGTAGTTACTTTTAATGATAAAAATTGGAAGGTTTAAAAATGTTCCCTTATAGTAGAAAAAGGTGTGAAAGTAGGCACCTTATATATTTGTACAGGTCATATTGTTCTTTCTACTTTAATTGTTTCAGAGAAAAATAACTATTCAAGAATAATTGTTGCAGTTGAGCAGGGAGAACAAATAGCTACTGTAAATTCTAATACAATGTTGTGGCACAACAGACTTGGGCACATGAGTGAGAAAATTATGAAAGTACTTCATGCAAAGAAATTTTTGCCAGGTCTAAAATGTGTTAATATGGATTTCTGTGAAAGTTGTGTGTATGAAAAACAAAATAGAGTGAGTTTTGTGAAAACTGGGAAAGAAAACAAAAAGAGAAATTAGAGCTTGTGCATACCGATGTATAGGGACCCACTCAGGTATCTTCCCTTGGTGGCTCTCATTAATATGTTACATTTATTGATAACACGACTAGAAAAGTATGGGTTTATTTCTTTAGACATAAATTTGATGTATTTCAAACTTTTAAGAAATGAAAATGCTTGGTTGAAAATGAGACTGGAAAGAAATTAAAATGTCTCTAATCTGATAATGGTGGTGAGTATTGTAGTCATGAATTTAAAGATTATTGCTCCACTAATGGTATTTATAGACAAAAAATTTCTCTAAGGACTCCACAAGAAGATGGAGTGGCTGAATGCATGAATAGGACTATAATGGAGCACAGAAGGAGCATGAGGTTGCATGTTGGGTTGCCCTTACACATGTGGGTGGAGGCTATCAATATTGCTATATATTTGATTAATAGAGGTCCCTCTACACCTTTGGATTGTGATATTCTAGAGGTAGCATGGACTGGTAAGAAGGTGAGTTATTCTTTTCTCAAGACCTTCGGTTGTGAAGTATTTGCTCACATAGATTCTGAAAATAGAACCAAGCTAGAAGCTAAGCCAAAAATGTGTATTTGTTAGATATGGCATTAATGAATTTGGTTATAGCTTTTGAGATTTTGAAAATCATAAAACTATAAGAATTAGGGATGTCATATTCAATGAGAAAGTATTGTACAAAGATCTGTTGTAACAACATCAGAAGAAAGAAGATGATTATATAGTGCTAGATGATACTCCAAAAGTTGATGTTCTAGCCATTCCTCATGATGTGCAACAACCACAACAACAAATACCACACACCAATGAATGTTAGATAGTCAACAAGGAAAATTAGGCCTCCAAAAATATTTTCTCGCTCTTTGTATTCAATTTTACTTATTGATGTTGGTGAACCTGAATGTTATGATGAAGCTGTGCAGGTGGATACAAAGATTCAGTGGGAGTATGCAATGAAAAATGAAATGGACTCTTTGCTGAAGAATAAGAAATGGGATTTATGCAAATTGCCTGTAGGTAAAAGAGCTTTACAAAATAAGTCAGTTTATAGGTTAAAAGAAGAGGATGGAGGTAAGGAAAGATTTAAAGCTAGGTTAGTTGTAAAAAGATTTGCACAGAGAAAGGGCATTGATTTTGATGAGATATTTTCTCCTATTGTTAAGATGACTTCTATCTGTATTATTTTAAGTCTTGTGGCTATTGAAGATTTGCATTTAGAGTAGCTTGATGTTAAAACAATCTTCCTTCATAGTGATTTGATTTGGATGAAGAGATATTTATGGCTCAACCATAGGGATTTGAGGTCAAAGGTAAGGAGAACTTAGCGTGCAAATTGAAGAAAAGTTTATATGGCTTGGAACAAGCACATCAACAATGGTATCTAAAATTTGACTAATATCATAGGTGTCTTTCAGATCATTGTGTTTATTTTAAGAGGTTGGATGATGACAACTATATTATTTTATGTTTATATGTTGATGATATGCTTGTAGCTGGGTCTAACATTGATCATATTAAGGGGCTAAAATGCCAGTTAGCACATGCATTTGCTATGAAGGATTTGGGGCAGCAAAAAAAATCCTTGGTATGAAGATTGACATTATCTCATGCTGATTATGTGGAGAAGGTATTGCAACATTTCTCTATGGAGAATGCTAAAGCTATTAGCACACTTTCACCTAGTCATTTGAAGTTGACTAAGGAGATGTGTCCCAAGATAGAAGAAGAGGAGGATACGATGTCCAAGGTACCCTGTGCTCCAGTTGTAGGAAGCTTGATGTATGCTATGGTATGTACAAGGTTAGATATTACACATGCAGTGGGAGTCGCTAGCAGGTATATGAGTCATCCAGGAATCAAGCATTGGAATGCAGTCAAATGGATTTTCAGATATTTGAGGGGAACATCCAATAAGTGTTTACACTCTGGGGGCTCTACTACTAATTTATAGGGCTATCTTGACTCAAATTTTGTAGGATATATTGATACTAGGTAGAGTACTACAAGTTATGTCTTTACTGTTGGTGGGGTAGCCTTGAGCTGGGTTTCTAGGTTACAAAAGGTTAATGCTTTATCCACTATAGAGGTAGAGTATGTTGTTGCTACAGAGGTAGCCAAGGAGATGATATGGCTTCAATTCTTCTCGGAAGAACTGGGACATTCTCAGAAGGATAATTATTTGTTTATAGATAGTCAGAGTGTTATTCATCTTGCAAAGAATTCAGCTCTACATTCCAAGACCAAACGCATACAATTATGGTACCATTTCATTTGGTTAGATTGGAGGATGGATAATTAAAGCTAGACAAGATACCTACAAATGAAAATCTAGCGGATATGTTTACCAAGGTAGTGACAAGGGAGAAATTGAACTCCTCTTCAACTTTGGTTGGTCTTTTAGACTAAACATAAATAAAAGAACAACAAAGTCTAGGATGGTTTGATCCAATGGGAGTCTCATGGAGTAGTGACATAGCTACATGATTAGTCTCCAAGTGGGAGATTCTTGTTTAGTGTGGAGCTTGATCAGTCCCCAAGTGAGAGATTGTTAGATTGTGGTGACTGATCTAAAAAGTACTATACATTCTTCATAACTTCTTTAGGCCCTATTTTATCAGAATTTTGGGCCGACATGTAATTATTAATTATAACCCTAAAGTGGTAAAAATACTTATATAAAAGAGCTTAGGGTTAGGGATTGTTTTATAGTTTTGATGTGAAATTTGTTTTTGTGGTACTATTGAGTTGTAAGGGATTACAGATTGTAATTAGGTTGTAATTACTGGATCGTTATAATATCAAACTTGCTATTTGGTGGATGTAGCTTAGGGATTGGGTGAACCATGTTAAATCTTGTGGTCTTGTGTCTTTTTTGTGTGATCTATTATTTTCAGATATTGATTATATTTGCATGTAATTGTTATTTCTATCCATGGTTTAATCCTAACAAATGATTAGGTAGCACATGTTTTATGTAATACCACTTGGTGGTTTTGTGGGACTTGCTACTATATAAGCATCGACAAGGGTAGTTTTTTATGTGAGAAGGCAAAAAAAAAAGGTTGATCAAGACAAGTCTTGACAAGTTAGCCAAGCGAGCATTTGTGGAGGCCGGAAGCATGGCATGGGACATGTGGATTTCAATTGCATATTTATTTTAAATATATTATGGCTTAAGTGGAAATGCTTATAATTTTTATTGTAATTTTCCTTATAGTCTTAATAGGATGTAATAGGTGTCATTATGTCATAATGATTCTTATATTACTCAACAAAACATAGGGACCCGATATGGTACACATATAGGTAATTTGGATACATGTTTATCTTAAGGGGACCTACAAAGTCCTACGAGGTCACAATGTATGTTATAGGTTTTAGTATGTCCTAATAGGTGTCATTAGGTAATAATGAGTGTTATATTACTCAATGACACATAGGGACCCTATAGGTAATTAAGACTCATGTTTGTCTTAAGGGGACCTAGGAAGTCCTACCAGGTCATAATATGTGTTATAGGTTTATTAGGTCCTAATACAACTTAATAAGATATAATAGGTTTCATTAGGTAATAACGAGTCTTATATTACTCTAGAAAACATAAGGACCCCATATGGTACACATATCGGTATTACAATGCATTTTTTTCTTAAGGGGACCTAGGGAGTCCTACTAGGTCATCATGTGTGTTATAGGTTTTAATAGGTTCTAATGCATCTTAATAGTTTGTAATAGGAGTCATTAGGTAATAACAAGCCTTAAATTACTTAACGACACATAGATAACCCATATGGTACACATATAGGTAATTAGGATACATGTTTTTCTTAAGGGGACATAGGGAGTCCTACCAGGTCATAATGTGTGTTATAGGTTTTAATAGGTCGTAATGTGTCTTAATATGATGTCACAAGTGTCATTAGGTAATAATGACCCTTATATTACTCAAAAACACATAGGGACCCCATATGGTACACATAACCATAATATTAGGATATATATTTTCCTTAAGGGGACCTAGGGGGTCCTACTAGTTTATAATGTGTGTTATAGGTTCTAATGGGTATTATTTTGTAGTTCACATATACTAGTTAAGCATTTAAGGTTTATGATTAGTTTTAGGATTCTACGGTTAGGGTTACTTTGACTCTAGTTATGACTAGATAATGGTTAGAGTTCAAACTAGGATAGAGTTATACAGTTGATTGTTCTTATGGTTGACCTAAATATCTAGAATAGGGTTAGGGTTCAAGTAGAAGGAAATATTTTATTTAGAGTTATGGTCAACAAATAAATTATGGTTATGGTTCAAGGTTATTGTTGACACTAAAGTTTGCACCCTTTCCTAAAGTTTTTACCTAAAAGAAACCTCATGTAACATGGAAACAATTTCAAAAGTGTGGGACTTTACAATTGGAGATTGAGTCTTTGGAGAAGGCCAACTTTCTTACTATCAGAGTGCACCTAACTATTTCTTGAGAGGAAAAGGGAGAAGGAATGCATGAAAGAAATCTACCTATTCTAATCTAGAGGGGGTGATACACCAAAATTTTATTGTTCAATCTTATCCCTGCCCAAGGAAGCATTGTTCATCAATATAATCCTCAGATACATAGATTCTATCTAAACTTTGACTCAATAATCATACATAGATCAAAAATCAATGAAATGCTATAAGGAAGAGACTTCACTCCATATCATTCAAAGACAAATAAATACAACATATAACCAAAGAATGAAAACAATACATCAATATGAGGCAAACAATGTTGCATGATATATTAATGAAAGAAGGAGATACAATTGAGAATTATATTCATTCATAGGCAAAATATGAATTATAATAACAGAGCATAGAATACTATTGCTATAGAATCAAAGGAAAGACCAACCCCTGGAGGGTTTACAAAACTTTTTTTTATAGCTCAAGCATAAGTGAGAAACTCTCGCCTTAAGCCAAAGCTCAACTATAGCCATTAAATTCCCAGAGAACAATCATTGCTTATCCAAAGAAGATTTGATTGAGTGTGTGCCCATATGCAGAAAATCATGTCTTCCATACTAATTTTGACCTCAAAAAGATAGAAATGGTAGTCACGACTACATAGCCAGCTAGAAAGCTAACTTAAAGTGGTGATGGAGTGTCCTTTGTATCAAATAGGCATGGAGATCATCAAAAAGTAGTTGTAGATGATCAAGGAATTTGTTCACCATTAAAGAGCTGCCTTTGAGAGTGTTTTCAATGTCCTAGATTAGATATGTGATCAATTTGACTATCAAACCTATACGTGGCCTAGTAATACTAAATCCTTTTTCAACCTTGTTTAGACATTCAACTGTCTATTGACCCATGCTCATCACCTTGTTTCATGACTTTGTGACTTATTTCCTTCATTAGTTATCTAACCATGCAAAATTGTGAACTGCTTCATTTTATGTTTATTTCTTCTTCGCAACTTACCTTCACTATATTCCCTTAACTATTGCAACCCTATGAGAAATGTGTAATTATCTCTTCATGTTGTCACTATGGTTTTGACTTAACAATCTTCTAATTGTGTAACAATGCAAAGATAGTTATGTCTTAGTTGTCACCCCTTCATAGCTAAAACTAAACATAGCATCAAATGTTCACGACCCCATGATCAATGCTATCTTCATTAAACGTGTTGCCTTTGCACATGATTGCGATTGAAAAATGAACCATAGCTTGATATCGATGACCTTATGAAGAGTGTTATCTTAACTACTTGTTCCTTTGTTCACAACTTCACAACTAAAAATGAATACTCGCCATTGACTATTGTGACCATGCAAAGCCATCATATTGACTGTGATCACATCATCACAACTTGATCTCTTAACCTTGATGCTAACTCAACAATGATGCAATAAAGGTGTTTTTTTGCTTCATAACCTAACTCTAGATAACCCTTAAATACTTGTGACTGTGTGACCCATAACCATTCGGACCATCATGGCCTAAACTATCAACCCATCTCTTAACTCTGGGAACATGTGATTGTAGGATTTGGCCACTTTACCACCTTGACTTGGGGTCGACTTTAACCATCCATGACTGTGTGAACGAAAGATCGCAATGTCATCACTTGAAATGTTAACTTAGATGTTAACCCTATGAACAAACGATAAAGGGAATCACTGCATCACAACCCTGACCATGGGTTAGGCTTAACCACCCATAACCATGCGATAACTACCATCGTGAACTGTTGGAGTTAGAGATTGCAACATCACACCCTAAAAAATGAGAGTTAGCCTTTTGACCTACAAAGTTGCACTGACAGTTTGAGCTAACTATTTTGTGCCTTCACAACTTGATCGACAGTTACTCTTTAACTGCCTGTGACCGTGTGAAGAGGAATGATTGCATTGTTGCAACTTAGAATTGTTCCTTCAAAATGAAGGTCTTAAAGACTTAATACTAAAAGAAAATTCAAAAGAATTTGTCAAATCCCATTGGCTTGCATGGTAAATAATGAATAATCCAAAGGACATGAACATGTCTGCCACCCTAAAAACTAGATTTTGGAAGGAGGGGTAAAAATGGTGAACATTTCTAGAGAATCAGAGGGGATGCTTTCTTGCTAAGCATGAGATCTATGGCCTTGAGCAATCCACTAGGCTAGAGTCACCAAAAAATGAACCTCATACACTATTTGAAACCACAAACTCTGCTTGTTCTCTACAACTACAAAACTTCAAAACTTTTCTTTCTCCTATAGAGAAGCCTATGCTTGTCACTTATTGAAAACAAGAGACTACTCTACTACATAGAGAAAACCTTAACCTTCCTTTAGTAGAAAAGTTTAAGGTGAATTCCATTAACTAAAATTGGAAAAATATGACCATTAGGCATGGATAGCTGGAAAGCATTGGCCTACTTGTAACTGGTGATAACATAAGGACCACTCCACATAGCATCAAATTTGGATTGCCTATGAGGCTTAGTTCTATCTGTATCCCACTTGAGAACAAAGTCTCCCTTTCTAAAAATTATATTTGTAGCCTTTTTGTCAAAACTTCTTTTGACCTATTGCTGACAAGCCTCAAGTGTATGCATAGCCTACTATCTCTTTTCTTCTAATTCAATTAGTTCTACTAACTTAATTGTCATGGCATAATTTTCTTCTAGCTCCAATTGATGAGCTAGTTTGATAGAGGGGAACCCCAATGGAATAGGAATTTTGGCTTCCCTTCCATGTACCAGCATGAAAGGTGAATTCGCCACTTCTCTCTTGGGTATAATTTTGTTAGCCCAAAGGGCAGTCTTTAGCTTGGCATGCCAACTCCTCTAATTATCTTCAAGTCCTCTTCATGATTTTGATGAGGTTCTTATTGGAGGATTCAGCCAAGCCATTCCCTTGGGAATAATAATTTGATGAAGTGCTCAAATATATACCATGTACTTGATCCCAAGAGCATATATGAGCTCCAACAAAAGATTTGGCATTATCAGACATGACAGTTGATGGAACAGTAAATCTGGTCACAATTCCATCAAGGAATTCAACCACTGAAGCTTCTATTGCATCTTTCAAAGCCATCGCCTCTATCCATCTTGTGAAATAGTCTGTACCTACCAAAATACACCTATGACCACTACTAGAGGGCAAATTTATTGGACCAATGAAATTCAAACCCTGTCGAGGAAAAGGTTGTTCAACTTGAATGGGATGGAGAGGAAGGGTATCCAATCTTTCCTTTCCTAAGAAGAAAGCACATTTCTCACATTTCCTCACCCACCAATGGAAATAATTGAATAGGGTTGGCCAATAATAGCCAATCCTCATTATTTTCATTATAGTAACTCTAGCTAAGAAGTGACCACCAACAGGGCCATCGTGAAACTCTTTCAACAACCTACTGATCTAATTAGTCTATTTACATCTCAATAGGACTCCATCATAGTCCTTTCTGAATGATATTCCATCCACCAAGATGTAAGGGATATCTTGCAATCTGAATTATCTTTTCTTGACTCTATCTAAGCCTTGGGGATATATCCCTTCTATCAAGAAGGTAGTCATGTCATGCAACCAATCCATATAATCTTCATTCTCTACAGGTTGCCCACCTTGAATCAAGAGGGAAACCTCTTCACATGTTTCAAAAGATGAATCCGTCTACTTACACATTCCCTTGCCTCTAACAAGCTTGGTGATCTTTATATCAACGTCATATTCCCTGACTCCAGTAATCATCTAGCTCTCTTTTCATTGATATCCTTGTTCAACAAGAACTCTTTCACACTAGCATGTGGGACTAAAAGATGGATCTTCTTATGAGATAGGAGATGTCTAAATTTTTTAGAGACCTTACAAGAGCAAGGACCTATTTCTCTACATAGTTGTGTCTACCCTCATAGTCTTTAAGCCCTTCACCAAAGAAAGCAACGGGTTTTTCCAAATTCTCATCATTCAGCTCTGTGAGGATAACTGAAATAACTAACTCTCCTCTAAGAGAGTAGAGGATGACATCTCTATCAAAATTGGGGTTGACAAGAGTGGGGATTGATGCAATTGATTTCTTGATCTCTTCAAAACTAATCTTCCCTTCTTTGGTCCAAGCGAACATCAAGTTCTTCTTCAACATAGTTGTGAGAGCTTTCACCATGGAAGAAAATTCAGGGATGAATCTCCTTATGAAGTTGATCCTACCAAGAAATCTTTGCAATCCTTCCTTATGACTGGGAAGTGGGAGAGAGTGAATTGCTTCTACTCTCTCTGGATCTATTGCTAGCCCATATTTTGATACAATGTGTCCTAGGAGCTTTCCTTCATCAATGGCAAACACACACTTTCTGGGGGTTCAAAGATACACCATACTCTCTACATTTGATGAATACCTATCTCAAATGATCAAAATGATTTGTTGTATGTTTTGAGAATACAATTATATCATCAAGGTAAACTAACAAAAAAAATTGTAGCACACCTTTGAACACCATTTCCATTGCCTTTTGAAATGTTGCATCTGCATTGGTTAGTGATCCAAATGGAATTTTACAATAAGCATAGGTACCCCACTTGGTAGTGAATGTTGTCATATATCTATCTGGCTCCTAAAGTAACACCTGATTGTAGCCTAAAAAGCCATCTAAGAAAGAGAATCTTTCTGAACCACTAACCTTGGATAAAATTTGTTGCATAGAAGGAAGGGGATGGTGATCTTTAAGAGAAGACTTGTTAAGGTCCCTAAAATGTACACATGGTCTAATTTCTCCACTTTTCTTCCTAATAGGAACAAGGTTAGCCACCCATGAGGAGTACTTGATAGGGAAAATCACGTTATCCTCTATGAGCTTTGAATTTGTTTTTCTCATTAATGGTTCAATCTTGGGGTAAACTAGCCTTTGTTTCTGCCTAACAGGCTTAGCATCATGGTTTAAATATATGGAATGTTGAAATAAACTTAGGTCAAAACCCTTTAAGTCTTCATATGTCCAAGCAATAACATCATTGAATTAATGACCTAATTTAATGAAGACTTCTTGTTCAATAATAGTGTATACCTTTCCCAAGTTAACAGTCCTTCCATCAGCAACAGTGACAGGTGTGTAGTCATCCTTCCTTGCAATCAGGTATGAACCTTTGCCTCTTGTTTGATCATTGGAGTTGAAAATGTCTTCCAAGGTGATTAGAACTTTAGGCAGTTTTTTGGAGCTAAGGTTCATTATCTAGTCCCCGTACTAGCTTTGAAACTTGGATAGACTTCTAGCAAAGAATTCTACTTCATTTTGCAAGAAATTGATAATTTGTACATCCAAATCAAACACTTGCCAATTTGTGCAATTGTTTGTGACAATAGGCCTTACAAAATTATGAATTGTTGCTTCTTTTCATTAGCAACATGCTCTGGTATATCATACTCAACACCAATGACTACAAGCCTATTAGTATGTTTATTTTTATTTCTTGGGACACTCTGAATATTGAAAGCATGAAAGCCTTAAAGTAGATCCCACACCTTGTCCTTGTATGATTTGAGAAGGTTGTTCTTTGTGACATTTTGATTTCTGATTTGATTAATAACCAATCACTGTTCCCAAATAACTTCAAGAGCTTGATGCCTCTTCTTTGTGCAAGTTGGAGACCTTGGATCAAAGCTTCATACTCTGCCACATTATTGGTGTAGCTAAATTGGAGTCTATAAGAAAAAATAGTATACTTCCAATTTAGGGGAAATGAGCATGACACCAACACCTGAACCATTTTTGTTCCTTGAGCCATTAAAGAGCATATTCCACAATTCACTAGTATCTTCTTTTATTTTCATAAGATTGGGAATAGGGACATTCTCCTCAAATATACAATATGTTTTTAAGACCAGTCTCCCTAGCTTCTTCTATTAGGTCACATTGATAAGCAATAGCCCACTCGCCTAAAAGATAATAAGGTGCTTCTTCTAAGGAAGAGACACACTCATGGGCTATGCATCCTTAATCTTCTTCCCAAATTGTGCAATTCATATTTATGGGGCTAGGAGTATAGGTATCTATATTATTGAGGGCCAAAGGTTATGCCCTTATGGAGGCTTTTGTTCCATACCTTGTTCTAAAAAACATGGAAGACCAGTCATATGCAATATAGACACCTATTTGTGCAAAGAAACCCCTAGAAAGGCAGATGGAAAAATGTGGCTTGACCTTAGCTACTAATATGTCTCTCATAACACTACAACTAAGACATGCATGCACTGCTATTTTCACATTTTTAAAGATTCCTACTATTTTGATAGAGCTACCATCTAATTGGAGCACATACCTAACCATTGGCTCATATGTGATACCAAAGAGATCAACTATACACTTAGGCATTACAGAACTACTAGCCCCTGAATCAATCATGCAATTATTGACTAGCTTGTCCCCTATTATTAAAGAGACATAAGAAGGAGGAGGTCTATTTTTCTTACTTGTTTCTCATTCTTTTGTTGGTTGCACTAGGCTTGTTGCAGTTTCCACTCTAGATGACTAATCTTCCACCCTTATGCCTTCTAACTCTTGTTGCAATAGTTTCTTCATTGATGGTATAGTGGCTACAACATCTCATATGGAGATATTAACAATAGTCCTCTTCATTTGATCTACAATGTTGAAAGGAGTACTTATTACTTTGGTTGGAGCCTTGGGAGCTATAGGGATCGATGATTGAAAGTGAGCAATCTGAGGTTCAATAGACTTCTTGTTGCCCATATCCTACCTCTGTTGGGGAGCAACATTTGGTTGTGCATTCATCATAGGTATGCGAGAAGTAGTACCTAAAGTTGAAGCTTGATTTGGAGAAGGAGGTTTGGCATCCTTAAAAACTCTTCTTTTCCTTCTAGTATTGTGAGTTATGATATAATGATTGGTATGACAGTGCTCCTTTGGTTGATGGTTCATAAAAGAGTAATCACTCTGCTGTTGTATAGAAGAAACATCAGTAGATTGATAAGCACTACATTGTTGTTATCCTACTTGATCCTGTGTGACCAATGCCTAAGATGATTCTACTCTTTGATCCATAAATACCCATAGGAATAGTTTCAAGAAGGACAAAAGTCTCACTCTTGAGCAAGGTTGTTCTGGGGGATTAATGCCTTGTTTGGATTTGTGTTTGGATTTGCAGCAGGGGTATTACCAATAGGTCTGTTTTGGTTATGTCAAGCACAACCTTGACTCAGATTTGGTGGTCTATTAAATGTGGGGTTTTCAAAATGAGGTTGGGAAGGCCTATTATTTTGAGTTTCTTGTCTCTTGAGATTCACTAACTCTTTGCTCATCTTTTGCACCAGTGAGAAGTTATCCTCCATCTTCTTTTCCTAATCTTGCAACTTCTTATCTATATTTTGCATCATCATTTTAGTCATGGCTTCAATCTTATCTACTCTATTAGAATGTGTGGAAGCTATTGGGGCTACTACAAGAGATTGACTTGTAGAGCTGGTAGGGATAGGGGCTACTATAGGCTAATGATTAGGCATGTCTGGGAAGAAAGGCATTGGAGGCCTTGGAGCTAATTTCCCTCTTTGAATGATGAAGGGCCACACCACCCTTATAGATTCACAACCCAAAACACAACAATATGGAGACAAAGAGAAGATAAAATGCTTCACAAAGCATGCTTTTATTATACTTGAAAATCCTTAGAATACTCTCCAAATGAGAGAACTCCAAACTCTTACATTATAAGAGAGCTTCCACACTAAGAGCTTCCAACTAGCTTGCACACCAAGAGCTTCTACAAGAAGAGATCACACCTTGAGAGCTTCACTACAAGAGCTTACACTTGAAGAGCTTTTACTTGAAGAGTTTGCAGTTGAAGAGCTTACACTTTGAGGAGCTTCTACCTGAAGAGTTTGATTACAAATGATCATAAGCCTTGCTTAAATAGGCACTTACCATCAAAGATGTTACAAACACAACCAATGTGGGATAAAAGGTAAATAAAACTACCTTAAAACAAATATTTAATTCTCACCCAAATACAACTAAGCACCACCATGTGGTCCAATTAGAAAATTACATTTCCTTTGTGGATCACAAAAAATATTAAATGCATAATTTAATGAACTTTCCACAAACTTCTAGGATGCCACCTACACACCTCGATAAATGTAATGACAACTTTTTTTCTTTTTTTCTTTTTTACACCACTTATGCACTTGAAAATAGAAATTTCTTTTTTTCCTCTTTTTCCCATTTTAAATTTTTTTATTAATTTTCTTTCTATTTTCATCAGTTTCTCTCTCCTCCAGTTTTTTTTTAAATTTATAATTTTGATCACACTCACTTTTTCATGATGCAAGATGCTCCCACATTAGACACCCATGGTAGGAAACTTTTTGTGGATATAGATTCACAAAATGAAGTAGCCACTATCAATATATTTTTTTTCTCTTCTTCCAACACATAGCTGGAACAAGTATCCACTGTCAATATATTTCCTTCTTTCTTCTTTTCCAACACCTAGCTAGAACAAGTGTCTGCTGCTGAAAATGCTCCTCCACAATTAACTCTGTCCAAGTATGACTTTCATCCTCCTCCAATCTTATTGAATTAAATACACCTATAATAAACTCAACAATGCCATACCAATCTTCCTTTCGATACCACATATCACTAAAAAAGATCCTGATATAAACCATCATCATTATCTTTCAAATTTATCTCAAATTCAGCATCCCATGATTCATAGAAATTTACCTTTTTGACATATTCATCTTTGCTTGCCTCTTTCATGTCATCAACAATGCATGTAATTGCTTCACTTTCTTGATCTCCAACTAAGACACTATACTCTTCCTTCATTTTTGCAATCTTCAAATCATCTTGATCTACTTCAGGTTCACAAATTTCTTGTAATCATCATGCTCCTCCTTCTCTCTTTCATCTTCTTCAACTGTTGGTTCACAAATATTTTCATCTTCATCCTCTTGCTCTTCTTTTGTATCACATGTATGATACTCCACTATATCTTCTTTCTTTTCCACATCCAAAGAGTTGTCAATATCTCTTTTCTAGCGACACTCTCTTCTCTTTCGCAACTCTGCTTCTAATTCATTCACTGGCATCTATAAATTAAATAATGCAACTCGTAAGGCCTCTTGATTTCTTGCTCTAATTTTCTCAATTCTAGGAATCCGTAGAATCTATCCAATCACAATAGTCTTCTTCTTATTCTCCATAATCAAGTCTTCATAAGATAAATCTCATGCAACACAAGCACCTCATACAAAATGTCTCAGAATTGGTGCTCTATCTACACAATCAAGAACTCCTTCTTGAAAAACTTTACCCAACTCAAGGTCTTGGTGCAAATTGCCTCATGTTCGGTGATCTATCCACATGCTCAGGAACTCCCACTCTAATACCATTTGATGAAGGGTGCTCCCCTTAGTACCATAAACTCATAACAGAAAATAAAGAAACAACAACAAATGTGAGAACAGAATATGGACTTCTTATTTGTGCCACAAATGAAGACTTACAAAATTCACAAGTACAATATGCTAACCCACATGAGCACCTTCATTATAGTAATCTGCATGACAAGTTACGAACTATCACCCCAAGCTCCCCTAGAAAATGTTCGGGCCTTTTTTAAATAGGCAATTTTATGCCACCCAGAAAGGTTCTAGATGCTCAAACTTAATATCTAAAGCTGAAAGATCCTAACAATACATATAGAGTCGGCTAAATACATTTTTGACAAATTATTTTAGATATTTTGTAGTCCAACTTCAAAAGGCCATAACTCTCGAACCATTTATCTAATTGGCTATTATAACCACTTTTCAAAAACTCTAGCTCTTGATCTACAGGCTCATAATGGCACAAGCACCCTCCCATCGAGTTTTTGGACCTCATTCGGGAACTCTAAGGCTTCCAATGGTGAGCCTGAAGATGTTTCTACAATTTTTTCCACTAAAAATCCACAATAACTTCTCAAATACTTAAGCTAAAGCAATGAGATTTTTATGGTAGGCTTATAATTCCAAAATGAACCTTCCTATAGAAAATGAGAACACTCTGAGCTCATATGAGAAACTTAATAAAAATAGCAAGTTCCCATAAATATTAACACCCTATCTATTGGTCTTTATTAAAATAGAAAAGGCTGAAAAAAAAATATTTTTGGGTGATGCAAGATTACTCTTACACCCAGGATGCTCCTACATCAGACACCCAGGGTAATTTGAAAAGTGACTCTATCACATCTTAGGTGTTTAGAGAAAAACCAAGATGGTTAACCTCCTCCTTTTCTAGCCATGATGAATCCTCAACTAGCCTCCCTTTCCATTTGACTAGATATTCCTCATAAGATATTCTCTACCCTTATGGAAATTTGATAGGCAACTGACAAGGTGTCTCCTCCCATAGTTTGCACTGTGGTAGCAATATCACTATTAAGAGCTCTAAGATAATGCAAGAAGGCTTTACCAAGAGTTGGCTTGACTACATCAGGTATTCTATCCCATGTCTTCTAAAATCTATAATTGAAGTCTATAATATATTCATGACATGCTCTTTTGATGGTAGTTAGCTACTCTAAGATTGATAGGTGATCGCTTTTATCTTCAAAATGCTTGCAAAGCCCTTCACCTAACTTATCCCAATTAGTGATTGAATTATGTGGTAATCCCCTATACCATTGTAAGGCCTTTCCTTTCAGAGATGACATTGACAACATAACAACAACAACATCCTTTGCAATACCATGTATATTGCAAATATTTGAAATCTCTTGAATGTGTTCTATAGGAGTGATGGAAGTTTCACTAGTAAAATCATGTTTATTTTTAAGAGAAGATACTCAGATATCATGTCTCTGAGCTAAAACAAGAGGGCTCCCACCATTGAAGGTGGAAAAAACTTGATTTTTAGGTTGGGCCATGTGGAACAATGATCTATTCAGATGAAAAGATGGTACCCTAGGTTGTGACCTATCAACAAGAGGAGTAGAGAGAGATCTCGCAAGTGTATGTATTATTTCTACACTCTTAACTAGTGATAGAGATAATCTATTTCTCTTTCTTCTAGGATTTGAAAATGAAAGCTCAGTATATTGAAAGTTACCTCTAGAAAATGCCCTTGTATGAGCTTTTAGAACAAATCACAACAATTATGGTTTGAAACCAAGATGTAGAAGTAGAGTAGAGTTACCAAGTACTTGAAAGTGAGGCTCTTGAAGGCATGGGATGCTAAGAACAACATTATCTCCTAAACATAATTTGAAGTTCTTCCCTTTAACACTAATGAACCAGTAGACTTTAGAATGCTTCAATGTGTGAGTTCCACTGAGCGTGCCAAAAACTGTTGACATGAAAGTTTGCACCCTTGCCTAAAGTTTTTACCTAAAGAAAACCTCGTGTAACATGGAAACAATTTCAAAAGTATGGGACTTTGCAATTAGAGATTGAGTCTCTGGAGTATGTCGGATTCCTTGCTATCAGGGTGCACCTAACTATTTCTTGAGAGGAAAAGGGAGAAGGAATGCATGAAATAAACTACCTATTCTAATCTAGAGGGGGTGATACACCAAAATAGTATTGTTCAATCTTATCCCTACCTAAGGAAGTACAGTTCATCAATATAATCCTCAGATACATAGATTTTATCTTAGCTTTAACTCAACAATCATGCACAGATCATAAATCAATGAAATGGTAAAAGGAAGAGACTTCACTCTATATCATTCAAAGCCAAATAGACACAACATATAACAAAAGAATGAAAGAAATACATCAATATAAGGCAAAATATGTTGCACAATATATTAATGGAAAAAGGAGATACAATTAAGAATTATATTTATTCATAGGAAAAAGGGGAATTATAGTAATTGAGCATAGAATACAATTGCTATAAAATCAAAGAAAAGACCGACACTTGGAGGGTTTACAAAATTTTCTCTTATAGCTCAAGAATAATTGAGAAACTTCTGCCATTAAATTCCCAGAGAATGATCACTGTTGATCCAAAGAAGATTTGATTGAGTGTGTGCCCATATGCAAAAAATATGTCTTTCATACTAATTTTGGCCTCAAAGAGATAAAAACAATGGTCATAACTACATAGCTAGCTAGAAAGCTAACTTAGAGTGGCGATGGAGTGTCCTTTGTATCAAACATGCATGGAGATCATCAAAAAGTAGTTGCAAATAATCAAGGAATTAGTTCACCATTAAAGAGCTGCCTCTGAGAGTGTTTTAAATGCGCCTGATCAGATATGTCATCAATTTGATCGTCAAACCTGTCACATGCCCCAATAATATTAAAGCATTTTTTGATCTTGTTTAGACATTCAACTATTTGTTGACCCATGCTCATCACCTTGTTTCACATCTTCACAACTTATTATCTTCATTAGCTGTATGTCCCTATGAAACCTCAAAACAATTCATTTTATGTTTATCACTGCTTTATAGCTTACCTTCATTGTATTCCATTAACTATTTCAACCCTATGAGAAATGCGTAATTAGTTCTTCACATCATCACTGCAGTTTAGACTTAATAGTCTTCTAACGATGTGACGGTGCAAAGAAAATTATGTCTTACTTGTCACCCCTTCACAACTAAAATTGAACATAACATCAAATGCACGCGACCCTACAATCAATGGTATATTCATTTCATCTGTTGTCTTTGTGCATAGTTGTGACTTAAAAAAAACTGCATCTTGATACCTGTGACCTTGGAAAGACAGTTATCATAACTGCTTTCTCCTTTGTTTGTAACTTCATAACTAAAAATGACAACTGCGACTATGCAAAGCCATCATATTGATTGTGATCACACCATCATGACTTGATCTCTTAACCCTAATGCTAACTCAATGATGATGCAATAAAGGTGTTTTTCTACTTCATAGCCCTAACTCCCAATAACACTTAACTCCTTGTGATATGTGCTTCCCATAACCATTTGCAGCATCACAACCTAAACTATCAATCCATCTCTTAACTCCATGAACATGTGATAGTAGGCTTTCACCACTTTGTGACCTTGACTCGGGGTTGACCTTAACCATCCATGACTTTGCAAATAGGAGCAGGATCACAATGTGGCCACTTGAAATGTTAATGCAGATGTTAACCCTGCGAACAAGCAATAAGGGAATCGTTTCATCGCAACCCTAACCATGGGTTAGGCTTAACCACTCGTGACTATGCGATAACTGCCATCATAAATTGCTGGATTTGTAGATCGCAACATTGCACCCTAAAAATGAAAGTTATCCTTCTAATTTGTGAAGCTGTGTTGACAGTTTGAGCTGACTATTTCACACCTTCACGACTTGATTAATAGTTACTCTTTAACTTTCTGCGACCGTGTGAAGAGGAATGATCGCATCGTCACAACTCATAATTGTTCCTTCAAAATGAAGGTCTTAAGAGACTTAAGACTAAAAGAATAGTCAAAAGACTTTGTCGTATCACATTGGCTTGCATGGTAAATAATAAATAATCCAAAGGACGTGAACATGGCTACCACCCTGAAAAATGGATTTTGGAAGGAGGGGTAAAAATGGTGAACAATTATGATTAGAGTTCAATGATTACTAAATTCAAGGGTTAATTTATACCTAATATTTCAACTACAATTGAACTAAGACTACAATTAGGGTAATAATTTAATATATTAGGGTTAGAGAAACATTACATTGACGTAGACAAGTTTAAAGTATAGGTTCAAGTATAGGGTTTAAATAAATACTAACCATAATATTTTTATATATGTATGACATAATAATTTTAAATTACTATTTACTTAAAATAAATCTAAAATATCAATATAAATACATCTTTAAATAATCTAAACATCTAAAGCATCTAATCATCCATCACTTTAATGATAATTAAACATGACATAAATTAAATACATTCAAACATCTAAAACATTAATTTAAATGAACAACTACAAAAAAACAATTTAAATGAACATCTAAATATAATAACATGGAGGAGAGAGAAAGAGAGTAGAGATGAAGTGGAATGCCTACCCCTACTTGACTTTTCATGTTGGAATGTTAGATTCTTTTAGGCTTGTTTTATGATTATGTTTTATGTTCATCGGTACTTGGTTACTGGATTTGATTAGATGTTATTTCATACTTAGTTGATATATTTGATGAGTTACTTAGTTATTTCATGTGTTCATGATTATTTTGATGATGATATATGTATGTTCATTTAATGATTCCAGTTATCTAATGATGATTAGTAGATGGATTATTTATATGCAGTTCTATGGTTACTTAGGAAAAGCTCTTTATTAGGAAATCAAAGCTCATTTCTCTATAGACAAGTTTGGAGGAGCTGATTTCCAAGAAAAGGGTTTTCAAAAGGGAAGGAAAATTCTTGCATGTTTTGTGCATTTGTTGTTTTAGCATCAGATCCAGGTAGGATCTTGTGGGTTTGTACAATATTCGCTCATTCTTTGATTTCTCTGTATTTGCGGATCTATTTTTAGAATTCAATTGGGTTGAAACTCTTGTATGTGCTTTGATCATTCTTTGTTTGGTAAACCTTTGTATATGAATTGAGAATAAAAAATCCTTCTTGTGATTATATTGTTTTTAGTTTCTAGATTGTATGTAAACAAATGAAGATTGAAACCCTTGTGTATGAATTTGTTTGTTCTCTATTTTCAAAAGCATTTATGAATGAATTTAATATCTAAAACCCTCATTTGATTTAAATTGGGTTATTCGTAATGGATTTTTTAAAATTAGGATATGGGTTTTGAAAAGAAAACCAATTTTGTTTTATAGATTTGACTGTTTGATTCGGTTTCCTATACCAATTTTATATTGGAAAAATTATCAAATAATAATAATAATATAATTACACAACAATTTGTAATTATTGTGTAGTACATTATTAAATTAAAATATATATTGGGGAGGGGGGTTGTGTTTATATAAAAATTGAATATTTTAATGGTGGGTGGGGCCACCAATCCCCCACCCAACTCTCTTTTCTTTCCCCGACGATTCTTTTATGGGTTGCCTACACAACAATACTATTGCTACTACAACAAGTATTGATGATGCAATAGTACACTATTGCGACTGCAGTAGTCTGTTATGATAGTGTATATATTGGCTAGTCTGTTTAAATTTAATAATATTTTTTATATAGTTTTTAAAAGTAATTTAAATTTATTAATTTTTAATAATTTAATAAATGTTTCAAGCATAGTTCTGTTAAGTAATTTAATTAAGGAAGTTTATTAATTATTATTTTATTCATAGATAGTTATAATCTTTAATAATTTAATGATTCTTGATTGAATTTTAGTAACATTATGTATTTTGGAAAGCAAATTTGTGAATTATGAATTGAGGAAAATTGGTAAATTTGGGTTTCAGTTGAGAGTTCAATGTCATATTTAATTGACTTCTAATAAGATTTATGAATCTTTTATTCTTGTGAACTCGAAAACATTAGCAAATCAACACTAGGGAATTTTTATGATTCAAAAACCTTAGTAATTATAATACTTTGAGAAGATGAAAATGTGAACCCTAATTGTAATCGAAAATTCTATAAACTATAATGCTTGGAAACAAGAACTGAAACCCTGGTTGTTTATTGAACTCTTATATTTGAAGAAAACCTAACGAACTATGAAAAAAAAATGTTTAAAAGACCTTGATGAAATGTGTGTGGTTTTACATTTGGGGTTCTATCTATAAAGAATTTTTATGAATTATTAAGTGTTGAGACTTGTGTGGATTCGAGAACTTTAGCGAATCTATAATACTTGAAAATGAAAACTGAAACCCTATCCTTGTATATTGAATCTTGTGCTTGAAAAGGAAATAGAAACTTGAAAGCCTTTAGTGAAAATTGAACTATAGTGTTTTCAAAACCCAATGAATTATGAAACTAATATTGTATGACACTTTATTTGATGTGTGGTCTACTGATGTTGGGTTTGGGTTGGCTTAGTACTTTGACCAGTCAGGATGTTTATCAGAGGTTAGGGGATTTTTTTTTGCAATGATGTTATATATACAATCTTTTATACCTGACCATGGTAATGTTTCATGTGTTTTCTATGATGAGTTTGATTATATGTTTTGTTGTGCTTTCTAGTTTCTTATGTAAACTAAGGTGAATGGTATGAATTTTACGGTATAACCTTTGAGTTTTAGATCAGTTATCTTTGGATTACTTTGTAGTTTCTTGTTTAGGACTGAGGTGATTATTGTGATTTATTTTTGGTGATGTCATGGGTTGGTATATGTGTACTTGATTTTGTATTAGTCCTGTTAGGATGATTATATTAGTGAAATCTATGATTTTGATTAGTGATATTTTAGTACTTTCTAGTTTCTTGTTTAAGAATTGATGTGTGGTTTATGGTCATATGGGACCTTCTTCATTTACTGAGCTTAGGGTAGATTATATGTATGTAATGTTGGGAAGTGCTTGCAATGGAGGTCGGAGCCCTAAAGAGGTTTTCTGGGAAACCCATTAGAGGTTTTTATAATAAGTGATAACATTTCATTAAATGGGTAATAAAATGTATCAGTAAGATACTATGTCACATAAAGTCACTAGTGGTTCAGAGTCCTAAGAGACTGCTAGGGTAACCTTAGAGTTGACTCATTAGTATGCCTTGTCTATACGAAAGGATAGAAATGTTGCATAGGAGACTCTAGGGGGTCAGATTCCAACAAGGCTACCAGGGTAACCTTAGTGTTGGCTCATGTGATGACACTTGCTCACTTGCATAGTAGATTTCTTACGCGTCTTTGTTGCCTCTGGATTTAGTTGATACTTGTGTCTTGGTACCCTTTGAGATAGTTTTCTTTTAGGTGTTCCCTTTACCTAGATGTTGGTTATGACTTGTATTTTGATATCTGTTCAGGACTTGAGTTTATCTCCTCGGCACAGTGGGAGTGGGCCATTTGGGTTCCATGAGATTGGGTGATAGTGTATTTTTCTTATACTATTGAGATCCAACCATTAGATGTACTTGTGTAGTTGATCATTCCTTTCTAATCTTATATTTGTGTTGGATGGTTGTATCTTGTTATTATGTACTTGATTTTTCATAGATCATATGAGATGATGTATTTTATATATGTTGTATATTCTTTGAGCTTATCACACCCTGTGACTTGTACAATAGATGATTAAGCATTTCTAATTATTCCGAGGTGGCATCTTATATAATTGTATATTGTTAAAATGGATTTTTATGTGTGATTATTCTTTTATGTGGTTTTTTTTGTGTATTAGATTTAGTATTAATTAAACTTAAATGTGATTCAACGTCATGGAACCCTTAAGAAATGTAGTCTATTTATGTTGGTTGTATGTATGTGAGTCATTGCTTCCATTAATCTATCTCTTGTTGTTATTGCTTCCATTGTATTATTTATTATTATTTATTATCTTAAAATTTTTTTTTGACAAACTTAGTTAAACTTTAGGTTAATTCATTTTGGGTTCCATAGCAGGCCGTTATATCTGGTATCAAAGTCTGAGTTTCTACATTGGGAACTGTAAGGTTCCTCTTCACACGTACTTATTAACTGTGAATTCCTCTTTTAAAAAATCTATTGTATGAGAATTGGATGGCTATGAAGTTACATTTTATATTGTGAATGCCCTAATGAAACTGAGAGCAATTGGCTCAACCATGTTTATGCTTAGTGATTCAAGAACCATTTCATCACCTCGACTATTTAAAACATTAATTGTTACTAACAATGATGCTAGGTGCTTTCACCTGATAATGAGGTTTGCCAATTTTGGTACCTCAATGATTAATTGGTATGCTTTTAGATAGTTCATTTTATCTTATTAATGATGCTTATGATATGCATACCTAACAGTGATTATTCTAGTAATTCGATCTAAATCAATGCTTTATAAACATGTATGATGAAGTGAATGAATGTGAACTAACACTTTGAATTTTTCCAAGTTTAATGAATAGAATAAGATGGATAATTGAATTGTGGAAATGAATGCTTTTAATAACATGAAAATCTTGATGTGTATTTTATGAACATATGTTTCTTGAACTACTGACGGGTGCAATGAGTGTGCAGGTAATCTAGTCGGGAAATCCAATGGAGAGACAAGCTGAACCCCTCGTTTTAAATTGTGTTATCTTTGTATTGTCCATCTTTAAAGGTTGTTATTTGATTTTATTTTCTCCTAACTTTTATGTGTTCCTACCAAGTCTCTAAGGCTTAAAAATGTTAAATTTAAGCACCCATGGGTAAGGATATGGGTTGAGGGTACTTTCCACCCACTTTTGCCACCCTAGTTGACTTTTAGGGTCACTTAAAAATCTAATTTATGGTTGATTGCGAAAATGGATTGTCATCCACTTGAGTGGAACTCAAACTCCATCATAAGGTTTCATGAAGTCTAGTTGAGTTAAGGGATCCCTATTTAGTGGATTTTTGGAGAAGTTTTGTGGTGGTCACCCAATCTCTACTTTTAGAGAAAGTTTGGATGATAGTTGGGGATGGAAGGAAGAAAAGGATAAGCTCTTCTCAAACCTCCATTGTTACCATAACTCCTTGGTGAAGGTAGGATTCTTGGCTCTTGTATTTTGCTTTCTCCATGTTTGATCATGCTTGTTCTTGCATATAGTGTAGTGTTGTTACATGTTGCTTGCTTGTATGGTGGGTTGATTTGGAGGGGTTTTTGTGTTGTTCTTGATGTTTCCTTGTATGTCTTGATGTATTGTTTTGAGGGGTTTTCATGGGGTGTATTTGGCATTACTCACCCTTGGATAGGGAAGAAGTGGCCATGTTGGGGGTAGGGCTTCAATTGGACCTCAATGGTGCAGAGTCTCCTTTCATGGTGAGAGGAGGGAAAAAAGGGTAGGGTGTATGGGCCCCTACCGGTCATCACATACCTTGTTGATATTGTGAAATCTTGAGTATGGAAAGGAAAGAAACTCCTTGTTGGATTGGCCCCGAAAGGGCATTTGTGGAACAAAGAAAGTTCCTGAGATTTTAGCCCCGAAAGGGCTATGTTAAGGTATGGTGATTGACATCTCCCATTGGGAAAATCCACCTCCCCCCCTAAATAGGGTCCTATGGATGGATCTATTGTGTTAAAACGGTTGGGTGTATGTTGAATTGTTTAATTGTGTTGTGTTGAATCACCTTGGGTCAGCTCTTGTTCTCGTTGTGTCTCCATGAAGATTTGAAGTTAAAGGAAGGAAGTCTTGCGAAGAAGTTTGAAGAGTTTATCATTGAATTGTAAATTATATGTAAATTATATTTTGAATGATTGGCAACGACATCGAGTTTTCTTACTGGTTCTTTCCCGATGGAGCCTTGAACCAGGATGCATAATAGAAAAGAAAATAAAAGAGATTATGAAATCTACCTTGCAATGTCTTCTTGTGATTTCAAATTTGGGTTATGTAAGTGAGAAAATAGGATGATAGATGATGTCTTGAATTATAAAAGTTGCAAGTTCTTTTTTTTAGATCATGGTAATGAAAGGCAATTGATGTGTTGAGTTTTCAATTCGATGTTTGGAGTATTGTCATGAAATAATAATCCTTCTTGAGATCACCCAGTTATCTCTTTCATTGTTAAGTTCCATTAGAAACACAATTAAATTTGATTAAGAAGTACCCATCACCTTTTAAAATTACGATTATAGGATCATGTTCCTTGTCAAGTTCATTAAGATCAAAAATCAAATTGATTAAGAGATTTTGGTATTTCATTGATTCCAAATTAAATAGAACATACATCTTGATGTATGATAAATAGATAGCAACATAAATTATGAGATGAAAGACAAAAGAAATGATATCCTTAAGAGCTTTTTGTTAATATGCTTGTTGATAGGAAATCAATGTGACAATAAAATTGATAAATTCCTATGTTGTTTCTTTTCAATAATTCATATCATGCCAATACTTAGTCAAAATTGGTTTTCTAACAAAATGTGCACCTCCAGGCCTAAAAGACCTCTCTAGAAAATGTATGGGAAAGTTTTTATTTTCCACTTTCTTGTCACAGAGTATATTCTTCTAGATGCCCTTTAATAATCATTGTTCCTTTTAAACAAATGCAATAACTTAATTGCAAGATAAATAGATTACATATGGCTAATATCTTACCTCAACTATAAAAATTTAGTATTAACTACCCTAGAACATCCTATCTAGTCACAATCCTCTCTTCATGTCTACATCTTCCTAGGCGTATTCTATGGCTGGCAGGTCTGACATAACTTACGTTGCAAGTCAATGGGTTTGGGGAAGCGCATCACCTAGGATGTGATTGTGAAGAGATGGGTGTGGAAGCCAAAAACAAGATTATTAATGCAAATCTGTCCCTCTTTGTGTTAGGCGCCAGTTTGGGAATGAGGGAAGAGTTGCTCATTATATACTTTTTCAATGCAATTACGGGTGACATCACCCTGTACCTCCTCCTTAAGCTTTGCATAGTAGGAAACCACGTGGGTGGAGGCGCATGTATCTTGGTTGGTGGAATGCAAACTTTTGTTAGGTGGGTTGTATGTAAACTCTGCATTAACCTTGGGGCGCCCTCCTTGTGTACTTCCTGTGTAGTGTCAGGTGGGGTACACCTGCCCATAGTGCGCCAGTCAGCGCTTAGGGCAGTGCGTGGGGGTATGGGCTTAGGCATGGGTAAATGCCACGTGGGATGGCTATGGGGTTAATGGGGTTAGTGGGGTTAGTGTAGGTTACTATGTTTTAAGATAGTAAGTTAGTTTTATTTTAATTGTTGGTTGCTTTTATGTTTTAATATTAGCATTTTAATATGGTTTAGTGTTAAGTTTAAAATTTTAGTTTTGTGACAATTTATTAGAGTTAAATAATAAAATAGTTAGATTTAGCTATTAAGTCTTGTTAAGTTTTTTTTTTCTTCACCTATTAATTCTGCATGTAAGGTTCTTAATATTTGTTACTCTAAGTACTAGTAATACTGATTTGTTTAAGTATTTTTTTTGCCATTAAAGTTTTGAGTTAGATAGTTTCATAGATATATTGTTAAAGAATTAAATTTTATACTTTCAAATCTTATTAATGGTTATATAATTTAATTTGGTTGTTAGTGTAGAAGTTTTAATTCATTTATGTTATGCGATTTTTGTTTTAATGTTAGTGTAAGTTGTAAAGTAGATAGTATGTAATTATAGGATAATTCATTAAATTATAGTTAAGATTTAAATTTATATTTAATTTTGAATAAGAGTAGTATTAAAACTTAGTTAGAATTGTAGATTTTAGATAATAATAAGAGAGATATTATGCTTTTATGTTAGTATAGATGTTAGTAAAGAGTTTTAAAAGAGTAGTTAGCATTCTATGTTAGTGGTAATGTTAGATTAGTTTTTAGTTTACGTGATAGCTAGTGTATGTTAAATGTAGTTAAGTTATGTGTTAGTAACGTATAGTTATGTTGTTTGTATATCAGTTATTTAATATTCTAATGTTTATAAATTTTAATTGGTTACTTAGATTTTAGTTGTTCCATATTGTTAAAGTCTTAAAGTTAATTAGTTCATGATCGTATTTGTAATGTTTTAGATATTAGTGATTAGTATCATTTGGTAATTTTGTTAATTGCAAATTGTTTTATTATTCTAGTTCAAGTTTTAATTTTGGATATATGTTAAGTAGATTAATTTCATATGTTGGCGGATAATAGTTAGTTAGGTAAGATAGTGTAGTATAAGTTAAAGTTGTTAATATTTCTTGCTAGTAAGTTTTCGAAATTATCACAATTATAGTTAGAAGATAGTCGAGTATTTTCCTTTTATATTTAGATAGTATAGTTGGTATGCATGTTGTTTAGTTAGCTTAATTTTAAATATTTCATGTTAGTGAGATCAAGTGCCCCACGTAAATGACAAAATTTAATAAGTTGAGCGAGCTTAGCTCAGGGGATAGTGTGGTTGAAATTAGAGGCGTTAACTTTATCTAGAAATTAGTTTTATTAAGTTACAAATATAACCAGTATATCCAAAGGGTTTCAAGTACATTGTGTAGTTACATCTTATCTTATAAAACTGGTGCCAATCGAGTAGTTGTTTACAGATTGATTAATTTAGATTCAAATCAAGTAAAGTTTTAACCAATAAGTATGTTTTGTATAAAACAAGGTTATGTTAGACTAATGGAGTAATGAAGCAAATACTAATATCAATCTTATAGCGAGAGTTCTATTTAACGATTTATTACTCCTCAAGTTTATAATCTTTGATGCAATGTAGAGGACCTATACTTAAATTATGATTGCAAATCTTATCTAACATGAGTATTATAATGATTATAATATGCAATATATAATGGATGATAACGTTAACCTCTAATTCTATGTGTATATCCATGGTGAATTAGATTTTGGATTAAAGTTTTTATATGTAGTTAGCATGAGTTGAATAGTTAAATCTAATTGATCTTTTAGTGTTCAATCGGTTAAATATTGGATAGTAATTAGAAAGTTAGTTCCATTACTAGTATAATATGTTGTTTAAGTAATGTTGTTTGATTCAATTTGTTAAAAGAAGTAATTTAGTATTATTGTGCTAGTAACTAGTAATTACTAAGTTGAATCTCAGTTGTATTAAAGTTAATTGTAGGGACTAGTCACTTAGTTTAGTTTTAGTTTGTAAATATTAATTAGTTTTGATTTTATTAGTAAAAAGGTAGTTTAGATGTTAAGAAAGTTAATCATCATGTTTGTAAACATAACAAGTTACGTTAGACTACCCAGATATGTGATTCGTTCTACATAGTTAAATTTAAGACTAATTTATATTGTTCTTCAAATGATTTAAAATTGTCGTGGAGATCCTAATGTGACAATGAACTAAATGTTATTACAAATTTAATAACGACAATTTACCTTACCGATGCATTTCTTCACGTGAGTAAAATTCAGGATAAGTGTAGTAAATCTAATTTTTGCGAATCAACTCTTAAACCCCTAGTGAACCTAGTAAGTTAAAAAAAAAAAAATTTGTGTGTGTTTTGCCCTTACTTTTTGGGCATGAGTATCAAAGTCTGAGTTTCTACATTGGGAACTTTGGGTATATTGGAATGCCACTAGTTGTTAACTAGTTCACTGAAAACAAAACTTGAACTATTATATGTATCTATTACAAACTTGAACACTTGAACTAGTTAATTGAAATGAAGCTTAAAACAATTTATATATCTATTGCAACTTGAACGCTTGGAAACTTCATACTTGATTTCTTGAAACATAAAAAAAGGAATAAATTGTATAACTATTGAGTTGGATTTCATACCTATTTTCTTATGATTATACTTTATGGTGGTATGCCTTTGTTGACCTTGTGAGCATTTTCATTGTTCTTTCTTAGGTGTTTTCAGTGGAGTCTTATCTTCCTACAGGGGGAAAGGGTCCTATGGGACCCACACAGTGAGTGCCTTGGTTTATCTTTCTTATAGGATTCCAGGAGTAAGCCTAAGTCTAAGGGGAGTGGATGTAATGCCTACCCCTAGTTGACTTTTCATGTTGGATTGTTAGATTCTTTTAGGCCTATTTTATGATTATGTTTTATGATCATCGGTACTTGGTTATCAGATTTGATTAGATGTTATTTCATACTCAATTGATATATTTGATGAGTTAATTATTTCATTTGTTCATGATTATTTCGATGATGATATGTGTATGTCCATTTAGTGATTTCAGTTATCTCATGATGATTAGTAGATGAATTAATTTATAGGCATTTTTATGGTTACTTACTCCATACTTGCATGTGTATGACGTACTTGTCTATTTTACTTTATGATTGATGTTCTTGGAGTGGTTGAGGGAGGGAGTCGTAGTCACCCGTTACTCGGGATCTACACGATGCACCACTTCTTGCCATTGCCTATTTAGTTTAGATTATATGTGTATGTACATGCATGGATTTTATGTAGATTGCAGGTACCGGGCATCAACTTCCTTGAATTGCCAGGATGAGCATGTCTTATCACACTATCTCAATGGTATAAGTGGGGAGATAATTCTTGAGTCTAAATCCTAAACCCTAAGCCAATTGTCCTAGAAAGTAGGACAAGTATTTGAGTTTGTCAAGTGACGTGAATTCGTGATTTTGACTCTGGAGTTTGATTTTGTTCTTTGTCTTTAGTTGAGTTGTCATATTTAGTCTTGTGGGTATGTCATGATTTTTAATTATAATTAAATCATATTAAAAGATATTTTAATGATTTAATTTAATGAAAATTTATAAAGAAAATTCAATATTTAATTATATTTAATTAATTGAGAAATTAATTAAATAAAATAATTAAATTTAAATATTTGATTAAAGTTCTAATTTTGACATAATTATATTTATTTTATTTTATTATTATTATTTAGGAATTTTATTCTAATAACAAACTCTAAATAATATTATTAGTTAAATTAATAAATATTATATTAAAAGTGTCCCATGATTTAATAAGAGAGAAAGCATTAATTTAATAAAGTTTATTTTAATTAAATGGCATAAAGCTTGTGCATGAAATTAAAATAATAAAATGATAAAGGAAAAAGGGTTTTCACATGATTGCATAATCAAAGTCCTGATTTTGGGAAAAGCTTTTTATTAGGAAATCAAAGCTTATTTCTTGATAGATAGGTTTGGAGGATCTAATTTTCGAGAAGAGGGTTTTCAAAAGGGAAGGAAAATTCTTGTGTGTTTTGTGTGTTTGTTGTTTTAGCATCAGATCTAGGTAGGATTTTGTGGGTTTGTGCAGTAGTTGCTCGTTCTTTGATTTCTCTTTCTTCTCCGTGTTTGCGAATTTATTTTCAAAATTCAATTGGGTTGAAACTCTTATATGTGCTTTGATCATTCTTCATTTGAGAAACCTTTGTCTATGAATTGAGAATCTAAAACCCTTAGTGTGATTCTATTATTTTTTGTTTCTAGCTTGTATGTAAACAAATGAAGATTGAAACCCTTCTGTATGAATTTGATTATTCTTCATTTTCAAAAGCATTTGTGAAGTAATTTAATATATCAAACCCTCATTTGGCTTAAATTGGGTGATTCGTAATGGATTTGTTAAAATTGGGATGTGGGTTTTGGAAAGAAAACCAATTTTGTTTTATAGATTTTGACTATTTGATTCAAATTTCTATACCAGGTTTATATTGGAAATTTTATCAAAAAATTAATATATAAAATAATATAATTACTATGTAATTACATTATTAAATATTAAAAAAAAGAATGGGGGGGCTGTGTTTCTATAAAAATTAAATATGTTAATGGTGGTCGGGGCCACCAACCCCCCCCCTGAACCTCTCTTTTCTTCCATTGGTTGCACTTTTATGGGTTGCGTGCACAACACTACTACTGTTGTCATAGCAGGTACTGCTAACGCAACAATACACTATTGCGGTCACAGTAGTCTGCTATGGCATTGTATATATTGATCGACGGGCCTAAAATGTTGAAATGTATTTTGATTTTTTTAAAAGTTAATGTTATTAAATTTTAATTTAATAATATTTTGTTATACAATTTTTTTAAATCAATTTAAATTTATTAAACTTTTAATAATTTAATAAATGTTTTTAAGTATAGTTTTGTTAATTAGTTTAATTAAGGAAGTTTGTTAATTATTAATTTATTAATAAATAGTTATAATCTGTAATAATTTAATGATTCTTGATTGAATTTTAATAATCTTTAATTAAATTATTATTAAAATGTATTTTGGAAAGTAAAGTAGCAAATTATGAATTGAGGAAAATTGGCAAATTTGGGTTTCAATTGAGAGTTTAGTGTCATATTTAATTGACTTCTAATAAGATTTATGAATCTTTTATTCTTGTGAACTCAGAAACATTAGAAAATAAACACTAGAGAGTTTTTATTATTCAGAAACCTTAAAAATTATAATACTTTGAGAAGATGAAAATGTGAACCGTACTTGTAATTAAAAAACTCTATAAACTATAATGCTTGGAAACAAGAACTAAAACCCTAGTTGTTTATTGAACTCTTATGTTTGAAGAAAACCTAGCAAACTTTGAAAAATAAATGAATAAAAGACCCTAATGAGATGTGTGTGATTTTACATTTTGGGTTTTATGTTTAAAAGACTTTTTATGAATTGTTGAGTGTTGAGACTCTTGTGGACTCAAGAACTTTACCGAAACTGTAATACTTGGAAATAAAAACTGAAACCCTATGCTTGTATATTGAATCTTGTGCTTGAAAATGAAATTAAAACTTGAAAACCTTTAGTGAAAATTGAACTGTAGTATTGTCAAAACCTAATGTATTATGAAAGTAACACTATATGACACTTTATGTGATGTGTGGTCTACTGATGTTGGGTTCGGGTTGGCTTAGTACTTTGATCGGTTAGAATGTTTACCAGAGGCTTGGGGTTTTTGTCCTATGATGATGTTATGTATATGATCTTCTATATCTGACCACGGTAATCTGTCATGTGTGTTCTATAATGAGTTTGATCAAATGTTTTGTTGTGCTTTCCAATTTCTTGTGTAAATCGAGGTGAATGGTATGACTTTCATGGTATGACCTTTGATTCTTCGATAAGTTATTTGCTTTCTAGTTGCTTATTTAGGACTAAGGTGATTATTGTGATTTATTTTTGGTGATGTCATGTGTTGTCATGGGTTGGTATATGTGTACTTGATTTTAGATCAATCTTGTTAGGATAATTATATTAGTAAAATCTATGATTTTGAGCAGTGATATTTCAGTACTTTCTAGTTGCTTGTTAAGAATTGATGTGTGGTTTATGGTCCTATGAGACCTTATACTTTTACTGAGCTTAGGGTAGGTAATTTGTATGTCATGTTGGAAAGTGGCTTACAATGGAGGTTGGAGCCCTAAAGAGGCTACCTAGGTAACCCATTGTAGGTTATTTTAATAAGTGATAACATTTCATTAAATGGGTTTAAAATGAATTAATAAGATACTGCACCACATAAAGTCACTAGGGGAGCAGAGTCCTGAGAGTCTACCAAGGTAACCTTAGAGTTGACTTGTTAGTATGCCTTGTCTATATGAAAGGATACTAATGCTGCATACAGACACTAGGGGGTCAGAGTCCAGCGAGGTTTCTAGGGTAACCTTACAGTTGGCTCATGCAATGACACTTGTTCACTTGCATAGTATATTTCCTACATGTCTTTTTTTCCTCTGGGTTTATTTGATACTTGTGTCTTGGTACCCTTTGAGATAGTTTTCTTTTAGGTGTTCCCTTGATCTAGACGTTGGTTATGACTTGTATTTTGATATCCATTTGGGACTTTAGTTTATCTTCTCAGCATAGTGGGAGTGGACCATTTAGCTTCCACGAGGTTGGGTGGTAGTGCATTTTTCTCATACCATTGAGATTCGACGGTTGGAGGTCATTGCTAGATGTACCTATGTAATTGATCATTTCATTCTGGTCTTATATTTGTGTTGGATGGTTATATCTTATTATTCTATACTTGATTTGTCATAGATCATATGAGATGATGTATTTTATATATGTTGTATATTATTTGAGCTTATCATACCCTGTGATTTGTACAACAAATGATTAAGCATTTCTGATTATTGCCAGGTGGCATCTTATATAATTGTATATTGTTTAAATGGATTTGTACATTTGGTTATTCTTTGATGTGGTTATGTTGTGTATTGGCTTTAGTATTAATTAAACTTAAATGTGATTCAACTTCATGGGACCCTTAAGAGATGTAATCTATTTATGTTGGTTTTATGTATGTGATTTATTACTTCTGCTATTCTATCTCTTGTTGTTATTGCTTTCGCTATATTATCTGTTGTTGTTTATTATCTTTAAAAAAAATGTTTGAAAAACTTAGTGAAACTTTAGGTTAATCCCTTTTGGGTTCCCTGGTGGGGTGTTACATGAAGAGCAAAGAGAGAGAAAGGAAGGTAGGAGAGAGAAATAGAGGAAGGAGAAAGAGGGAGGAGAGGGAAAGATAAAGGAATGAAAGAGGAAGAGGAATACAAGAGAGAAAGAGAAAGAGAGGAGAGAGAAAGGGAGGAGAGAAGAAGAAAGGAGAGAGAAAGAGGAATGAAGGAGAGAAAGAGGAAGTGAGGAGAAAGAAAGAGAGGAGAGAGAAGACAGGAGAGAAGAAGAGAGGAGAGAGAAAGAGAAAATGATGCAAGGGGACAAAAGGAGAGAAAAAGGGAGGAGCTCGAGGATGAGAGGAGAGAAATCTAATTTTTTATATTTTTATATTTTCTAAGTTTAGGATTTACATTTTAGTTTATTTTGTGTGATGAGATTTTATTTTTTATTATTTTACCAAATGTTAATATTTTTGTTTTTATTGTTTTACCTTATGCTAATGTTTTGATTTTCTACATACAATTTATGTTCTTGCATTAAATACCTATAGTTTATGTCAATTCAATTTTCAACTGTACCCATAGTTTATGTCAATTCAACTATCAATTGAACCTATAGTTTATGCTTTCAAGTATTAATTAAACCTGTAATTTATAATTTTGTTAATATTTTCCTATTCTATGTTTGTATACTAAATTTATGAAAATAATAAATTTTAAAGTAAATGCAAGAAAATTCTAAATACTTATAATAAAAGTAATTAACAATGTACAAAAATAGACAAGAGCCTACAACACATCAGTAAATTGTGAGCCTCTCATCAGGAGGGTCTTGGGTTCAAATCTATTCGATATTAACAGATATTAATTATTAACCTAATAATTTTTTAAAAATAATAATGAATAATCTAGGATTTGACCAATTACCTATCAAAAAAATTAACGATGTACAAAAACAATAAAATAAATCTATTTTTTTAACAAAAAAACATAAAACAATGAAATGAAATAATAAAAGACAAGTAAACATACTTGGTACATAAAAAAAACTAAGCTGGGGTGGTCAGTAGGGTTCGACAAACTGAGCTCTTGTCCCCTTCCAATCGCTATGACATTTATACTCACAAATAAAAAGAATAAAAATGGATTTTAATTTTTTTAGCAATTGGATGCCCAATTTTAAACAAATTGAGCACCTGATTCATTCAAAATTAGGTGCATGATTTTTAGAACTGGGCTCCCGATTAGCTTTGGGAATTTCATGAATTGGGTGCCTGATTTTAAAAATCAGGCACTTGAGTTTTGAAAATGGATTGGTTTCCTGAAACTAATTGAGTGTTAGGTTTAAATAAATCATGTGCCTAATTCGTGAGAAGTCTCATCTTGCCCTACAAACTTTCATGAGTTTGAGACTCAACTTTGTACTCTTAGCCTCAATAAAGAGAATTGACAAACTTATATTCGCTGACAGTTAACAAGATGGATACTAACATACATAATGATCAACTACTCATAATTACAAATGATGGATATGTCGAGTATAGAGGAAGATGCATACAATCAATAAGGAGGAGGTGCGATGCTTATTTTTATAAAGAAGACAATTTCCCTATCTTTGTGACATCACAAATGAAAAACAATCCAACAAGAAGGTTGATAATTATCTAGAAAAAATACTTATTCCTAAGAGAAAATATCCCACACAAAGCCTATCAGTTTAATTATTATGATGATCAATTCGATGATGTCATTCTCCACATTGAGCATCCCCTAATACAACATGATAAATCATCATACATATGTTCAAATGCATCAAGTGAAATAGTACATCATGATACATGATACATGATACATAATACATAGGTTCTCCATATGCAAGTCCCTATCCCATGAGTTCTTAAACATCTGTCCATCTGCTACTCAAGACAAGAATGTAGGCTAGGCACTTTTATTTTAACAAACCACAAACTGGTTAGCTCCTCCTAGGCTCTTCCTAACATGAAGAGCATGTTGACCTCACTCAAAAAGCTTGTCAACTTGAAACTAGTGGACACGATGAATATGGTATAGTCATGCAATAAACTAAAAGTACATATGCCTAACATGTATAACATAGTCATAGACGCATTAGGGAGATGAGAGAAATAACCAATGCATAAAACATATGCTAAAATACCTTTGTTTAAAGCACTTTAAGTGAGATTTAAAACTGCCAAAAAGAAAGAAAAACACAAAATTTCCATTTCTACCCTTACGTGGTAATTCACATTCAACACTCCTCCCATAAAGGCTATAAGAAAATGCACACATACATGAAGAAAAGTAAAACAATCATGACAAATGCATTCTAATTGGATATAACATGTAAGCTTTGCCAACTACACTAATCTCACTGAACACATATGTGTGAAATAGTGCACATGAATCCTTAACCATTCGTAAACATCAAGTTTATTTTTTACAAATGTAGCATTCTTTATAAGACATTTGATATTGTTTAAAGAACGTGTTTATGATTTGTTTTGAATTTTTCTTAATAAGTATTCTCTTTTAGTCCCTTTCTATTTTATTGTATTTTGTTTTCATGTTTGGATTTGTGTTGAGGATTTAAGTTTTCTTTTTAATTTTAGTTCTTTTTAGTTTTTTCTTAAGAATTCAAAACCTTCATTTATTTAAGTCATGTTAATTGTTTCATAATAAATTTATATTTCAAAATTTAAAATTAGAAATTGAAGGGACACATGAGCAATACAGAAATTCAACCATATGTCATCAAGTCCTATTTAAATATAGACACATAAAAAATTGATATAATTCTTAAATATTGAATTTTTTTTTATGATTCTAAAAGTGATTAATAATTGAATACAAATTTATTGTCCAAAATTTATCTTCTTTTTTGTCATTTTTTCTATTTTTGTTATATAAAAATCAAATTCAATTTGTTCAGTATAATATTGTTGTTGGCATTAAGTTATTATTTCCATTAGTGACAACACTTGTCTATATCAGTATAGCTACCGAGCTTCATAGTTTACACCAAGCTTCACAGTTTACACCGAGCATCTCAGTATCTATCGAGCAGTCAGACTGTGTCATGGGAATCTAGTGTAAACCAAGCACTGAAAGTGTAATGTTTACTGAGTAATGAAAGTGTAATGTTTTTCGAGTAATGAAAGTGTAATGTTTACCGAGTGATGGAAGTGTAATGTTTACCGAGTGATGAAAGTGTAGTGTCTACCAAGTGAAATCAAGGTAAATGAAGGATTCAGTTCTTACCGAGTAACACTATATCTACCAAGTAACACTACATCTACCGAGTCACCAGTAGTTACCGAGTTCAGAACTACATCGAGTGATTAGTATGGACCGAGCCTTCACTTCTACCGAGTGCATGACGATGTCGAGTAATGCAATGGATGCTGAGTATCAAAAGGTCATTGAGTTAGTTCAGTGAACTCGAGTTATTTACTATTGGGCAGACTCAGTAATATTTTTTTCACTTGTGTTTTGGTCGACCTTGCAACTATAATTATTGGAATGATATATATGTAATGTATTATATCATTTACAATGTATGCATATGAGTATCAAGGAATGGACATGTAATGCTATGAGAAGAATAAATGCGAATTAGCAACATAGCAGAATATTCAGCAAGGTCTACAAGGAGCAGTAAAGATTCATCAGTCACAAGAGGTGATCTATACTTCAAGGATCTAATCAGCAATCAAGTTTGTAAGTAGATCCACTGTCTCATCCTAACAAGTGAATCAATTTTGTAAATCCTTTAACAAGGTAGACTTAACAGTCTTTGTATAAATCTCCTAACAGAGTGCATATTTTAGTGTATGTTTGTAAATCCTCTAACAAGGTGGACCTAGCAGTCCTTTGTGCTCCTAACAAGGCAGATCACCAGAAGTGGTCAATGTTAGCCTTAACAGGCCAACTTTATACTGCAGTATTGAAGTTTTGTGGATATCATCCCCACCCCAGTTTTACTTTCTATTTGGAAGGTTTCTGGGTTACCAAACCACTATGTACATGTGTTATGGATGTTTGATCTCTCATATATGCAATAGATTAGATGGATGAATGTTGAATAGTATATATGATTAAAGTGTTGAATTGTTTTAAAGTTTTGTAGTTACTAATTCACCCCTCCTCTCTCAGTAACCTGTCATATCTTGAATATTTCCAAAAATTGGTATTAGAGCTTTGTGGTTCTTAGGATAAAGTTTGACAGCTTGAGCAAACATCAAGGAAAATGGAGATATTCAGACTTGACAAGGCAATTGAAAATGAAAAGGTAGATCTAGAAATGGCCATGGCTCAACTCAAAGAAGCAAAGGAGCATCTTTTCCAATCCCTAAAAAGAAGGAAGGAACTTGCAAGACAAATGAATGACCATCAGTATGTTGAAGAAAAGGTTGAAGACCCTTTACCATCAAGCAATTCAGATAAAGCTAATGAGGCAATCAAGGAACTACTAGCAAAGAATGGCTCTCTGCAGGAAGAAGTAAGAAAGCTTAAAAGAGAACAAGAAATCCAATCAATCAGGCTATGTGAAGTTTTGGAACAGAGAAACAAGGCAAATGAAGACTTGGAGGCAAGAAATAATCAATCTAATCAACATGAAGATCTTATAGATCAACTATCTAATGCAAATGAAGAAATTATGAATCTGAGATGTGAAAATGAAAGCCTAAGGAATGATTTAATCACTAAAAGCCAAATCAATGAAAGCTTACAAAGTGACTTAAGATCTGAAAGACAAATCAATGAAAGTTTGCAAAATGACTTAAACACTGAAAAGAAAATCATCGAAAGAATGATGAAGTCTCAAGAAGATATGAATCAATTAAACCAACAAAATGAGCACAATCTTCATAGACAAAAGGGTAAAACAGAACTTGGATATAATGAAGAAGGTGAATCTTTCAAACAAGGTGCTCAAAGGAATCAAAAACTTACTTGCAATCACTGTGGTAAGTTAGGTCATACATCAAACAAATATTTTTTATTAGGAAAATAGGTTTTACAGGGATCCTGAAACCCAAAGTTTTACAGCAGAAAACAACTTAAAGCAAAAAAGACAGAAAAAAAGCTGCCTCAAAAGGCCAGAAACAAAAAGGCCCGAAGCCTGAGAAACAAAGGCTAGGAACAGAGCCTGGCAGGCAGAATAGTGTCCCTTATTTTCTATTGCCTTTAGGGTTTCTGCAGCATCACTTTCCTTCTGGTTGGCCTCTTCCTCCTGGACCGTGGGGAGGAAATGCATTTGGTCCCCCTGACTTTCCTAGATTCCAATCTCTTTCTGAGGATCTTCCCGGCTGGTTTCGTGCTCTGTACTCTGCTCCACGTTCCCCACAAGATCGACATTGGTCAAATAGTTCCCCAGATTAACAATGTTTTCATTCAAGGTATGGAGGGTATCCACAATCTGTTTAGTCACAACCTAGTGGACGGAATCCAGCCTTTGGACCTTCTGCTCGAGCCAGGTGATTCTGTCCTCCTAATTGTCTCTGGGGTCCTGGCTTCTGTCTTTTTCCTGGCTGCCCACCTAGTCTTTACTACCTCTGGCCTCATGATCCTTGACATTCCCCCTGTTGTTGGTCTGGTTGGACCTGTCCTTCAAAGTCCCAATTTCTTGAAAAAGCCACTTAATGGAGCGAAAATTGTCAATCAGGCTGTTATTTGCATTGTTGAGAAAGTTGAAACCTATTTCATGAACATTGTCAGAGAGAACCAAAAGAGTCGGGTCAAGGAGCTCGTCATAGTGGGTGCTACTGTCGAGATCCCCCAGCACCTGGATTTTAGCAGGTTCTCTAACAATGCCCATACTGACACTATCCATATTGAAATTGCTCTAGGATCTTCTCTTATTTTTCCTGATGGCCTCCCCCCCCTTTTCAACCATGATTTCTATCATCTCTTCTGGGGGCAAAATGGGGACCTCCAGGGGGCAGGTGGGCGCAGTAGGGCTGGCGGGAAAATCAATGTGGTCACTGAGATGATCATGGGTTGGGGTCTGGTCCAATTTTCTTTTCTTGGGGTTATCTTGGGTTACCAAGGGGGTCACCTCCTTCTTGTCATTATCTTTCTCCTTGTCATCTTCCAACTCACTTTCCTTCTCTGCCATCGAATCTGCCTCCTCCGACTCCGTATCTGACTCATCACTAGACTCCTTAGGATGAGGGGTAGGGGGGTTAGGGGGAGGGCACTTGGGGCTCTTCCTGCTAGGGAAGCGGGGAGAGGGATTGGCTTTTGGGGTTTCAGACTTGATAGATTTCACAACACGCACTTCCCCTGAGTCTGAGCTGGCAATGTCCTCCGAGGAGCCACCCGAAACCCCAATGGACTTGACTCTTTTCTAGGTTTTCAAAAACTCAAAAATGAGGAGCAGAAGATCTTCGTGAAGGGCGGGGTTCTTGATAAGACATTTCTTGTAACTCTCTATATTCTTAGTCATAGAAGTATAAATATAGAAAGGAAAGGAGATTTTCACTTTATCTCTAAAATGATTAAGCAGAACAAAATGATGGTTCCTGACTCTATCAAACCTGGGCTCCAAAGTGACATACTCTATGATGATCCTCAAAACAAGCCCCCAGAACTTCTTGATGGACTCAATGTCATAGTAGGTGTCAATCTTTACCAATTTGCTTTTCTCCTTGTCATTCTTGACGAAAGCGTTGACAGCATTGGCAGACATCTTCTTATCCCTGAAGAAGCTCATGCCTTCCTGGGAGAAGCCTGTCACCTCCGCAATGAGACCCTCTGTGATTTGGTGGGAGACACCATCAATTTTGACCTTTTCGTTGTGCCAGGTTTCAACCATAATCTTGGTAACCCCCACATCGAAACCATGGAGCCTCTCCATGAAGCTGGTTATGCCGCCCTTCTGGAGTTTTTTCCAAACCTTCCCTTTTTCTTTCCAGCTCTCTGTTTCTCCCCATGGCTCTCTTCTCATCCTTTCTCCCACCATTGCGATATTATGCCTCTTTAACCCTAAACCCTTAACAAAATTGCAGAGCTCAAAGATGAAAAAATTGCTAAGGACAAGAGCTTTAATGTGCGTGTTATTGGGTTTAACTCTAGCTTTCTTCTGCTCGTGTAATCCGTACACGTTATTATGAAACGGTGGGGGTTTTGCATAACTCCAAATGATTCCATTTTTAAAACATGATTTAGCATGTCTCATCATCATAAAAAGATTTTGAGTTGGTACCTTGAATTTTCTCCTTTCGAATGAGCTCCATAGCCGCCACCAGAAAATGATTATTGTTTCCCCACGTCATCACCGAATTGAATGTGACTGTTGTGTTAGCAAACCAATTAGCAACCACGTCGGCTTCACAGTAGACATGGTTGACGTGGTAATTTTTAAATTTTCTCAAGTCCATTTTTAGGTCCTCAATTATGCTTTCAATGGTCCATGATGGTTTGGTTACTCCTAAAATAAAATTTATTATATTTAGGGAGTCTCCTTCAAGCCACAGTTGTTCGATCCCTGAGTCCAGGGCCAACTTAACAGTGAGTCTGGCCGCATTGGCTTCAGCCAAATGGTTGGTTTGGTGACCAATAGGGGAGGAGATAGCAGCAATGCCCCCTCCCAAGCTGTTTCTTATGATTCCACCGCATCCAGCGGGACCAGGGTTCCCCTTAGCCTTCCATCGAAATTGGCTTTATGCCAATTTTCAGGGGGGAAGGACCAAGTAGCCTGTTGTCTTCTTTTGATCCTGTCTTCTTTCCTGGTCTTAATTTTCCCTCCATCCTTTATGTTTCCATCTCTAGTTGTGGAATAGTTCTCTTTCATGAGGCCATCAATTTTCTCTGCTATAATACCCTCAAGAGCTTCTCTGTCTCTGAATATCATGTTGTTGCGCTCCTTCTAGATTCCCTAGCAAAAGTGTGGGATAATCCAGGAACTCAAAATTTGGGATTCCAGGCCTTTGTGGTTGCTACTCCACTGTATGAAGAAATCTTGGATATTGGCTGGCGAGCACCAGTAGAAGTTCATATTGGAAGTCAGAAGACTCCACACTCTAGAGGAAAAGGGGCAGTGAATGAAAATGTGATTAACCGTTTCCAGGTCATGCTTACAGAGGCAGCATCTGCTGGGAATAATTTGGCCTCTCTTGGCTAAATTATCCAGGGTAAGGATTTTGTCTTGCAAGAGGAGCCAAACAAAAATGTTTATTTTGGGTGTTAATCTAGGGGTCCAGGCCTTGGCCCAAATAGGTTTCTCCCCTATGCCCACAAGGGAAAGATAGCCTGAGGCTACAGTATAATGGCCTCCAGAAGAGTCTCCCCAGACTAAGGCATTGCCTATCTGGTTGATGTTGATAGCATTCAAAGAGGCCATCAAAGGCTCGAGATCTCGTGAAAGCTTCACCATATTGTGCCATTCATTCCCATTTCTATAGTTCCTAACCAACATACCATATTTGCCTATTGCCTGATCAGCCCACCTGCCGAATGAAGGATGGTTATTGAGAGGTTCCTAAAAAAGCCAGTTGTCCTGCCAAAAAAGGATTTTGTCTCCCATTCCAGCTTTCCATTTGGCCTAGGATTTAGCAAGAGGAAAGGCCTTCAAGATACCATTCCAAATGTTAGAACCCAACGGCAGCTCGGCCCCCTGGAAAATGGAGGAGAGAGACATGCCTCCCAGGTACTTCTCAGCCAAGATGTCCCTCCAAACCCCTGTGCCTTGAAAGATGCTCCAAGGGAGTTTAGCTAAGAGGGATTGATTGAGGTGAGAAATTTTCCTGATTCCAAGACCTCTCTGGCTTTTGAGCAAGCAAACCTGGTCCCAGGCTACCAGGTGGTATCTCTTGTGGTCATCAGTTCCAGTCTAGAGAAAGTCCCTCTGAATCCTCTCCATTATGTCCGCAAACTTAACTAGAATCCCAAAGAGACTGAGGGCATAGGTGGGGAGGTTCTGGAGAATAGAGTTAACCAGGGTGCATTTAGTTGCCTGACTGAGGGTGACCCCTTTCCAACCAACAAGTTTCTTGATGAAGTTGTCGATAATGCTTTTCCAAAAGGAGTCTGTGGGTTTGGAGCCCAAAGCAAGCCCAAGATAAGTTGTCGGCAGGGACCCAATGCCACAACCCAGAATTTGAGCAATTTTCCTCTGCCTCTCCAGAGGAGTGTTGAGGAAGAAGACAGAGCTCTTGTCTAAGTTAATAGCTTGTCCAGTACCCCTCTGATGTAGGAATTAAGAATGCTTTTGAAGGTCCTGGCCTCTCGAACTGAAGCTTCACCCCCAAAAATCGTGTCATCCACAAATTGTTTATGAGTGAAAGTGGATGGACCCGAAGAAGGCCTCAAACCCACTAAACACTTGTCCCTGATCTTCTTCTGGATGAGTCTACCAAGGCATTCCGCCATGATAACAAATAGGACCGGAGAGATGGGGTCTCCTTGCCTTAGACCCCTAGAGGGGGAGAAGAAAGGAGAGGGGTGGTCATTGACCAGAACCAACAAAGATGGAGAAGATACAAGCTGGGAGATGAGCTTGCAAACCTGATCATTGAGGCCAAAGGCATGAAGAACAGCAAAGAGGAACTTCCAGTCAACCCTATCGTAAGATTTTGACAGGTCCAGCTTAAGAAGGAAGCCTTCCTTTTTGCACGCCTCAAGAGAGTGGATAACCTCATGAACTGAAACAATAGAATCAAGGATCTGCCTGCCTGGGACAAAGTCGATTTGCTAAGGAGAGATAATCAGAGGGAGAACTCTGAGGAGCCTAGAAGTGAGAACCTTGGCAATGATCTTATAGAAGGAATTGCAGAGGCTAATGGGCCTGAATTTATCCAAAGAATCAGCACCCGGGATTTTAGGGATGAGGACTAGAAAGGTAGCATTAAGTTCTTTAAGCAAATTCCTGGCTCCAAAGAACTCCTGAACTGCTTTAACCACATCCTTTTTCACTACATTCCAAAAGATCTGAAAGAAAAAAATTGGGAAACCATCCGGGCTAGGAGCTTTATCCCCTGGGAGAGAGAAGAGGGCCTGATGGATTTCCTCCAAGGAGGGGATTGCCTTCAGCATGGAGTTGTGGTGAACTTGAACAATGGGGGGAATGGTCGCTAGGATTTCCTCTTATTCAGACCCAGAGAAGGAAGGATCAACTGAGAGGAGAGATGAGAAGTAGCAGACAGCTTCCTTCTCAATTTCATCCTCTTTGGTAACCTGAACCTGGCCCTTAACAATGTTGGTTGTTCTATTATTAGCCTGGTGCTTAAGGGTGGTCAGGTGAAAAAATCTGGTGTTCTGGTCTCCTTCTTTCAACCAACTGACTCTTGATCTTTGTTTCCAGAAAAGCTCTTCCTTAGATATGATGTTGTGCAGATCCAAAAGGATGGCCTTTTCTTGTTGGCTATTATGAGCATTGTATCCTGAATGTTGGATTTCATCCTGAATAGAAGAGAGTTGATCAAATATCTCATCTTTCTCCTGGAAGATGTGGCCAAAGTCAGTTCTATTCCATGATTTGATGTTTCTTTTCACATTTTTCAGCTTCTAGGCAACTCTGTACATTGCAGTGCCTTCAACCTCAATGCTCCACCAATGGGAAATATTACCTTCCAGCGCAGGGTGTGAGAGCCACATTTTCTCAAAGCAAAAAGGGAAGGCCTTGTTGTTGGAAAGGGGGGAGGCAGAAAGAGAAATCAGGGAATGATCAGAGCCCACCCTAGGGAGGAGGGATAATCTACAGGAGCGGGAGAGGAGCCATTCGGGGGAGATGAGGGCTCTATCAAGACAAACCTGAATACTATCACCCCCGATTCTTCTATTAGACCAAGTGAAGCTGCCACCTTGAAGGTCCAAATCCAGGAAGGCAAGATGTTGAATGAACAAAGCAAGGTCGCGTTTACTATCCTAATCCGGGGCATGACCCCCCCTTTTGTTTGCATCAGATAGAGGCGAGTTGAAGTCCCCCATTATAATCCCTTTATTCAAGTTACAATTAGATAAGATGCCAAGGAGCTTGGTCCAAAAGCAATTCCTTTCTTTCTTGGTATTGGGGGCATACAGGTTAAGGATTAGCCAAGATTCATTGCTTTGGATGTGAAAAAATTTACAAAGAAGAGCATTAGTAGAGCTGTAAAGAGTAGTTAACTTGAAAGCTCTGGTATTATACAAGGTTAGGACACCACCTGAAGCTCCATCTGAATTAGAAGCTTTGCAGCAAAAAGTTTTACTAAAAGATATCCTTCTTACCAGGTCCCTTTTCATCTTAGTTTCCTGTAACATCAGAAAGTCAGGTCTTTGGTCTCTAATCATATTTCTAATGAGTTCCTGTTTGTGAGCCCCATTAAGGCCCCTTATGTTCCATGAAATAACTTTCATTTCTTACTTCCTGAGAAATCCTTGATGGACCTCTGGCTTCCATCTGCCAAGTTCCTTCTTGTTTCTTCTTGCAGAATCTGATTTAAGTTCTTTCTTCCTGCTCCCTTGGGGGGGACCCAATATCAGCTTTAACCCTACTTCTGGTTGAAGTAGGAGATAGGGGGGGGGGAAGTTTTTATCTGGTTCTTCTTTTTCTTCTTCACCATGCACCAATCATCAAGGCTATCCGTCGCACTGTTATCTAACCTATCTTCCCATAGGGTGAGTTGTGTTGGATCAGTGTTCTTAATAAGGAGATGAAGCTTGGCCTCAATTCCTATAGGGGCATAAGAATCTCCCCCCTTGCCAGTGATGACCCCCGAAGAAGCCGGAGTGTCCTTAAGGGGAAGACACTTAGCTTGGCTATCCTTTTCCCGGGCTAGGGATTCCCGTTCCAGGCGATTCAGCATTATAGCTCCCAAAAGAGGGACTTCCTCCATTGCGGGAGAAGACTGCACTATAGTTTCCAGAGGGAGATTCTGCTCCACAATGGGACCCGTGGGTATGGAGGGGGAGCTTACCTGCAAATTTGGGTCCTCCAATAGGTTTGAGATTGTCTTTTCCAAAACAGGGCCCTGTTCAAGGGGGGGGGGGGACTAGCATTCTCCTTAGGGGGATCCTTCTGAATAGTGTCCTTCACTGCTGTGTCTTTTAGGCTAACAGCCTTTCTCCCCTGCGCCACAGAAAGTTTGCGCCTCCAAAGCAGCTTCATCTTTCCCTTTCCAGAAGGGCATGTAGCGAGCTTCATGGTATGATCAGGGATGACTAGTTTCTTGATCTTCTTCTTTGCCTCATTGGGGCACTGGTGGGCCTTATGACCAGCCTTCAGGCAGAGGAAGCACGCAAAGGGGATTGTTTCATAGATAATTTTCTGGTTGTGCACTCCAAGTTTGGAATGAAGTTCAACGAACTCAGGCATGTCTGTTCCATCTCTCACCCCAATGCAGATGCATGCAAAATTGAGGCGACGCTTGGAAGCAGTAATCGGATCCGTTGAGAGGAGTTCCCCAAAGGTCCTAGCAATTCCCCCAAAGACGTCCTCATTCTAGTATTCAAGTGGCAGTTCTGGCAGTCGTACCCACATAGGAGCTTGGGCGAAAAAAGAATCATTCAAGCTCATGCTAGATGACCACTCTTGGAGCACAAGGGAAGAACGACCCATGGCCCATTGCCCTTTACTCAGAATGCTAGCAAGGTCTTCTGAGCAAGTGAAATCGAAAGACATAAAGCCTTTCGCCATAGCCGTGACCGAGACCTGGCCCTTGAGAGCCCATGAGCTGCCTAACTTCGTCAATGCTCGGTCTAGGCCCCAGAAATTTCCCAACCAAAGTAGAAGCCATAGTTTGAATATTGTGGTCCATAATCTCATCCGGGATGGCTATCGCACAAGAACCTATCACTGAATTCTGAATAATTTTAACAGGCGGGAAAGAGGACTTACCAGAAGGTTTAACCCCGAAAAGTGAGGACCATTTTGTAGTTCCTTGCACGTTTGTTTTGGAAACCAAAGGAGACTTGGCTGCTTCCTTGATTAGGATAGCTAGACCCCCAACCGCGCTTTCCGACCTATCTCTAGTGCTAGGAGCAGCCAGATAGCCTCCATCTTGCTATCCGTTCTCCAGTCCAGGGACCCGAAACAGACCATCCAAGGAACTCCCGCTCTTGCATGAATTCGAATTTTGAAAACACCCGCTCCCATCGCTATCGCTTCCCATTTTTTATTCTATGATGTGGTGAGATTACATCAAACAAATGTTGGAATAATGGAAAAGCAAAATTCAATAGAAAATGCTACAACTGCAGTCAACATGGTCATAAAGCTAATGAATGCAAGGAGAAACCAAAATTTGAAGGCAATTGTCACAAATGCAAGAAGCATGGTCACAAGGCATTCCAATGCAGATCAAAATCATTCAATCCAGCTGAATAACTTGTTAAGGAAATCTTTGGATGGGATTACAATACCTGGTGTAGATGTCATTATTGTGGAGAATATGGACACATTGGCAAAGACTGCACAAGGCATCACTTGAGAAAAATAGATACAATAGTAAGATGTTATACATGCACCAAACCTGGTCCTATAGCCAAGAATTGCATGAATATAGGAAGAATTGAAGATGAAAAGAAAGTTAAAGTTGATAACATTCGGAAGTAGATGAGGCAACAGTGGATTCCTAAATCTATCGAGCAGAATAGTTCAAATGACGACAATGTCACTCAAGAAGTGGGTGACTCCACCATTTCCAATTAGATTCATAAAGGGGGATCTGGCATTGTATCATCAAGCTATATCTAGAACAGTTCCAAATGAAAGAAAGCAAAAGATCCAATCAGTATTTCAGATACAAAGGGTCGCAAGAAATCAGGTCATACCGAGCAAGGTCAGGAGTAACTAAAGTTTTGTTCAATCACTGAGTTGCAAGCTTCTACCGAGCAAGTGAATGACAGCCTATCAAGCACTATGTCATCTCAGTTACTTTCATACCGAGCATTAATGACAAAAAAATTTCATCAAAAAGGCAGAATTTGATTTCATTCTTCATCGTGATTACAGAGCTAAGAGATTTCCAAGTGCACTCAAGCAAATTCCAAGCGATTTCAAGCAATTTTCAAATGGAGAATTTGTTCAAAAAATTTCTTACACCTACCGAGCAGCGATGGCATCCGAGAGTCGCAGCAGCAACAAGGAAAAGAAGGGTTCGGAGATGCTGGTAAAGGGTGTAGAATGGAAAGCACCTAACTTCAAAAATTTTCCTGCCATTGCATAATCTCTTGACCCTAATGGAGCTCAATCCCAAATTCCACCAAAGGTACTCCTCATAAATGATATTCGTACACATTTTAAATATTTTGTTCAAGAGCTTGGAAACTTAGAAATGGACAATGCCCTAGGAGAAATGAGTGTTGATGGCTCTTTAAAACCCGAGCATAAGCATCTAGAGACCAAAGAATTAACCCATATCTCGCATATGCCAAGAAGTTTCCAAATTAAGTGGATCAGGTACATACTCGGTCGTGTTCACAATGGGAAACTATGGTTAGAGCAGCCAGTGTTAATCACCAAGAAGATGATTCATAAGATTACTGGTCTCCATACTCAGCAAAGCCAAATCTACCAAAACCCTAGGTCGGGAGGAGTTACAAAAGAAAACCCTAGCTGAATGGGATGGTAGAGGTTTGAAGGTTAGCACTGTTACTGATGTTGAATTAAGGTTTGGCATTCACGTTATTGCTCACAAGATTTATAGCTCTACTCGTTTGAACAATATGCCCTGTGAGGCCATGGATTTGACATTCAAGATTATGAAGAAAAATCTAGAATTTGACCTATCAGAATTGTTGTTGAAACAATTGAACAAGAATATGGACAACTTAAGGACCTCAAAGAATAATCCCTGCAAATTTGGCTCCTTGTTAACTTGTTTATTTTTCTATGTTCAAAAATTCTTTCCATCAAAGGGCTCAGTTGTATGGAGAAAAGACACCCCAATTCTATATTAGATTAATGAGTTTATTGCTAACATGGGTGAAAACTTTGAGAAGGTTATGGATAATTACTTTGAAGATTTCAAGGAAAGAATGAATAATAGGTTCCGAATTCCACCAAAACTGGTTGAAGATTAAAAAGATGATCTATGCTTCATGGTTGACTATGATAAGGTATACATTCAGGCAGTCAGACCCCGAGTTGCATGGGTGAAACCTCTTCCTTACGAGGTAAATATTGATGGGGCCAGGGACATTATTGAAGCACTGGTGAATGAGCCTGTAGATCCTAAGCTTCCTACCTTTGGCACTTATGATGAAGCCAAGACTAGAATTGAGCTTGAAATCAAGCTACCCCAGGCTATAAGCAAAGGAAAGAGGAAGATAACCAAATTGAAAACTACATCTGGCTCTCTTATGCTTACTGAAGGTAAAGGAGATGAAGAAGAAGAAGAAAAAGAAGAAGAAGGCGAAAAACAAGAATCTAAAAAAGAAGAGGAACCACCAAAGAAGAAAGGGAAGGTGTTTATCACCAAACCTAAGAAGCAACCAATTGCAGTATTCTCTAGAAGAACTAGACAAGGCAAGCAAGAAACTGTACTTGTCAGGCCTCCACTCACATTTGAGGAAAGGCTAAAACAATTAAGGACTGGAGCAAGCATAAGCAATTTTAAGGCTCTCAAATATGAAACTTAGACTCCCGCAAAGCAAAAGAAGATTGAAGACCTGGTAATGGAAAAGTTAGGAACTTGGAAATTCTCTCTTGATCAATTTGCATCTCAAATTCTAGTTGTACTTCATGACAAAATAAAAGTCAGATGGGAGAACATAGTACAAACTGTCAAAGATATATTAGAGCAAAAACTGAAGGAATTAGTACCCAGCTTGACAGATGCAGAAGTCAAAAAGGCATTGAAAGATCATGAAGGAAGAATGAATAAGAGATTCAATACTTGCCTCATATTATTAAAAGACATTGAATCAGTTGTCAAAAATGTTATAGATTTTGGAATGATGCATATCATCTCAGGAAGCCATCAGATGGTCCTGTTGAAATTAAGGTTGATGATAGCAGTGACAATGATGATTTTGATAACACTCCATCTGGCATGGTTATACCAGGAGAGCTGCATGCACTAATGGAAGAAAAAGAGGAAGAAGACAAGGAGGAAGAAGCACTTGAGGAAGAAAAAGATGAAGAAGATCCTCACTCTCCACCAAAGATAGTTAAATCTACTATGGAGACAGCTTCTGTAAGTGAGATTGTGAGCACAATTGCCACATCAATTGCTCAATCTTCACCAACCACCACCCAGCTCCAAGTATCTAAAACAGAAGTGCCAAGCACTTTATCTACCAAGCTTCATGATACTTCTTCAGCTACCGAGTCATCCTCCTTAGCTCCTTCACCATCAGTGAGTGTACCAGTAAGTTCTACAATTTTGTTTTCATCAATTCCAATAAGTTCTACAGTTATGTTTTCATCAACATTATCTGTATCCACTTCGACTCCAATCAGTTCAGATACTACTATGGGTACTCTACCGAGTGTCACACCATTTTTGGGAAGTGTTTCAATTTTTGATCCGGTTAGTACTTCTATTAGCATTCAATCCTTGGGTCCTATCCCAATTTTTACTACTAACCCTTCTATCTCCACTATCGTGTCTATTCCAAAGGTCAAACCAGTAATCACAGAAGTCAAACAAAAGCATCCATTAAAACTTTTGATCACTAGAAAGGAAATTGAAGAAGACATTGACTTAGACATAGAGATAGTGATACCAAAGATTGACTTTGACACTGCTACCATTGAAGAGATGAAATTAGCTAGTCAACTCATAGAGATGAAAGCTACGCAGAAGCAGTTAAGGTCTGAAAGGGATAAGGAGTACAGAATAATTGAGAATGCAAAGGATATAATTACAGAAGCTATAGATGTTGAAGTAGATTCCACTCAACACATTTTGATTCAGTTAGAAGAGGCAGTATAGAAATTTAATGAAGATCCTTCCGAACAAGAGAAACTGATTGAAAAGGATGAAAAGAAATTTGATGACAAGGTGCTAGAGCATATTGCTCAACAGATAGCAATCAAGCAAGTTGAATTGTCCACACTTTTGGGTAATTTTGAAAATTCTTTTAGTAATGCAACATCACTTTTTGCCAAACTTTGTGATGTTTCTGGTTTTACTAAAGAAATAAAGGATAAGCTAAATAAGATTGACATTGATATGCAATCAAGTGCATCCAAGCTAATAGTGGACTCCTTCTCCACAACCTCCCATCACACCAAAATCAAATATCTGGCAGACATGTAGGCAGAACTATTGAGAGAGGAAGCAAAGATCCGGTCTACACTAATAGACATCCAGAACATGATCCTTCCTATCATGGATACAATGCAGAAACATATTGCTCATTGCAAAACATTAATCCAAGATCAGAACTTCTCAGTGCTTGATCACTGTTAGATTGTGGTGACTGATCATGAAAGTACTATACATACTTCATAATTAGTGGGGTAAAAAAAATTTGGGTCGTGGCCAACGTTGTAGCCGATATATGGCCGACATATGGTTGACATGTTGTAACCCTAAAACAGCATAAAATACTTGTATAAAAGGGTTTAGGGTTAGGTATTTGTTCATTATGTTGTGATGTGAAATTGCTTCTTGCGGCAGTATTGAGCTGTAAGGGATTACAAATTGTAATCAGGTTGTAATCATTGGATTGTAATAATATTGAACTTGCAGTTTGGTGGATGTAGCCTAGGGATTGGGTGAACTACGTTAAATCTTGGTGCCTTGTGTTCATTTCTGTGTGATCTATTATTTTCTAGTTATTGGTTATATTTGCATGTAGTTTTTATTTCTATCTGTGGTTTATCCTAACAAGTGGTATCATAGCCTAGTTGTTTTTTAGTTATCCTCTACAAGAAAGTTTCGCAGTTGAGTGGGAGTCTCACGGTTGAGTGGGAGCAATGGTAGATGAGGGTAAATTGAGGGTTGATAGGTTTAATGGGCAGAACTTCAAGTTATGGAAGATGCAAATGGAAGACTATATGTATCAGAAGGATTTATGAAAATCGTTGGAAGGAAAAGCCAAGAATCAGGGATCTATGTCAGATGTTGAATGGGATCTTTTGGATAGAAAGGCACTCGGAAGCATTCAATTATGCTTGGCACCATCAGTGGCATTTAATATTATAAAAGCAAAGCTAATAGAAGAGTTGATGAAAAGCCTAGTGACACTGTATGAAAAACCCTCTGCTTTAAACAAGGTATTTCTCATGAAGCATTTATTTAATATGAAAATGGCAGAAGGTGGATCTATTGTAGATCATTTAAATGAGTTTAATACTATTACTAGTAAGTTATCTTCTATGGGTATAAATTTTGATGAAGAAATTAGGGCTCTCTTGATTTTGTGTTCTTTGCCTGAAAGCTGGAATAGCTTGGTAATGGCGGTGAGTAATTGTGTTCCTGGATCTAGTACCCTAAAATATGATGATGTGATTGATGTTGTTTTGAGTGAGGAAACTCGTACAAAATCCACAGGTGGATCTACATCAGGAAGTGCTTTGAATGCACAAAGCAGGGGTAGAATGACTGACAGAGGAAGTAACTCTGAAAATCGTGGGAAATCAAGAGGAAAGTCAAAGGGGAAGAGGTCTCAATTGAGAGGACCAAATGACTACTGGTACTGTGGGAAACCAAGACACAAAAAGAAAGATTGCTAGAATCGAAAGAAAAATGAAAGAGATAAATTAGATGGAAACAAGAAGGCAAATGTGGTAAGTAACAAATCCAAAGAGGATGCTTTGCTTCTATCTTTAGAAAGTGTTGATGATTCATGGGTTTTAGATTCTGGTGCTTCATTTCATGCTACACCTCATAGAGGTTATTTCATTGATTATGTCTAAGGAGATTTTGGGTTTGTTTATTTGGGGGATAATGAACCCTATCAAATTGTTGGAAAGGAAAAAATTAAGATTAAGGTGCAGAATGGGAATCATTGGCTACTACATGAGGTAAGACATGTTCCAAGACTGAGTAGGAATTTAATTTCAGTGGGGCAATTCGGTGATGAGAGTTGTGTAGTTACTTTTAATGATAAAAATTGGAAGATTTCAAAAGGTTCCTTGTAGTAGCAAAAGGTGTGAAAGTAGGCACCTTATATCTTTGTACATGTCATATTATTCCTTCTACTTTGATTGTTTCAGAGAAAAATGAATGTTCAGGAACAATTGTTGCAGTTGAGTAGGGAGAACAAATAGCTGCTGTAGATTCTGATACAACACTGTGGCACAACAGACTTGAGCACATAAGTGAGAAAGGTATGAAAGTACTTCATTTAAAGAAAGCTTAACCAGGTCTAAAATGTGTTAATATGGATTTCTGTGAAAGTTGTGTGTATGGAAAACAAAAGAGAGTGAGTTTTGTAAAGACTGGGAAGGAAAACAAAAAGGAGAAATTAGAGCTTGTGCATACAGATGCATGGGGACCAGCTCAGGTATCTTCTCTTGGTGGCTCTCATTATTATGTTACATTTATTGATGATGAAAATAGAAAAGTATGGGTTTATTTCTTTAGACAGAAATATGATGTATTTCAAACTTTTAAGAAATGGAAATGCTTGGTTGAAAATGAGACTAGTAAGAAATTAAAATGTCTTAGATCTGATAATGGTGGTGAGTATTACAGTCATAAATTTGAAGATTATTGCTCCACTAATGGTATTCGTAGACAGAAAACTGTTCCAAGGACTCCATAGGAAAATGGAGTGGCTGAACGCATGAACAGGACTATAATGGAGCGTGCAAAGAGCATGAGGTTGCATGTTGGGTTGCCCTTACACATGTAGGCGGAGGCTATCAATACTACAGTATATTTGATTAATAGAGGTCCCTCTACTCCTTTGGGTTGTGGTATTCTAGAGGAGGCATGGACTGGTAAGAAGGTGAGTTATTCTTTTCTCAAGACCTTTGGTTATGAAGCTTTTGCTCATACAGACTCTGAAAATAGAACCAAGCTAGAAGCTAAATCAAAGAAATGTGTCTTTGTTGGATATGGCATTAATGAATTTGGTCATAGACTTTCAGATTTTGAAAATCTTAAAATTGTTAGAAATTGGAATGTCATATTCCATGAGAAAGTGTTGTACAAAGATCTATTGCAGCAACATGAGAAGAAAGAAGATGATTATGTAGTGTTGGATGATACTCCAAAAGCTTATGTTCCAGCCATTCCTCATGATGTGCAACAACTGCAACAACAAATACCACACACACTAGTGAATGTTAGACGGTCAACGAGGCAAATTAGACCTCCACAAAGATTTTCTTCCTCTTTGTATTCTATTTTACTTACTGATGTTGGTGAACCTAAAAGTTATGATGAAGCCGTGCAGGTGAATACTAAGATTCAGTGGGAGTCTGCAATGAAAGATGAAATGGACTCTTTGCTGAAGAATAAGACACGGGATCTATGCAAGTTGCCTACAGGTAAAAAGGCTTTACAGAATAAGTGGGTTTACAAGTTGAAAGAAGAGGAAGGAGGTCAGAAAATATTTAAGGCCAGGTTAGTTGTAAAAGGGTTTGCACAGAAAAAGAGAATTGATTTTGATGAGATATTTTCTCCTGTTGTTAAAATGACTTCTACTCGTACTGTTTTAAGTCTTGTGGCTACTGAAGATTTGCATTTAGAGCAGTTGGATGTTAAAATAGTCTTTCTTCATGGTAATTTGGATGAAGAAATATATATGGCTCAGCCACAGGGTTTTGAGGTCAAAGGTAATAAGCACTTAGTGTGCAAATTGAAGAAAAGTTTATATGGCTTGAAGCAAGCACCTCGGCAATGGTATCTAAAATTTGACAGTTTTATGCATGAGAATGGATATAATAGGTGTTATTCAGATTACTGTGTTTATTTTAAGAGGTTGGATGATCATAACTACATTATTTTATGTTTATATGTTGATGATATGTTTGTAGCTGGGTCTAACATGGATCATATTAAGGGGCAAAAATGCCAATTAGCACATGCATTTTCTATGAAGGATTTGGGGGAAGCAAAACAAATCCTTGGTATGAAAATTTGTAGAGATAGGAAGAACAAAACATTAATGCTATCTCAGGCTGATTATGTTGAGAATGTGTTGCAATGTTTCTCTATGGAGAATGCTAAAGCTGTCAACACACATTTACCTGGTCATTTGAAATTGACTAAGGAGATGTGTCCTAAGACACAGGAAGAGAAGGATAAGATGTCCAAGGTACCCTATGCTTCAACTGTAAGAAGCTTGATGTATGCTATGGTATGTACTAGGCGAGATATTGCACATGCAATGGGAGTCGTTAGCAGGTATATGAGTCATCCAAGATTTGAGCACTGGAATGTTGTCAAGTGGATTCTCAGATATTTGAGAGGAACATCCAATAAGTGTTTACACTTTGGGGGCTCTACTACTGATTTATAGGGATATGCTGACTCATATTTGGCAAGAGATATTGATACTAGTCAGAGTACTACAGGTTATGTCTTTACTGTTGGTGGGGTAGTCATGAGCTGGGTTTCTAGGTTACAGAACATTAATGCTCTATCCACTACAGAGGCAGAGTATGTTGTTGCTACAAAGGTAGCCAAGGAGATGATATGGCTTCAGTTCTTCTTGGAAGAATTAGGACATCCTTAGAAGGATAATTATTTGTTCAGAGATAGTCAGAGTGTCATTCATCTTGTAAAGAATTTAGCTCTGCATTCTAAGACCAAACACATACAATTGTGGTACCATTTCATTCGGTCCATTTTGGAGGATGGACAGTTAAAGCTGGGGAAGATACATACAAATGACAATCCAACAGATATGTTGACAAAGGTTGTAACAAGGGAGAAGTTGAACTCCTCTTCAACTTCGGTTGGTCCTTTAGACTGAACATGAATCAAAGAACAAAAGAGTCTAGGGTGGTTTGGTCCAATGGGAGCCCCATGTGGTAGTGGTATTGCTACAGGATCAATCTCCAAGTGGGAGATTGTTGTTTAGTGTGGAGTCTAATCAGTCCCCAAGTGGGAGATTGTTAGATTGTGGCCGACGTTGTAGCCGACATATAGCCGACATGTTGTAACCCTAAAACGGCATAAAATATTTGTATAAAAGGGTTTAGGGTTAGGTATTTGTTCATTATGTTGTGATGCAAAATTGCTTCTTGCAGCGGTATTGAGCTGTAAGGGATTACGGATTGTAATCAGGTTGTAATCACTGAATTGTAATAATATTGGACTTGCAGTTTGGTGGACGTAGCCCAGGGATTGGGTGAAATACATTAAATCTTGGTGCCTTGTGTTCATTTTTGTGTGATCTATTATTTTCTGTTATTGGTTATATTTGCATGTAGTTTTTATTTCTGTGTGGTTTATCCTAACAATCACATGATTCAATTATTAGCAGAAGTTCAAATTACTCTCTCCACCTGTCAAATTTTGCAACAGACTTGGGATAGTACTTTTGCCACCATCCTTAAGGTACATCAAGATTATCTATCTCACTTTGGTGCAGTCATATAAACTATATATGTAGTCCTTTGGCATTATTGTCAAAAAGGGGGAGAGATTCAGCATAATAAGTGAGGAGAGTTATTAGTATAAGTGAAAGGGGGACTTAGCACTCAATAGAGTTAGCATGTGTACATAAGTATCTTTATATATACATTATAAGTCATCAAGAAGATATATAGAAATTTATATGCAGGAGTTCTACAAAGATCAATTTTGAAAAACCAAAATTCATTGAGTCAAGTTATGTACATATGTTTTGGCTTATAAGTGTTTTGTCACTAATGCCAAAGGGGGAGATTGTTGGCATTAAGTTATTATTTCCATTAGCGACAACACTTATATATATCAGTATAGCTACCGAGCTTCACAGTTTACACTGAGCATCTCGGTATCTACCGAACAGTCAGACTGTGTCATGGGAATCCAGTGTAAATCGAACATTGAAAGTGTAATGTTTACCGAGTAATGAAAGTGTAATGTTTACCGAGTAATGAAAGTGTAATGTTTACTGAGTGATGGAAGTGTAATGTTTACCGAGTGATGAAAGTGTAGTGTCTACCAAGTGAAATCAAGGTAAACGAAGGATTCAATTCTTACCGAGTAACACTACATCTACTGAGTCACCAGTGGTTACCGAGTTTAGAACTACGTTGAGTGATTAGTATGGACCGAGCGTTCACTTCTATCGAGTGCATGACGATGCTGAGTAATGTAGTGGACACCGATTATCAAAAGGTCACCAAGTCAGTTAAATGAACTCGAGTTATTTACTATTGGGCCGACTCAGTAATGTTTTGTTCACTTGTGTTTTGGCCAACCTTGCAATTATAATTATTGGAATGATATATATGTAATGTATTTTATCATTTACAATGTATGCATATGAGTATCAAGGAATGGACATGTAATGCTTTAAGAAGCATAAATGTGAATCAGCAGCAAAGCAAAATATTCAGCAAGGTCTACAAGGAGCAGTAAAGATTCATTAGTCACAAGAGGTGATCTATACTTCAAGGATCTAATCAGCAATCAAGTTTGTAAGTAGATCCACTATCTCATCCTAATGTTAGAATTCTTTTAGAATAACTGAGAGAGGGGTGAATCAGTTATTCAAGGTCCAAATGCCCTATTAATACCTTTTTAATGAATCCATACCCTTTTCATCTGTTCAAACTTAAATCAGTCATATAACCAAATTACTGTAAATCAACATGCAAAGATAAAAAATTCAAGATCAACACATAACACAATGATTTACGTGGAAACCCAATTTGGGAAAAACCACCAGTAACATGCTACTTGATTCTCACTCTTCTGAAGTGATGCCTTGTTAAAAGCCTACCCTATTAAAGGCTTACAACACACTGTTAAATGTGACCTTGTTAGAGGATTTCACCAAACTGTTAGGAATGGGCCTGATTAAAGGTCTTTAGAACATTCACTAGAAATGTCACCCTGTTAAAGGATTTATCTAATGGTTGTTAAACCAACCTAAGTCCATAGGATTTATCTTACTGTTACAATTGCTAGAAAGTAACGATATTGGTCTTTTGATCTGACATAACTTATAACATACTTTGCAGATTTCAGATCACTCTTTCAGTTCAATCCTTATGCTTGGCTTCAATCACTTCAGCTCTGACTACTTGTTTCCCTCTCAAGCTTCGTCTCCTTGAGTCTTATTACTCATTCTGCCAATGCAATCATTCTTATGGTCATCTATTTAAACAGAGTTCCTATGCTTTCTTCTCCTTAGCACATTCTACAGCACTTCATGCTTTTATGTTTGACCATGGCTCTCTCTCTCACTATCCCCCTTTTTTTTCATTAACTTGTGTCCTCTTATATAGAAGTCTGATTTGCCTTTTGCCGCTCAATTTTTCTTTTCCAATCTTAGGGTTTCAAAATGGATTAGGTAGGATACAATGTATCTACCCCATATCTTGTTCTCTTCTAGAAACTTCGCTAGTTGTATCTTAAAAATGTTCTACATGGTGTTCTGTGCCACCAACTCATCATTCTTATCTTCCTTTTAATTCACAGATTTCTAGATAACAACTTTGTCAGCTTAGATCTGACGAATCTTCGATTTCCAAAATCATGCAGCAACTCGGCATTATTGAGTTACTGGTGCTCGGCACCTCTGTGTTACTCGGCACCTATACCTGCTTGGCACTTGGTTCTACTCGGCACTTGATTCTGCTCAACACTTTAACTAATAATTTGCTTGGCTCTCACTAGCTTGCTTGGCTCCTTCTCTCTAATGAACTTAGTTTGAGATTTACAAAAGACTTAGCTAAAACCTTAGATCTTTGATATGTTTCAATGTGCTCATTCTTTGTATTTTTTAGTATGTCATCCAATACACTGTTTCATTAATGGCTTGACTGATCCTTGTACTTCATTACAAAATCATAACTTCAACCTTTCTCTAGATGTTCTAGTTACATCTGATTGATTGTCTCCACCTTGACAATCAACTAATTGATAGTATTTGGATTGCTAAAGCAATTGTCATCCCTGCAAGTAGCAAGTTTGACATCAATGACAAAACAATGATTGAGGACATTCTTTACCAGTTCCATAAATCATTCCAACAACTTTTCTTATGATTATTTCAATCATTTCCGACAATCTCCCTCTTTGGCATTGATGACAAACCAAATTGATCAAGTAATCAATTCAGTTACCACCAAGATTGTATTGGCTTGCTGCATTTTCACTACTGATCACATATATCTCCCTCTTTCATATATATCTCCCTTCTTTCTTTGCATTGATCATTTTTCTGCATATTTCTCCCTCTTTGACATAAATGCCAAAGATGTAGCATCTTTATCATGCAAAATATAAGTTTTGGCTTCTTGTTGTTTTTCTCCCTCTGTCACCATGCTTGTGACTGATTTGGAGTTTCTATTCCTGTTGTCATCCTTTGCATCAACCTGTTAATATTTCAATGATTTATTCCTGTTGATGCAAGGCAGCTTCCTTGTTGCCTTAAACTGCTTGACTTAGGGGTATAACCCCCAACTTGCCTCTAAGATATTCATAGGCATCCTTGGGCAATGGTTTGGTGAAGATATCTGCAGTTTGTTCCTTTGTGTGAATGTATTCCAACTTCACTTGTTTGTCTTCTACCAATTCTCTGACATAATGATACTTGATTGCAATATGCTTGGTTTTTGCATGCATTACTGCATTTTTGGATATATTTATAGCACTTGTATTATCACAATACAATATCACCGGTTTTATTACTTCTTCTTTCATTCCATTCAATAGATGTGTGAGCCATACAATGTTTGTACAATTGACTGCAGCTGCCACATATTCTGATTCTGCAGTGGACTGGGATATACATGTTTGTTTCTTGCTAGTCCAGGTAACCAGCCTTTTGCCTAGAAATAATGCACCTCCACTTGTGCTTTTTCTGTCATCAATGTTTCCTCCCCGGTCTGCATCTATATATGCATTAAGTTCAAATTTTCCTTTCTTTTTGTAGTATAGACCAAAGTCATCAGTCCCTTTGAGATATCTTATTATTCTTTTTACTGCTATGAGATGATTTTCTTTAGGATGAGCAGAGAACCTAGCCACTATTCCAACTACTAATGCTATGTCTGGTCTACTATGTACAACATATTGTAGTTTTTCAATCATGGATTTGTATATTGTTTGATTGACTTCAGCTGACTCATCATTTTTGGATAGCTTATTTCCTGTGGCCATTGGTGTGCTGACTAGTTTGGAGTTCTCCAATCCAAATGTTTTAAGAATTTCTTTGATGTATTTTGATTGTGTAATAAATATTCCATGTTTGAGTTGATGTACTTGCAATCCAACAAAAAATTTGATTTCTCCAAACATAGACATCTCAAATTCATGTTTGATTTTGTCAGCAAAGCCTTTGCAAAGTACTTCCTTACCACCAAATACTATGTCATCCACAAATATTTCAGATACAATAATGTCTTTACCTTCTTCAGCTTTGATGTACATGTTGTTGTTATCATCAGTTCTTTCAAATCCAATTTGCACTAGATACTTGTGAAGTCTCTCATACCATGCTCTAGGTGCTTGTTTCAAACCATAGAGTGCTTTGTATAACTTACACACCATATCCCTATTGTTTTCATCAAAAAATCCTTCTGGTTGTTCAATGTAGACTTCTTCTTCTAGTATACCATTTAAGAAGGCAGATTTTACATCCATCTGATAGAATTTAAAATCTTTGTAGGCAACATATGCAAGTAAAGTTCTTACTCCTTCCATTCTAGCAACAGGAGCGAATGTTTCTCCATAGTCTATTCCTTCTTCTTGAGCATAACCCTTGCATACTAATCTGGCTTTGTTTCTAGTAATCTCACCATTCTCATCTAGTTTGCTTCTGAATACCCATTTGGTGCCAATCACATTTTTGTCATTTGGTCTAGGAACCAAACTCCAGGTTTTATTTTTTCTTATTTGATCAATTTTTTCTTCCATAGCTTTATACCAATCATCATCTTGTAATGTGCCATGTACTGTCTTGGGTTCAGATTGGCTAATCAGACATGATTCATGTCTTAGTCTATTCCTTGTTATTGGTCTTGCATCTTTGTCACCAATTAATTTGTTTAGTAGGGTGATGTCTTTTCACATATTTGGATAATCTTGGCTCTGTCCTTGTTTCCATGTTTGATCTTTCGAATTCAGGATCACTATGCACTTCATTGTCAGGTTGTTCTTCATCATGTATGCTGTCTTCAGAATCAGATTGTGCATTTTCTTCATTCTGTAACTCGGCTTCTGAATGCAACTCGGCATTCACTGGTTGTGAATCGGCTGAAACTGACACTTGTTGTTGATTTTCAATTTGATTGACATCATCCTCATTAGTAGTCATTCCTTCATAAGAATATACAAAGTTTCTGTATTCTTCCATTTTCTTTGGTATTTCAGCTTGGACTTCTGTGTGCTCATCAAAATTTATATTTGCACTTTCCACAATTTTGTTAGTGTTAATATTCAAACACTTATATGCCTTACTTCTAGTGGAGTAACCAAGAAATATACCTTCATCACTTTTTGCATCAAATTTTCCATTTCTAACATCTTTAAGGATAAAACATTTGCAACCAAACACTTTGAAATGTTTTACATTTGGTGAGTAACCATACCATAATTCAAAAGGTTTTGTATTTGTACCTTTATTTACTTGTACTCGATTCAGTGTATGAACAGCTACATTTACAGCTTCTCTCCAGTATTTTAGAGCCACATTCTTTTCGATCATTAATGTTCTGGGGCAGTCAATTACAGATCTGTTTTTTCTCTCAACAATTCCATTTTGTGGGGGAGTTCTAAGAGATGACGTTTGTCTTGTGATTCCATTGTCATTACAGAATATCTCGAATTCATTTGATGTAAATTCACCACCTCTATTTGATCTTAGGCATTTCAAGCTTTTTCCAGTTTCCTTTTCAACTCTAGCCACATACCACTTAAACATTTGAAAAGCATCAGATTTTTGTTTTAAGAACATAACAGTCATCATCCTGGAATAGTCATCAAAAAATAATATTATGTATTTATCTCCTCTATAGCTTTGTATTTCCATTGGACCACATAAGTCAGTGTGAACTAACTCAAGTATCTCTTTAGATGTATAGTTTTTACTTTTGAAGCTTGATTTTGTCATTTTTCCTAGCTGACATTGTTTGCACATGATATTATCAGGCTTCTTTAATTTTGGTAAACCTCTGACTTTCTTCATTCTACTGATGTTGACTAAATTTTCAAAGTTGACATGACATAATCTTCTATGCCATAACCATTCATCATCAAATTTTGCAAATAGACAAGAAACATCATCCATATCAAGGTAAAACAAATTACTCTTTGTTTTTTCTCCTTTTCCTATCAGTTTACCATCATTGTCATAGATTTTTGCAAATTTTTTTTTAAATTCCACTTTGCAACCTACATTGCCTAATTGTGAGACACTCAGTAAATTGTAGTTTAATCCTTCAACATAGTATGCATTGTTACATGAAATTTGTTCTGTGAGCTTAATGGAACCTTTTCCTTTGATTTGACATGGAGCATCATTACCAAATCTAACACTATTTTCATCATACTGAGTAAAGTTAACAAACTTACTTTTGTCTCCTGTCATGTGATATGAGCATCCACTGTCTATGATCCATTTGTCATTCTTATTTATACATGTCACCAGTGTTGTGGCTTCTTCTTCATCAGATTGGTTCTTTATGGCTACATAAAAAACTTCATCATCATTGTCATCAGAATTTTCTTTAACAATATAACACTTCTTACCTTTTTCTTTGTAATCTCTCTTGTCATCATCTCTTCTGTTCTTGTATTTGTTGCCTTCCTTGGAATCTTTTTTCTGTGGACATCTTGCAGCAATATGACCTACTTCACTGCAATTGACACAAATGATAGGCATCTTACCTTTGAATTTTCCTTTTCCCCTATGAAATCCTAGCAAGCAATGCTTCCAATTGTTCCACATCTTCCTCATCAGTGCTACTGTCACTAGATACATACTTCATTTTTCTTCATTTCCTTGATTTCACCTATTCGGCATCGTTCAGTGATAACTTGGCCTTAAAAGCAGATTCAACATTTTCAGGTTTGTAGTTGTCAAAGTTAGATAACTCAAATGCAGTGAGTCTGCCTATTATACCTTCAAAGCTTAGATTATTTCCTGGTATACATCTTAGCTCTTGTATTGCTGATACTCTAATAGCATAGATAGGGAGCAAGGTTCTTAAGAACTTACTATTAATTGTATCTTCATCTAGTTGACCATTCAAGCATCTTATTGCACTTACCACTTCCTTTATTCTTGCGCCATATTGAGCAGCATTCTCATTTTCTTCTATTTTCATGTCATTAAATTTTCCTCTGAGACTTTCTCTTTTTACTCTTTGTACATTTTGATCTCCTCCATAGATGTCTGATAGGGCTTTCCACATTTTGAATGTAGTGTCACATCCTTTGATATCATCAAATTCAGCATAGCTGAGTGCAGAGGCAATTTCCAGCATTGTCTAGTGTTCTTGCTTGTTTTTCATGTCTTCAACAGTAGGAACACCTGTTGGATCTACATGTTCAGTGACAATTGAATTTTGGGCATAATCTCCTATGGATCCAAGATGTAGCTTCATCAAGCTTTGCCATGCAACAAAGTTGTCTTTGTTGAGCTTGGGAACTTCTCTCTTTGGCATTTTGATCTTTTCTGCTAGTAGTCCCTTTAAATTGAATCAGCAGTCAGCTCTGATACCAATTGTTAGAATTCTTTTAAAATAACTGAGAGGGGGGGTGAATCGGTTATTCAAGGTCCAAATTCCCTATTAATACCTTTTTAATGAATCTATACCCTTTTCATCTGTTCAAACTTAAATTAGTCATATAAGCAAATTACTGTAAATCAACATGCAAAGATAAAACATTCAAGATCAACACATAACACAATGATTTACGTGGAAACCCAATTTGGGAAAAACCACTAGTAACATGCTACTTGATTCTCACTCTTCTAAAGTGATGCCCTATTAGAGGATTTCACCAAACTGTTAGGAATGGGCCTGATTAAAGGTCTTTAGAACATTCACTAGGAATGTCACTCTGTTAAAAGATTTATCTAATGGTTGTTAAACCAACCTAAGTCCATAGAATTTATCTTACTGTTACAATTGCTAGAAAGTAACGATATTGGTCTTTTGATCTGACATAACTTACAACATACTTTGCAGATGTTAGATCACTCTTTCAGTTCAATCCTTATGCTTGGCTTCAATCACTTCAGCTTTGACTGCTTGTTTCCATCTCAAGCTTCGTCTCCTTGAGTCTTATTACTCATTCTGCCAATGCAATCATTCTTGTGGTTGTCTATTTAAATAGAGTTCCTATGCTTTCTTCTCCTTAGCACATTCTATAGCACTTCATGCTTTTATGCTTGACCACGGCTCTCTCTCTCTCACTATCCCCCCTTTTTTTCATTAACTTGTCTTCTTATATAGAAGTCTGATTTGCCTTTTGCCGCTCAATTTTTCTTTCCCAATCTTAGGGTTTCAAAATGGATTAGGTAGGATACAATGTATCTACCCCATATCTTTTTCTCTTCTAGAAACTTCACCAGTTGTATCTTAAAAACGTTCTACATGGTGTTCTGTGCCACCAACTCATCATTCTTATCTTCTTTTTAATTCACAGATTTCTAGAGAACAACTTCGTCGGCTTAGATCTGACGAATCTTCAATTTCCAAAATAATGCAAGAACTCGGCATTATTGAGTTACTGGTGCTTGGCACCTCTGTGTTACTCGGCACCTATACCTACTCGACACTTGGTTCTGCTTGGCACTTGATTCTACTTGGCACTTGATTCTGCCTGGCACTTTAACTAGGAATTTGCTCGGCTCTTACTAGCTTGCTCGGCTCCTTCTCTCTAATGAACTTAGTTTGATCTTTACAAAAGACTTAGATAAAACCTTAGATCTTTGATATGTTTTAGTGTGCTCATTCTTTGTATATTTTAGTATGTCATCCAATACACTGTTTTATTAATGGCTTGATTGATCCTTGTACTTCATTACAACATCATAACTTCAACCTTTCTCTAGATGTTCCAGTTACATTTTATTGATTGCCTCCACCTTAACAATCAACTAATTGATAGTATTTGGACCACTAAAGCAATTGTCATCCCTGCAAGTAGCAAGTTTGACATCAATGACAAAACAATGATTGAGGACATTCTTTACCAGTTCCATAAATCATTCCAACAACTTTTCTTATGATCATTTCACTCATTTCCAACACCTAACAGGTGAATTAGTTTTGTAAATCTTTTAACAAGGTAGACATAACAGTCTTTGTATAAATCTCCTAACAAAGTGCATACTTTAGTGTATGTTTGTAAACTCTCTAACAAGGTGGACCTAGCAGTCCTTTGTGTTCCTAATAGGACAGATCACCAGAAGTGGTCAATGTAAGCCTTAACAGGCCAACTTTATACTGCAGTATTCATGATGTAGGAGCATCTAGAGGTATAAGGGCAATCCTATGTCACCCAAAAAAATGTACTTAGACTTAGTTTCTGTTTCATGTGTTTTCATTTTTGGACACTCATTTGGGTCAAATAAAGGTTCCAACTCTCATAGTTCCACTATCAGTGTGCTAAAAAATCTTGAAAAAATAGGAGCATGTAATTGGGCCATCATTTTGGTAAACTAGAAGGTGTGAATTGGCCAGATGAATGTAATTGTGATTTAGAACATTCCAAAAAAAGAATCAGGTCAAAAGGCCCCACGGTTTGAAAGTTATTGCAATTTTTCGAGTTTTCGAGACCTCCTAAGAATGCTTCAAAATCAAGTTAAGGGCATTAAATGACCTCAAAAAGTGCCAAAAATGGGGGATGAGTGAAGCTTTTCCATTTGGCTATAGAGCTCTTTGAGAGCTTTCTGGAAATGTAAACGGTTCGTCAATCGGAGCTATGGTTCAAAAGTTATGCCTCCCGAAAGTTTGGTTACCATTTCTGGATTCTTCTAGATTTGCACCGACTTCTAACGCAGCTTCTGGAGCCTTCTATTTGGTCGGTGGATGCCTACTAGCACCTTCTAGAATGTATTCCTAGTCCTTAACGCTCCGGGGTCTATTTAAGGAGATTCTTGGCATTGTAAAAGGCAGTTCGGAGTGGAGTTTGAGAGGAGGTACTGAAAGGAGAAATTATCTCCACATTTATGCTATTGTAAGCCCTTAGGGCATGTTTTGAAGTTTATTTTCTCTGTACTGAATGTACTAGCTTATTTTTCAGTTAATACAATTTCCTTTTTCTGTTGTGTCCATTCTATTCTTGGGTTCTGTCTCCATCAAGTGGTATCAAAGCCGATTTTCTTGAGTGTGTAGACAGAGCGTCGACTGTGAGGCAGTTCGCACCGGGACTGTGTGGTTGTGGGTTTGAGTTAGAAGATGCCTCCACGAAGAGAGCGTGGCGAAAGGGCCAAAGCTACTAATCCTGAGGAGGTTAGAGCGAGCTCCAAAGGAAGGTACAGGCATTGCAAGAGGAGCTCCATAGAGGAGCAAATGTTGCCGCAGGTGACGACAGTGAGGATGACAATGAAGAAGAAGAAATGGGACCAGAAGGGGAATTTGACGGAGAAGCTCTGAATCATGCAAAGGAAAGGCTTTTTAGGGCCATTACTAAGTTTGGGAAAAGACTTACAATTGAAGTGGGTGTATTTTCAGGAAATCTGAAACCAGATGAGTTGATCGATTAGATCAATGAACTGGAAGAATACTTTGAGTATGAAGATATCAGGGACCCAGATAGGGTTAAGTTTGCAAAGGCCAAACTGAAAGGCCATACCAAAATCTGCTGGCAAGAGGTTCAATTGGAAAGAAACAGAAAAGGAAAGGAGAAGATCACAAGATGGGATCGCATGGTGGACAAACTAAAGAAACAGTTCATTCCTATGGACTACGAGCGTGATTTGTTTAAGAAGATGCATGGGTTAAAGCAAGCAGAAAGATCAATCCAAGAATATACAGAGGAATTTTACCGACTCTTGATTAGAGCGGAGCATGCAGAAACAAATAAGGAGAAGGTTGCTCATTATATCAGTAGGTTGCGACCTAGCATCCAGGAGGAATTAAGTCTGGTAAGAATGACCAGGGTTGAAGAGGCATACCAGTTTGCCCTACGAGTTGAAGATAAGCTGAATAAAAGGTTTGAAGGAAGACAAAGAGGGCGCGGTCAAGGAGGAAGGGGAAGTAGTAGATCATCTGGAGGCCGCAATGAAACCCAAATAAAAAATGAAGATGTGGGTACTAGCAGGAACCAGAGGAATGAGGGTTTCAACCGCTCCCATGATCAAGACTTTGGAAATCAGAGAGGAAGAGGTAGAGGACGTGCACAAGGAAGAGGAGGCTTCCGTGGTACTTGTTTCCATTGCAATGAAGAAGGTCATCGTGCCTTTGAATGCCCTCAACGACAAGGAAGGACAGATAGGAGAGCTGAGGGCCAAGCTAGGGTTGCTCAAGTGGATGAGGATGCACAATCATCACATTCAGAGGATGCAGAAAGAGGAGAGACCTTGGTAAATGAAAGAGTCCTACTAAGTGGTGACATTGAACCAGGACAACGGAAGAGTTTGTTCCGTACCAGATGCAAGTGTGAGGATAAATGTTGTGACGTGATCATTGATGGTGGTAGCGTTGATAACTTGGTATCAAAGAGATGGTCTCTAAGCTGAAGCTCAAGAGGGAGAAACATCCCCAGCCCTATCGGATTGCTTGGGTAAAAGATGATCATAAGGTCTTAGTAAGTGAACAATGTTTAGTGAAATTCAAAATTGGGAGTTACCATGATGAAGTTCTCTGTGATGTTATTCCGATGGATGTTTGTCATCTATTGTTGGGTAGACCATGGCAATTTGATAGACATGCAGTACATGATGGGAATGCAAACACATACTCTCTGACAAAGGATGGAGTTCGCCACAAATTGAAGCCCATGAAAAAGGAAGGTGAAAAGGTATGTAGCAATGCTAGGATTTGTCTTGTTGATAGAGGGAAGTTTTTAGATGGCATGAAACATTAGCATATGTGCTATGCTTTGATTCCTAGGAAAGATAAAGAAGGTAGTAGTGAAATACCACTTGAAGTTTCAGATTTACTAGGGAAATTTGGAGATATTATCTCTGATAATGTTCCAGATGGATTGCCACCAGTAAGGCAAATCAGTCATCAGATAGATCTGATTCCAGGAGCTAATTTTCCTAACAAGGTTGCTCACAGGATGACTCCTGCTGAAACAGAGGAGCAAAATAGACAGGTTCAGAAGCTTTTGAGGAAGGGCTTGATTCGAGAGAGCCTAAGTCCATGTGCAGTACTTGCAGTACTCGCACCAAAGAAGGATGGAGAGTGGAGGATGTGTACAAATTCTCGAGCTATAAATAGGATAACAATCAAGTACCGGTTTCCTTTTCCAAGGATGGTTGATCTTATGGACTACTTGAGTGGAGCTCAGTACTTCACAAAGATAGATCTCAAGAGTGGCTATCATCAGATACGGATTCGAGAAGGAGATGAGTGGAAAAAAGCCTTCAAGACCAAGGAGGGTCTTTATGAGTGGTTAGTCATGCCCTTTGGATTGACAAACGCCCCAAGCACCTTCATGCAGCTCATGAATGAGGTACTTAAGAAGTTCTTGAGAAAATTTGTTATTATCTATTTAGATGATATTTTAATTTTCAGCAAGACTTTGGAAGAACATTTACTGCATATTCGTAGTGTCCTTGAAAGGCTAAGGGAAGAGAAACTGTTAATTAATCTGAAGAAGTCTATCTTTGCAAAAAGGGAGTTAGTCTATTTGGGGTTTGTTATATCACCTGAAGGTCTCAAAATGGATCCAAAGAAGGTAAAAGCCATCTTGGAATGGCCTACTCCAAGGTCTGCTACTGAGGTAAGATCATTTAATGGTCTTGTTAGTTTTTACAGGAAGTTTATTAAAAATTTCAGTGGCATATGTGCACCCCTAACTGATACAATAAGAGGGGATAGAAAAGAGTTCAAATGGACTACAACAGCTACGAGAAGTTTTGAATTGCTAAAGAAGAAGGTAACAGAACAACCTGTGTTGGCACTTCCAGATTTTAGAAAGGTTTTCCAGGTGGATTGTGATGCCAGTGGCAGCGCTATTGGGGTTGTATTAAGCCAAGAAAGTAAGCCTATTGCATATTTTAGTGAAAATTTGAATGATGCAAAGAAGAAGTATTTTGTTTATGATCAAGAGTTCTATGCAATAGTTCAGGCCTTAAAAAAATGGAGGTATTATTTATTGCCAAAAGAATTTGTTTTGTATACTGATCATCAGGCATTACAGTACCTAAATAGCCAAGGTAAATTGAATCAGAGGCATATGAAGTGGGTAGAATTCTTGCAGAGTTATACATTTGTGTTGCAGCATAGAAGTGGAAAATCTAACAGGGTTGCAGATGCACTAAGTAGGAGATAGTTGTTGCTTACAGTAATGCAGGTTGAAGTAGTTGGGTTTGATGAACTCAAGAATTTGTACCCCGAGGATCCTGATTTTTCTGAAGCATGGAAAGCTTGTAAAGAACCTGTTGCTGTAGATAGAACCAAGTGGTTAGACTATTTGATTTAGGATGGCATGTTGTTCAAGGGTAGTCAATTATGCATTCCAAGGAGTTCCATGCGGGAAAATCTGATTAGGGAGAAACACAGTGGAGGGATGGCACGACATTTTGGTCGAGATAAGACCATTGCCATTCTTAGAGAACATTATTTTTGGCCTCAAATTTCACAGGACGTGAAGAAGTTTGTACAGAGTTGCCAGGTTTGTCAAGTTGCCAAGGGGTTTAGTCACAATAATGGCCTATATCAGCTATTGCCTGTTCCATCAAGGCCATGGGAGGACATAAGTATGGATTTTGTTCTTGGATTGCCAAGGACACAAAGGGGTAATGACTCAATATTCGTGGTGGTTGATAGGTTCTCCAAAATGGCACATTTCATTCCATGCCACAAAACTCATGATGTTGTCCATATTGCAGACTTGTTTTTCAAAGAGGTGGTAAGACTACATGGTCTTCCAAGGAGTATAGTTTTTGAAAGAGATACTAAATTTGTGGGGTATTTCTGGAGGACATTGTGGAAAAAGTTGAGAACAGACTTAAAATTTAGTTCCACACATCACCCACAAACTGACGGCCAAACAGAAGTGGTAAACAGAAGTCTGGGCAATTTGCTGAGATGTTTAGTTGGGGATAAGCCCAAGGGATGGGATTTGATTCTACCACAAGCAGAGTTTTCTTACAATAACTCTATAAATAGGAGTACTAGAAAATCACCATTCCAAATTGTATATGGGAATAGCCCAAGGACTGCACCAGAATTGAGGAAGATAGAGCAAGGGGAGAGGACAAGTGCTGAAGCGAAAGAATTTGCTGAACATATCAAGCGTCTACATGAGGAGGTTCAAGCACACATTACCAAGATGAATCAAGAGTATAAAGCTAGGGCTGATCAAAGGAGAAGACATAAGGAATTCCAAGTAGGGCATCTAGTCATGGTGCACTTACGAAAAGAAAGATTTCCAGCCAGTACTTACAACAAGCTGAAAATGAAGAAATTTGGCCCCTGCAAAATTTTGAAGAAACATGACTCAGGAAATGCATATGAGGTGGAGCTGCCAGATGGTATTCACATTTCTCCCATTTTCAACATTGCAGATTTAACAGAGTATCATGATGATGGTGCAGATGAGGAGCTGGTGTTAGAGCCATGTCCAATTCCTGCTTCTAAGAAGGAGGAGATAGAAGACATTCTAGATCATCGTGTGGGTAGGAGTACCAGAAACAGGCAGTATGAAGAGTATTTGGTCAAATGGAAAGGACAACCGATCGAGGACTCAACTTGGATATCTGCAGCTGAGGTTTCCCATTTGGGACTCCCTCTACCATTCATAAAGTGACAGGGTCACTTTTCAATCTACCCTGGGTGTCTGATGCAGGAGCATCCAGAGGTATAAGGGAAATCCTATGTCACCCAAAAAAATGCACTTAGACTTAGTTTTTGTTTCATGTGTTTTCATTTTTGGACACCCATTTGGGTCAAATAAAGGTTCCAACTCTCACAGTTCCACTATCAGTGTGCTAGAAAATCCCGAAAAAATAGGAGCATGTAAGTGGGCCATCATTTTGGTAAACTAGAAGGTGTGAATTGGCCAGATGAATGTAATTGTGATTTAGAACATTCCAGAAAAAGAATCAGGTCAAAAGGCCCCACGGTTTGAATGTTATTGAAGTTTTTTGAATTTTGGAGACCTCTTAAGAATGCTTCAAAGTCAAGTTAGGGGCATTAAATGACCTCGAAAAATGCCGAAAATGGGGGACAAGCGAAGCTGATCCATAGGGCTATAGAGCGCTTCGAGAGCTTTCCGAAAATGTAAATGGTTCGTCAATCAGAGCTACGGTTCAAAAGTTATGCCTCCCAAAAGTTCGGTTACCGTTTCTGGATTCTTCTAGATTTACGCCGACTTCTAACGCAGCTTCTGGAGCCTTCTGTTTGGTCGGTGAATGCCTACTAGCACCTTCTAGAATGTATTCCTAGTCCTTAACCCTCCGGGGTCTATTTAAGGAGATTCCTGGCATTGTAAAAGGCAGTTCGGAGTGGAGTTTGAGAGGAGGTACTGAAAGGAGAAATTATCTCCACATTTACGCTATTGTAAGCCCTTAGAGCATGTTTTGAAGTTTATTTTCTCTGTACTGAATGTACTAGCTTATTTTTCAGTTAATACAATTTCCCTTTTCTATTGTGTCCATTCTGTTCTTGGGTTGTGTCCCCATGAATTGAAGTTTTGTGGGTATCATCCCCACCCCAGTTTTACTTTCTATTTGGAAGGTTTCTGGGTTACCAAATCACTGTGTACATGTGTTATGGATGTTTGATCTCTCATATATGCAGTAGATTAGATGAATGAAAGGTGAATAGTATATATGATTAAAGTGTTGAATTGTTTTGAAGTTTTGAAGTTACTGATTCACCCATCCCCTCTCAGTAACCTGTCATATCTTGAATATTTCCAACAATTGTTGCCTTGATAAATTTCTAATTTTAGTTGAAGATTAATGCCAAGTTTCTAATTTGAATATTAAAAATCATCTTATTTTGATGAGGATAAGATTGCACTATAGTAGATTTTATTTTATTTTATTCTTATGTACTGTTTTTTAAAAATTAATTTAAATTTTGAAACTATTTTTTTCAGATTTTTATGGATAAAAAGTCTTAAATATTTCTTAATATAAAAAATAAACTATACAAAAATATAACAAAATATTATACATTTGAGACAAATTTTAGAGGAATTGGAGAGGATCCAAGTAAGGAATGGCTTGTAAATTTTATGCGAATGTTTGAAGCTTACGTCGAGCCGCATATCTCATTTGAAGACCTAGATAGGCTGGAATTTATTCTACCCAATTAATCAAGTCTAGCAAGGAACTTACAACTTATGTTTTCCCTCCTAGTTTGAAGGCAAATGATGTGAACAAAGCAAGAGAAATCCTCATGGTTTGTTGGAAGGAAAGAGGAGGAAGCTCAACGCTAACTGAAGCTGGTGTTCTTTGATCTTGTATCCTTTTTTGACTATTTAGGTTTTAGTTTAGTTTTATTTGTTTATCTGTGTCTATTTACTTTTGTATCTAGTCTTTAGGTTTCTTTTGGTTTAGCGATGGGCTATTTTTTGGTGTTTCCTTGCCTCTTGGCTTGATTGGTTACCTCTCTTGTTTCCTTTTTGGATTCTGTCTTTCTGGCTTTTTGGGTTTGTGCCAGTTCTCTATAAATGTAGACAACTTATTAACGAATATATGTTGATGGTTTAACTTTCTGCTACTTTATTTGGTTAAATTTTATATAGTTATTAATGATGGGGGAGGCTTGTTTAAAGTATCAATCCTCTCTCTATAATGATGAGTAATATGTTAACTTAATTAAACCTTGGGGTTTGTGAACCTGGTTTTGGATGTAGCCTGGTAATCATAATTATCTACACATTTCCCTATGTTATCATTTTAATTAATAGGAAGTTTGTAATTCTACACGCATTGGTAGATTTAGATTTTAACTCTTGGCAATATATCCCCCATGATTTTGATTAATCTAATAATCATAAATAGGTAGAATGAATTTTTTATATAATGACAATTGATACTTTTGGTAATTCATGACAACTCCATATGAATTTATAATAATTAGGAACCATATGAAAATAAATAGATGGATCAATGAGTATTATAATTTAACACATTAAGTTAAGCTATACATGATTGACATGAAAACTTCACTAAAACAATATAGACTAGTTAGGAGATCTATATATTAAATCTAATCTAAGTAAGATATTGAAAAATTTCTTTGGGTGAGGATCAGACTCAGTATTTCTAACTATTTTTAGGTCCTTTTAAGTTGCAGATTTTCCTCTTACTTCCTTCTTCAACTAGTATTGATTAGAACATATTTAATCAAAGATTTTTATAATTTATTTTCCATCATTTCTAACCCTCAAAACTAGTTTGCAGTGGTTTGTGATTGTAGAGGAACAACAAATACTATATGATCTCAACTTTTTAGTAAAATAGAGATGGAAAGGAAGTTCTTGAAATTGACTAAGAGTTATAAACGATTGTAGAGGATGTTTACGCCTCCAAACAACATTATATCTAGAATTTAGAATAAATCAGGGTAGGTTAAAAGAAGAGATATGTATAAATTACTAGGGTATGCCACTTTTATATTTGCACCTTTTAATAACTAATGTCTCGGGCTAGATTGGAGGTTTTCTTCTCTGTTCTTTCCTACCAGTGCTCGTTTGAATGGAGATACTCACTAACTGTAATTTTAATTTATATATATAATTAAAGACATTGGCTATTTACCATTTTTTTTTAAAATAAAATAATATTAAGATATAACTAATTCTAACTTATTTGGATTTTTTTATTTTTTTTAATAACATTCAATATAAGATGACTATAAACATTATGAACAATAAATCATATAGTTAAATATTGATCTAATTTTCTACACTATTAAATATGTTAATTATTTAAAATATATAATATTTAGCATCTACCTTTGCAAAAGATTTGTAAAATTTATAAGAAAAAATTACCCACCTTGCTTGGTGTGTTATGTTCCAAGGCTTGCCTATGGGTTCCAGACTACGGCATTTGGGGATCCATGATCCTTGATGCCTTTTTGCAGATGATTAGAGACTTTTATGCATATCTTATGATTTTTCCAAAGAGCTCAATAATTTTGGAGTTGGATTCATGATTTTTTCTGGTCGTTCAGGCCTGAAGCCTCCTAGTGGCATATGGCTTTGTTGGGAAACCCAACTAAACTTCTCCTCAAATATGCACAAATTTGGCATGCTTTTAGGATGGAGATCCTATTCACAATATGGAAATATTGAAATGTTACTATTGGCCATTTTTGCCCCCCATTTAGCCCATTATTGATAACCGATCTGAGAGATCTTTAATGAGATGGATTCTTTGATGTGGGTTAACACAACTTTCGGTCGGGTTAACATCTTGTGTTAACTCAGTCTCTTCATGTGCCGAGCTAGTTCAACTTGTTCATGTGTCAAGTTGGCTCATTTTTCCTTCATGTGTCAGGGTACGAGTTAATGCACATTTTCTACCAGGGTTAACATTCTGTGTTGACCATTTTCGCTATTTTAGAAGGCTTACATTTTGCTCTTTCTAGAATCGGGAAATAATTGTTTCCTTTTCAACTGAACACTCAAGAAAAGTGCCAACCAACCATTGCATGCCATGTGGTGGATCCTTTTTATGTTGGGTTTCTTTTAATCAGACGGTAGTCATATTTTTGCATTGCATCCCTTTGCTCTTGCGAAGATACAATGGTTGTTAGATCTTGCAACTTCTTTGGATATTTATGAGCGCATCTCAGTCGTCTATATGGTTAGGTGGATATATTGGATCTACAGTTGTGTTTTATTCATTGGTTGGGGATATTTTTATAGCATTTGGACCGTCCATATTCAAAGGAAGATTTGCATCAATGGTTCATGCATTTTCTGGATAGATCAGATCTATTCCACATGGGTCAACTCTATATTTTTGTAGTGGGTTAACTTGCGTGTTACCCCATCCCGCATTTTCTTTGACAGTGGTGCAAATTTATTTGTGGCGGTCATGACACATTGCAGCGATCATTTCTTCAAGGAAAACTGACATTTTGGGGGCTTGTTCCATGGCATTAATGCATTTCCATGCCTCTTTATTACATTTAATGATCGAATCTTTTGGATTTGATCTCTTGTGGTTGGATGTATTTATTTTGGTTTCTTCCTATCATTGTTACATCTGGAGTTGTTCCATGATCAGATTTCTTCTAGATTTTCAGTAACTGCTAGGTGTAGTTGTTGACTTTGGTTTAGGGAAGAAAATATCTTAGTTATGCATGCGCTATAAAGGAAGATTTTGCAAATTTTGAAAAGGTTGGACCCTCTCTGTTTCTCTAGCATTGCTTTGTCTCTAAACTGTATGACATTCTGCCTTATCTCCTTTAGCCATTGATGTATTGTGCAAAAAATATTTGCCTCCCATTGGTGTATTGTGGATATCTGTAATCTTGCATGATTGTATCTCTTTTTGGCCTATGAATGATATATAAGTGAATTCTCTTCTTCCTTGTGTCATTTATTTGGGTTTTTTGATCTGCATGTGATTGTTAGATTAAAACAAGTCTAGATGTGTATATCTTTTGGTGTTATGACGATTCAATAATGCATATATGGGTAGAGATTGGTTTGAAAATTCTATTTTGGTGCATCGCCTCCTTAAAATAGATTTGGTAGATTTTGTTTCTTGCATCTCCTTCTCCCCTTTCCTCTCAAGAGTAGTTAGGTGCATCCTAATAGCAAAGGAAACCAGCCTTCTCCACATATTTGACCTCAAAGCACAAGTCCCACACTTGGAGGTCATTTCCATGTTATACAAGGTCACTTGAGGGTCATACCTCAAGCAAGGGTGTAGAATTTTGTGACAATATTTTTTGGCATGCTCGGTGGGACACAAATTTCAACCTCATAAGTATGTTGGTTAACTAGTTGCAATCTTATTCACCAAGAATTTGGGTGTTATTCTTAGTGCCATCAACCTTTGGAGGCATTCATTTAACACCATGGTTACTCTATGCATTTTCTGTTTTTATTTAGACCAAGTGTTGGTGTGTGTAAAGATCAACTCTGATCTTTTATGTTTTCAAGAGTTTCTATGAGATTAGTTAATTGAATGCTTTATCATGGATTCTTTTCATAGAGATCCTTCCCACTTTCCCCATATCATGAAGAGGCTATCCCTCATCCCTCTCACTCCCTACATCAACATATCCAGTCTTCCTTGGAACCCTGTAGTGTTCGCATATCAAAGGCAATAATACTCTATGATTGCTTAGATAGCTTGGGTTTCAAGTTTGCTAAACTTGGAAGATTTTTCAGCCATGTTGAAAATCCATACCCAGATACAGATTATGGGGATTTTTCTCACATTATGCTCATTATGACTATTTGGATGGAAGAGTTACAGAATAACAGGGAGACATGGGAAGATGGCCCTCTTGTTTATAGCATGGTGTCTGAGGTTATGATATTTTCGAGTTAGCTCATCATGTTCCCCTTAGAATGCAATGAAAAGAAGAAGAGAGGGAGAGACAAAGACATTTTGAGGAGAATCTTGCAAAGAAAGTTGTTGCAGCAAGAGAGGAGGAAATGATGTTACATTTCGCTCATTTTCAGACCAAAGAAATAGAGGTAGCCCCTTCTCCAAAATATGTCATTCCAAGCTTCAAGAAGCCCCCTCCATTACAAGAGCATGTTGTTGCAACTTCTCCACTCCCTGTGCAAGAAAGCTGGTTGGGTCATGAGCCTTCCACACATGTCACCATTTCACTCTTTAAGGGTGGACCAGTCGTATGGACTCCTGATGGCCCAAACATGGAGTTTTGGGAGAATGAAATGAAGCAAGCAGAACCACAAAGGGAGGAGTTGCAACTTGTTGAGGAGGCAAAAGAGGTTGCTATTAAGAAGAAGGAAGAGGATCCAATCCTCTTATTTGAAGAGCTTCCCTCCTTTGTTGAGGAAGAAGAGAACAGTGAGGTTGTTCCTATTCTTGAGGAACAAAATTTGGCTTTCAAGCTTAGGATGGAACCTAAGGGCTTGCTGCAAAAAGAAGAATAGCCAAACCATGTGTTGCAATAGGAGGTCTACCATGATAAGAAAGAGGAAGTCTTACCTTTACTGCCCCCAATTCAAGAGGTATCAGTTGCTGCTCATAAACCACCACACACTCCAAAGGGAGAAACCTTGATGCAGCAGCTAGAAGAAGAACGAGTATATAAGCTTGAGGCAAAGCTTTCAAGGAGATTTGAAGCAAAAGTTGCGAAGAGGCTAGAGTCCCAACAACAAGAGCATGAAGTAATTCTTGCAAGGGAGTTGGCTGCACAAAAGGAATGGTGTGAGAAGGAGCTACAAGAGAGGTTGATGAGCATGATGAGTGCTACATCAGAGGTAGAAGAAATATAACCACCCTTCCCTCCCACATCACAAGAGCATGTACAAGTGTAGGAGATGCAGCCCCTTGTTTGTAAGGATTCAAATGGGCTTGAGGAGGAATACATGCTACAACTGCAACATGAAGAACGCACACTACCAACCATACCATCAGAGCCAGCCCTTGCTAGCCAAGAGGATACAAATATTGTGGAGCACAACAATGAGGTCAAGGCTGATTGCTTAGACTTGATGCCGGCAAGAGGATGCCCCATCAAGCATCTAGCTCTACAACAAATCAACAAGTTGCCCAAAGTCATTCTTACTCTTGAGCATGAGGAAGAAGATCACAAGGAGGAGCAAGTATGTTTTTCTCAAGAAGGTAATGCCCCAGTGCTGGAGAGCTTCATTGTTTTCAGCACCGAGAGGAAGGTATTCCATGCATCAGTATGTTTGCAATGCTTGCTAATGTTTTTAGTTGCCCATATGCATGGAAGGAAAAATCAGCTTGTCAAGAAGGGCAACTACTTCAACAAGCCAGTCAATGGCTTTGTTTAATTTTTTGCATTATGAATAACTTATACATAGTAGAGCAATTTTTGTTATCAGTTCTTTCCTATTTTTCAAGAAGTGCACAAGCACATTTGCTCGTTTTCTAGAGTTCTTTTAAGCTTTCTGGAGCTCCCTAGAGTTTTTGTTTTTTGTTGGTTGCAAAATTTTGTTGGTTGTAGGTGGGATAATGTGTCAATTCTTGGTAGTGACTCTATGCCCAATGGATTGCTTAAGACCACTGGTCTATGCTTAGCAAGCAAGCATCCCCTATGAGTCACAAAGAATGTTGGCCATTTTTACCCCTATTCAGCCCATCATTGATAATCGATCTGAGAGATCTTCAATGGGTTGGATTCTTTGATGTGGGTTAACACGCTTTTCAATCGAGTTACATCTTGTGTTAACTCGATCTCTTCATGTGCTGAGCTAGTTTAGCTTGTTCATACGCCGAGCTAGTTTAGCTTGTTCATTTGTCGAGTTGGCTCATGTTTCCTTCATTGGCTGAGTTGTGGGTTAACGCGCATTTTCTGCCGAGGTTAACATTCTATGTTGACTATTTTTGCTATTTCAAAAGGCTTACCTTTTGCTCTTTCCAGAATCGCAAAATCGTTGTTGCCTCTTCAACCGAACACTCAAGAAAAGTGCTAACCAACTGTTACATGCCATGTGGTGGATCCTTTTTATGTTGGGTTGCTTTTAATTGGATGGTGGTCATATTTTTGCATTGCAACCTTTGCTCTTGTGAAGATACGATGGTTGTTAGATTTTGGGGCTTCTTTGGATATTTATGAGTGCATCTCAGCCCTCCGTATGGTTAGGTGGAGATATTGGATCTACAGCTGTGTTTTATTCATTGGTTGGGGATATTTTTACAGCATCTAGGCCATCCATATTCAAAGGAAGATCTACATCAACAATTCATGCATTTTTTGGGTAGATCAGATCTATTCTATACGAGTCAACTCTATATTTTCGCAGCGGGTTAACTTGCGTGTTATCCCATCCCTTGTTTTCTTTGACAGTGGTGTGGACATATTTGTGGCGGTCATGGCACATTGCAGGGATTGTTTCTTCAAGACAAACTGACATTTTGGGGCTTGTTCCATGACATTAATGCATCTCCATGCCTCTTTATTATATTTAATGATCATATCTTTTGGATTTGATCTCTTGTGGCTAGATGTGTTTATTTTGGTTTCTTCCTGTCATTGTTACATCTGGAGTTGTTCCATGATTAGATTTCTTCTAGATTTGCAGTAACTGCTAGTTGTAGTGGTTGACTTTGGTTTAGGGCATAAAATATCCCAGTTATGCCTGAGCTATAAAGGTAGGTTTTGTAAATTTTGAAAAGGTCAAACCTTCTCTATTTCTATGGGATTGCTCTAGCTTGCACTATAAATCCCCTTTGCCTTTGAACTGTATGACATTTTTCCTTATCTCCTTCAAGCATTTATGTATTGTGCAAGAACTCTTTTCTTCTCATTGGTGTATTGTGGATATCTGCAATCTTGCATGACTATATCTCTTTTTGGCCTATGAATGATATATAAGTGAATTCTCTTCTTCCTTGTGTCATTTATTTAGGTTTTCTGATCTGCATGTGATTGTTAGATTAAAAAAAGTCTAGATGTGTATATCTCTTGGTGTTATGATGATTCAGTAGTGCATAAATGGGTAGAGATTGGTTTGAACATTCTATTTTGGTGCACCTCCTTAGAATAAATAGGGTAGATTTTGTTTCTTGCATCTCCTTCTCCCTTTTCCTCTCAAGAGTAGTTAGGTGCATCCTAATAGCAAAGGAAATCGGCCTTTTCCAGAGATTTGACCTCATAGCACAAGTCCCACACTTGGAGGTCGTTTCCATGTTACACAAGGTCACTTAAGGGTCATACCTCAAGTAAGGGTGCAAACTTTTGTGACAACAATTACCATTTTCAATCAAGTTGCTATGGATACTCATGTTTCTATGTACTCTAAAGCATGTATATGTAATAATGTGATGTTGTAGATTCAAATGCAAGCTAATGAAGTTGCTCTCAAGGTGGCCCACCTATGAGAGCTCTTAATCACTGGGGCAATGCCCCTTGTGTTGCTAGTTGCTTCCTCTACTTACCACACTACTCATGGGGTTGTTGTTGTCATTGCCATAGCTCCTTTCCCATTGCTCACCCTTCTTTGGGTGGAGGTGGAGATGGGTGGCATTGCTACTTTGCTTCTCCTCCTCGACGCGGGTCTAGCTGGTCCCCTATTATTGTTGTTGCAAATCCTGCCTCTACTCCCAAGTGGCCTTCTACCACTAATGACAAGTGGTTCCTCAACTAGCACTTGCTATTTCACCCTCTTGAAGGGAAGAAGAAGAAGAATTTTTTTTAAATGATAATGATATGTGGTGTATTCTAGACCAGCCTCTTAACCTCATTGATGTCTGGGGTTTTGATGACAAACATGATCCTCCTCCCTTGGCTGGCATTGCTTTTGTAGCTTGGGGGCTTTCATACTATTTTTTTTTTATGAATAGTTGATGTACTTAGTTTTATGGCCTTGGTGTCGTGTGACTCTCTTGAGGTGATCCACTGTCCCCTAGTGTTTTTTTTTTTTTTTTTTAAGTAAATATATAACTTTATACTTTTTAGTAATATAATGGGATTATTCATCAAAATTAAAAATAAAATTAATAAATACCTACTTCATAGAACTTTCTATTTCAACATAATAAAAGCAAGTACTTCATTGAAGATTATTGCTAAGTTTCTAATTTGAATCCTCTTGTCTTGACGATGATAAGATTGCTTTGCTACTAACTTTTTAATTTATTTCATTCTTATGTACTCTTTTTTATAAATTTATTGAAAATATTAAACTAATTTTTTTTTCTAGATTTCTATAGATAAAAATCTTTAGTATTTTTTAATAGGAAAAAATAAACTATGCATAAATCTAACAAAATATTATATTTTTGAGAAAACTTTAAAGAATATTTTTTAATTATATAAAGATAAAACTAATTCTAACTTATTTTGATTTTTAATAAAAATAATTATAACATTCAACACAAGATGAGCATAAATATTATGAACAATAAATCATATAGTTATAATTTCAACTTAGTTTTTGAAGTTATTAAATATGTTAATTATACAAGTTCTCTTCAAAGGCAACTGTGACATACAACTTGTCACATCAAAAGTGTCATTTGAGGACACTATTCAACTACTTCACAATAGGGGACAATATTATTGTTCCCTCAACCACTCAAAGGATCATTCCACATCACAGATCCACCTTGTTCCAAGTCATACACCCCATACTCTATGCATCATATGCATATCAATATTACAGAACATTTTGTTCTTGGGTTAGTTCAACCCAACATCCTTCCATACACACCTTACTAGGAATATAATACCAGATAGTCAACTTCTCAATGCCTAATATTTTGTGCGAACATCTATCTCATTCTTCAATACCAAATACCCAACCACACTCTATTCGTATCGTGACTGTGGTAGACCTTTGACCAATGGTCAACATCTCATATAACAAACAATCCTCATAGTTTTTACTTGGTGACTCCTATCCTAATTCACCATAGAATCAGGTTCAATGCTCTGTAGGCTTCCTAGGCTTTGTTCACATTGTAATACTACCATTAACTTGTTTGACTCTTATTGAAACTAACAAATTCACTTACTAGCCTCTGCCCATCTATTTGGTTGCATGATGCTCTACAAGACACATAGAATATAATATACATACTTTCTCCTATCTTCCTACTCAATATGGAGTTGCGGAAAAATGTAGGAAGTCCATGTTTAATGGTCCCTCATGACCGTATCAGAGGCACGGCTACCAAAAATGCTTCTCTCTCTCAACCCTATTAGAGGTTCGGATACTCTCTCTATACACATGACCAATTCATATTTTCAATCCCATGCAACCACAAATAACTAATGATGCCACAATGGCCATCAATACTCTATACACAACCAATTAATATTTTCAATCCCATGCACTCACAAATAACTAATTATCCCACACTGGCCATCAGTACATCACAAAATGATCTTATTGGTCTTCATTACAAAAAAATCTCCTTCAAAGGTCTTTATTAAATCTTCAAACTCTTTGGATCTTTTACTAACCCTAGTGTACCTTCTTGGCCTCTTCATGCTCCTGCACCAAAAAAGAAATTCATTTCTAGGAGGAAATCTATTACATAAAGTCTATCAGCTTAATTATTACGATGATCAATCTAACGATGTCAACCTCCATATCAAGCACCACCTAATACAACATGGTAAATCATTATACATTGGTTCAAATACCTAGATTGAAATAGTACATCACAATACATAATACATAGGTGCCCTCAAACAACTGTCCATATGCAAGTCACTATCCCATGAGCTCTCGAACATCTATCCATCTCCTAGTCAAGTTGAGTATGGCCTAGGCATTTTTCCTGCCAAATGACAAAGTGGTCAACTCCTACACTCTTCCTGACATGAAGAGTGTGTTGACTCTACCCAAAAAACCTAGCAACCCAAAACTAGTGGATCAGACATGGATATGGTGCAATAATGAACAAACCAAAAAACACATATGCCTAACATGTAGAGCATAATTGTATACATAATAGGGTGATGGAAGAAATAACCAATGCAAAAAACATATGCTACAATAACTTTGGTCAAAGAACTTTAAGTCAGATTTAAAACTATGAAATAAAAAGAAAAACACAAACTTTCTATTTTTACCTTTCCTAGATAATCCACATTCAACACCACTCCCATAAGGCTATAAGAAAACACACATGCATGAAGAAAAGTAAAACAACCATGCCAAATGCATTATGATTAGATATAACATGTAGTCTTTGCTAACTACACTAATCTCACTATAGTGCACATGAATCCTTAACCATTCCTAAACATCAATTTTTTTATTTGTTTGAATTTAGTACTTTTGACTTTTTCATAAGAAAAGCCAAAGCCTTCAATCATTCAAATCATGTTAATTGCTTCATTAATAAAAATATGTTACTTTTTTTAAAGTTAGATATTAAAGGGACATGAGAAATATAAGAATTCGGCCAATATGTCATGCACGTTCTAATTTGGATATAGACACATAAAAACTGATATAATTATATCATATGCATTCTCTTATAATTCTACAAATTATTAATAATTAAATAAATATTTATTATCTAATTTTTTAAATTTATTTTTGGTCATTTTTCCTATCTTTGTTTTATGAAAATAAATTCACTTTGTCCTTGCAAACTTCTTTCTAATTTTAGTTGAAGATTATTGATAAGTTTCTAAATCGTCTTGTTTTGATATGGACAAAATTGCTTTGCTCCTAATTTTATTTTTATTTATTTTATTCTTATATATTATTTTTAAATATTAATAATAATAAAAAACTATTAGCTTTTTAGAATTCTATGAAAAAGATATTAAATATTTTAAATAGAAAAATAAACTATCTAAAAATCTAATAAAATATCATATATTTCAAAAAAGATTAAAGAATATTTTTGAATGATATAAAGATAAACTAATTGTAACTTCAACATTGTCACTTTTCCACAATCCATTAAAATGTATTAGAACTATTTCTAAATTTGATTGTGTATGATGATGGATAGCACTTTGTATCATCGGGATGAAAGAATGTACGAATACAAAAAAAAAATGATTATTGCTAAAAAAGCATACACAGTCAAATCCATAAATAATTCTAATAAATATATTTCTAACACTCAATAGAAGATGACTATAAATATTGTGAACAATAAATCATATAGTTAAATTTTTAATTTAGTTTTTTAAGCTATTGAATATATTAATTGTTTAAATATATAATTTTAAGCATCTACCATTGCACAAAAATCTAAAGATTATAAGATTGTTTTTTAACTTTTTTTAAAACCTACTTTACAGAACTTTCAATATCAACATAATAAAAGTAATAGCTTAGGTAAATATAATAATAATAATAATAATACCTACTTCATAGAGCTTTCAATGTCAACATAATAAAAGAAACAACTTAGTATGTAGAAGTGTCCATTTAGACAACGAATGCGAGCTTTGCCCCTGTTTTGAGATTCAATAGTGTTTTCAATTGGTAAATCTAAAGGAAAGATGATGCGAAAATTCAAGAGATGAGCAGTGAAGCATGGAAAAGTTTACAAACACAATGAGGAGAAGCAGATGAGGTATGATATTTTCAAGGATAAAGTGCATATAGTCAATAAGAACAATAATAAAAAGATAAAAAGTTATTACACCGAAAGGCATTCTATACAATGGCAACACAAATGCCCAGCACAAGTATACGCCAAAAAAATTCTCCGTCAATAAAAAAGAACTGGGAGCCATTACAAACTTTTAAATCATAAAATACAAAAAAAATTCTGAAATAATAGTTGGCCAAAATAATAAGAAGCCAAATGGAGGCCGAAAGAATGGGACTTGAAAAAGTAGGACTTGAAAAAATAGGGCCCAAAAAATATGCCCCTAAAAAATAGGGCCGAAATAATTTCAATATGATTTTTTTTTTTGTTAAATATAATTTTGCATGCACATTCATGTTTTTTTTTGTGGGGAGTGAGGAAGGGAATTTGAAACAAATTCATGGAATGTGAAGGGACGTCCATTTGGGGATATGAGGAGCCTCTCACAAGTAATAAAACAAATGCTCCTCATTTCATTTTCATTTTATGTTTTTGTAGAAGAAAGAGGTGGAGATTATTGGAGGAATAGATTGGAGTTTTTGAACACGAGTAGATTGAAGTTTTGGAGTAATTTTTTTGCAAGTGAGATTTTTATTTTTTATTTAGATTTTTATTTAAATTTAGATGTAGATGTAGACTCAAAATTAGTTATAATATTCTACTTTGATTTAAATTTCAATTTTAATTAGTTTCATTTAGATTTGAAAATCTATTCAAATTTATTTAAACTTGCATTTAATAGTTTAGTCTTGTATGTTTGATTTAGATTTAGATTTGAATTCAAAATCTATTTTGATTTATTTATTTTATAATATTTTTCATTTGCATATTTTAAAAATGTATGTTTCAAATTAGTTTTAGATTTGCATGTTTCATATTAGTTTTAAATTCGCATATTTCAAAATAATTTTGGTTTGCATGTTTTAGATTTGAATGATTCATAGTAGTTTTACATTTGCATGTGTCAAAGTATTTATATTTTCATGTTTCAAAGTATAATTTTATCATTAATGTGGATGACAATGCCACCATATAAATACAATTTATATTTTATCAAAGTTAATGATTTATTTAAAGTAGACGAATCATATATTTAGTATATATCTTATCAATTATTAAATTATAAAATAAAAGAATATTCTTGAAATAAGAGTTGGCCAAATTAATATGAAGCCAAATGGATGCCGAAATAATAGGGGCCAAAAAATAGGACCTGAAAAAATAAGGTCGAAACAATAGAACCCAAAAAAATAAGACTAAAATATTTTCATTAAATTTTTAAATACAAAACATTTTATTTTTGTTAAATATATTTTTGCATACACATTCATGCTTTTTTTTTGTAAGGGGTGGGGGAATTTGAAACAAACTCATGGAATACCAAAACACATCTATTGGGGGATATGAGGAGTCTCTCATAGGTTATAAAACAAATACTCCTCATTTCATTTTCATGTTGTGTTTTTACAAGGAAGAAGAGGTGAAGATTATTGGATCAGATTAGAGTTTTTGAAGAGAAGTAGATTAAAGTTTTGGAGTAATGTTTTGCATATGAGATTTCTATTTTAATTTTTAATTTAGTTTTTCATTTAGATTTAGATTTAGTTATGTATTTAGATTTAAATGTAGATTTGGTTTTTAAATTAGTTATAATATTCTCCTTTGATTTAAATTTTAATTTCAATAAGTTTCATATAATTTAGCCTTGCATATTTGATTTAGATATAGAATTCAAATTGATTCAAAATCTATTTGATTTAGATACTTGATAATACATTTCATTTGCATATTTTTAATGTGCATGTTTCAATTTAGTTTTACATTTGCATGTTTCATATTAGTTTTAGATTTGCATATTTCAAAATGCTTTTGGTTTGCATATTTTGGATTTGTATGTTTCATAATAGTTTTATATTTGCATGTTTCAAAATATTTATATTTCTTATATTTCTTAATTAAATTTTATCATTAATGTGGATGGCAAGGTCACCTTATCAATAAAATTTGTATTTTATTTTAGTGAATGATTAATTTAAAATAAATGAATCATATATTTAGTTCATATTTTGTCATTATTTAATTAGATTATGTATGTGTTTTAATTAAATATTTTTCATAGTATATATAATTTTTTATTAATATTTATGTTTGTAATTCTGAAAAGTGGAAGGCAATGCCACTATATTTCAAACATTACAATCTAACTATTTTATTTGAAATGGTTTTGATTTTGATTTGTGTTATTTTGAACATTATTCATTTGAAAAAATTTACGTTAATTATTAATACTTTTTTATTCTAATTATTTATATATGTTGATGTTTGTTTATAAGTTTACAGGTTACTATTTGAGTTATGGATGCCTCAAACAGAGAATCAAACATTATTTGATACTAGCCTGACTACTTCAATGACCACAAATGATTTCTTTGAGACTGAGTTTGACAAATGCCTAAAAATAATTAAAGAGATGTGCACAATTATAATTAAAGTTGTGGAGACTGCAATATTTCCAATTGACTATGTTGAGGAAATGGAAGGAACGCATATGAAAGATGCATAAAATTTCCTACATGATACATCTACAAAAGTGGATGGATTCCCTCAATGATGAAAGAAGTCTTTCACAATCATTATTCAAATAAAGGTCACAAAAGAATCCTAATCAATGAAGAATGTGACATGCATTTACACCATTACAGAAATTATTATTTTTTGTATATAGTTCATTCTTGTCTCTGGTTTCAGAATTTTACTTCTAATTAGTTGTATTGGTTCATTCTTGTCTCAGGTTTCAAAATTTTACTTCTAATGAGTTATATTGGCAATTTTCTTTCCTCATTGTTCTACGTAACTTTCATGAAGAAGAGAACAAGAACAAATTAATTTATTATTGTACAAAACATTTCTTCAATGGATGTGGCTATTAAATATGTTAATTAAGAAAGAAAATCATGTGTCTAAATAGATGTCCTTAATGATAGGTATATTTATTGATTACAATTCTTAATCATTGCAATAAAAATTACATTATCATTATTAAAAATTCAACAATATATAATGTTCTCACATCATCATGGAGAAATAATTTCCATAAAATTGATTCTTTTATATAATGTTAACACGACCTGGAAGAACCCCCCAGATGAGCTCAACCTACGTATGGCCTTTTATGTTGAGCACTTCCTTGATATCCAAGACAGGATCATCTTACGCCCCTGGTACCTCACTTGTCGTTGGACCCACGCTCTTCACATCTCCTTGGGATCTCTTAGAGTGGGATCTCACTAGCTATGTATTTAGACTGATCACCAGATCGGCAGGGAGGATAGGATCCGTCGGCTTTGTCACCTCAGGGAGGTTGAGACCGAGTCTCACTTTATTTTTTGTTGCCCCATTTACTATGAGATCTGAGGGAGATTCTACTGTTTGTTCAGAGAGTGTCGGTCTCTTCCCTCATTCTTCAGATATATGCACTAGCACTTTCTTGCACTCTACCTTCAGGAGACCACGCGGCTTCGCAAGCACACTATACAGCTCTAGCTTTGCTCGACATTGACCCCTACGTAGCTCATTACCTCTTTCTTCAGTCCTACAATTCCTGCCTGAGGATTGAAGTGACCTCTCTATACTATCTCGGGTCACACCAGATCTATGAGACCCCACAAAAATCATAGTCAACAACGACCTTCCAGAGTATCTAATTGCTCTAATGCCTACCTTTCCATTATGGACTACTTCTCGCCTATTAGGAGTTCTTAGTTGTTGTTTCTACTTTTCTTGGTTCTTTTGTTGTTTTGCTTTCATGTTCTTTCTGTGGACACCATTTGGTGCTCTCCCTGTTGGCGTTTGCCCTTTGTACTATTTCCAATCCCTTCGACCCTCATTGGTCTTGTGTTGGACATTAATAAATTTATCTTATCTTAGCTATCTTATCTTCCACACTTTTTACATCATCTAAATAGTTGTGTTGAGACTTATAATTTCCCTTTCATTAATTAAAATTTCTCCACTCTTTGAGTCATTTGTATAACATATATCCCAAATATGACCATAATTGTACTCCAAATACTCCAATACTACACCTAAATCTCATATTTCCCTTAACCATGTCCCTTATTTTAGTGTAACATTTAACCACTTATTAACCCTAGCCATAACATTGAGTATCATATAAATGAAATTGTAAACCTTGGATCCTAACTCTTAACTCTTACTCTATATGTGTCTGTACTAAGCATTTAGTAAATTATATGTCTTAACCTAACCCTATATGTACTAGTAACTAGAAATAATGTTATATTTTTGTAAGTGGGAAAATATATATAGATAGATCGATAGATAGGGTGTATCCAAAGAGCATAGAGGGAGAGAGAGATTAGGAGGTGTATCTAGAGAGCAAGGTTAGAGATATAAGGGGTTTTATCTAGATATTAAAAAGAGGGATTAGGGGGCGTATCTAAAGACTAGAGAGAATGATTAGAGGGTGTATATAGACAAGGGGAGATATTACTATGAGAGAGAGAGAGAGAGAGAGAGAGAGAGAGATTACATTATTAAAAAGATTAATAACTTGTATCACAGTAACACTAATCATGGGCACTATAATAGAACTAACCCACATAAAAATTTAACCTGATAGTTACCCTAACACTAAGGTAAAGTGTAATAATAACACTAACATCAACTATAATACAATTAGTAACCCAAAAATAACCTTAACCGCAATAATAACACAAACCCAAACTCTAACTCTAATTCTAACTCTAACTCTAACTCTAACTCTAGTTCTAACCCTGACCCTAACCCTAACCCTAACTCTAACTCTAATTCTAATTCTACCCCTAACCCTAACCTTGACCCTTTATAACCCTAACTCTAACCCTAACCCTAATTCTAGCCCTAACCCTAAGCCTTACTATAACTCTAATCCTAACTCTAATTCTAACACAAACCCAAACTCTAACTCTAATTCTAACTCTAACTCTAACTCTAACTCTAACTCTAACTCTAATTCTAACCCTGACCCTGACCCTAACCCTAACCCTAACCCTAACCCTAACTCTAATTCTAATTCTACCCCTAACCCTAACCCTAACCTTGACCCTTTATAACCCTAACTCTAACCCTAACCCTAATTCTAGCCCTAACCCTTAGCCTTACTATAACTCTAATCCTAACTCTAATTCTAACTCTAGTGCTAATTCTAACTCTATCTATATCCCTAAACCTAACCCTAACCTTAATTCTAACCCTAAATATAACTATAACTCTAACTCTAATTGTAACCCTAACCCTACCCCTAATCCTAACCCTAACACTATATATAATGCTAATCCTAACCCTAACATTATATGTAACTCTAACTCTAACCCTAACCCTAATTCTAATCCTAACCCAAACCCTAATTATTACTATTACTCTAACTCTAAACCTAGCTCCAACCCTAACCCTAATTCTAACCCTAACCCCAACTCTATCTCCAACTTTAACTGTAACTCTAACTTGATCCCTAACTCTAACTCTAATTAACCCTAACCTTAACTATAGCCCTAGCCTCAATTCTAGCTCCAATTCTAACCCTAACTATAACCCTAACTATAACTCTAACACTAAAACTAACACTAACACTAACACTAATTGTAACCCTAACTCTAACCGTAACCCTTGTGCTAACCCTAACCCTAACCCTCACCTTAATTCTAACCCTAACTCTAACCCTTGTTCTAACTCTAATTAACTCAAACTCAAACTCAAATCCTAACTCTAAATCTAACCCTAACCCTAACCCTAATTCCAACCCTAACTATATTTGTAACCCTAATTCTTACCCTTACCCTAACCCTAACTCTAACTCAATCTCTAACCCTAATTATTATTATAACCCTAATCCTAATGCTAACTCTAATTGTAACTCTAATTCTACCCCTAACCCTAACCTATATAACCCTAACACTAATCCTAATTCTAACCCTAACCCCAAATCTAGCCCTAATTGTAACCTTATTCTAACCCTAATTATAACTCTAATCCTAACTCTGACCCTAACTATAACTATAACTCTAATTCTCACCCTAACCCTAACCCTAATCCTAAACCTAACCCTAACCCTAACACTAATTCTAATCCTAACTCTAACTCTAACCCTAACTCTAACTCTAGCTCTAACTTTATCTCTAATTCTAACCCTACCCCTAATTCTAATCCTAACTCTAACTCTAACTCTAATTATAACCCTAACCCTAACATTAACCCTAACCCTAACTCTAAACCTACCCCTAATCCTAACCCTAATACTATATATAACTCTAACCCTAACCCTAACCTGATTATAATCCTGACCCCAACCCTAACCCACCCTAACCCTAAATCTAACCAAGTAACGCTAACCCTAACCCCAACTTTATCTCTAAATCTAACTTTAATGCCAACTTGAATCCTAACTCTAACTCTAATCCTAACCCTGACCCTATCCCAAATTCTAACCCTAACTCTAACTCTTATATTAACACTAACACTAACTAACACTACCTTTAATTTTAACTCTAACTCTAATTGTAACCCTAACCCTAACTCTTAACTCTAATTCTAACCCTATCCTTAATTCTAACCCTATATATAACTCTAACTCTAACCCTTATTCTAAATCTAATTATAACTCTAACTCTAACTCAAACCCTAACTCTTATTCTAACCCTAACCCTAACCCTAACTGTATTCATAACCCTAATTCTAATCCTCACCCTAATTCTTACCTTACCCTAACCCTAACTCTAAGTCTAATCCTAACTATATTTGTAACCCTAATTCTAACCCTAACCCTAATACTAACTCTAGCTTTAATTCTAACCCAAACCCAAACCCAAACCCAAAATCTAACCCTATTGTAACTCTAACCCTGACCCTAACTCTAGCACTAATTGTAACCCTAACCCTAACAATAACCCTAAATCTAACCCTAACTCTAATTCAAACCTTATCCCTCACCCTAACTCTAACTCTAACCTTAACCTTAAATCAAGCCCTAACCCTAGCCCTACAATAACTTTAACACTAACCCTAACTATAACCATAACTCTAACCCTAACCTTAACCATAAACATAACTATACCCCTAAATCTAACTCTACCATAATTGGACTCTAACCCTAACCCTGACTCAAAACTTAACCCTAACCCTGACTCAAAACTTAACCCTGACTCAAACCCTAACCCTAACCATAACTCTAACCCTAACCTTAACCATGACTCTAACCCTAACTTAACCATAAGCATAACTCTAATCTAAACCTTAACCGTAACTCTAACAATAACCATAACCATAACTCTAACAATAACCATAACCATAACTCTAACCCTAACCTTAACCATAACTCTAACCCTAACCCTAACTCCAACCCTAAGGTTAACATTAATGGTAATGGTAACTTTGTCCCTAACCATATATCTATGTTTGACTATAACATTTTACATTACAATATCCCAAAAATAAAATAATATTTTTGTAATCTAAATTAAATTCCATATATTAAATTTCAATAAAATGTTTTGAAGCATAATTTTATAGTAACTTTATACAACTGTAATTAAAAATTAATTAACAATTTTATAATAACCTTATCAAAATATAAATATAAAATAAATATTTTTCTTATTGCGCCGCGATTGCCACTAGCTTATATATACTTATATATATTACGCCGAGAGTAATCGTTCTCGAAGTGCCTATTTTGATAAATCCTGATTGCAATTAAAATAACCTTGGAATTAACTAAAAATAGGCATCTCAAGAACAATTGTTCTCAACTTATATATATATATAAGCTAGTATACATTAGAATTCAGATCTCACTCACGAAGAACTCAACAAATGCGGTAAGTTCTTATATTTTTCATATAATACTTTTACTATTAAAATATTTATTATTGACGTGTATTATATGTAAATTATATATTCATGTTATATATATAATTGTGAGGTGCTGGGTCATTGCACTAAGAGTTTAATATGCAGGTGCACGAAGATGAATATCCGTACAAGCCTGCTGATTGTAGCTTCAAAAAAACACAAGGTATCTTCCTTTTCATTATGGGTTGTGCATTAAAACTAATGCACAAACTGCATTGTGAAATTATCTACATTATGCTGTTGCTCTGTTTTCTAAGTTTCATTGGAGCTAGTTCATAATCCACAATAAAGTAGTTAGTACCAAGTGCTTATTTAGAAAACAGGATCTAAGGTTTACGAAATAGCCTTTCCATTGAATTTTTCTCTAGTTTTAGAGAGTTGAGCCAAAGGTTTTAAACATGGTCTTTGAATTAAAAGAAATAGCCATCAACATTTTTATGGATTGAAAAGGTGGTCCCTTGAGAGGAGATTATTTTTGAATGCTGAGTGAATGATTCCTGGCATTGATAAATGAAGAGTTATTAAAAAGATTATTTTGAAACTCAATTGTGTTGGATCACAAGCAAAAATATATACACAATGATTCCTCAAAATAATTTTTGGAATACCATAAAAAATTAATGCCACCTAAAAACCACTGAACAATGCTTCATTTCAGTGCTTGATTTGTGCTATTATTTTTAATAATGCCATGAAATGTCGGAATGCAGGGAGCGTCACGGATCAAGGAAATTGCCTACGTTGTCATGCTGGTGACTGTTCATCTCACCTATTTCCCGCTAAGGACATATGCTATTCCCCACTTTTTTCTACTCATAGAGATTGTTTTGCTTATGTAAATTTTTATCACAGAAGCATGTTTTTGGACTTTGTATAATTCTTGATTTTGGACTTGTATAAGTCGTGGGTTATAGACAGAAATGATATGCTTCTGCTAGCATCTTTTGAAGCTGTTCAATGAAAGCATTTCCATCAAGCTTTCTCTTTTTCTTGATGACATATCTTTAATTTAGAGTATTGAAGGAAAATAAAAAGAGAGACTATTAAGCTGTTATCTCCAAAACAACCATTACTAGTTCTTGCACTTTAACTACTTCTATTCTAACAAATCAACTCTCTAACTACCTCTAAAAACTCAATAATCATATACCACACCACTGAAACGAATATGTATCAGAATAGAGAAAATCATAATATAAAAAATATGTTAAACTAACTAAATATAGCATTAGGAGCCAATTGTTTTTAAAGATTTACTCCGATTTTTGATTCCGAATGGTTTAGACTCCAACAACACAAATATTTCTACTACTTTGACTCAATGATTTCTTGCCCCTTCGTGCAATGATGGAGGACTCCTTTAAACAAGAACAACATACGATAAATAAGAAACGCACGTTGGAATGTGAGGTTGATGTTTATCATTTGGTTGTCATTCATGATAACATGGAAAGGAGAGGACGCCTATAATAACTTGGTTTTAACATTGGGGTAAACCTTGGGGATGTCTAGAAACGCACAACTCGGATTATTTTTCCCCTAGCAGTCCTTGTGTGCCTGGAAGAAGGTCAAATTAATGTTGGGAACATTAGAGACTACATAGAATCCCTCCAAAACAGAAATGTTGCCCTGAAAAAAATGATCCCTCTTATGGTCTTGTTGGATGATCTGATAAACGTTGTGTCCTCCCTATCTATGACAACCTAGATGAAACATAGGAAAGCTCTGATACCTATTTCATGAAACACACAATAGATCTAATGCCAATCTGAAAGATGTAACACAGAACAACAATGCACTATGTGCTGCCACACAATAAAATATAATATCTTTCATTCACACTTTTGTCCATGTCAATTACATTACCTGTTGCCTCTATTTACAGAGGTCTTAAATTATTTCTGGAAACATCTACATTAGCCGACATAGGAGAAATAAACTTTTCTAGAACAATCTACGACTTCCAGAACTTTACCTAACCCTATATGACTTCCAGAACTTTACTTTACCTAACCCTATTTGGTAATCCTCTTGAAATTTCTAGAATCCTCTATTATTCATTTACAATTCATTTGAGTTGAAATTACACATTCCAACACTCCCCCTTAATTTCAACCTCAAATGTTATTACATACAAATGCCAAAATGCTTTCTTTTGCAGAATACCAAAATGTCATTTTCCAATAATAATGCCTTTGTTAATACATGCTTGTTGCTTGCCTCATTTGTCAAAAATGCCGATAACCTTCTTTTTCTACTTTGATGCCTTGCTCTAGTCTGCTTTCCAATGCTGTTGTATTTTTCTTACTCTTGAACATTTATGCTTAAACAAATTTTTGATTGCACCTGTAATCTTCTGCCAACTCGATCCGTGGTTCCATCCACAATCCAATTTGATACAACCTGCCATAAAATCCTTCTTGCACTTGTCCATACGAATATTTTTACACTCCCTATTCCAACACATCTTTTCATTATGACTCTTTAAGCCACAAATATTACATGGATGAAGATCCCATCATTTGTCTTTCGTGTGTCCTTTCCTATTACAATTTGAACATTGCATATATTTTTTACTTTCAACAAATTTGTTTGAACTCATGACATCATTACTTTCATTTGCTGCATATCCTAGTCCTTCATATTTTGGTCTCATGATTGGCTCAATAGGCTCTATGATTCCTTGTTGATGTTTTCCCAATCCTTTACCTTTGTAACCCATTTTCTTCATTATATTCCACCCAACATTCTTATCTTTGGAACTGGTAGCATTTGATGCCACATTTTCATACTACTTCTTACATTCTTTATCACAAACAACCTGAACAGAGTCACACTTTTCTAGTGTTGAATTCAAATCATCTGTACTACATGAAACATCACATACTGATTTTTCTTTGACACATGCATTTAACAAATCATTTTCTTCTTTTAGTCTCTTCATTTCGTCCTCTAATTCTTCATTTCTTTTCTTAACATCATCAAACATCTTTAATTTTTCTTCTAATTTCTCCATTTCTCTCTTTTTGTCACCATCATGTAGTTTTAACATTTCTTCTAATTTCTCATTTTTCTGTTTAGCTATGATCAATTCCATTTCTAAATCTTGAATTTGACACAAATACTCATAATTTTGTTTTTCAACTTCTTTGAACCCTTTATCAAATTTGAATTTGACTCTTTAACATTCATCAATTCTTCTTCCAAACTATCTTTTTCCTTCTTTACTCTTTTTCCAACTTTCCCCATTGAAACACAAGAATTTAACACAGTTTGCTCTGTCTTTTAGAAAATTCTAAATATCTTTCTACTTCCAGAATTAAATCTTCAAACAACTTGAAACAACCCTTTTAGATAGCTAAAATCCTCACAATATTCTTCTGCTATTATAATTTCTTAAATGCCATAAAAATTTGCCCCATACCTTTTTTCTGACTTGCCCTCTTTCTTGCTTAACACTTCCTGTGCAGTCTTCTTCAGAACAATTATCTTTCTCACAAACAATCCTCCACCATTTAGTAGCACAACACACAATCCGAAATTCTGTACAACTTTCTATCCAACCAGGCTCTAATACCAATTGATGAAACATAGGAAAGCTCTGATACCTATTTCATGAAACACACAATAGATCTAATGCCAATCTGAAAGATGTAACACAAAACAACAATGCACTATGTGCTGCCACACAATAAAATATTATATATTTCATTCATACTTTTTGTCCATGTCAATTACATTACCTGTTGCCTCTATTTACAGAGGTCTTAAATTATTTCTGGAAACATCTACATTAGCCGACATAGGAGAAATAAACTTTTCTAGAACAATCTACGACTTCTAGAACTTTACCTAACCCTATACGACTTCCAGAACTTTACTTTACCTAACCCTATTCGGTAATCCTCTTGAAATTTCTAGAATCCTCTATTATTCATCTACAATTCATTTGAGTTGAAATTACACATTCCAACAAACCTCATGCAGAACACTACAGTGAGAGTACTCGAAGCAAATTTTGCAAGATTCTTAAGAAAAAAAAAGGAAGATCTAGAGAACTCAGATGAAAAGGACGAGGATGCAGAAAAGCGGAAGACGAATCTGACGAGTCTCTCTAACAAGTGCAAGGTTTTATAAATAAATTTAAATGATTTCTAGCTCTCTAATTTGTTTATTTACCTTGGTTTGTTTATTTACTCTGGATTGCCTGGATGGAAAGAAAACCATGTGATATAGAAAGCAAACCATGTGATATGGATGCTAATTGATCGTAGCTCATATTCCTTTTGATGTATTTAAGTTGTTATGTACTTGATGTATCTGAACATGAGCGCACATTTTTGTGGTGATTAATCTGATTACTATCGAGATAACCGTATATGTTCGTAGGATCTTGGTGACTGGTTAGACAGTACCAATGTGTGTACAGTGATTACTATCGAGATAACCGTATATGTTCGTAGGATCTTGGTGACTGGTTAGACAGTACTAATGTGTGTACAGGCTTCTACTCTACTTGGTCAAGCTACTGATACGTAAGTTTCTTAATTGACACTTCATAGGGAAAAAAACACAACTAAGTTGTCCATTTGAATTTTTTAATTTGAGGACAAGTATGGATTTACGTACAGGTTTGTGGACAAAAAAAATCCATTTGGATTTGTGGGGTTTGTGAGTGTGTATATATATACTAAAAAAAATATTGGATTTATAAAGGAGAGGTAATCTATCTTGTAGTTATCTTTTGAACATGAAAAGTAGATGTTCATTCAGTAAGAACATTGTAATTTATCCAGTTCAAGTACATTGGATTTTAGATTTTTTTTTAAGTCTAACACCAGTATTGGGTACATCCGGACAAAAAAACGAGTTCCTGGGACGGGAGACAATGGACCTCATTTTCAAGATAACAGCAAGGGGAGGCCTAGGCAGAGAAGAGTGCCGTATAGTATACAAATAGAACTTGAAACATACTAGTTATCAAATGATGTTTCAGTATAACATGCCAAATCAAAATACTTAAACATAATAAAATTGCAACACAAACTTAAACTATTAAATATTTAACATAATAACATATTACATACTCAAAAATAACATTCAAACATAAAAATTGTAATAGAATTTCTAGTACCCATTCCAACAGGAGCATAATTGTGAAATGGCAGAAGATAAATACTGAAATACCCGATACGAGCACATTTCAGACACAGACTCCCAATTCATAGCACAGGCCCTGCCGGACTCACCAAAGACCCAGCTCAGATCTGAACCCAGACCTGCACCAAGACCTGACTGGCAGGGTCCAAACCTACAACGTGGAATAAAATTGATGATCATCAATCCCACTTAAGAGAGCCCATTTCGGAATTAAAAAGATACACTAGCCACCAAAATGATGATCCTCGAACCAATAAAGCCAACTCCATTTTTTATATTACCGAAACAGTTAAGCCCTGTGCAAAAAATAGTAAAGTACCTAAAATAAAACAAAATGTTCTTGTTTCTTTACGCTGACCTCCCATGAATCTATAACTTTAAAGTGTTCCTGCATCAGAATCCCTGTCAAATGTGTACAACTCGCTCTAACACATGAAAATAATTGGTTGAGCCTAAAAAGTGTGTATTTATCACATTCATCCGTTATAGTGTTTATCTGAATGACCAATCAGCAAAACGTAATCTAACATCAAAAAACTCGGATAGCCATCATTCTTCCTTTGGTTATACATTGGACCTAGTGAACACACTCAGATACCAAGGTATACAAGTATTTCATGCAACAAAGGTTTACAGTTACACTGTACAGTCATACCGTGGATCTTGAAATCTTTATTGATCTGTTTTTATGGGGTTGTTTATATATGATTCTTGCTTAAATTTTAATTTTTGGAATATTTTTATATAAGCTTTTTAGAAAAGAAAAATTGATATCTCTTCTTATTTTTTAAAATATTTGTTTAAAACGTAAAATAGATCATTTACTAGATCGTGGAGAAAGTTGACCTTGATTTCTAGGCAATTATGTTTGTCAATTTGGCACAGATTTATTCTGAAATGTTTGTTGATTGTGTTTGTCAATTTGGCACGGATTTATTCTGAAATGTTCGTTAAAATGTCCTATGGCTACGGTTGAATCTTTTGCAACTGAGTGGTTCCATAGATTTTAGCAGTTGAAAGTGGAAAATTTAGTCGAATCTTACCTAATAAACTGAAGGTCCTTCTACTCTTTAGGGCAGACCATAAGATATTTTCAAATGTCACATCGCAATATAAAACTAAAAGATAGGAGAAAAATTATAGGCCCCAATAAATTGTTGAAGATATTATGCGAAAAAGGTTCCAATTGTTTTTTGTTTCAAGATCTTCAACTATCTTAAAAAAAACAGTCTCTCCATAAAAATAAATCTTGAAACCCTGCATGGAACCGAATTTTAACCCAATAGCTAAATTCAGAACATAAAAACGATTCTATTAGTAATAAAATCATTTGCAAGTTACCGGTTGCTCGTTAGATCTGAACCATGCACAGATCTACAATCTTTTGATACACATCCCCCATCACTTAACAAGAAACCCAAATCCACATTTATCAATATTATATTGATAAAAATCAACAGCCAAAATTTTAATTTTAGAAAAATACAGATCTGACGATAAAAATCAAAATTAATAAACAGGTACCTGTAACATAGATTTCTTGGAGCGCAGTGAGATAAGAGGGATATGTAGGGAGGGCTATGGGCATGGGAGGGTCAGGTAAGACTCCATTATTGTGTGAACAAAGTCTTACCATTCCTCCCATGCCTGATGTCCTCCTGCTACTTCTTATCCCTCTCTGTACTTACCAAGTCTTTATTTTTCCCCTTCAGCAAGATTGCTCTCCATTAAAGGCTATCAGTATCCGGATTTATTCATGGAATTTGCAGGCCAATCGCAGGTACTAAGGCTACGATATGTATCCGGATTTATTCATGGAATTTGCAGGTCAATCGCAGGTAATAAGGCTACGATATGCATCAGCAGAAGCCGATCTAGGGCATCTTCCCTCCTGAAATTGGCCAAACCCTTCCGATCCACTCTTCCTTTCTTTCGGGTCTCGACAAGAATCGCATCTTTTAAAGTTAAAAAGGAAAAATAAAATATATATTAATTTCGTCATTCCTGTGCAATTGTTTATTTAAAAAGTCGCCATTTTCAGGGTCATGGATCGCTAGTTTATCTTTTTCAGATTAGAGTTGGTACAGATAATCAAAACAATTGTACAATTATCTAATTGTACAATTATCTAATTGTACAATTTTTGAAAAGATGTTCTTTTCATTTTTATTTTTTTATTAAGGAAGAAAAGAAAGACATATATCGGTAGAATTGATGTTAAATAGCAAACAGTTGTAAATTCACAAGTATGAGTTACAACATGGCGGATAAATGAACAAAAGTTAAAATAACACTAGGGGAGAGGACCCAATACTTGAATGGGTTCCAATAGTTGTGATAGAAATTGTTTACTTTATAACTACACTTAGTGGGTTCCAATGGTTGTGATAGAAATTGTTTACTTTATAACTACATTTACTGACTTAATGTCTAATTTTTTTGACAACATTACACTAATACTTGTGACTTTAAAGTTGTTAGTACAATGATGATTACCAAAAAATGAATTAAAATCTACCTTTCGATCTAAAAAGTAACCAATGATGTGATGTCACATCAGCTGTGCAAGTATGGGTACCCTTTTTGCACGACCAATCGTCTCACTTTTTATTTGGGTTGTTTTGGACAACTTGGCAAAAAATATGCTAATGTGGAATCATAATTGATGATGTGGATTTGAAAGCTTAGTTATAAGTAGACGACTCGCCAAATAAGCTGCTATAAAAAATTGGGAGTGATTTGAAATTTTCATGTAGGATTTTGATAAGTGCAAAGTTAGGGTGTTCAAGTATTGGATCCTGATCTCCCCTATCTACACCAACAATTGATTGTTGGGATGTTGTGAGCAAAATTAACTATTGAAAGAGATACTACAACTACTGACGGAGATATTACAACAAAGAAAAGACAAGTTACATTGCTTGAACAAGTTGCAACATCTGGAGCAAACTATAGAGGGAAAAATTGACATCCACAACTAAAAATCCAATGAAATCCTTGTATGTTGAAAAATAGCCCAATTGCATCCATTATCATTGAAAGAGAAAATTAGAAACTGGTCAGCATAGCAACAACATCTTTTGGAGAAAATGATGGAGGAAGCATTGGCAACATATCCTTCCAAGAGTGCTTGGAAATCATTGCAATGTCTTCAAATTTCTTGAGTTGAACCTGGAGATTATGGAGAGTAATAGAAAGCTTGGAATTAGATTCTATAAAGGATTGGCAGTGAGCAACTTGAAGGCTCAAATTGGAGCAAATCATGTGGATCTCAATGGAGGTGGGGTAGTGAGTGTTGGAGACTAAAGCCATATATATGAAATTCCAAAGATGTTTAATTATCAATTGCCTACAGGTCTGTATGATCATATTGTGGGCTTTGGAGGACCCTGAGAGACTAGTTTTCCAAGACCATTTAAAAGAAAAAAGAACAGGGAGGGTTGAGAAAAGAGAGTGCCACAATTGTTTAGCATGAGACAAAAACCAAAAAACGTGCTTAATGGAGTAAGGGTGGGTGCAAAGCGAACAAGATGGTCCAGGGGGTGAATGAAAGTGAGACGATTGCTAATGGGAAGCTTCACATGAAGGGTCCTCCAAGCCAATAACTGAGCTTGAGCATCAACTTTTGATCCCTGAATTCGTTGGATGAGTTTATTCCATTTACCCTGATGAAGGTTGCATTTCCAATATGAGTTTACATAGATAGAGGTGGCAAGAGGAGGAAGGAGTTCCTATAGATGGTCTTGAGAGGGAAGGAATAGTGACTATGGTAGAAATCCATCTCCAATCGTAGCAAAATCTATCATAACTAGGAACAAAGAGAAAGCTAAGCAATGATGGAGAACAAGTTGTTGAATACCTTCAATAGTAAGTTTATTAGAAGGAGACAAGTTGTACTCAAGAACGAGATGTGAAGCTTTCCAATTAAAGCTAGTGGGATCTCAAAGGTCTCTAAAGGCTTGAATTCATTTTTTGAAGAGTAATTTACCCTTGAACTATTGGATGAGACCCAAGGGCTTACCTCCAAGTTGAATTAGTTTGTTCCACCACATGGAAGACCTAGAAAATTCAATCCATGACTAAAAGCTTGGTCAAATCAAGTGATATTTTTAGAAGTAATTTGCCAAGCTCTCTAGATAGAGTTGAATGGAGTTGATCCATGTGTCTTAAAGTAAGAGGCCATAAAGGTTTTATCCCTCAAACCAACTAAATGCCAAGGGCCTCCTATTATAGCAAAATGGATACAGTTTCTAACTAAATGCTTCCAAGGATAGTTTCCTTCCATGGCTCTAATCAATCATTTAGTAGTTAAAAAAATCCCCGTGTAAAGGGGTCTATAATTCCCAACCCTCCCTTCTCTTCCGGTACAATGCAACCAAGAAGTAGCAGGGGAGTCTTTCTTGTTGCCCCATTTGGTCCAAATAAGTTTCTGACTAGCTTAGTGAGTTGGTTATAACAAGATTTGGAAGGAAGCCAACAAGATAAATTATAGACATGACTAGCAAGGAGGATCTTGTTGGCCACTTGAATACATCATGCCATTAAGAGAATGTGGTTGGACTAATGAAGACATTTCTTTTTAGTTTTGGTCATAAACCAAGTCCACATGTCCTTAAGAGACACTCCAATGCCAAAGGGAATGCCTAAATATCTAGTGATACAATCATGATTAATTTCTCTCTAATCCTTAGGAATTCAAGGATGAGTCATGTAAGGTTGATTCATGAAGAATTCAATCTTATCCATAGCTAATTTTGATCTAGAAATAGTGCAGTATAGATCTAAAACATCCAAAGTATTCACAATTGTTGAAGATGACTTTTTTATGAAAAATATACTATAATCAACAAAGTGTGAGTTAAGTGAAATTGAGCTTCCCGAAAAATGGATACCTTTAATGAGTTTGGTGGAAAGGGCATGTTGTAAAAGGTATCCTAAAGTATTTGCAACAAGGACATAAAGGAGAGGAGCTAACTAGTAGCCTTGGCGAATGGACTTTCAAAAATGGAAATTGAGGGGACAAAGAACCGTTGACCACAACTTTGGCATTAGCATCTGTAAAGAGCTTTCTAACATGTTTGCAATTCATGGGACCGAAACCCAACCACCTGAGCATATTAAGAATGAAAAGCTAGTGAATACAGTCATAGCCCTTATCAAAATCTAGTTTGATGATTAGAGCATCTTGAGCTATTTGTTGTGTCCATTCAACAATCTCCCAAGCTAGGAGAAGATTATCCAAAATAAATATGCCTCCAAGGAACCTAGTTTGTTTAGGTTTGACAATCTCTTTGGCAATGCGTTTGATTATCTAAGCCAAGGCTTTAGCTATTATCTTGTAAGAAGTGTTAAGATGCGTGATAGGTCTCCAACCATTAACTTAGTCTTCTTCTTTGCCTTTTGGCATGAGTTTAATTAAACCTTGAATTATAAAGGCACCTAAAGAGAACATTTCAATGGCTTCAACATCAACATAATAAAAATTTGCTCAGATGCAAGGCTGCACGGCTCTTTAAAATTCTACTAGATCAAAAGTCTTCTCCCACTTCCTTCAAATGCTATATTAATGGTTAGGGCACTTTAGTGGTGAATATTCGCCATTTGGCTAATTTTTCCCATCGACCACTGTCGGTTTGGTGATTTTTTTATGCATATGTGGGTTGACACATCGCCCCAAGTTTACCAAATATAAGTCAAACCCTCGGGCCCATCACCAGAGAATTTATGCCATCATAGCTCCTTTTGAAATGAAATAGCCAATCAAAAATATTTTTGGCACACGAAAAATTAAACACATTCACCTATGATTTCCCAAGAACTTTTTGGATGACCTCAATTTGCCCTTGGTTTTAAAAAATATTTTAGGAAAGGGGTGACATTCGCCCCCCAAATATACAAACATATGTCACACACAAATTCAATTTCACTAACTATATTATGCATGGTTGTATAATGGATGAACCATAGTCGCCTTAGAAATTCTAGAGTATAGATTTTTCTTACATGGGCTTTGCCAAATATTTTGTATGTACTATAGTATTCTCATAGATTTTGCTAAAAAAAGTGGTATAAATACATTCATAGATCAGTAGGTTGTCTCAATTCCAATCAATAGCAAAGTCTCAATTTCTCATACTGTCAATATCATTGTCGAACGAGTCACGAGTATGAAGACTGTATTTTAGCCAAAGGTGAGTAACTTAGACCCCTATCTATCTATTCTTTGTGATTTTAATTTATTCTTATATTTAGTAGATACAAACTAGACTATTAGTGGCCAGTTATCAACTAGGACTAGTGACCAGTACCACCAAGTCATGCAGTAACCAGGGAGACTTAGGACATTTATATTTTATAGTATAGGTCGTACAACCAATGAATACTATATAGATAAATATATGTAATAGACTATAGTCAACTATCACTTTTTGAATAACTAGGAGCCTAGATTTCTTAGGAGATTTCGAAAATGAACAAGGGTAAGAGTCCTACATGTGGTGGAAGTCAAGATAGGCTAGAAAAGTGCACTCGCAGAACCTTGTCATCATATTTTGGTGGCCAAGATTAGGAAGCTACATCATCACAAGTACATTTACAAGATACACAACCATTGCTACTACCAGTTCTACTAGCACATATTGAAGAAGTTAGAAAACCTGATATATCTAATCATGATGAACTTGAAGAAGATATTCAAGTAAATACCCATAGTAGCTAAGATCTGTAGGTCAATACTTAGAGTAGCCAAAATAATATAATAGACTTGGATGATAATTCCAAATATGGTGATGGTGTATGACCAAGGAAGGGAAAAGGGAAATACAATCAAAAATTGGTGTGAAATCCAAAAAAATTAGCATTGGGATCTATCGATTAGGAGTTTTCAAATAGAATGGGTCTCAAAGTATCCATTCATTGAACCTATACGCAATCCAAAAGAAGGTGAGCCTTTGGTAGAATGTAGATATATAATTTGCATAATGATAAATAAAAAGGAAAAGAGGTTGCAGTTAAAAATTGACACCATAGAAAAGCATATGGGTAAAGTTTATGAGAAGCAAATCATAGATGGAGTGGAAAAATCAATGACAAGATGAAAAACTAAGGACGAATGTTAACATGTTAAGAATGCAGAAATGTTAGAATTTTAGGAGAAAATTCAGACGAAGCCTACTGTAGTAAAAGGTTTCATTGAATCTCTTCTTGGAAAAGCAATTCAAGTTGAAGAAATGGGTAAAATTCTTCAGTTAAGTGGTGTCTTCTATATTTTAAGCAAAGGATGTGCCATGACAGACTACTTATCATTAAGTAGTTTATTACACTTTGTAAAAGTTCATTATTATTCGAGGAGTCATTGGTCAATAAAGAAAGGATGAGAATGGGCAAGTTGTCTTGCTAAGGTTGAAAAGGAAAATATCAAAGAAAAAATTAAGGAGTCAAATTTCATTGCGTTATCTTTAGATGAGATGACAATAATAGACAATACTTCCTGGGTATGCATGTATGTCTATAGTGTACACAATTTTGTCCACCAACCCAATCTACTAATTGTTGTTAAAATGAAGGATAATTCAACGATGGAAAATATATTTGAACTAGTAAAGAGTACCTTAATTGAATATGGAGGTATAGATGAAATGATGATTGCCCAAAAGTCGGTGTGTGTTGGGGTAGATAGAGCTTCAGTAATGCAAGGCCACAAGAATGGTCTTGTCACAAAGTTAAAATAATTTCTTGCACCTTACGTTGTTGGCATTCATTGCATGGCCCACATAATGCATCTAGTTTTTGGAATTGTCAACAACTCTCCAAAAATATACAGAGTTAAAGTTTTAATCAAAGAGATCTATAGGCACTTTTTTTGAAGCCCTAAATGATTTAGGGAATTTCAACAATTTGTTGAGGGCCTAACTAATGGGAGAAAGTTGCTTAAGGATAATGATACCATACGGATCTCTTTGGATGAACCAACTCATCAAGTTTTTTCTGAATATCCATCACTTCTTGGTGCAATGGAGTCAACTCAAGATGATTAGGGTGGTCAACAGAAATATGGTGATCTACTTGAAAGGTTAAGTAATGCAGAGACACTCTTAATGTTAGCAAGCATTCTCCCCATGCTAGAGGAAATGAGAAATACAATGAAGAAGACCCAACAAATATTTATGTATATTGCATAATATAATACACTGCATAAAATGACATATGCGACCCTCAATAATCTCTATAGAAATCCATATCCATTTTTTGTGGATGAAAAACTTTCAGGGTGCATGAGAATCATAGATTTGGATAATCCTAATAAATTTTTAAAGATTGATGCAAAAGGGAATTATGTGCCAATGTACAAGGTTTTGAGATACCAATGCACTACTATGAAATGCTCATATCCATGAAAAAAGGAAAGAAACCCACACAACCAAAATTTAACTACAATAAAGGAAGTGTATGAATAGATTGTTGAGTCTATAATGAATTTTGTGAAGGAATTTTCTTATAATTTTTTCTCAAAAAATAGAGAAAGGTTTCCTCAATATGAATTACTTGAATCAATGTGAATTGTGTTTCCCCATTATTGGAGTTTAAGAAGTCCTAAAGATTTTAGAGATAAGTTATTGGTTTTGATTGATCAATTTTGCAAAAGCAAAGAAATAAATGGGGTGATTTTAAATGAAGTTTTAGATGAATCTTGTTTGAGAGAGTAGTCTCATTGTTTTTCCAGTAAATGATGGAACAATATGATCTTATGTGAAACCCCAATGAAGAGGGATCGGTAACCAAACTTTGGACAAATCTAGCTCAGAGTGAAGTAATGCAAAATTCAATATCAAATTTTTTCTAGCTTGTTGAATTATGTTTGACCATGATATTGGGTTCTATGGAGGATGAGAGCTTTTATAGTGATTTGGGATTCCTAAAATCAAAGGTAAGAAATAAACTAGACAAAAATTTTGAAAATTGTTTGAGGTTGTATACATCCATATATGAAATCAATACTTTTCCTTACGAAAGGGAACTAAAATTGTGGACGAAGAAATGCCAAAGAAGAGGTTCGGGTAACATTTCAAACAATGAGATTAGTAACTCAGGTAGTGGTACTAGTACTGGTAGCATTGATGTTGAAGTTGAGAATTACTATCAGGATGACGAAGCTATGCCTACTAGAGAAAACATGGAACATGATGGACTGTTTGAACTTGATGGCAAGGAATCCAAAGATTCATAGGATGAGATGACGTGGCAAGCCTAACTGTTATGGTATGATGTGTCAATTCTAAATTTCTTACTTATTAGTAATTACTACAGTCTAAATTCTAGATTCTGGATAGTATTCTCTAAATCTAAGCATGATTCACCTAGCATGCATAATAAGTCATATCATTTTTTAAATTTCTAATGTCAAAAAAAAAGTACATTTTATGTTAGATGATGCCATGATTTATGAATCAAGATTCATTCAAAGTTTACCATTACTATTCTATTTTATTTGCATTATTATGCTCATATGATATGTTGTTATGGTACAATCCTTGATGATTTTTATGAAAATATAGAAATTCAAATGATAAAATTAATATTCACTCTCATTACTTTTTTAACACATGATAATTGATAGAATTCAATAAATTTAATTTGTAAAAGTTAAATTTGAATGCCCAATTTCATAATCATGAGTTAAAAGTACTAAATTTACAACTTTAACATTTAGCAAATGACTCTGAATTCCCTTCTATATAAATATAGAAATAAGGGAGCAACAACAACTCTAGAGCCATTTTGCATGATGGGAAGAGTCTTAGACTAGCATCAAATTCAGTATCAAAAACATTTTTTGCCTTTGCATTTGATTGGCCTAGTAAGAAAATTAACATTTTGATTCTGCTACTTTTATCCTATTCAAGAAACAAAGTTCAAATTTTGAAATCATATCAAACAATTACAAATAGAAATAAACTAAACACTACAAAGATGACTAAAATCACTTTCCAAATGTCGCATACTCTAATGCTTGATGGATGTCTTATTATATGATTGAAGATTTAGTAAGCTTTTTTAGGATGTTGATGTCTTCTTTTTTTGGTGTTTTAACATTTGTTATGTTATAGTAGATGACCTTTAACTTTGTTAGATTTCCATATTTGGAAGATTTACTTGAAAGCAATGCCAAATCCAATATGGCATTCAAATTTGTCAATGGTTTGATGCAATTCAAAATGCCTTCAGGAGTTGAATCTTGAGGAAACTTGACTACTTCAAACATAATTTTGTTGGATACAATTATTCAATTGTGTATTGTCTTTGATGTTACACAAATGTCATATCAGTTATTAGTCAGAGTCTACCTAGCTCAGTTGGTCAGCAAGGCAAAAGACAAAGTCTACCAAGCTCAGTTGGTTAGCAAAGAGAATTATAGAGTCCACCGAGCGTTTATGAGGGTTACATTGAGAAGTCATTCTCTACCAAGCTCACTCGAGTGTTGAAGGCTTCTATGGCAGAAATCAGTTTCTACTGAGCTTCACTTGGTTAACACTAGAAATCATTTTTGGAGCAGTGTTTACCAAGCTGGGTCAGCCAATAAAGGATTTCGTTGTTTTGGGGAATAAAGTTTATTTGTTTAATGTAATGTTTGTAGCCAACTGATGCATAGTTTATTGTTAAATGTAACTTGTAATTGAGCTGACCTGACAATCTATAATGTATAAATAAAAGGTCAAGTTGTGTTTTCAAATGTATGAATGGATGTATGAATGAGCCAGTATGCAAATGAGTTGATTATGAAGAATAAGTGTGAGCAAATTTTGAAGAAGGATCAGATATCCTTGAGGAGTAGCATAGTTGTATTTGATCAGTGAGGATCTATTGAAGCTTAAAAGAGATCCGTATCAGCAAAGTTCAATTGCATCTCATTTAGGTCACTTATTGTTACTTTCTCACCATTGTAGCAATAATTCCTAAATCTCTTAATAGAGTTGGTCTAACAGTCATTTTGTAAATCCTCTAACAAGGTGGGTAGTTCTACTGAATTGTTCAAAAGTCCTCTAGTAAGGCCACTCCTAACAGGGTGATTAAATCCTCTAACCAGGTCACACCTAATAGTGTGTTTTCTAACCTTTAACAGGGTTGGCTCCTAACAGGGCTCACTTCAAAAGAGTGAAAATTAGTAGCTAGTTACTTGGTGGTTTTTCCCATATTAGGTTTCCATGTTAAATCTGGTGTCTCTTGTGTTCATTTTATTTTCTTTTGCATGCATGTTATTAATTATGAATGCTTAAAGATCAGTAACAAGTTAATCTACGGAGTTACAACATATTTCTGTGTGGCTACCGAGTAACAACAATAATTGAGTTTTAAGACATCTAAGGGATCTGTGAATTATTTTGTGGTAACTAATTCACCCCCCTCTTAGTTACTCCATCTATAATTCCAAAAATTGGTATCAAAGCTTTTGGTGCTTGTAGGAAAAATTTCAAGGATCTAAGCTAAAGATCAGGATGTCTTACAAGAAGGAAATTCCAAGACTTAACAGGGATAACTTTTCAACATGGCAAGGTCTCATGAGACTATATCTAGCTTCTATTGGAGATACATGATTGAAATATATGGATGAAGGATATGTAACTCCTTCTGGTACATTATATGCTAATGATATTGCTAAGAAGAAGACTCACAACATCATGATGATTGACATTGCATCTGCCCTAAGCTATGAAGAATTTGATGATGTCAAGGATTGCAAAACTACCTTCGAAATGTGGAACAAGCTAAAAGAAATCTATGGAGGAGATGATAATGTAAGAAGAGCCAAAGCAAAAATTTTAAGAGGACAATTTGATTAGATGAGGATGAGAGAGGATGAAAACATTGCAAAATATGTTGAAAGAGTCAAAGCAAGTGTTAGTGCAATCAAAGCTTCTGGAGGAGATATCAAGGATGAAACAATCATAAGTAAAGTTCTTAGAACATTACTTCCCATTTATGCAATTAGAGTTTCTGAAATTCAAGAAAGAAGATGTGAAGCTAATCATAAGATAAATTTAGAAGCTATAGTTGGAAGATTGACTGCATTTGAGCTAGATAACTATGATAACTATGTTCCAGCTACCAAGAACATTGAAGTAGCATTTGAAGCCAAGCTTTCACTTAAGGAGAAAGGCAAGAAGATAATTGATTCTCAATGAGAAAGTGAAGAAGAATCATAACAGAGTTATGAAAATGATCTTGAAGTGGTTGAAGCCCTACTAGCAAGGAAATAATCAAGAGGCAAAGGAAAATACAAAGGTAAGGTTCCTCTAATCTATTCTTCATGTGAAGAAATTGGACATATTGCTACTAGGTGCCCAAATAAGCAAAAAAAAGATGATAAGAAAGGTCACAAGTGCAATGGCAAGAAAGACTTCAAATCATTCAAAGACAAAGGTAAGAAAACATGTTTCATGGCTAAGGATTCTAATGATTCTAATGACGAAGAAGATGAAATTGTGTACATTGCTATGAAAGATGAATCTGACAATGATGAAGAAATGACACTTATTTCTCATCTGAGCAAAAATGATACATGGATTATAGATAGTGGTTTCTCTCATCATATGACTGGTGATAAAACTAAGTTTGAACATTTTGAAGACTATGATGGTGGTAGTGTGAGGTTTGGTAATAATCAACCTTGTTGCATAAAAGGAAGAGGAAGAATCTCACTAACCAAAGAGCTTGTATGTGATAATGCATATTGGGTAGAAGTACTAAAACACAATCTATTGAGTGTAGCACATCTACTCAATAATGGATTCAAAGTGGAATTCATGCATGGAAAAGTAAGACTACTGGATGACAAAGGAAAGCTAATTGGATCAGGCACTCAAACAAAAGGTAATTTGTTCTATCTTGAACTTGGTGAATGTTCATGTTTTATTGCTCAAGTTGAAGAAAGTTGGTTATGGCATAGGAGGTTGTGTCATGTGAACTTTGATAACATGGTGAAAATAAGTAAGTTTAGGAAAGTAAGAGTCATTCCTAATATAAAGAAACCTGAGGTTGGTCTATGCAAGAATTGTCAAATTAGTAAGATGGGAAAGACTACTTTCAAAAGTAAGAACTATCAGTTTGAATAAGTTTTAGAAATTGTGCATACTGATTTGTGTGGACCTATTGAAATTGAAAGCTATATTGGTGAAAAGTTCTTCATTCTTTTTGTTGATGACTACTCAAGAATGATGATTGTCATGTACCTAAGAGAGAAATCAGAAGCATTTGAGAAGTTCAAATGGTAGTTGGCCAGAGTTGAGAAAGAAATAGGCAAAAGACTGAAATGCTTGAGGTTAGACAAAGGTAGTGAATTCATTTCACATGAGTTCAATAAATTTTGCATTGAAAGAGGGATCAAAAGATAGGTATCAGCCCCTGGAACTCCTAAACAAAATGGAATAGCTGAAAGAAGGAATAGATCTATCATGGATTATGCAAGAACCTTAATGATTGAAAAGAACATTGCTATCAAATACTGGAAGGAAGCTATCAGCACTATAGGTCATACCTTGAACTGAGTACAACTGAAGAAAGACTCATTCAAAACCCCCTTATGAGTTATGGTATGGCTATAAATATAATGTAAGCTATCTAAAGGTATTTGGAAGCAAATGTTACATTTTGAAAGAATCTAGAAAAGGTAATTTTGATGTGAAAGGTGATAAAGGAATATTTTTGGAATATTCTTGCAAAAGTAAAGCATATAGATGTTTGAACTTGTCTACTCACAAAGTCATAGAAAGAGCACATGTGAAAGTTGATGAGTTTGCAGAAAGCACTAAAGAAGAAAGCAAGAGGGAACCAAAAGATTATAAGAGATTTGTTTTCATTGAACTTGATACAGTGCTAGATACACCTGTCAGTCAAAAATCTTCTACTCTCAAATCTTCAGTAACTGAGTTGCAGGAAGTTCAAACCTTAGCTATAGGAAACCGAGTCACATTCTAATGCTACTGAGCCAATGCCTACTGAGTCTGAAGAACCCGAGCAATAGACAGAATAGCCAGAACTTGAAGCTAAAGCACAAGAGGATGAAAATGTAAAGTGTTCAAAAGGTAAGGAACCTGTATTAGCTAAGTATGTTAGGATACATCATACACTAGATTAGATCATTTGAGACAAATATGAAGGAACTATGAGAAGAAGTAAGTTGAAAGGTACTTGTTTACTTGCTGATTTTGAACTTAGAAGTGTAAAAGATGCATTAGAAAGTGAAAGTTGGATAGAGGCTATGAATGAAGAAATAGAGCAGATAGAGAAAAACAAAACATGGACTCTTGTATCCAAGCCTAAAGAAAAAAATGTGATTGGAATTAAGTGGGTATTTAGAAATAAGTTGAATGAAGATGATAAGGTGTCATGAAACAAAGCTAGACTGGTATGTAAAGGATACTCTCAAGAAGAAGGAATAGACTATGGAGAGACTTTTGCTCCTGTTGCAAGATTGGAAGGTGTAAGAACCTTGCTTGCATATACTGCATACAAAGGATTTAAGGTTTATAACATGGATGTCAAGTCAGTATTTTTCAATGGTATACTAGATGAGGAGGTGTATATTGAGCAACCTGAAGGTTTTATTGATCCAGACAAGAAGGACACGGTCTACAAATTACACAAAGCATTGTATGGTCTGAAACAAGCCCCTAGAGCATGGTATGAAAGACTACATAACTATCTTATTCAAATTGGTTTTGAAAGAAAAATTGATAATAGTAGCTTGTATATCAAGGAAGGACCAGATAATAAGATTATTTTGATAGAAATATTTGTGGATGATACTTTGTTCATAGAAAATGATGATATTTGCAAAGAATTTTTAGAGCAAATGAACAAGGAATTTGAAATGTCAATGTTTGGTGAGATCAAATTCTTTGTTGGTCTTCAAATTCAACAAAGTAAGAATGGCATCTATATCACTCAATCTAAATATATCAAGGAAATATTGAAAAAGTTTGGTATGGAAGATTGCAAGCTAGTTGGGACTCCTATGTGTACTAGATTGAAACTTATCAAGGATGATGAATCAAAGGAAGTGGATCAGACATTGTATAGATCTATGATTGGAAAGTTGCAGTATGTAGTGCATACAAGGCCAAATATTACCCTTGGATTTTCAGCAAAACTAAGAGAAAATCACATGATGGCAATCAAAAGGATCATGAGATATTTGAAAGGAACTAAAGATTATGGATTATAGTACAAATTTGGAGGTAATATGGATTTAAAAGTGTTTACTGATGCAGATTGGGTAGGAAATGTTGATGACAGAAAAAGTACAAGTGGAGGAGCTTTCTTTTTTGGAAAGAGGTTGGTTTCTTGGATAAGTAAAAAGCAAAATTGTACATCCCAATCCACAACACAAGTAGAGTATGTTGCAGCAGCAGTAAACTGTTCTAATATTGTTTGGTTCAAACAATTATTGGAAGGCATGAAGGAGGAAATCAAAGAACCTATTCTTATGTTTTGTGACAATACAAGTGCAATTAACATATCCAAAAGTCTAGTGATGCATTCAAAAACCAAGCACATTGCAATAAAGTACCACTAAATGTCAGAGAATTGGTGCAGGATAAGGAGATTAGATTGGAATATGTCCATACAAAGGAACAAATTGCTGCCATATTCACAAAGCCTTTACTTAAGGATGCATTTTTGTATCTAAGAGGTAAGCTAGGAGTCATTCCCCTATCTGAAGCTCACTAAAATGAAGTTTTAATGATGCTTCAACAGGTATCAAATTGAAGATCTTTTCAATTGATGCAGAACAATCATAGAAACATTGCATATGAATCAGTACATAAGGTACACTACTATTCATTTGATTTGTTTTGTCTTTGGCATGTGTTGTCAAAGAGGGAGAGTATACTATCATATCTTTCTGAAATTTGAATTTGTTTGTGAAAAGATTGATGTGTGTAAAGAAATTATGTAATTCCTTCATAGAGGGAGATTACTGTATTTGAGGAATGAAATGTAAGAGGAAGAAACAATCTATCAGAAAAGATTTGTTTTCAAATTTCATTCTGCTATGACATGTTGTGTTGCCATCAATGCCAAAGAGGGAGATTGTTGGATACAATTATTCAATTGTGTGTTGTCTTTGATGTTACACAAATGTCATATCAGTTATCAGTCAAAGTCTACCAAGCTCAATTGGTTAGCAAGGCAAAAGACAGAGTCTACTGAGCTCAGTTGGTTAGCAAAGAGAATTACAGAGTCTACTGAGCATTTTTGGAGGTTACACTAAGAAGTCAATCTCTACCGAGCTCAGTCAAGTGTTGAAGGCTTCTGTGGTAGAAATTATTTTCTACCGAGCTCACAAGGCCAACAAAGGAAAATTAGTTCTTACCAAGTTCACTCGATCTCTACAAGATTTTGCAGAATTCACAGTGTTTACTGAACTTCACTTAGTTAACACTGGAAATCATTTCTGGAGCAGTGTTGACAGAGCTAGGTCGACCAATGAAGGATTTCATTATTTTGGAGAATAAAGTTTATTTGTTTAATATAATGTTTGTAGCCAACTAATGCATGGTTTATTGGTAAATGTAACTTGTAATTGAGCCAACTTGACAATCTGTAATGTATAAATAAAAGGTCAAGTTGTGTTTTCAAATGTATGAATGGATGTGTGAATGAGCGAGTATGCAAATGAGTTGATTGTGGAGAATAAGTGTGAACAAATTTTGAAGAAGGATCAGATATCCTTAAGGAGCAGTAGAGTTGTATTTAATCAGTGAGGATCTTTTGAAGTAGAAAAGAGATCTGTATCAGCAAAGTTCAGTTGCATCTCATTCAGGTCACTTATTGTTACTTTCTCACCACTATAGCAGTAATTCCTAAATCTCTTAACAGAGTTGGTCTAATAGCCATTTTGTAAATCCTCTAATAAGGTGCACAGTTCTATTGAATTATTCTAAAGTCCTCTAACAAGGCCACTCCTAACAGGGTGATTAAATCCTCTAACCAAGTCACACCTAATAGTGTGTTTTGTAACCTTTAACAAGGTTGGCTTCTAATAGGGCTCACTTCAAAAGAGTGAAAATTGGTAGCTAGTTACTTGGTAGTTTTTCCTATATTGGGTTTCCACGTTAAATCTGGTGCCTCTTGTGTTCATTTTATTTTCTTTTGCATGCATGTTAATAATTATGAATGCTTAAAGATTAGTAACAAGTTAATCTACCGAGTTACATCATTTTTCTATGTGGCTACTGAGTAACAATAGTAATTGAGTTTTAAGACATCTAAGGGATCTGTGAATTATTTTGTGGTAATTGATTCACCCACCCTCTCAGTTACTCGATCTATAATTCCAACACATTTTGACCTCCAACTCTTTTTGGTAAGCTTCCTTTCCAATTAATGTCATTGATAGATTACTAGAGCAAGGAGTAGGCAAACCAAGACTTATCATTATTTTTTCTCTTTCATCCATCTTGGTGAGTTTTCTCCAAATTGAGTTCAAATATTCCTATCGTTCCCTTATACTCTAACATTTTTTAATGATTTTTGATGACTTTACTGATGTAATAACGTGTTCATGAACTCCTTGACTAGCCAAATACCTATCACTATGTGTATAATTTGTCTTGTAGTCTTCTCGAGCTTAGAAATGTCATTTCTCTTCTCAATCTACTCTTTGATACTCCCATAAACAACTCAAAAACTTTGATGCAATTCAAACCAATAACACAACCTATCAATATTTGCCATAACTTCCCCCACATTTTATTTAATTAGCTTGATTAAATTTTATTTATTTTTAGTTGTGTCAAAAAAATTATTCTCGAAGGTTTTGATTATTTTATTAGCCTAGTTTACCTCTCGCAGCATTTGTGACAATTGATTTTCACTTTGTTTCTTTATTTCCTTTGCTTTCTCTTCCCAATATTTTTCTTTTTCCCTCTCATTATCCGATTCCTTATTTATGTTACTGATTGAATGCCCACTAGACTTCAACTTTTTGAAAATATCTACTGCAAATGATCTTTCATGCTCAAGTTATTTACTTGATTCTTGCAATTCGTCCCTGAGTTCTTTGAATTTTATATCAATTTTCATATTAACATGGTTCAGAGTATCATTGAGTTTCTTATTTCTCTATTCCAATTGTTCCTTCAACATCTTGATTTTTGCTTCTCTCTCTACATTTACATCAGATAGCTTTTAATTGCTTTCTTCCAATTGTTCCTTCAGAATTTTCATTTCTACCTCCATTTTTTTGGCTGAGGCTATGCACTTGGCCCTTGAGAGGAAGCACTTGTAATCCTTTTCTTTATTTCTTAGCACTTTCTAAATATTTTTTCCTCCTTTACCTTTGCATTTTCTAGGTCCGCTTTTAACTTTTTAGGGTAAAAGCACAAACCTCTGTCACCTTTTATAAAGAAAAAGTGATATCAGAATTTAAAGTCTTCAATTTTAACGACATAAAAGTGGCATTTTTGCTTAGAATTTGAAGATGATGTAAACTAATGAAATGTGTAAAATTAGATGAAGTTTATGTTTGTAATTTTTTTTTTTAAAATTGAGTGAAAAAATTATCTATTTAAAAAAAATTTAAGTCTTTTTTAATTTTTTAAAAATGCTGAAAATATAGAGTTTTTTTCCCATCAAACAAGTATATGCAAATATTCATATTTCGGTCTGATTTTTGAATATTTTAGAGTCAACATGTATACCTAGTGCACCAAAAAAGAAAAATTGAAATTTGGCTAATATTTTTCAAGTTATAACTGGTCAAAGTCAAAGTTATCAGAAATTGATAATTTTTTTCTCCCCTCAAACTTTTTCTATCAAATCTACATATTTTTTTAAAAAAATTACATATTCTTGAAGAAAAATCTCTCCTCTAGCGTAGCATTAAAAAATAATAATTTTTGAACATGATTTGCTACTTTTTTTCTTATTTTTGAATAGACATCTTCTTGAATCTTAAAATTCCTACTTGTAATATTTTCAAATTATAACATATTATCCATAATCAAAATAATAATAAAATTATATGATCATAATCTTGACTTTGAGATCTACAAAACTATATTTTTAGTTTAAAAAAAAACTTCAATTTAGTAGGTCAAATTGGTCTTCAAAGTGAGAAGTTTTTAGAAGTTCTTATTTTTGCTTGTGTGGTTGCCACCTAGGATGCCACATAGGCAGTTCCGGTTGAAAGCATTTCGGTCGGAACCCCTGTCGGCCCAAAAGACCACAAGTGGTTAGTTTGGTGGTTTAATGTATAAAATAAGTTAGTTTCCAAGTTGTTTAATGTAACAAAAAAGATTTGTGTTTTCTTTATTTTAATAAATATAGAAAACAAGCGAAAAGTAGAAGAGCATTTTTAGAAGACAATGATTTTAGAAGCCATTTTCAACAACTATTTCGCGAAAATCCTTAGAATCACAAAGGATCGAATATTTTTAAGATTTTTTTCCTGTCTACCTATTTTCATTTTTTATATATTCTAAATTGAAGCATTAGCTGGTATTTAGTGTTCAAAATCTAAATTTTTTTTTTGTTTCTATAGATTAAAGTATTCAATAGGCAGTAAAAGGAAAAGATCAAGGAAATATGATAGGAAAAGATATGACAAAATGAAAGGTCATACATAATGTAACCAAAACCAACCTACTGAAATTCCTGAACAGGATGATATTTATGAAGAGAATGAAAGTAATGAAGAGGAAGAAATTGGCAGTTCTACTGATAGAAACAAATTAGAAGGCATAACAAATTTCATGGATTTGGATGAGGATCTACTTTTAAACCAAATTCCATCTAAAGATATGATAAGTGATAACACTATTAGAAAGCATTGTCAGAACATGTGGGATGAATATTTCAAAAGTAAAAATATATTTGGACAGGCACAATTATTTGTCAAGTTATTTAGGAGAAAAGATATGAGACCTGTTTTAGAGTTGTTGGGTGTTGATAACAGGAAAACCATTCACATAATATTAATAAAACAATAGTTGAAAACTTGCAAAATGCTTATAAAAAAATTGACAACACAACTCGAGGAGGTGATTTGAGTAATGCACGTATAGCATTGATGACTACTATATCTAGTAGAAAATTGACACATAGAAAATAGGTACGCGCAATTTCTAATGTACTATATATATCCAGAAGAACTGTTCAAAGATACATCAAGAGGAGAAATATGCTAGATGATAACATTGAGAATAACTAGGTGAATATTTGTAGAGTTCCTCGAAAAGACAAAATTTTTGAAGACGTGAAAAGACAAGTTATTAAATTTTGGACCATACATTCTAGGGTTTTTTTCCAATAGGCGTCATACTATACAAATTAAAGATCAAGAGACAGGGGCCAAAATTGAACATCCAAAACATTTCATAGATATAACTCAAAGTGAATTATTTCAAACATTCAAGCAAGAATTTTCAAATGTCAAAATATGTCAAAGAATGTTTGAGAGTTTGTGTCCTTCCTTTGTATGCATAAATAAGATGCGTGAAACTTGTTGTTGTCGAAATCATGTTGAATTTGGTCTACACTTGCAATCATATAAAAAAGTTATGGTAGTACTTGATCCTAATTTGGTCATCCCTAGTAGTACAACATAATTTGTGAAGTCCATATTATGTGATAAATTAGAAGATTTAGATGAGTTCAAAGTGCAATGCATCAAAAATCAGTGTGAAGATTGTGGAGATTTATGCAAATTTTTTGAAATGCAAATTGAGAATATTGATGAATCCACAATAGTTTTATGGATGAGATATGAATATGAGACATACCAAAATAAGATAGGAGATGAATCCAGAAAAATTGTATTGACAGAGAGTGAATTGCGTTATGATGAGTTTATGACCAAGTTTCATTTATTGATATATCCACATAACCAACATTGTCATGGTGCATGATGGCAAGCTAAGTAGTTTTGTGATTCCAAAAATTGTTTTCCACCTAGTTGTATACTTTTAGTTGTAGATTTTTCTGAGAATTATACATTTGCACCTCAAACAAAGCTTCAAGGGAAATATTATCATTATGAACAAGTTGCAATATTTGTGCAAGTGACCTATAGACATGCACAATTTGAGGTGGATGAGATAGAAAGGTTGGATGAAAATGAATTCATCATCATCAAAGAGGTTCATTTCTATATTAGTGATGATAGAGTTCATGATAGGAGTTATGTGGCTCATTGTTTTGTAATGTTCTCTGAAGATCTCAGAAATCGTGGAATAAATGTTTCAAAGCATTGGATTTGGTTTGATGGATGTGCAAGTTAGTATGTACACAAACTTACACATTTATTTAACTTTATTTTAACTTACATGTATTTGTACATGCATATTTCGATTTGATACATGTACATAGATAATTGTAGATACTTATCATGTTTCATGTTCACAAGATAATTCAAATATGCAAAAGCATTTAATTGGTTAGCAATACAACATGCTAGAACCAATGTTATGTTTTTATGGATTTTTTTTGAAAGTGGACACGAAAAGGGGAGCATGATGGAGTATGAGCATGTATATAGTGTGCACTTCAACAATATGAACTTATAGGTAAATATATGCATTTAATATGCATGTTTAATACTAGTAGCATATATACTTTTAAATTTTATATATATGCATATTGTATGTACATACAGGGAATAGGATAGAGAGTGCAAATCAAATTGTTGAATGGTGCAAAGTTCATTTTGCTACTCGAGATACTGAATACAATAAGCGTTACTTCTGTGAAGTGAAAAGTGAACTAAGTTATATTTATTTTTAATATATTTTTCAAATTGTTCAGTTTTATATTAAATATAAATTATATTTTGAAATATGAAAATTATTTTTAATGTATTTGTAAGAGATATAGATTGATCTAATCCTTACAATTGTCAAATGATCCCTGGTATTAGAAGTTTGCATCAAGTGATGACTACAGGAAACCATAAACCTCCAGTAATTAAAGTAAGAGAGAAAACATGTTTTTGTGATGACTGCATTAAGGACAATCTAGTGAGTGCATGTGAAAATATTGTGAATGGATATGTTTCACATTGGGATTTGAAGGAGATATTTAGAAAGCCTCCTTTTGAAGATGCTGACATTGACATTGACATTCATGATCCTGTATATTCAGCTAATTATGAGCACATTTCTGATTTAGTTATGGCAAGTTTGTGTGCATATATACACATATATAAATTAATATACATGTATATTCATTTTAAAATTAATTTATATTCATCTATATTGTTATATACATGTAGGAGATATTTTTGCGATTCAAGTCTTACTAGATAATGCAAAAAATGTGGACTATTATCTTTTAAGATGCACAAAAGCAAAACACAAGTTGCTATAAGGAGCTATAGATGTTGATCAATAGTCATATCCAATTGGATCATTTGTTATTGAAGGAACATATTATCAACAAACAAGGGTAACTGATAGTGGTATTGAATTTATTGAATAAAAGCCTAGAGGAAAGGTTTTACATTACAACAACCATGTTATATCAACCAAGTTACAATTTGAAGCAATACAAAGAAGAGGACGTTGTGGAAATCAAAAGTGGAAACTATCTATTGAAGAACATGAAAAACTTCTAGAGATAATAAAAATTAGAGAGGATCCTAACAATACATTGTTTGTGGAGCTCTAGTTTATTTATGTAAGTTTATTGTGGAGCTTTAGTTCAGCTATGTCTATATAGCTCTTATACTTTCACATTTAACATCGACAGGATATTTGTTTTATAAATTTGTATACATTGAATCATTTATCTTGGATATGCGAAATTAGACATGTTTTGTTATTTTTATTTAAATTAGACATGGATATCTCATTTAAGACAACCTCTTAGGACCTCCCCTTAAGACAACCTATTAGGACCTCCCCTTAAGATCACCTATTAGGACATCCCCCTATTATCACCTTAGAGGACCTCTCCTTAAGACAACCCCTTTAGTATTTGTATGTATTTATATACATTGTTTATGTTTTCTCACATATGATTGTTAATGCTATTATGTATTTATGTTATATTCTATGTTATACTCTTTATATGTTACATGTGCATGTATATGTTGCCCTTAAGACATGTCATTAAATATAGTTAATTATACTTAGATTAAGGCATTAAAAACAATAACATATACATATTTACATAAATATTGAAAACATACATGTCTACATTTAACACATGAACATAGTTACATACATCTATGAAATAAAATATACATGAATATATTGAATTTATGTATTAAATTTATTGACATATATATTGAATTTATGTATTAAATTTATTTAATTTATGTATTAAATTTATTGAAATATATATTGAATTTAAGTTCTAGTACTCAAGTTATGTTCTTAAATATGTATTAAATTTATTGATTAAATATTGAAAACATGAATAAGGTATTAAGATGAATAACATAAACATAAACATGAATAACACATACATAAACATAAAACATTAAGACATTAAAAGATCAATTTAACATGTGTGTACATAAGACATTAAGTTCTAGTACTCAAGTTATGTTCTTAAATATATATTAAATTTATTGATTAAATATTGAAAATATACATACATTCACCATGAACATAATATGTGCATCCATGTAAAATAACACATCTATGAAATAATGTATACATACCCATGTAAAATGTATCCAAAATACCATGTATAAAATGCCTCCAAAATACGACATCAAATATCTCTAAAATAGCACATGCATCAAATGTATTTGGAATAACATGTACATCCATATAAAAGTATCTGAACTAAGACATTTATTTGAAATAACATACATATATCCATATAAAAGTATCTGTAAATATCACATGTATCTGAGATAACATACATCTCTAGATATATAAAAGTATCTAAAATGACATGTACATATATATAAAATATCCTGGCAACATCAATGAAATAGACACATGTGTAAACTAACATCAATCACATCCCCCTCTTGATCCTTGACCCCAAAAGGCTCTACGATCTAGATCTGCACCTTGTGTTAGATGAAAGAAATTTGTAAAATTATAAAATTATACATATATCATGTGTATACATGCATGCACATTAAATATCATATGTGTACAATATATATATCCATCAAATATATAATAAAAAATACATAACATACCTGTGACTCATGTCGTGGAGGATCTGTCGGGGTTTGAAGATCTCCAAAATGCAATAGACTATCACTAAGACCCTAAAAAACACACATGTACATGTACACAAGTTAAATTGAATCACTCAAGAATAAGTACATGTGTAAATTATAGTAACGAATACATATAAACATATATAAATTTACAATATTTACTGTAGCATCATGTAATGCTCTGCCAATCTGACTAATATCTAAGTCATGTAGTGATAGAGTGATCTCTAAATCATAGAATGTAGGTGCTCTAAGGCCAGGTTGTGCAGGAGCAGGAGCTATAGGATCCCAAGTAGGTGTGGGGATAGGTGTTGTGGGCATAGGAGCTATATGACCCTCTATAGGAGCAGGTGTTGTAGAATGTGCAGGGATATCCTCCTATCTCTGTGACTCATGTTGTGGTCCTATTGTGCATGACAAAATATGGCTAATGTGTCCACCAGTGTCATGAAGAGGAATCCTTGTGACCATTGACAATGCCTAATATGCTCCAAGAAGATCAAATGCTAAATAAGATGTCATAAAGTGCAATGCATCCATATCTGATATGGCCAAAACCTCTAGTGGCGATGGTAGATTTTTCCATCTCATATAGATAATCGACTCTTGTGCTAGAGGATGCACCTATCGAAACGGGACCACGAGATCGTAACATGTATCTGCCACATCTATCTGAAGATATCTCCTATAACTGTGTGACAACTGTGGCAATGTTAGAATATATCTAAGTCCTAATTGTATCATCAGGAACACTCAAACTTGTAGCAGTCATCTGTGGACCTCTTGGCACGACCAAAAGGTTTGGACCCACCATTGCCCATTTATTAACAGGTGCAGGGGTGTCTGCAGGTCTAAATCTCTTTGACAGTCGACTCGGCCCTATCCAACATGAACTAGAAAATTTGTATAGTCGACATCCTGATGTAAATGAAATTCTGCAAATAATTATTTGCAAAAATAAAGGGGAAACTCATCCTTCTATGGCCACATGTGATGCACGGCTAACCACCGAGGATATATAAATGGAGCGACGAGCTGATCTATACACTTTTTCACTAAATAACCTCTAACTCTAGCCCTATCTATATAAAAGGGAAACATGGTCTTCACCATAGCAGTGGAGACCTGACCATCAATCTATGAATACTTCATAGTGCTAGTGACACTGTGAGAAAGGGAAGAGTAAAATGTCTCAATACTAATATCATCAAATGGGTTGCACCTAGAGATCATTGCAATAATTTGACACAACTCATCTCTAATAGAAACAACCATCTCCCTATTAGGGAGAGTGGTAGAAGCTAACAATGTAGAATCAAGATACTCTAGAGCATAAGATAATCTAGCAATAGTCTCTATAAATAAACACCATCTCTACTCAGTAGATGATGTTGGTCTATGTTTTGTGCTTGACTCAACACTAGGACCCCCTCCATGAAAACTAGCCTCCCCTAAGGATGTAGGTGCTCCACCAGTACTAGATGACATAATGATATATGCAAAGATCTAGATATCTATAAATGTAAAGTTAAGATATACATACATAAGTAAATATAAAATTGAAAGTTAAATTTAATTTAAAACATGTATATATATAAATATGTACAAAGTTGAATGTAATTAAAAATAGGTACATGTTATTTAGTACATCTAGCTCATGTATGTGAATAAAAAATATGCACGAATGTTATTTAGTACATCTAGGTTTACTATGTTAATGTTTTCTAAAATGTAACTAATAGGTTTGTAGAATGTAATGTTATTTAGGACATATAGATTTACTATGTTAATGTTTTGTAAAATGTAACTAATAGGTTTGTTAAACTAATGTTTACTATGTTAATGTTTTGTAAAATGTAACCAATAGGTTTGCTATTAATCTGTACTATGTTAATGTTTTCTAAAATGTAACTAATAGGTTGTTTAACATTAATGTTTACTATGTTAATATTTTCTAAAATGTAACTAATAGGTTTGTTAAACATTAATGTTTACTTTCTGCCTAGCTTCGGCTTCGGCTTCGGCCCCTGGCTTTGACCCAGCTTTTGTGCCTAGCTTCAACTTCGACTTTGACCCTTGGCTTCAATTTAAATTTTGCGCTTGGCTTTCAGATTGTTATAAGCTAATATTTTTTGAATTTTCTTCCTGCCTAGATCCTTATGCCTGACTTCGACTTTGACTTCAGTCCCTAGCTTCGTTCTGACTTCTGTGCCTGGCTTCAACTTCAACTTTGGCTCCTACACCAGGTTTTAGCTTTAAACTCAACTTTTGCACCTAGCTTCGGCTTGGACCTGAGTTCTTTTCTGTCTCTTGCATCTGGATTCAGCTTCCTGTCTAGCTTTTCACCTAGCTCCCTACACTTGGCTTCAGCTTTGGAGTTGGCTTCTATGACTAGCTTCAGCTTTGGGCCTGAGTATTGTTCTCTCTATTGTGTCTGGATTCTTTCTGATGGCTACTTCGACTTCTTCTCCTGTGTCTATCTTTTTGGCAGTTGCTTCAACTTTTGTTGATCGGGCTACAGTTTCATCAGGAGTTGTGGGTTGTTCATCCATTTCTTATGTTGATGTGCCAACGTTTGAGGCTAGTATTTGTGGTCAGACTATGCAACTAGGGTTTCATGGTACTGTGCATTTGAGGTTCTGTGACACTATGCCGGTTGTGGTATGTAACCCAAAAAGGCTTCATTTAAATTCTTCTGTAGTTGATGAGATTTCTATTAATATGGATGATCTCTTGGTTTCTGCTACTATCTTTCACTTTAAGGGTTTCTAGCCCTCTCTTTCGGATATGCATGCATGGATATCCCGTGTTTGGGAGCCATTCATATCAAAGAGTGCCCAGATTCACCTTGTGGAAAGGGATTTTTTTGTTGTGAAATTTGATACTACAGATGAAAGAAATGCTATCCTCTAAAATAATTTCTCTTGGGATGGGAAGTTTCCCTTGATGGAAAAAATTTGGCACAAGGATTTCAACCCTTCGACTAAATTTTTTAATAAGATCCCTTTGTGGGTAAGGTTGTTGAATCTTCCCCTTCATCTTTGGCTGAAACCTTTCTTGGAGGAGGTGGGGAATGTGCTTGGAGACTTTGTGAAATCTGATTTGGTTGTTGCTAACTTGTATCAGACAACATTTTTTTGCATGCTTGTTGAGATTGACATTTCTAAGGGACTCCCTGATATGATTTCGGGGGATTCTCCTCTTGGTTCTTGGAATATTCTTCTAGACTATGACGGTATCCCCTTTCATTGTAGGAATTGCCACTTGACAAGTTAGCTGGCTACCAGGTGCTCTTCAGGTAAATCTAGACCGAAAATGTCCCCTTCTTAGTGGAAGGGGGTCTCAGAAGACCACTACATGTATGAGAAGGCTACTGAGAACTCTTCTCAGAATCTGTCTTCTGCTGGCATCTTGAAGAAGGTTCTTCCTTCAACCCCTTTCGTGGTGACTGTTAGCCCGTCTCTGGTTTCTATTCCTATTCCTAGTTTTCCTACTACTATCCCTATTTCTGGGGTGGATTCTACTTCTGTCTGTATTATTTTGTCCCCTCCTCTGGCTCCTTCAGTGGTGACAGCAAGTCCGTCTCTAGATTTCCCAAATTTTGGTTTGGACTCTGCTCTTGTCTCTATTGGTCCACCCTCTCCTGAATTCTTGTTGATGGATCCAATTTTGGCTCCTTTAGTTGTGGTTGTTGGTCTATCTTCTAGTGTTTCCAAGGCAGTTCCTCCTATGGTATCTTTGTTGGGTGCCACTGTTCTGTCTCAGGTCTCTGTTGTCACATCCTCTTCTTCAATTATTTCCCTAGCTTCCAGGGTTTTAGGTATTGGCTGTGATGGTGTTGATTTTCAGTGGTAGAAGGCTGCTGGTTTGGTGGAGGACGGATGGACTATAGTAAAAGGAAAAAAGGTAAAGCCATCCACTCCCTCTGTTGACATGGCATTGAGGTCTAACAAGAAGGGTTCAAATGGGAAAGTTTGACTATCCTGGCTTTTGGCCAGTTGTACCCTGGCTCTTTTGGCCTTTTGCTCTTGGCAGTGTGTTTTATTATGGAGTTTTAGGAGCCTAGTAAAAACCTATTTTTGTGGCTGTTGTTGTCATGTTTTATGTTTTGCCACTTTGGTCACCTTTTGTTTGGTGACTTGTTTCACCATTGTTGACTCATAGGGTTTCAAGCACCCTTCAAAACCTAGTTGTGTGGTTGATGTGTACTATTTTATTTGCAACGCCACTCTGGTCACTACTATTTTGTGACCTGTTCTTCCTTAGGACTGTAGTTTTGTTTGGTTTGGGCTTCATTGATAATTCTTGATTTGTAAAGGGTTTTAGGGTCCCTTCAAAGCCTATTTATCTTATCAAAAACATTAATGTTTACTATGTTAATATTTTTAAAAATGTAACTAATAGGTTTGTTGAACATTAATGTTTACTATGTTAATGTTCTATAAAATGTAACTAATAGGTTTGTTGTTAATGTTTACTATGTTAATGTTTTGTAAAATGTAACTAATGTTTTATTATCAACTACTAAACTCTATGCTAATGTTTTGTAAAATGTTTACTATATTAATATTTTGTAAAACGTAACTAATATTTTATTATCAACTACTAAAAAATATATTTAAAATATAATTAATTTAATTAATAAAAAACTTAAAAATAATTCATTTAATTAATATTATCATGTAATAACTAAAAAACATTTTTAAAAAAATTTAAAAAAATTCACCTACCTGTTATGACCGAAACACTTTGACTGCCTAGTAACTGTTACAATGAAATCAATAGTAAAAATGATCGCCAAGAGAAATTTTCAATTATTTATAAAACCATAAGGGTTACGACCGAAAGCCTTCCAATTGAAAGGGTTTCAGCCAAAAACCTTACCACCACGTCGACGCTGAAAAGAACCACATCTGTATGGTCAAAAAAGTTTTGGTCAGAACCCCTATGGATATCACCAAAGGTGACATAGGTTTGTGCTTCCACCCTTTAATTGCCTTTTCTAGCCCTTTTTCTCTCTCTCCAACTTGAACAGTGAACTGTATACCATAGAGTTGGTCTTTTTTGCCATGCTGACTTTGTCCATATTTTTTACTTTGGATAAATCTATAGATAATGTGCTAACATGAAAATTTGATGGATTTATCTCACTCTCTGGTGGATTATTATCTAGCTGTGGGGGAGAAACAATCATAAAATCCATCATTTCTTTATTGGTGTTATATGTTGGAAATATCCTACTCGATGTGTGAGAACCTGAGAAAGACAATAAGTCAATATGTTTAGGTTTGGAAATTAACGAGAAAGTGGGTCCCAATGTTTTGGAAATATTTTCAATATTCATTGTCTAAAATAACCCGTAAGATATAATTATTTTGGGCACATTGTACATTACATGAACAAACAATTGTTAATGATTAAAAGAGGGTCAAACCCACTATCATAGAAGAGATTTAGATACATGACCTACTTGTGTTATCTTCTATTATCAAATCATCATCAAATTCTCAGGTTCTTAGGTATCTTCTAGATACCCTAGACTTCTTGTCTTTTTCAGGTTCTCACACATGCCATTGTTGCTTCTAGTTTGTTATCTCCTTATATAGAGAATTAGGTCTTTTTTTGCTTAACTAAAATCCTCCATTCTAGGGTTGGGTTAGATTCATTTAATCTACCCACTTTCCCATTTTATCCCCTTCCAGAAACCTCCTCTATAGTCATCTTTGAATTTGACTCAAAATAGTTTATCTTGAATTCTGTGCCACCAACTCATAATAGTTATCTTCCACACACTTCACACAATTCAAGAAATCAACTTTATTAGCTCATATTTGTCAAATATTTGATCTAACACATTTTACTATCACTTGGCAATAACATTCTATTTGTTCAACAAACACGATCTTCTGATGCTCGACCAACACTAGGTTGCTCGACATACACTAAGTCTTTACTAGTGCTCGACACTTTCTTCACTCAACACCAACTAGATTTCTCTTTGTTCAGCACATACTAAAATTTTATTGGCTTCAACTAACTTTCTGCTCGACTTGCACTAACTTGCTTGGCTTCCACTATTTGTTCGGCTAGGCTTGGTAGACACATATCTTTACTTAGCTTCCTTCTAGTCTTTTCTCAAGTGTCCTTTCATTATAGCCTTAAGCATATAAATAATACACTATATCATTAATGTCTTGCTTGATCTTAGTGCTTCTTTTATACACCAAATAAATCAACCTTTCTCTAGGTTCTCTTGTTATCCTTTCTTTTCAAATCCTCTTCATTAATCAATCAAATGATAACATTCGGACCAAAGTAAGCAATTATCTCACCAACAAGTAGCATGTTTGACATCAGTGACAAAATAATAATTGTTTCATGATAGGTTTCGTCATTCTTATTCATTTCAACAATCTCCCTCTTTGGCATTGATGGCAAACCAATAACAACAATAATACCAAAAATAAACTTAATGCCTTTTATTGAAATCTCTCCCTCTATCAATATGTGTGCCTTCCTCATATTTCTCCACCATATAGTTTTGTCCCTCTTTAACAATCTCTCTCCTTCCTTCTCTAATCTCTCTGATATCTTAGTAAACTCTTATATCTCCATCAATATATTCTTAAGGTTTTAGGTACTAACTCTCTATTATATTCTCCCTCATTCTCTTGTATCCCTCTTTCTCTTATATCTCCCTCTTTGACAACAATGCTAAAAAATTTCCATCTATACATGTAGATATAATCAATCTAGGTTCTCCCTCTATCACCTTGCATCTAACTATAAATCTTATGTTTTCAGCTCATTCCTTACTTTAGGTAGGTCCTAAACTATGATCCACTGCATCAAATTGTAAAATATGTCATTCAACTCAGTTGATGCATGGCACTACTCTTACTTCTTAAGTAGATTTGGATAGGGGTATCACCTATAGTTTACCTCTAAGATATTCACATACATTCTTAGGTAAAGCCTTTGTAAATATATTAGCTATCTGTTCTTTTGTATTCACATATTCCATTCTCACTTCTTTGTCTTAAACCAACTCTCTCAAGTAATGGTACTTTATTGCAATGTGTTTTTTATTTGTATGCATCATAGGGTTCTTATATATGTTTAAAGCACTTGTATTGTCATAGTAGAGTACCACAGGTTCGGTGATTTCCTCCTTCATTCCTTTGAGTAACTATTTGATTCATACCACATTTGTGCAATTCACAACATCAACCATATATTCAGCTTCAATAGTAAACTATGAAATACAATTTTGTTTCTTGCTAGTCCAAGTAACCAACCTTTTTCCTAATAAAAATGCTCCACCACTTATACTTTTTATGTCATCAACATTTCCATCCCAATCAACATTTGTTTAGACTTTCAATTCAAACTCATTATTTGTCTTGTAGTATAGACCATAGTCTTCTGTTCCTTTCAACTATCTCATAATCCTTTTAACAACCATCAAATGATTCTCCTTAGGATTTGTAGAAACCTTGGAACAATTCCAATAGCTAGTGTAATGTCAGGTCTATTATAAACTACATATTGTAATTTTCCAATCATGAACCTATACAATGTTTGATTTACTTCAACAAAATCATCAATTTTGGATAGTTTGTGTCTTGTCACCATAGGAGTACTAACAGGTTTTGAATCTTCCATACCAAAAGTTTTCAATATTTCCTTCACATACTTGGATTGAGTGATGTGAATACCATATTTCATCTAATATACTTGCAATTCAACAAAGAACTTTATTTCTGCAAACATAGACATCTCAAACTCTTTCTTCATTTCATTTGCAAATGTCTTACACAATACATTTTTTTCCTCCAAATATGATATCATTAGCAAATATTTTAGCTAGTAAAATTCCTTTACCTCCTTTTGTCTTCAAGTAAAGATTGTTGTTTTCATTAGTCTTCCCAAAACTAATATTCACAAGCTAGTTATTTAATCTTCCATACCATGCTTAGGGAGCTTGCTTCAAGCCACATAAAGCTTTATGTAGTCTACACACCATGTTCTTGTTGTTTAGACCAAAAAATCCTTTAGGTTGTTCTATGTAAACCTCTTCTTCTAGTATACCATTAAGAAATTTTGACTTAACATCCATTTGATAAACTTTAAATCTTTTGTAAGCAGAGTTCTTACTCCTTCCAAACTTGCAACTAGGGCAAATGTCTCTTCATAGTCAATTCCCTCTTCTTGTGCTTATCCTTTGCAAACTAATCTTGCCTTATTTCTTGTGACTTCATCATTCTCATCTAGCTCGTTTCTACAACCACTTGGTTCCAATAACATTCTTGTTCTTAGGTCTGGGTACTAATGTTCAGGTTTTGATCTTCTCAATCTGATCAATTTCTTCTTTAATGGCTTGATTCTAGACTTTATTTTTTAATGCATCCTTCACTAAATTAGGCTCATGTATTCTTAACAAACATGTGTCATTTCTCAATATATTCCTTATCATTGGTCTATCTTCTTTATCTCCAATAATTTGTCCAACAGGTTAATGTCTTCTGACATACTTTGACAACCTTGGCTTAGTTATCCTTTCTAGAATGGGTCTTTCATGAAGTTCAATTTCAAATTCATTGTGCACTTCTCTATCAGGTAACTTAAGATTCCTTTCATGTAAAATGATCTCAATATCATAATGTACCTTAGCTTTTGAATACAACTTGAATCCTGAATAAAACTCAACATCTATTATATGTGACTCAACAATAACCGATTCTTGTTGATTAACAACTTGGTTTGTAGAATTGTTATCATCAGTAGACATGCCTTCATAATATTACATAAAGGTTCTATAATTTTCAAGTTCCTTCTATGGTTCATCTTTATGTACTTTTTTATATTCATCAAACTTTACATTTTCACTTTCCAAAACTTTGTTAGTGTTAGTATGTAAACACTTATAAGCTTTACTTCTTGTGGAATAACCTAGGAATATACCTTCTTCACTTTTTATATCAAGTTTGACATTTCTATTGTCCTTAAAAATATAACACGTGATTCCAAATACCTTAAAATATTTGACATTGGGTGAGTATCCATACCATAATTCAAAAGGTGTGGAATTTGTACCTTTCTTCACTTGTACTTAGTTCAAGGTATAGACAATTGTACTAATAGCTTCTCTCCAGTATTTCAAAGAAACATTCTTCTCCATCACCAGTGTTCTAACACAATCCATTATAGATCTGTTCCTCCTTTCAACAATCCCATTTTGTGGAGGGGTCCTAGGTGCATAAGTTTGTCTCTTGATTCCTTTGTCATTGCAAAGGCTTTCAAAATCATTTGATGTAAACTCTCCACCTTTGTCAAATCTTAGATATTTCAAGATTTTACTAGTTTTCTTTCCAAAAATTTTTAGATACCACTTAAACATTTGAAATGCATCATATTTTTCTCTTAAAAACATCATTGTCATCACTCTAGAGTAATCATCAACAAATAGGATAATGTATGTGTCACCTTTGTAGCTTTGCACATAAATTAGTCCATATTAATCAATATGAACTAATTCCAGAATTTCTTTTGAAGTATGAGGCTTACTTTTAAAACTAGACTTTGTCATCTTGCCTAATTGACATTGTGTGCAAATCATATTATTAGATTTTTTCAGTTTTGGTAAACCTCCAACTCATTTCATCTAATTGATATTGACCAAATTGTCAAAATTTACATGACATAACCTTTTGTGCCATAACCACACATCATAAAATTGTAAAACAAGACAAGTAGCATCATTCATGTCAAGATAAAATAGATTACCTCTATTCTAATCTCCACTTCCAATTAGTTTTCCATTAGTGTCATTAATCTTAGCCTTCCTGTTATCATATTCAACATTTCAACCAAAACTATTCAATTGTGATGCACTCAACAAATTATTATTAAGACCATCCACATAGTAAGCACTATCACACAAGATATTTTCTATCAATCTTATTGATCCTTTTCCTTTTATATGATAGGGTACATCATTACCAAATCTAACACTATTTCCATTTCAATACTCAGGGGTAATGAACTTACTTTTGTCTCTAGTCATGTGATGTGAACATCCACTATCAATGATCAATCTACCACTTTTGTTCACATAAGATACTAATACAGTTGTTGTTGGAACAATTGATTAATTGTATATTGTCTTTGATGTTACACAAAATTTCATATCATTATCATTTAGTGCATGCCAAGCTCACTCAAGTGTTGAAGATAGTTTTTTTGTGGCTACTGAGCATTCTAGAGTTTGTTTAGTTCATAAGGCAGTGTCTACCAAGTTCACTCAGGTGTCAAAGGAAAGATTGTAGAAGTTGAGTGTTAATCGAGCTCATTGGGTTAATGAAGGAAATGTTGGATAGAACTAGTGCTAACCAAGCTCACTTGGTTACCAAAGGATTTGTGCAAGTATGCAGTGTTAACTGAGTTCACTTGGTTAACACAAGGAAATTATTTCTGAGTTAGTGTCTACCAAGCATGGTCAGCTAACAAAGAATTTTCCTATTTTGGCATATTGAGTTTAATTGATTTATTTGTTGGTTCTAGCCGACTAAGAATATGAATATTAGTTATTCTAAGTTGTATTTGAGCCAACTTGACAAAATGAAAGATATAAATAAAAGGTCAAGTTGAGAATGAGAAAGTGTGAAGTATGTGTGAATGCATGGAAGATTTTTGAAGATCTAATGATGTTGAAAGGAAGCAAATCAGAAGGATAAGCATAATATCCTTGAGAAGTTGAAAAGACATATATGATCAGGAAGGATCAAGTATACAAGCTAGAATTGAGATTTGTAATCAGCAATTCAATTGCATCCAAAATTAGGTCATGTCATTGTTACTCTCTAACCATTGTAGCAGTGATCTAAATCTCTCAATAGAGTTGGCTTAACAACTATTTGTAAATCCTCTAACAAGGTGACAGTTCTATTGAATTGTCTAAAGACCTTTAACAAGGTCACTTCTAATAGGGTGATTAAATCCTCTAATAGGGTCACACCTAACAGTGTGTTTTGTAATGTTTAATAAGGTTGGCTCCTAATAGGGCTCACTTTAGAAAAGTGAAAAATAGTAACTAGTTGCAATTGGTTGTTTTTCCCAAATTGGGTTTCCACATTAAATCTTGGTGTCAAATGTGTTCATGCTATTTATTTTATGTGTTTGCAACTAAGTTAAAGTATTAATAATCATAGATAACATCTAAAGATTTTCATATTTAGTATTTACTGAGTTACAATATTTCTTTGTTTGCGGAGCATCAACAAAATTAAGTCTTGACAAAATTATTTTGTATTGACATCTAAGGGATCTTGGATTTAATTTTGTAGTAACTGATTCACCCTTCCCCTCTCAGTCACTCCTCTTATATTTACAATAATTGGTATCATAGCTTGTGGTGATTGTAGAGAAGGTTTCAAGGACTAAGCAAAAGATTAGGATGTCTTATAAAAAAGAGATTTCCAAGTTGAACAAAGAAAATTTTGTAACATGACAATGACTTATGAGATTAAATCTGGTGACTATCAATGATTCAGGTTGTAAATATCTTAATGCTGAATAGAAGGCTCCTATTGTAACATTATTAGTTGAAGATATTACTAAAAATAAGAATCATAACATCATAATGATTGATATTGCATCTGCTCTCAATTATGTTGAATTTGATGAAGTAAAAGAATGCAAAATAGCTTATGAAATGTGGACCAAACTAAAAGATATTTATGAAGTAGATGACAATGTAAGAAGAGCCAAAGTGGAAAGTCTCAAAGGTAAATTTGATCAAATGAAAATGAGAGAAGATGAAAACATTGCAAAATATGTGGAAAGAATTAAAGCAAGTGTGAGCACAATCAAAGCATCTAGAGGAGACATTGACGACAAAACAGTTGTAAAGCAAGGTACTCAGAACTCTTCTTCCTATTTATGCAATTAGAGTATCTATTATTCAAGAAATGAGATTTGATCCAAATAAAAGAATAACTTTGGATGCTCTAGTTGGAAGATTGACAACTTTTGAGTTGGATACCTATGATAACTATGTTCCTAGTTCCAAAAGTTTTGACTCTGCATTTGAAGCCCAACTCTCACTCAAAAAAGAGAGTAAGAAATCAAAGGTCAACCAATCAAGAAGTGAAGAAGAATTAGAAGAAATCTTTGATAGTGATCTTGAAGTTGTTGAAGCCATACTTGCAAAGAAATACTCCAAAGGAATAAGAAGGTACAAAGGTAAGATTCCTCTAATCTTCTTTTCCTATTAAGAAATTGGTCACATTGTTGCTAGGTGCACAAATAGAGAAAACAAGGATGAGAAGAAAAGCAACAAGGACAAAGGTAAGAAATCTTGTTTTATGGCTAAAGATTCTAATAACAATGAAGATGACATGGTATAAATTGTTGTAAAAGATGAATCTAATGATGAAGGAGATAAGATAACACTTATCTCTCATATTAACAAAAAATGATATTTGGATTATTGACAGTGGTTTATCACATCATATTATTGGAGAGAAAACAAAATTTGAGCATATGGAATATTATGATGGTGGTAGTGTAAGATTTGGAAACAATGAATCTTGTAACATAAAAGAAAGAGGATGTATCTCTTTGACTAATGAACTTGTATGTGATAATAATTATTGGGTTGAAGGACTAAAGCACAATCTACTAAGTGTGGCACAATTGAATAACATTGGGTTCAAGGTAGAATTCATGGATGGAAAGGCCAAACTGCTAGATGGAAAAGAAAATCTAGTTGGATCTAGCAAGCAAACAAAAGGTATTATATTTTATCTTGACCTTAGTGAAAGTTCATGTTTTATTGCTCAAATAGAAGAAAGCTTGTTATGGCACAAAAGACTATGTTATGTAAACTTTGATAATCTAGTTAAGATAACCAAATACAAAAGAGTAAGAGGTATTCCTAGTTTGAAGAAACCTGATATGGGTTAATGCAAAAATTGCCAAATTGGTAAGATGGGAAAAACTAGTTTCAAAAGAAAAAACTATCATTTTGAAGAGGTATTGGAGCTTGTACATACAAACTTATGTGGGCCTATTGGAAGAGAGAGTTACAGTGGAGAGAATTTTTTCAATCTTTTTGTTGATGACTATTCTAGAATGATGACTGTAATATATCTAAACAAAATCAGAAGCTTTTCAAAAATTCATGTGGTACTTGGTAAGAGTACAAAAAGAAACTAGAAAGAAGTTAATATATTTGAGATCAGGTAGAGGTGGTCAATTCATCTCTAATGAATTCAATGAGTTCTACATTGAAAAGGAATTAAAAGACAAGCATCAGCCCCTAGGACACCTTAGCAGAATGGTATAGTTGAAAGAAGGAATAGATCCATCATGGATTGTGTAGGAACATTGGTGATAGAAAAGAATGTTGCAATCAAATATTGGAATGAAGCAATCAAAACTGAAGTTCATACATTGAATAGAGTACAAATAAAGAAAGACTCAAATCAAACTCCTTATGAACTATGTTATGGCTACAAACCTAATGTAAGTTACTTGAAAGTATTTGGTATAAAATAGTATATCATGAAAGAATATAGAAAAGGAAAATTTGATGTCAAAGGTGATGAAGACATATTTCTACAATACTCCTGTAGAAGTAAATTATACAGATGTTTGAATTTGTTTGGTTATGAAATCATAGAAAGTGCACATGTGAGAATTGATGAGTTTGCACAAAAGAGTGAAGAAGAAAGAAGAAAAGAGCCTAAGGATTAAAAAAGATTTTTTTTACTATGAACCTAATACCCTACCTAATCTATCTGAGAGAAAGGAGGCTTCACCTCCCGGGTCCCCAAAATCTCCAACAACTATCAAGTTGTAGATAGTGCAATCTAAGTCACAGTCTGAAGGACAAGAGTCAGAGGCTACCGAGCTAGAGCAAACTGAGTCTAATGGACTTGAGGCACAAATAATGAGACCCGAGAATGATACTAAAATTCATGATGAAACAAGTGAAACTTATTCCAAATCCAAAGAACCTATGTTATCAAGATATGTCAAAAGGCATCATACACCTGTTCAAATCATTAGAGACAAATCAGATGGAACAATGACAAGAAGAAAATTGAAAGGTACATGTTTATTTTCTGACTTTGAACCTAAAAATGTTAAGATGCTTTGGAAAATGAAAGTTGGGTTGAAGTAATGAATGAAGAAATATAATAGATAGAGAAGAACAAAACTTGGACTTTTGTTCCTAGACCCAAGGATAAAAATGTAATTGGCACAAAGTGGGTGTTTAGAAACAAGTTGAATGAAGATGGAAAAGTATCTAGAAACAAATCAAGGTTGGTATGAAAGGCTATTCTCAAGAAGAAGGTATTGATTAAGGTGAAAATTTTGCTCCTGTCGCAAGATTAGAAGGTGTTAGAACTTTACTAGCATATGTAACTTACAAATGATTTAAACTTTATCAAATGGATGTAAAATTCACATTCTTGAATGAAATTCTTGATGAGGAAGTCTACATTTAATAGCCTGAAGGTTTTGTAGATCCTAGCAAAAAGGACATGGTCTACAAATTGTATAAGGCATTATATGGTCTCAAGAAAGCTCCCAAAGCTTGGTATGAAAGACTTCATAACTACTTGATATAGATTGGTTTTTAAAGAATAAATGATAACAACAGTCTGTACATCAAAGAAGGACTAGATAAGAAGATTGTGTTGGCAGAAATATTTGTTGATGAAACTTTATTCACAGGAAATGACGACTTGTGCAAGGCATTTTTAGAAGCAATGAGTAAAGAATTTGAAATGTCTATGTTTGGTGAGATAAAATTCTTTTTTAGATTGCAAATTCAATTGAAGAAAGATGGTATCTACATTACTGAATGTAAACATATCAAGGAAATTCTAAAGAAATTTTGAATGGAAGAGTCAAGACTAGTTGGAACTCCTATGTCCACTAGACATAAGCTTTCCAAAAATGTTGATTCCAAAGAGGATCATCCAACTTACAGAACAGTGATTGGAAAAATATAGTATTTAGTAGAACAAGGCTTGATATTGCATTAGCAATTGGTATGGTGGCAAGACTCTCAACATATCTCAAAGAAAATCACATGATGGTAGTCAAAAGAATAATGAGATATTTGAAAGGTACTAAAGAATATGGTCTATGTTATAAAATAGGAGGGAATTTGAACTTAAACATATTTACAGATGTTGATTGGGCAGGAAGTAGTGATGACAAAAAAACACTAGTGGTGGAGCATTATTTCTTGGTAAAAGACTAGTGTCTTGGACAAGCAAGAAACAAAATTGTATCTCTCAGTCCACAACAGAGGTAGAATATGTGGCAGCAACAATCAATTGTTCTAATATTGTTTGGTTCAAACGACTATTGATAGGTATGAAGGTAGAGATCAAAGATCCAATAGTCATATACTGTGATAACACCAGTGCAATCAATATATCAAAGAATCCAGTGATGCATACCAAAATAAAGCACATTGCTATAAAATATCACTTCTTAAGAGAGTTGGGGCAAGATAAAGAAGTCATATTGGAATATGTAAATACAAAAGATCAAATTGTAGACATATTCACCAAGCCATTACCTAAGGATGCATTTTTGTATCTAAGAGGTAAGCTAGGGGTCACTTCCCTACCTGAAGCTCACTAAAAGAAGTTTAGTGATGCATCAAATAGAGCATGTTGAAGATCAATCAGTTGATGAAAAATTGGCAAGGGCATATTGCAAATGAATTGGTACTTAAGGTTCATTGACATTCATAGAGTATTGTCTTTGGCATGTGTTGTCAAAGAGGGAGAAGTTTACTATCATACCTTATAGAAATTTTTGTTGAAAGTAGGGAGAAATTTTCTATTATAGAAATAATTATCAAAGAGGGAGAATGAACTTGGCAGAAGTTCTAGCAGACAAAAACTTTCTAACAGAGGGAGAAACTAGAGACTAAGTTCACACTAACAGAGGGGGTTCTCATGAATGAGAATCAGAATGAAACTAAAGATATGTTCCTTACTTTATTCTTGCTCCAAAATTTCATTGTGCTATGACATGTTGCATTGCCATCAATGCTAAAGAGGGTGATTGTTAGAACAATTGATTAATTGTGTATTATCTTTGATGTTACACAAAATGTCATATCATTATCAGTTAATGCATACTAAGCTCAGTCAGGCATTGAAGATAATTTTTTGTGGCCATCGAGTGTTTCAGAGTTTGTTTAGTTCAGAAGGCAGTGTTTATTGGGTTCACTCAAGCGTCAAAGGAAAGATTGTAGAAGTTGAGTGTTAATTGAGCTCACTTGGTTAATGAAGGAAATGTTGGATGGAACCAGTGCTAATCAAGCTCACTCATTTACCAAAGGATTTGTGCAAGTATGTAGTGTTAACCAAGTTTAGTTGGTTAACATAGGAAAATCATTTTTGAGTTAGTGTTTATCGAGCAAGGTCAGCTAATGAATGATTTTCTTATTTTGGCATATTGAGTTTAATTAGTTTATCTGTTGGTTCTAGCCGACTAAGAAGATGAATATTAGTTATTCTAAGTTTTACTTGACAAAATGAAAGATATAAATAAAAGGTCAAGTTGAGAATGAGAGGTTGTGAAGTATGTGTGAATGCATGGAAGATTTTTGAAGATCTAATGATCCTAAAAGGAAGTGAATAAGAAGGATAAGCAGAATATCCTTGAGAAGCTGAAAAGATATATTCAATCAGGAAGGATCAAGTAAACCAGCTAGAATTGAGATCTATAATAAAAAATCTAGTTGCATCCAAAATGAGGTCATGTCATTGTTACTCACTAACCATTGTAATAGTGGTCTAAATCTCTTAATAGAGTTTGCTTACCAACTATTTGTAAATCCTCTAACAAAGTAGAAGTTCTATTGAATTATCTAAAGACATTTAACAAGGCCACTCCTAACATGGTGATTAAATCCTCTAATAGGGTCACACCTAACAGTGTGTTTTGTAACCTTTAATAAGGTTGGCTCCTAACAAGACTTACTTCAGAAGAGTGAAAAATAATAACTAGTTGCAATTGGTGGTTTTTCCCAAATTGGGTTTCCACATTAAATCTTGGTGTCAAATATGTTCATGCTATTTCTTTTATGTGTTTGCAACTAAGTTAAAGTATTGATAATCACAGATAACATCTAAAGATTTTCATATTTAGTATTGATCGAGTTACAATATTTTTTTGTTTGCCAAGCATCAACAAAATTAAGTTTTGACGAAATTATTTTGTACTGACATCTAAGGGATACGGGATTAATTTTTTTAGTAACTAATTCACCCCTCCCCTCTTAGTTAATCCTCTTCTATTTCCAACAATTGCCTCATCTCAATCAGAATCATCCTTCATAGCAACATAGGCAACTTCATCATCATGATCCTTAGATTCATCATTGGATTCTTCTTTAGTAATGTAACAAGCCTTCTTTCTCTTTTCCTTATAGCCTTTGTTACTATCATCTTTTCTACCTCTATATTTGTCTTTATTCTTGTTGTTTGGCTTATCAAGACATCTTGCTACAATATGACCAACCTCATTGCAGTTAAAACATGTGATGGGTAACTTACCTTTGTATTTTCCTTCGCCTCTATGAAATTTCCTAGCCAATAGTGCTTCCAACTCTTCTAGCTCTCCATCATTTGTATCACTATCACTAGCAACAAGTTTGACTTTTTTCTTTTTCTTATCTTTAGGTTCTTTTAGTAAAATTTTAAGTTTGAAAGTAGATTCAACATTCTTGGATTTGAAATTATTAAAATTTGAAAGTTCAAAAGTAGTGAGTCTACCAACTAGTCCTTCAAGGGTTAGATTACTACTAGGAGTACATCTCAATACTTGTATAATAGAGACTCTAATAGAATAGATATGCAACATGGTTCTCAATGATTTTTTGTTCATGGTCTCATCTTCAATCTATCCATCAGATCCTCAAATTGCATTAACAATATCTTTGATCCTTGCACAATACTAGACTATATTCTCACCTTCTTGCATTCTCATTTCATCAAATTTTCCTCTAAGACTTTTAGCTTTGGTTCTTAGCACATTCTTGTCTCCTGTATAGATATTCTATAGGGCATCCCATATCTTCTTACTAGAATCACATCCTTTGATGTCATCAAATTCTGAGTAGCTTAGGGTAGATGCAATCTCTAACATTTCTTGATTGTGTTCCTTTTTCTATTTCAATTGTTCAATAGTTGGGGCTTCAATTGGATCAATATGCTCAGTGGTGATAGTTGACTATGCATAATCTCCAAGACCTCCTAGATGCAACTTCATCCTACCTTGCCATGCAGGAAAGTTTTCCTTGTTTAACTTGGGCACCTCCTTTCTGTACATCTTGATCTTTAGCTTTAAGTAGCTTCAAACTTTCTCTTCACAAGCACTTCATTCTCTGATACTGATTGTTGGAATGTTTAGAATAATTGAGAGGAGGGGGAATCAATTATACAAGGTCCAAATTTACAAATAAATCTTTTTAGTACTTCGACTTATACTTATTCATTTACTGATCTTTCCATATCTTAATCATCTACATATTGATGTCCTAGGTCAAAACAATTTTGTAGAAATATAAACATGCAACACCACAAAATCAATCAAACTTTTTGACACAAGGATTGCGTGTGGAATTCCAATTTGGGAAAAACCACTAGTAACATGCTACCAATGTTCACTCTTCTAAAGTGAGCTCTATGAGGAGCCAACCCTGTTAAAGGTTACAATGCACACTATTAAATGTGACCTAGTTAAAGGATTTCAATCACCCTGTTAGGAGTGAGCCTTGTTAGAAAATTTTAGAACATTCCATTAGAATTTCACCCTATTAAAGGATTTACTAATGACTATTAGGTCAACCTTAGTCCAAAGGATTTTTCCAAACTGATATAATTGTTAGAGAGTATCAACAAGACTTGATTTGATAATAAGACAACTCACTTGAAAATTATAAATCTCACATTTAATCATCCATTCTAGTAGGTATTCATCCTCTTCATCTCTGACATCTTGTTCACCCTTCAAGAATTCATCCCCTCAAGCCTTCTTGCTTAGTATGCCAACTAAAGATTCTTCCCTTTGGCCATCAAATGAAGCAAAACCCTAGACTTCTTATCTTTCTCAGGTTCTCGTACATGACATTGTTGCTCCTAGATTACTATCTTTTTATATAAAGAATTCAGGTCTTTTTCCGCTTAACCACAATCATCCCTTCTAGGTTTAGGTCAAATTCATTGAATCTACCCACTTTTCTATTTTATCCCCTTATAGAAACTTCCTCTACAATCCTCTTTAAATTTGACTCAAAATAGTTTATCTTGAATTTTGTGCCACCAACTCATCATAGTTATCTTCCACATGCTTCACAAAATTCAAGAAATCAACTTTATCAGCTCAGATTCATCAAATCTTTGATCTAACACATTATATTGTCACTCAGCAATAAAACTTTGTTTGCTCACAAACACAGTCTTCTGATTCTTGGCCAACACTAGGTTTCTTGGCATACACTAAGTATTTACTAGTGTTTGACACTTTCTTCACTTGACACCAACTAGATTTCTCTTTACTTGGCACATACTAAACTTTCCTCAGCTTCAACTAACTTTCTGTTTGGCTTGCACTGACTTTCTTGACTTCCACTATTTGCTCAATCAGGTTTGGCAGACACATTTCTTTACTTAGCCTCCTAGTCTTTTCTCAAGTGTACTTTCATTAAAGCCTTAAGTAGACAAATAATACACTATATCATTAATGTCTTGCTTGATCTTAGTGCTCCTTTTATACAACAAATAATTATCTAGGTTCTCTTGTTGTCCTTTCTTTTCAAATCCTCCTCATCAATCAATCAAATGATAACATTCATGCCAAAGTTAGAAATTGTCTCACCAAAAAGTAGTAGGTTTGACATTAGTAAAAAAATAATGATTTTTCCATGATAGGTTTTTATCATTCTTCATCATTTTAACAATCTCATTTCAACATAGGTTTATGTTGCAACTTGCAAATTGTGATCCATAACCATTTTTTGATGCTCCAATGCTTATCTAAATGTTGGATTGGTAGTTTGTACACACTATAGAGATCCAAGATTGAATAATGAAAATTAAACCTTATGGTCTGCACAAAGGAAAATTTAACAAGTTGCAAAATCAACAGACTTAAGCATGTGTTTGATATTAATTCTAATGTACATTGTACAATGGACAACTTTTATTATAATTATCCATGAAGCCATAAATGTACGACATTATAGTATAATTCAAGATTAACTCTAGTAATTATTGGTAATTTATGAAGTCAGTGACTCCACTTCTTTCTAAAGACTTATTTCTAGGGAAATTTTGACAAAAAATGAAAGTAGCCAAAATTGGCCCAAAATAAATCTCGAGTCGTTGATCCTTAATGCTTAAATAGTGGCAGTCATTGATCTTTACATGTCCCAATACCACACCATAGTCTACATCAATGTGATATGTCTTCTTTCTCACCCGATTCGTGTATGGCACATGTTTTATTTCTGCAACATTTGAGAAAGCAAGACTACTTTGGAAGAAATTGGCCCAAAATATGACTAGAGCCATTCAATTTTTATTGCTCAAATGGTGTGTAACACTATAAAGGATGTTGATGCCACAATATATGTTATATCAAGTATGACACATGTCCTTTTCTAGGGAATATACGAATACAAATCGACTATTGCCAAAATTGGCCCAAAATTTATTTAGAGTCATTGATCTAAGTTGATCAAACGGTGATTGGCTTGATGCCCTGTCTCATGTATCACTATCCACCATCCATGTAAAATGATTTGTGAATAGTCACTGGTATTACATGTATGCCACGTGTCTTCTCTCCAGAGTGATTTGGGAAAACAAGTTTAGTGCTGCCCAAATCGACTCGAAATACATCTCGAACCATTGATCCTTGCTCATCCAGTAGTAGAGGTGTGGTGACATCCCCTTTATTATGTTAACACTTGTGTCATCATATTAAATTATAATAATAATATTAATTATTATTATATTATAATAATGACAAAATTCTATTAATACTTGTTAAAGATACAAATCACTAATTAAAAGTAAACTGAATAAGTTTTATTTTAAGAAAAAATTTAACTTATTTGTGTTATGTTTTTAATTTATTTTTTTGTGATTGAATTAATAAGAAGATATTCATAACAAATTAAATAGAAATAGGAACCTATGCATTTGTGCATTGAATTTCAAGATAAACCATTTACATTAACAAAATAATTATCTTATTTTATGCTTTTGATGATGATTATAATATTAATTATTATTATATTATAATAATGACAAAATTCTATTAATACTTGTTAAAGATACAAATCACTAATTAAAAGTAAACTGAATAAGTTTTATTTTAAGAAAAATTTAACTTATTTTTGTTATGTTTTTAATTTATTTTTTTGTGATTGAATTAATAAGAAGATATTCATAACAAATTAAATAGAAATAGGAACCTATGCATTTGTGCATTGAATTTCAAGATAAACCATTTACATTAACAAAATAATTATCTTATTTTATGCTTTTGATGATGATTAAAAAATAATTAAGAACCTAATATACTATAGTTAGATTATTCCGATTTATATAGCACATTTAAAGTTTTAATTAAAATTTAAAAGTCATTACAATATGAATAATTGAGTGTTCCTATATAGCATATTTATTAGTTATTAGAGACTAGAGATGACACTTGTATTTTTTTTATTACATTTATAAAAATGGTTGATCTTTCCCCAGATTTGCCCAAAAAATCATCCTAGGTCATTGATCTAAGTTGATCAAATGGTGCTACTATGAGCATAGTGATTTCACTCTTGATCATGTTTACCATATATCTTCTTTTCAGGGCATTTGGAAAAGCTAGTTAAGCGTTATCAAATTTGGCTTGAAAAACATCTAAAGCCATTGATCTTTGTCCATCCAATAGCCATCGCAACATCACCTTTATAATATTACTAACATAGTTTTTAAATATATTAAAATATTTGTAATTTAAAAAATGAGATAGTTTTTCAATGATATTTTAAATTTGATTGTAAAATAAGCCCATCCAATGGAGAATTAAATCTGATTGTAAAAGTAACTATCAGTTATGTTCCACATATTCCATTATTCTATACTACTAATGCTAAAATTGAACACTGAAGTAAGTGTCAAGTGATTTATCAATTAAATCGATTGTTGAATTTGAAACGTCAATATATTAATTTTAATTCAATATTACATTTTATATTTTGTTTCTTAAAAATTTAATTCAAAAATTCAAAAATGCCAAAACATTGCATAAGTAAACATAACAATGAAATATAATTTTATATGGAACTCTAGAAATTTCATTAGCATTCCTTGAAAATTACAATGTGAAGTACATACATGTATAATGATTGTAATTTGATTAAACAAGATAGAAAGTGAAACCAGACTATAAGGGAAAAATCTAGTACTACTATACTAGTCATTGTAGAAAGTACAAGACCGAACTAAGGTTGTGAATTCTTCTAGCCATAGGTTGTCCTGTGCTACTTCATCCAAGTTATACCATTTTTGGAGAAAATACAAGCCAATTCATGCCCATTTCTTATGGTGCTTCAACTGCCCAACAATTAGGTCCAACAGAAATGGTTGTAGGGCCACATTCTGGCCAGGGTCTAGAAGCTCATGGATTTCACCTAGCTAACGAATCTCCACCCCTAATTTTGCATGAGAAAAAATATCAATGTCATCACCCATGTATTTTGCTTTAAAAATCTTCCCCAAGAGTAGCAAAATGTTGACCCTTCCTTCTCTGAGGTCAAGTAGAGATGCTAGAAAATGGGACGTAATATTAGCGTTGACACCATACCTATTCTAATTCTCCAAAAACTCACACAACAGAACCATTTTCATAGCATGAATAATTAAATTCATTATAGGAACAACCTCATTGTAAATTAACAAGAGGTTTTCATCAAGGACATCACCTAAAAAGGCCTTCTGTTCCTCTTCCAATTTGCATGTCAAGTGAATTAGAGTGTCCATCTTGACTACAAAGCAAGGACTACCACTCCATCACACTAAGTAAACCAGACCAAAACTGAATGAGCACTAAAAGTATACCTATTACCAGACTATTGACTACCAAAAAATAAGATGAGAAATGATGAAAGAAGTAGTTCAATTGCCTATAAATAAGCTAAGTGGCTGAGAAATGGTCCCTACATATTTATCCTTCTGGGTTCTAGTTCAATTTTTTAAATTATTAAGTCTTCTTAAATCTTCAACATAAATGTAAGTTTGTGTCGAGAAAGTTGTAATGTGTGTGAGGCTGATGGAAGAGGGAATGCCATTAACACTAACAAGACATGTATTTACTATCCACTACAAGTGGTATAGGATGGAAGGAAAAATATCACCATTCCAGAGACTTGAACAAGGTTGAGGCTTCATTCAAGATGTTTGGCTTGAAATAAACCTTCAACTGTTGATATATTATCATCAGACGATAGTCTGTAAATGGATGTTATTGGTTACACATGTATGTCAAAGAAATGAAATGTTATTAGAAACATTTTCCAAAAAGCCAATACTTCATACATCGCATCCTGTTCTCATGCAACATGTGTAGTATGTACCATGTACTACTAAACAATAAGTACTTACTAGAAAATGAAATTATGATTCACAAAAATTTAGAAAGTAATAATTAAATACATCATCTAATTACTTTAAAATAACTAGAGCCTAAAAGAAAACACCATGCCCACTAAAATATCAAATGTCAACAAAAAGGCTTTTACTTTGCATTATATTCTTTGTATTTGCTTTACATTTCATCTTCATATATATATATATAGTATGACAATATGTTTTACAAAATAAACCCTAACCAAACCAATGATTCTTCATGTACCACTTCTTTTATTCTTAAAAATAGGACAAAACATCCCAAAAGCGTTGAAGTTACAGTTATGTTGTTCCACTACATTTGCAATTTGTTCTGCAAAATTAGAAGGGACGAGACCCATTTCAATGAACATTGCTTAGAGGTCTACCTTTTCCTATTCCTTTTGAGCTCTTTGATGGTGTCCTCGAGATTAATAGAGAGGACCTAGAAAGCTACAATATGCCTAGTAGTAAGATTACTTTATTCCTCATCCTCCTCCACAATCATATCTGGGTTGACAATAGGACTTGGATTTTCATTCGCCGATCCCTCTTCCACAGGCAGTCCCATTTTTGGCAACCAACTACTTTTTTGATAATGGCAACTGCTAAGTAGGATGTTTGCAATTTAAAGAATGTTTTTTCAACCAGATTCCACTATGCCACAAATGCAATAGGGAATTTTGCATGTGTGTCATCCTATAGAAACCTCACTTTCTTATCACTCTTTGATTTCTATCTGAGCGTAATCTTTTGATAATCTAATAACTGACTTGAAAAATGTACGATAAATTTCTAGTCATTGATTCATTAAGTAATCATGTCATTTTTTCTAGCACATTCACCAATGCATTATATATATATTTCAATAGATGAGAAAAATTACCTAATCAAATATATATATTTTCTAATAAATGAGAAAAATGGCCTAATCAAATATATATTTTATTCAACAAATGGGAAAAATCGCCTAATGCAATATATATGTTTTTCCAATAAATGGGAAAAATTTCCATATATAATATATACTTTTTATATCAAAAGTGACAAAATCACCTTGATTTTATGAAATTTTGTAATGGTAGGAGAAAAATTATAATCTAACATTAAATTTTTACTTACATTAGAAAAAATTGCCAACATTAATTAATTTTTTATCTTGAAAGTAATGTTGGATTCACCACAAATTTATATATTTTTTAGGGAGGGGGCTTCTTAAAGTTAACCCTATTAATGGTGTATTATTATTTGTTGGAATATTCAAATATGGAAAGAGTACTTATGAGAGGGGGGGTGAATCATAAGTATCATACTTTAGCTAATAAAACTTCTAACTTGCATGCATGTAAATACATCAAATAAACATGTAACAAAACTCATGCATCAATAACTCATAACACTGGAATTTGGTAACCCAGAAACCCTCCAGGAATAAGAAGGTAAAACTAGGGTGGGGATGATACCCACAAAAATTACTGCAGCAATATTGTTCAACCACTTCTGATGGTTTGACCTGTTAAAGGCCTGCCCTGTTAAAGGCTTTATACTGTGTCAATAGTGACCTAGTTAGAGGCTTTCAAACACTTAACATGAAGTGTCACCCGGTTAAAGGATTTTAATCACCTAATCAAAAGGTTCTTTCAAAATAGTTGTAAAGCTAACCTATCACCATAGGATTTTCATTCTAATACAATTGCTAGAGAGTATTAGATACAATAAACCTGATAGATTACAATCCTTGATTGCTGAATATAGGCTCCTTTTTTGCCTTCTCCTGATCTTGATCCTTTGCAATCTGATAACTCTTGCTTCTGAAAATAGATTTTCTTATGCACACTTGTATGTCCTTCCATATGTATATTTACAATGAAATTTTTTCTTCCTTATAAAGACTTCAAAGACTTAGGGTTTGATTTGGATCTACGATCCATATTGATTCTCAATTTCCTGCTCAATACTTATCTTTTACTGATTGGTTGCATGTGGCCTTTATCATTTTTCTTATTGGCTGCATGCGAATTGCATGAGAAAAATAAAAGATTCAATTTTATCTTTAAGTCCTTCGAAGTTTACCTTCTATCGACTGCACAAGATTGTTTGCATCATAGTTTGTGCAATTTCAAACTTTTATGCTGATTTACTGAGTTACTCAGCTCCTAAAGTATTTCTGATACTCGGCACATGCTGTTTCCTGGATAGCTCAGCACATGAACAAAACTGTATTACTCAGTACATGTTGTACTCGGCACTTGTTAACACTCAATACCTATTGTACTCGGCACTTGTTATCACTTGGCACCTGTTGCACTCGGCACTTGTTATCACTCGACACCTGTTGTCACTCGGCACTTGTTGCACTCGACACTTGTTATTACTCGGCACTTGTTATCCCTCGGCACCTGTTATACTCGACACTTGATATCACTCGGCACTTGTTGCACTCAACACTTACTCTTGATCTTGGTTAAGTGTATTGACATTCAGTTGTCAAATTTATTCTTTATGCTAACAATCTCCCCCTTTGACATGAGTGGCAAAAACACTTAATTAAGATCCATGTGACTCAGTAATTTATCCTACATTCAAAATTTGCTCCCAAAATTTTGCTATCTCCCCCTTTTATCATGCTTATCATTTTATTCCTGTTCATTCAAAATTTGCTCCCAAAATTTTGCTATCTCAAAATTTTCTATCTCAAAATTTGCTATCTCCCCCTCAAAATTTGCTATCTTATCTCCTTTTATCATGAATCTCCCCCTTTTTGACACTTATGTCAATGGTCTTTACAATGAAATGCCATACTTAGCCAAAAATGTGTTATTTACTTCAAGGAGTACCTTTAGAGCTGCATCCCAATTTGCTAAGGCAACATCCAATGTCTTATGCTGGATGGCAATCTCTGCTGCTAGATGTACAAGTCCATCAGATGAAGAAAGATTGGGGTCTTTCCTGAGGACTGTCTCTGCATTTATCTGCTCCTTGTGAAGTAATTCCAAATGAGGAGTTATTGACGATTGAATTTGTATCAATTTGGCTTTTGTGGTTGCCTCCTCTACTGCTAAGATAGCTAACTCTCTTTGTGTGTGAAGCGATTGGACAAAATGCTTCTCACTTTGAGCTGGATCTGTGGGGAGTTGCATGCTAGAAATTTTCAGATTGTTTTCCAAGCTCAGTATTTTCTGGCTAGTGTCCTGTGTGAATGTGGAAAAATCACACAACTTGTTGTACAGGGAAAAGAAGTTTCCTAGTACAATTTTAACTGTTTTAATTTTCTTTGCCAGTTCTTCTTGTGAGAGTGCTATATCACCGGATATTTTACTATTTACCTTACCTTGGAACTTCTTTTCTAACCATTCAAGCAATCTGGCATTTGTTTCCTGGTCTTCATTAGTCACCTGGTCAACTATATCAGATAGTTGTTCCACAATTGGTCTTGACTCATCTGGAGATTGTAAGCAAAAAGCTTCTACGAATATATCTTTAATTTCATTCAATGTAAGCTTATGCTTGTATTCCTTTCTTAGTGCTTCTTGTCTCCTTTTATCCAATGCACTCTGAATTTCATTAATCTTTTCTTCAGTAAGAGCGCTAGATTCATAATATGGGATCTTTATTTCTTCATCAAGCTCAGGAACTCCATAGTGAAGTCTCCTGACTGCCTTTGATGAGCTCGAGCCTGGTGTTCTAATTTTTAGCTATAATCCATCTGTGCTCGACTGCTGAAGAGTTTTTGTTGGAGTACCAAATTTTGGTAAAGCAACCAATGTTTGTATTGCAATCTCCTCCTTCTTCTTTGTCTCATCTTTTTCTTCAGCTTGAATATCCCTTTTATGAATGCTAGGTGGGGTTGAACTTGTTGGTTGTTCAGATGTTTCTTTTATTTCCCCTGTTGCTGTACTCGACATTTGGAGTGTATAAGTGACTATACTTGGTGGAGGTGGTGGTGGAAGAAATAGAATACCAGTAGTTTGTATGGTCAAAGGTGGCACTTGTGCTTTTACCTTGACTATCTCTATTTTAGCTTTTGGATTCTGTAATTCATCAACACTGACCAATACAGGATCTAAAATTAATTTTGCTACTAGTGACGATTGGCCAAGGATTTCCAAATCCTTTGCAGTTAATGGATTGATGTTTAGATTTGAAGTGTCTGTAACATCCTTTATTTTTATGAAATCTACAGGTGTGATGGTGGCATGAGGAGGACTAGGAGGGGATACCTGTATGTCTTGCATACTTTGATCTTGTGGCTCAGCTGTATCTTTCTCTCCCTCTTTCTCCTCATTATGTGCCTCTTCTTCCTTTTCTTCTTTACTCTCCTCCACTAGTTTCTTCTCTTTTTCTTTGGTTTCTGACACCTTCTTTTCCTTTGTCTTGGCACTTGCCTCTGCCTTATATTCTTCATTATATACAACTTCTATTTTCTTGTAAACTATTTTCCACAATCTTGTGGATTTAGTCACTACTTCTTCAATTTTATTCTGCAATATGCTGAATGCTCTATACTTGGGAGTGAATATGTTATTATGCCTTTTTACTGTATTTATTATTTGATCTTTTGTCAAATCAAGCAACAATCTGGCTAATGTTGACTCCCTTATTTCTTTTTCCATTTGTAAACAAAAATGCCATTTATCCTCTACAATTTTATACAATTCTCTTGGCATAGATTCATCTAATTCTAGAGGTATGTGCTTATACTCAGCCATCATAGCATACATAGATTCCTCTAATTTATTTTTCTCTTCTTTGGTGAGCTTAGAAAAATTCAGGTTCTTTAAAACTTTTAAATCATTATTCCTAATTTTTGAACATAATTTATCAACAACAGTCTGGGGTTTGTGTCTTACCACTTGAAATTGACTATTGTCCTCTGACTCTATTTTCTCCTCCTCTGTTTCAGGCTGGGGAATAAATTTCCTTTTCTTTGACTCAGCAGTAGTCTTCTTTGAGTCTTTCTTCTTTCCTTTTGCCTCCTCTTGGGCTTTTTGTGCTACAACCCTTGTGGTAGGTCTCTTTGATGTAGGGGCAGCTACTTTCCTCCCCTTGGATTTAGGAGCAGAAGGAGTTGTGGTCTTTCTCTTAACTAGTGCTTCCTTGGCTTCTTCTACCTCAACACTTTCCTCTTTGTCTTCTCCTAACTCTTGAGTCTGACCTTGAAGCTTATCTTCTTCTTCTTCAATGTCTTCTCCCTCTTCTTCTGCTATTCCTTCTTCTTCTTCCACACCAAATTTTCTTTTGATTTGTCTCACCATTTTCTCTTTCTTCTTTATTGCTGAAGCAGTCTTCAAATCTGTTATTACCTTTGATTTGACAACATCATAAGTTACAATTTTTTTTGCATTTTTATCAGCTTCTTCTGCAAGTAGAGCTGTTATTGCTGCAAAGGCTTGATCAACATCAAGTTCATAACCTAGTGGCCTAAGCCATCTTACTCTAGGTATAACTACTTGTATGTAGGTATAATCTATATCTACAAGAAAACAAATATCTTTTTCATATTTCTCAGTCAATGAGACTGGAATTCTCATTCTTTGTTTCATGGACTTTTTGAAGTCCTCAAAATAACTAGTCATTTGGGCATCAAAATTTTCACCCATCTGTTCAATGTATCCATTAATTTGTTCAACAATTGTTTTATCTGGATTCCACTTTACTTTACCCTTTGAAGGAAATTCTTTCATCAGATAGAAAAACATGCACATCAAAACTAATCCAAATTTTCATTGAGCTCCTTTGCTCTTCCTTATGGCTCCCAGATTTTCATTAATCTGTTGAAACATGAGCTCTGCCAAATCATAAGTGTGATCCCTTTTGATTATCTTGTATGCAACATCAACTGCTATACAAGGTACACTGTTCAACCTGCTTGATTGGTAGAATTTGTGTGAAATGATTCTCACAGCAAAATCTAGTAGGGGATTTGTGACTGTGTCGATAGTCATTCCTCTATTGTTCCATTTGGCACTTGTATTTTTCTCTATAACTTCCCTTTTGTCACTTCGTAGGGTCTTTGGCCGATCTAGGGTTGGAATACCAGTAACCCTATGAACAGTTTTCTTGGTGAATTTTACTGGTCCTGACTCTAACCAAAAAGCTCCATCATGTATTCAGATCAAAACTATCTGTACCCATTTAGTTTTGAAAATAGTTAGAAATGCTAGGGTTTTGGTCAATCCTTTTCTTTCAATTATTGAAAACTCATTTTTCAGTACTTTGTTTTCACATAGTTTATCATATGCATTATGAATTTCTAAGTCTCCTATGGCACTAATTTTGCAATTATAACATTTGCGAACATCTTGGACCATAACAACTTTATCTGGAATAACTAATAATCCACCTGCAGGATCATTCTTGTACGCTACTTCTGGAATGGGCTTAAATTCAGGTTGTTTAACTTCGTTATTGACCAACTGAACTTCATGACTCTCTATACCCTTAGTGATTCCTGACCCAGATGCCATTGTTTGCCAAACTAGGGTTTATAATTTAAACAAGTTTATAAGTCCTACGTAGCTCATCACTTAAGTAAAATACCTTAAATTGATGAAACTTGTCTTGGATCGCTGTTGAAGTCTTCACGAATGGTTTCTGAGCTGATCTCGATCTTCTCCGCTTTTTTTGACTTTGCTTCTCGTTCAAATGGTGGGAAAATGATCAAAAATTGGATTTATGTACCCTTCAAAATAGAGTAATAAATGCTTAGTATGCTGCCAACTGTCTACTCGGCTTCTAAAGAAATTTTGACCTAACTAGGCTTCCATTATGTTTTACTTTACTCGGCTCCTATTAATATTTCATGGCTCGGCATCAACTATTAACTCGGTCGTTGTTAGAAACTTGGCTCCTGAAGGCAACTTTGTCAGATTTTCACAAAAATTCTCAATTTTGACTTAGCATCTCTTTTTATGCTGATTTCATTTTTGCAGTTCTTATATGTCTTGGGATTGATTTATGATGTAACTAGGTTTATCAATCCCACACACTCATTCTTTGCTTAATTTGATGAAGTGTGATAACTTGACCTATTAGGTGAAGTGGTCTCTGTACTTGATGTGCTAGACTCATCTTTCTTCCTCCATGTCTTATTCATTTCACTCCTGATATGTCCAACATCTATATTTGCCTTTCCATTGCTGAACTCAGAACTTGATGCCTTTAACCTTGTTGGGCAATTCCTGCTGACATGACCAATTTTTAAGCAACTGAAACATGTGGTTTGACTCAACCATCTTTTGTAGTTCCCTCTAAAATGTGTTCTTATGCAGTTTTGTGGGATATGTCCATATTCTTGACAATAGTGATAGCTGTACCTGGTGTTGTAATCCCAAAATTCATGGTTTGATGTCTTTGCTAGTTGATTTACTATCCATATAGACTTTGATCTACATTCAAAAGCTCTATGTCCATACTTTTTGGAATTATAACAATGTCCATCAAATCTTTGAGTCCTTGTGACATTGGATTTGCAATTTTGTGTCATATGTCCTTGCATGTTGCACTTGTGACAAAAACTTTTGGGTATGTTTGATTGATTGAATCTTCTACTCCTGCACACATTAGCTGTATGTCCCTCCTTATTACAGAAATGACAAGTGGGTTTTGAATTCTTACCTTTATCACTTCTTTGTTCAACACTCTTTGATGATTCTCCAACTTTAGTGCTATTGTATCCTAGTCCTAATGTATCATGAGCAGATTTTGGTGATTTCAGCAACTGTTCAAAATACTTGATTGCTTCACTTGATTTGTTGAGATTCTCTGCTACCTCTTTTTCTCTATTCAATTCATTCTGCATTTGTTCATTTTGCATCTTCAAGGTAGAGATCTCAATATCCTTTACATTGAGTTCATGATGAGGGTTCATCATTTGGGCAAGTGTATCCATCTGTATGTTTGAGATCCTTGTCAGTTCAATACATTTTTCTTCAAGTCTATTTGCAAGATTCCTCTTGTCATTTTCCATCATGACCTTATCATCAACTACTCTTTTCTTTTGTTCAGTAATTTCACATATTATTATAGCCTGTGATTCATGTTCCATCTTGAGAGTTTTTATCTCATCTGCTTGAATTTTATTTTTCTCCATCAGTTCTGCTATTGCTGCATCAAACTCTTTAGTGTCTCCACTGGAAAATATGTTGGTGGTATCAATCTCCTTGTAGTGTATATCATTTTCAGCTATGGCTAGATCCTTCCTCTTTTTTAATGAGTTTCTCAATTTGTTTCTGAATTCCTCCAACCTATGCAGAGCAAGTTGTACATCTATCACCTGATTTTCAATGATCTTTCCAAGTTTGAAAGCTTCCATCTTTAGATCTTTTCCTCCAAGCTGTTAGGCTTTTCCTTGTGAGAACTTGGCTAGCTCTGATACCAATTGTTGGAATATTCAAATATGGAAAGAGTACTTATGAGAGGGGGGGTGAATCATAAGTATCATACTTAAGCCAATAAAACTTCTAACTTGCATGCATGTAAATACATCAAATAAACATGTAACAAAACTCATGCATCAATAACTCATAACACTGGAATTTGGTAACCCAGAAACCCTCCAGGAATAAGAAAGTAAAACTGGGGTGGGGATGATACCCACAAAAATTACTGCAGCAATATTGTTCAACCACTTCTGATGGTCTGCCCTGTTAAAGGCTTTACACTGTGTCAATAGTGACCTAGTTAGAGGCTTTCAAACACTTAACATGAAGTGTCACCCGGTTAAAGGATTTTAATCACCTAATCAAAAGGTTCTTTCAAAATAGCTGTAAAGCTAACCTATCACCATAGGATTTTCATTCTAATACAATTGCTAGAGAGTATTAGATACAATAAACCTGATAGATTACAATCCTTGATTGCTGAATATAGGCTCCTTTTCTGCCTTCTCCTGATCTTGATCCTTTGCGATCTGATAACTCTTGCTTCTGAAAATAGATTTTCTTATGCACACTTGTATGTCCTTCCATATGTATATTTACAATGAAATTTCATCTTCCTTATAAAGACTTCAAAGACTTAGGGTTTGATTTGGATCTATGATCCATATTGATTCTCAATTTCCTGCTCAATACTTATCTTTTACTGATTGGTTGCATGTGGCCTTTATCATTTTTCTTATTGGCTGCATGCGAATTGCATGAGAAAAATAAAAGATTCGATTTTATCTTTAAGTCCTTCGAAGTTTACCTTCTGTCAGCTGCAAAAGATTGTTTGCATCATAGTTTGTGCAATTTCAAACTTTTATGCTGATTTACTGAGTTACTCGGCTCCTGAAGTATTTTTGATACTCGACACATGCTGTTTCCTGGTTAGCTTGGCACATGAACAAAACTGTATTACTCGGTACATGTTGTACTCGACACTTGTTAACACTCGGAACCTGTTGTACTTGACACTTGTTATCACTCGACACCTATTGCACTCGGCACTTGTTATCACTCGGCACCTGTTGTCACTCGGCACTTGTTATTACTCGACACTTGTTATCACTCGACACCTATTGTACTCGACACTTGATATCACTCGGCACCTGTTGCACTCGACACTTACTATTGATCTTGGTTAAGTGTATTGACACTCAGTTGCCAAATTTATTCTTTAGGCTAACATTATTATCATAAAAACATTCCACAAATGTTTCAATAATGGTGCACTATTGGTACTAATTAACTTGCACAATTGATCGAATTACAAACCTTTTTTTTCATTTTTTTCACCTAAAAGTGGACACTTATTGGCTCCTAGATGATTTTCTTGTAAACTTTTGGTTTTGCAAAATGTAGTGTGTGCTTATCACCTATCAGTGTTATTTCCCTAGCTCATAATAAGAGATAAAGTGAATATTTTTAGATCACGACAAAACTTTGAAAAAATTGTAATCACATAAATTGCTTGAAATTGTGAGATTTGCATACACTTTTATCTTTTAGATGGCTATTATCTCTTTTACTGGTAGTGTAGAAAATTGGTAAATTATTTTATTTTATTTTAGCTGTATTTTTAAATTACTCATTCATGCACAAACACACACTTGATCTATATATTTTAATTGTATAAGAAAATTTAGTCAAACATGTGATAGTAGAAATGATAACATAATCAAAGAAACAAACTAATTTGGATCACTCGACCATGTTTGATGACATATCAACCTAAAAGTTAGGCATTTCATTTATTTATTTAAGTTTAAAGCTATTAGTGTAATATCTTCACTACTCTTAGCTATTAGGCCCAAGGCAATTTTTTATCAATGCATTTTTTATTGGGTGGCTTTAAATCACTCACAAGATTTTTATTTTGTTACTTGATATGAAAACACACACCTTTATCATTGTCTCTTTGAATAAGAGCTAATTAAGAGGTATTTATTTCATCAAAGTTGTTAAGGGCATGATCCTAACATTATCCTTATATGTCATACTTTTGAGGTATTTAAATTTTGGTAGACACTAATGCATAAAGGAATACAATTCAATCATCATTGATTGTGCTCAAAATATTGAGATTGTTAGTTCATGATTTTTTAGTGTCACCATTTTTATTCTTTATTTTTGGTTCATTCTCATTTTCAAATGTTTGTGTTGAACCATTAGTTTTGTCAAAAGTCAAATATAATTTGAGGTATGATAAAAATTTCATCAATCATTCACAAACCTCATCCTTTCATTTCATTCTTCCCCCAAGCTAATTGTTAACCAAGTTCAACCACTGGGTTTCCTTTATAAAAAATTTGGTTAAGGCAGATGTCAGTTATTTATTTTTCTTTGATCTGTCTTGAACCTCTTGTACCCCTTGTACCATTTGAACTAAGTTTGAAAGGTTCAATTGGTTCATCATTTTAAACCATTTTTTGGTCCTCATATAAAATGGTTGATAGGCCCTATCTTTTTGCGCCATAGAGTTTGATTCTTAGAAAATGCACTACAAATGGATGCCTTTTTGGGTTTGACATGGAGCATGTGTAATGTCATTAACCATATATGGTTAATAAATCAAAGTAATATAATTATCAAATGTCATGCTAAGAGTTATTTTTAAAGGGTGAAAGAGAAGTTTGGCATGTGTGGAGGCAACATATCATTTACGTTATTCACTTCACACTTATTGTTAGGTGCTACCTTGCCACATCCTCATTTTCTTATGGTATGTTTAATTAATTATGTCCTTCCCATGATTAATGCCCTCATTTGTCTATGAATTATATAAGAGTGAAATTTTCCTTCTTTGAAGACATATTTTCTTTAGTTGATTGAGTGTCTACAATAGGAGTTTGAAGAAGGGAACTTTCTTTCGTAGTCATGATAATCTCTGCTATTCAGGTAATTCTTGAACCCTTCAATCCTTTTTCCTTTTGACTTGTTAGCAAAATAAATTATGTTTACTAATTTGAATTTTAAGTAGTGGGAGGGAATTTTAAACCATAAAGTCTACTCTACACATATTTGGGAATACCCATAGTTTGTGTAGTAAATCTCCTATTGTATTAGGCACATATCTTTGAGAAACTAGCACAACCCTTCTCTACCAAAGTGCTAGACACTAACTTTCTTATGGCCTCCAATTTCCAATAGGCCTACCCATGTTTGGAGCTTATTGAGGAATGCATTCGGAGATATGATATACCTAGTGCAAATATTTTGAAGGAAGATAAAAGCATATTGTTGAATATCTTTAGGGAGATAATGTCTAATTTGTTCCATCTGAAAGAGAAAGAATTTGCAGATTTGACTCCTACTTTATCACAGGCTAGATTTTCAAAAAAGATAGATGTTTATAGAAATGCCATTGTGAAGAGTTGGACCATAACTCCTTATAAAGGTGGCTCTAGGTTGCCCAAGATTCTCAAGAAAGGTTAGATGACTCCTTAGGTTCACGATGTCATGGTCTTGTTGAATCAAATTTTTGGTTCTCGAGATCTGTCTTCCTTTGAGGAGTGGATGTATTTTTATATTCAAATTGTTTTGAAAGGATCTCAATTTTTAGACTGGGCTGAATTGATTGCTAGTACTCTAAAGAGTTATCTCAGAGGAGCTTAAGTATGAAGAAAGATTTTTATATGTCTTCCTACTTGATATATATGCTTTCTAGTACATAGGATTTGCAATACTCACCTCATGAACCTTGGGCCAAAATCATCACAATATATAACTATTACCATGTGTTGCATGGAGATAAAGTTCTAGAAAGTTTCAGGAAAGTTCATGACACTATTTTAGGGAAGTTGTGCTTCAAAATGAAGAGTCCCCCTCATTGTAGGTTTTCTTCTAAATCTCTAAAAAAAATTCAAACCTTTGGTGGCATTTATATCCAATTTCCTAAGCTTACCTACATGAGGGTGGGTGGTTTTGATGAACCTTTGGGACTCCCTAGGTTTATCCTTGATTGTTTCATACTGGATGAAGTATCCTGACAACTTGTCTTAGTCATAAATAAATTCTCAATTAATGAAGTTTTTGATGTTATTTTTTTTCTCAAGCTATGTAAGCTAATTTGTACCTATGTGCATAAGTTCAAATTTAATCAATTTTTATCTTGGCTCCTATCATGCTAGGTAGGAATTTGATAGAAAAGGGATAGCTCATAACCTATTTGATTCTTGTGTGAAGTTTTTGCATAATCCTAATGTTGAAGTCTATTGGGAAGATTGTGCAAATGAGCTAGAAGTTTGGAAGAGACAATATAACAGGTTCACCATTTCCCAAATAAGAATTTTCCATTTAAATTTGGATATTGATGTCTCTGGTATAAAAAAAGATAAAAACATATTTAACAGGCACTCAAATAACAAAATCTTTAATTTCTAGCAAAAAAATTATTAATTGGGAATATGAAGAAGAGGATAAACTCCTTGAGTGAACAAAGATAGTGTTTGAGAGGACCAATTCTTGGTTAATAATGGAAAATAGATAGCATGTTGAGCAATCAGCTAATTCCTATTCTGGTGTTCATTTCAAACTTGTAGGTAATAGGAGGTCTGCACAAATTAAGAATGTGCAAAGCAGTAATCCTCCTTTGGTGAAAAAGGCCCATTCTAAGAGAAGAAGCAATACAACAATGCTTGTTGGGTCAAGTGAAGCCATGCAAGTTCTAATTGATAACCTTCAATGGGTTCATATTGCATTAGGAACTTCTCCATAGAGGATGGATAACTTGAACACTTTGGTTAAAGACAATGGAATTCAAAAGGCTTCAGATTCCACACCTAATTGGCTAGTGGCCTCAGTTAATAAGAAAAAGATTTTTGTCCCCGCGTACTTCCCTATTGATGACATCATGAGTAAATACACCACAAGAGCCATAAAATCTAAAAGGACTTAAAGTTTGATTAGGATAGTATTTGACCGAGACACAAGTAATAACATTGCTGAGATGGTGACTTATAACCCAAAAGATGATACTGGTACATTAGACCTGAGTGACTCTGAGATTATTTGTACCAATCTGGGGTGATAAACCAAGAAACAAAGGAACATTGGGTGGAGTCATCCACAAAACAAATTATTCTACAATCATAAAAGGATGGTGTTGAGAAGAAGAGATTGAATGCAGAAATCCACATGATGGCAGAATACATTAGATCCTTAAAAGGGAAAAGTGTTATGACTGATGGTTCATCTCAACTCATGTTTGATCCTAGTGCACCCAAAAATAAACAACTTATGGAAAATTTGAAGAAAGGGAAGCCATTATTTATATCATCCATAATTGGATTGATTATGTGATAAACTTGATTACTAATTGTGTGTAAGACCTACATAAGATATTTATTCTTGTTGAAGTGGTGATAGGTGAGGCTCATATTCAGATGATGGTATGGAAAGTGGAATCCAAAAGGTTATCTGCTATGGTTACACAACTTGTAGATTTGGAGGAGTACGACCCTAATAAATTCTTAGAGGAGAATCTATTGCAGATGGTCGATATAGGGCTGATTTATATATTGTAGAATAACATAGTTTGGCAGGTCTCTAATCACGGTTTGACCATTTCCTGTATTTAGTCATTTGAGAAGGAATTCAAAATGATCCAAGATGGTGTAAACAAAGACTTTCAGACCATTAGTTCAACTCCCTCAACACCTTTTAAAGAAGGAGGTTTAGATGTGGAAACATTGGTAAAGTAGTATGAAGAATTGCTATATGTGATTAAAAATAGAGCTAACTTGACTGTGGTAGACCTCACCAAGCTTGCCAAAGTTGAAACTATGATTAGCATGTGTAATCAATAGCTTCTAGAATACTTGGATAGTGTCACCAAAATGAAACAAGATAGGGACATGTGGAAGAATCACTTGCAAAGCATAAAGAGCCCAGATAAGAATGCCATAACAAAGTTCATCAACTCATATAAATTCTAGAAACTAGCATGCAAATGTTCTACTCAAGATGACAATGAGAAAGAATAAGAGCCACTAAAGAAGCATGATGATGATTCACTCTAGGGAATATTTAATTTATGCTTTTTTAATTTTTAAGTTGTAAATTAGTTACTTCAAGGCTCTATGTACCTATTAAAGACTTGGTTTCCTTAACTGTTTTTAAACTATCTGAGAATTGGGTTTTGATGGAGATTCTTGGACATCTCTTTATTTAAACTAGAAACTCAATAGTGTTTAAGGGTTGGTAGTTTTTGATGGATATCATACTGTGAATTTTAATCTAAGTTTTAATAGCTATGCAAATGTTTTAAGTTTTCTAGCATTGTGTTACAATAAATAATTATTACTTACACTATTACTTAAGTTTACTTAGGTTAATGCAATTATTTAATAGTAGTCATCTAGGAGTTTTTGACAACACAAGAGTTTGTTCCTATCTAAGTCATTCTTATCTTCTCACCTTGATCGAGGATATCTCACCTTTTGTGGATGTATGCTTAGTTGTCATACTTATCTCCTAGCACTCTCTAGCTTGTTCTAGAAGCCTCCTTGAGGCCTTTATATTCAGGCTCTCCTATTGTAATTTCATATCTTTTGCATAGCAATATTGTATAGAAATACATTTTCTATTGTTGCAATATTTGTTCTCTCAGTCTGTTTAGTTTCTCCAAGCTCCACCCTTCCTTCTTTAGTTTCTCTTCAATAGGTTATTTGAATGCAGGTGATCTTGGCACACTATGAAGTTGGCTTTTATCAACTTCTATAAGGTATCAGAGCCTCCTTGCTGCTTCTTGGTTGAATGATTTTTGAAGCCACAATTTAGAGACACAAACCCTAGTTTGTTTGTGATTTTTTTCTTCAATCGAGAGGAAGAGAAATTTTTTGAGGCACTTTGGGCCTAAACGAATACTGCCATTGAGTTTAGAAGGCCTGTTACAGTCAAGATCCATATAAAATTTATCCATTTTGGACAAAGTTGCTCTGGGAGGCAATTTTTTTAAAGCTGAGAAGCCATTTTTGCCCAAGAAGGCAATAAATGAAAAAGTACATTTTTGCAAGACTGTTGGGTGGCCACCACTATGCCACTATGGCCTCGCTAGCATGTAGCTTAGGTACCATTGCCATTAGTAGTGCAGCCAAAACATGGTCACCACTCCGTGGCCCCTATCGCATTGCTGACCCTCCACCCTCCAGTTAGCACTGCTAGAAGTCACTGCTCCTACGACCACCACCACCAATGGTGCTCTCTTAGCTGCTACCACTATGGCCCCCAACCTGCTACTGCAATGTGTACACTTCCTATGAGTGCCATGTAGCACAGGTGCCACATTGGCACGTGCCATGTGGCCTATGCCACATCACCATTTTACAGTCGTACTACAACATGGCAGTCTTTTTTTTCCACAACGACCCTCTGGCCATCAATTTTAGCATCATAAAATGCTGATGTCAACATGATGTCAGCACTACATCAACACACTTGCAAGGTCTTCAGGTCCCTTTTTGACCTACTCATGATTTTTTGGCCATAACTTGAGCATATAGAGGTATTTTTCCAACTCGAAAGAAGCACCAGAAAGATGGTTCCAAGATGAAGATATTGGTGTAGGTATTTTTTAGTTTTGATTTAGTTTGGTTGCCTATTTTTATAGTCAAAGTTAGATATTCTATTTTTCACTCTGGCAAGCATATCTTGTGCATCCCATCTCCATTTTTTGAAAACATTATATTTTTGGAAAGCTGGTGCTATCATCTTTTAAAAAATGCTTTCATTTTCTTTAGATTCTACCCCATGCTCTTTCTATCATGTTTTTGACATTTTTACTCTATGGTGGATATCTTGGGTGTTCCAGGTTTGAGGATCATTTTCATTTTGGGTTGTACTGTCTTTTGTATCAAGTTTTCCCCCCTTTCTAATCATTGTTGATATCCTTTGTAAGCATCTTTATACAAACACACTAAGATAAAGTGCCACTCTCATATTTTGGGTTCATGAATGTTGTTTTGAGACAATTGTACTCGCACTATATTATAAAGCAACATGGGGGGTTAGTTGTTGCCATTTTTGTGCCCTCTTCCTTTGTTAAGTGAGTGTCCCTTCCATGACATTAGCCCCATGATGTGTTTGTGACATGTGCCTTTATAGATGTTTGTACCTCTTACTCTCTCACACTATTCTTGGTTCTTTCTACAGAGGATTTTGGCCCAATTTTTTAGTTGCTTGTCATCTCACCCCATCTACATTAAGAAGGGGTTATTATATTGTTTTAATACTTCCTTGGTTTGATGGTTTGATAGTGTGAGCTATGTATTCAATATTTGATCCTATATACTAGGCAATTGCAGTGGCTGGCTACCTATGCATTTCGGTGAGATGGATCATCTACCATATAGAAACTCTCAGTTCGTGCTTTCTTTTTTCCATGGAGGTTCTTTAGATCAATAGTTTCTTTCTAATGACAAAGTTTGTAGCTTCTTCATGCTTCAGTGATGCTCTTCATGATCTTCTCTTTGTTCTTGTTTTCTAGGACATTCTTCTAGTTGGAGGCTTCTTCAGTCCTTCACTAGGTTTTCACTTACCTCTTTTTGGGGGAGGGTTTTTTCCATGTGGTTTTCTTTCTTTCCCCATTTTTAGAGGTTGCATTTCTTTGCATTGTGCATAGGTACTTAACATGACCTTGTTGCTAGGACCCATTCTGCATTTCATCTTAGCTTTTGAAAGCTTAAGTGCATTCCCCTAAGTCGCACTTAAGGAGAGGTGTTAGAGTAAATAATAATTATTTACGTTTTTACTTAAGTTTACTTAGGTTAATGCATTTATTTAATAGTAGTCATCTAGGAGTTGTTGACAACATGGAAGTTTGTTCCTATCCAAGTCATACTTATCTGCTCACCTTGATTGAGGATATCCCACCTTTTGTGGACATATGCTTAGTTGTCATACTTATCTCCTAGCACTTTCTAGCTTGTTCTAGAAGCCTCCTTGAGGTCTTTATATTTGAGCTCTCCTATTGTAATTTTATATCTTTTGTATACCAATACATTTTCCATTGTTGCAAATTTGTTCTCTCAGTCTGTTTAGTTTCTCCAAGCTCCTCTCTTCCTTCTTTGGTTTCTCTTCAACAGGTTATTTGCATGTAGGTGATCTTGGCACACTATGAAGTTGGCTTTCATCAACTTCTACACATTGAACTTGAACAAGATTGGTCTTTTTCAAATGGGAAAGATCTGATTATTCAAAGATTATATGCTTTGGATTGTTCATTGTTGATTTAGTATTGAATCAATACTGAACTGTTGAAATCTCTTTCTAATGTTGGATGATACATGGTATATATGTTAAATAAGTTTTCTATTTTGTATGTTTTCTTTAGAGGTGATTAATATAGAAATTGTGCATTCTCTCTGTTTTAGTATTCCTTGTTTATTTAATTATTATTTATCTAACTATCCATCTATCCAAGAATAAATGGGAAGCCTTACTACTTTCTAGTTAAAAGTAATTCTCATTTAGAAGGAATTTTTTGATTGAATATCTAATAAGGGAGTTGAATCTTACCAAAATTTTGAGAGGAATTGAAGAATTTAAGATTCTTCAACTATTGGAAAATTGTATTTGTCTTGAAAATTTGGGCATAGATGTTCTTAATTATTTATTTTATTAAATGACAAATCTATATACCAAGAGAGATATAATTAGGTTTGATGTTAGTGATTATTTAATCAATTTATCTTAAGATCTATGTAAGATAACATTTTTTTTCATGTTTTAGTCAATATATTAAAGTATTTACATTTTCTAAGATATTACCCTCTGGATTTATTCTTTCTACATTAGTGTATTAGACCTCAATTTTCTAATTATATTCCACTTAATGCAAATATGATTAGAGGTTTGATCTAGCCTTCCTTGTATTTGATTAATCTATGTTGACTATGGCTTTGACTTTCATTGGTCCACACATATTCAATCTCTACTCACTCTTTAGATTTAAAATTTTCTTTTAACTTGTAGATTTATTTTTATTTTTAAAGCTTAAATCATATACAACTTTCATCTTGGGCCCCTCTTTGTCCTTGGATGATTGACGCAAGGTTAGAAGGGAAGGACGAGATTAATATGGAATAGACCCAACTTAAACCTCCTAATACCTTTCCTATGAGTTACACATAGAAGCTTTTAATAAGAAAATCAACTAGGAACATTAGGTCATATGTAACATAGCAATAGGTATAATTATTTCACTTTACATATAAAGAAAATAACATGCTCAACTATGAGGCCTTCCGGGTTGCGACCTTATACAAAGAAAAATTACAAAACCAAATCCCAAGCTCACATCTTCTATCTTTTCTCTAAGATATCTAAGGTCTACCTTTCCTACATCTAGCCAAACTTCTTTTTATAGCCAATTGAGCCACAAGTTGGCTAGCCAAGTATTTAATTACTTTATAGATCAAGTCTTGGAAGAGTAAACAAACCCAAGAAAAGGACAACATAAGATCATGCACTCTTAAGAATAGGTCGAAACACAAATTAGGAGTCATCTCCCCACTACGCAAGATGCCACATCAACATAGGGAACTATACCAACATAAATACTGCACCTTGCTGGATAAAAACTATAGGAAACAAATACCTCAATGAATGCACATCAACATAGGGAACTATACCAATACAAATACTGTACCTTGCTGGATAAGAACTATAGGAAACAAATACCTCAATGAATGCCACAAAACTTGAAGAATATGTAATATCAAAATTTTTGCACTTAGGAAAATGGTCTAAGATAGGTCCTTCAAATGGTATTAATTACACACAACTTGAAACTAAAAGTAGCAACAACTACTTCATAAACGAACATACTGGTGTTAGATCAAAATATATTTTTGGTTGAATTGAGATTTCTCAAAGACCCAATATGCTCCTGCATTAGACATAATGGGGTTACTAAAGAGTTGGTGTCCACATCAAGCATTTGTGATATTTTGACTTGAATCGTAAAGATCCAACTTAGCTTGCATAATCCAGGAACTATCTTCAACTAGTTTTTCTTTCCACTGGACTAGGTATTCCATGTAGTTTTATCCACTAGTACTCTTACTTATTCTACTATTCAAGATTATATCAATGTTGTCTCTCTTCTTCTTAGGTTAATCCAAGTTATCTTTTAATTCCTCATCCATTTTAAAGTATTGAAATATGTCTACAATATTGAATATAGTCAATATATCCACATCTTTTGGTAATTCAACTTCAAAAATATTTCTAATATCAAACTATCTCAATATCTTACAAGGACCAAATTTCTTCAATTTTTAGCTTGTTGTAGGAAATCTATTCTTCTCCAAATGAATCATAACCTCATCTCCCACAACAAAAGATTTATTTTCTCTTCCTTTTATCTTCTCTCTATTTGTATTCCAAATTACTATTCACCAAGTTCCTTTTCACTTCCTTGTGCAAAGTCTTCATGAAATTAAAAAATTCCTCAACTTCAAAACTTCTTTTTAACTTAGTGTTTAGATCCCTTAATCCAATAGTTCCCTTAGGATTCATTCTAGTAACAATCTCGAAAGGTGTCTTCTTAGTACTTCTATTTACAAAATTGTTATATACAAGATCTGCTTGTGCCAAAACCAAATCGTAATTAGCAAACATATATCCAAGCAAGAATCTTAATAAGTTACAAAAACTTTTGTTTACAAACACATTTTGTTCATCTATTTGCAGATGAAACATAGAACTAAACCTCAACTTTGCATTCAATTTCTTCCCAAGTGTTTTCCACAAATAAATAGGAAACTTAGTATCTCTATCTGAAACAATCGTCTTAGGCAAACCATGCAATCTTACACTTCCTTAAGAATCCAACCACATCTGCTACATTAGATGTCTTCTTACAAATTATGAAATGATTCATCTTTGAAAATATATCAACCACCACTAAAATAGAATCATTACATCTCTGACTACTAGGCAAACCAAGAGAAAAGTCCATGCTGATAACTTCCCAAGGCTTATTAGGTATAGGAAATGGTGAATACAACCCCAAATTCTAACTAGTTCATTTTGTTGTTTGACAAATTTTGTAACCTCTCACCAATCTTTGTATATCCTTATAAATTTGTGGCCAAAAGTACCTATAAGAAATCAACTTTATTGTCTTATCAATTCTAAATTGTCATGCAAGTCTGCCACTATGCTTCTCCTTTATGATGTTATCTCTCAAAGATCCTCTAGGTACGCACAACCAAATTCCCTTAAACAACATATCTTCCTAAATGAGATTATTAGTCCATATATGCCCTACCATCTAATCTTTACAAGCTTTCTACAAAATCAAGATCAATTTCATACAAGTACTTCAGATCATCAAAAGCAAGTACCTTAACTCTCATCTCTGTCAGCAAATTCTTTCTTTGACTCAAAGCATCAACAACCTTATTTGATTGTCCACTCTAATGCTTCAATGAATTTTTTTTTATAAATACTTAAGCCACTTCATGTGTCTCTGATTCAACTTATTCTGACTTTCAAATTACTATAGATATTTATGGTTAGTGTACAACACAAAAGATTTAGGCATCAAATAATGTCTCCATTTCTTCAAAGCTTGACCAATAGCATAGAATTCTTGATCATAAACTAAATATTTTCTCTTAGCATCATTCAAATTTTCACTAAAAAAAGCTACAAGTCTTCCTTCTTGATTCAATATAGCTCTAATGACACTTCCACTAGCATCACATTCAACTTGAAAAACTTTACTGAAATGAGGCAAAGCAATTGTAGACAATTCTAAAATCTTTTGTTTCAAAGTTTCAAAAATATTTTTTGCTCCATGTGTCCATTTGGAATCCTTTTTTATCTCATCTCATAGTCTTAGTCATAGCATTACAAATAGAACTAAATTTTTTGATAAAATTTATATACAAACTTGGCAATCCATGAAATTATCTAACTTCTCCAACATTATTAGTTGTAGGCCAATCAATAATAGCTTTTATCTTTTCAGGATCCATCTTCAAACCATCAACTAAATTTAAAAAAACCAAGATACATAATCTCTTCCTTCATAAATGACTATTTCTTCAAGTTAATCAATAATTTCTCATCCTTCAATGTTTGTAATGCTTGTCTGATATGCTCAATATGTTCTTCTTTAGTTTTATTGAATATAAAAATGTCATCAAGATATGAAATCACAAACTTACCCAATGATTTCTTCAAAGCTTCATTCATCAGTCTCATAAAAGTACTAGGTGCATCAATTAAACCAAAAGGTATAACCAACCACTCATACAAACCTTCATTAGTCTTAGAATAATTTTCCCTTCATCTCCTTCTCTAATTCTAATATGATAATAGCCACTTTTCAAATCAATCTTGGTAAAATACTGCATCCATCGTAGGAAAAGAAAACCTATACTTCATAGTTACCTTGTTTGTTGCTCTAGAACTAGTACACATTCTCCATTCTCCATTCTTCTTAGGTGCTAATACTACAGGTACTGCACAATGACTACTTTCTTTAATCATAGCTTTCTCAAGAAATTATTGCATTTTTCTATTCAACTCAACATTTTCAGCAAGTGTAAGCCTATGTGGTGCTTTATTAGGCAAACTAACTCCATGAATTAAATCCATAAAATGACTAATACTTCTTAGAGGAGGTAAAATATTAGGTACATTATTAGAAATAATATTTTGAAAATTTGGCAACATAGATTCAAACTTAGGTGCATGTTCGAGTTCATCCTATTTCTCAGTCTTTCTAGGAATTTGAGCAAAAAAAACATTATGTTTCTTCATATCCTTAGAAAATTATTTTTCTTGAATCAAACATACTCTGACTTTGGTACAATGATTCTCCTCAAGTTTTTCAACCAAAGGCAAAAATACTTGTTTCTTTCCATTACCTCAAATAGTATATTGATTCAATTTACCATCATGCAAAGCTTGTCTATCATACTGCCAAGGTCTACCTGAAAAATATGACAACAATCCACAAACATAATATCATACAAGACTTCATTATGATAATTACAAATTTTAATTTAACAAGGCATTAGTCACTTACAAGTAAATTATGCTCTCACTAGATCCAAGCAACATTGTGGAGTCTAGGATGTCTCAATCTCTACAACTGCAACTTGTTAACCAACTCCTCAAAAGCCAAATTATTAGAACTTCCACTATCAATGATTACTTTGCAACATTTTTCAGTGATCTTACATCTGGTCTTAAATAAAATCCTTCTCAAAATAGATTCTTCATCAACTTCTTCATTCCACAAGATCCTTCTCAACATTAGGTTCTCACCAATTTCAGGTTCATTAGGTGTCTTGACAACTTTTTCACAAGCCAAAGTGTTTCTATTGCTACCTCCAATCTTCTTTCCAAAGTTAGTACATTCAAAATATGTATGTCCTTCTTCTCCACATTTGAAACAAGTTCCCTTAAACCAAGATCTTTCCACTATTATCATTCCTAGGGTAACCAGTGTAGCTACCTCTAGTGTAATTACCACTTTTTCTAGCAAGTTCTTCTTTCCACTATGTCTTTCCTTTATCTTACATTGTATTGTTAGATCTACTAATTTATCCATAGGTTTTACCTCTACTTCTTTGAAATATGTCACCTCTACCTCTTTGTCTCTAATCATGCTCCTTTGCGAATCTTTCTTTAGCACTTAGAGCATACTGATATGCTTCTTCCACACTATCCATCTTAACATAGTCAATCTTATCTTGAATTGATATCCTTAAACCATTCAAGTATCAGGATACCTTTTGAACTTCATTATCCACATGTCTAGATCTAATGTCTAACTTATAGAACTCCTCAGTATATTCCTTCACATGCATGCCTCAAATATTGCATTTTACTCAAAAAATTAACCTGGTAATCTACAAGGAGGGACTTCCTCTTCATCTTTCCAATGATTTTTGCCTATGTCTTGATATTTTCTTTTTTTGTCTTATGTCTTTTAGTTTGCAAATGATGGCACCAAAGTGAAGCATGACCCTTCAACTTTGTGATAGCTATCTTAACCTTCTTGTTATCAGGAGTTCCCTCATACTCAAAGTACTTTCCCATCTTAGAGATTCAATTTGATACTACAATAGTCTCAAGTCTTCCATCATAGAAACCAACTTCTACAATAGGTTTAGTGTTCACCCTAGAAAAAACCCTCAAAAGATTTTATTCATCTTGTTTAACCTTAGGTTCAGGATTAGGATTAGGTGTTGCATCTTCATCATCACTAACATCTTCAAGATGTACACCTATTCTTTGGGCTGTCTCAAAAACTTCAAGTCTCATTGGGATCTACCTCAACATCTCTATTATAGAATTATCAACATTTCCTCTACCTCAAACCATTTTGATAATAGTTCTTGCAAGATTGTAACCTTCAACAAGTTATAGACTAGATTCAAATTTTCCACCCTACAACCAATCTAAATAAGGTTCTCCACGATCCAATCCACAAGAAAGAACTCTTCTCTGATACCACCTAATGTAAGGATAGAAGGGAAGGATGGGATTATGATGGATTAAACCCAACTTAAACCTCCTAACATCTTTTCTATGTGTTACATATGAAAGATTTTGATTAGAAAATCAACAAGGAACATGAGGCCATATGCAACATAGCAATAGGTGTAATTATTTTACTTCACATATAAAGAAAACAACATATCTAGTTGTGAGGCCTTTTGAGTTGTGATCTTATACAAAGAAAAAATACAAAGAATAGAGTCCAAGATCACATATTATATCTTCTTCTCTCAAAGATCTCTAAGGTCTTCTTTTCCTACATCTAATCAAGCTTCTTTTATAGCCAATTGAGCCACAGGTCAACTAGTCAGGCATTTAATTACATTATAGGTCTAGTCTTGGAAGAGTAAACCAAAACCTAAGAAAAAGACAACATAAGATCATGAATTCTTATGAATAGATCCAAACACAAGTTAGGAGTTAGCTCCCAACTGTGTAAGACACCATGTTAACATATGGAACTATGCCAAGAGAAATATTTTGCCTCATTGGCTGAAAATTGTAGGAAATAAAGACCCCAAAGAATGACACAAAACTTGAAGAATATAAAACATCAAAATATGTGCACTTAGGACAAAGGTCTAAGATAGATCCTTGACATGATATCAACTATGTACAACCTAGAACCAAAAACAACAATGACTACTTCACAAATAATATAATGATGCATAAATCAAGAAATATTTTTGGTTAATGCGAGATTGCTCAAACACCCAAGATGCTTCTTCATCAGTGATGAATATTCTTATTGCACTCATGATTATGGTGTAGCTAATGATTTAATTTTTATATTTTATTATTATTATAGTGATTGATATGGACACACATTTCATGATTCATATGCATTTTCTAAACCTAATTAGTGTGTGCACATAATGCATACACATGCATATAGTTTAATGAATATGTTTCACCTACATGTACACTATAATGTATCAATTATGTAATAAATGGTATGATTTTTGTTTTTTAGTGTTCATCATGATATATGCTAGTCCATTTCTCTCATATATGGCCTAAGGTGATACCCTCTCATGCCTCACTATTATATATTTTAATAAATGGTACATGATGTGTATTTCTTAGTGTTCACCATGATATGTTAGTCCATTTTTTAATCATATATAGACTAAGGTGATACCCTCTTATGCGTCACCACTTTAGCATTTTAATAGGCATGCATTGGATACTTTAGGAAGTCATCCAAGTCTTTAATTGATGTTGTTTCTTTTGATGCTCTCATTTTTTCCATCAAATCTAATATCTATGGGTTCTTCCTTCATTGCATGAGAAGGATGTTTATGATGAATTATTATGTAATATGCGTAATATATCCCTCCCCTCTAGCAATCCATATATAGATGATGATTGTGTCATGAGGTACACCTTGTTTAGCTTCTCATAGAGTTGTTGAGCCTTTTGATGCTAGACCTAACTACCTTTATATATTTTAGTTTGAGTTATTTTAATATGGAATTTCATGAGAATCTTAGAAATAGTGATTTTTCATGGCCTACCTTTTTACATTCATGATGATGTTGTGCCTTACACCTCTAGTCCTTTCCCATCTCATGATTATGCACCACATTTTTATTCATTAAATGTTTATATCGTGCATGATGATAGTTAATTGGCCTATCTTAATCCTCCATTATCTTCTACCCAATATATGATGATATTTGTATTTTTGGTGAGGACATATTCTTTGATTTTATAATTACTATAATAATGCATTGTACATTTTTAGTCATTCCTACCTACTAATAATTAGTACTTGATATGATATCATAATGATGACACAATTTAGACTAGTACTTTATCAAGGGATAGAGAATTATAATTGTTTTATTCCTTGTGCCTATTATATCATTCCTTTGTGGAGTTGGCATATGATTTCATATCTTGTTTAATGTAAGGTCATCCCTGGTCTAGGCAATCAAGAAGGAAAACACTCATAAGGGACATATATGGGGACATAGGGATATATAAGGATAAAAATATATCATGCACCAAAGGAAGTGATTAATAATTGAGGATAAATTGCAGTGGAGGAAGTGTTAGTCCTAAGGGATCAAATTACTAAAATGGGGATTGGATCATTAATCAAGAGATTAAACAAAATTTTGACCTTTAATCCCTTGTCATAGGAACAACTTAATAACATCAAATGAAAACTTCAAACACATAAACACATTCATAAAATTGATTTAGAGACTTGGTATCTTTAAAAGAAATTTTGGGTAAAAACCACAGTGAGGATTAGTACCTACAAATTGTGCACTCTTCTAAAGTACAACATGTGAAGAGCTCCACCATACTAGGAGTTACAAAGATACTGTTAGGTACCACCTAGTTAAGGGATTTACATCTAGCCTTGTTAGGAGCTTTACCCTATTAGGAGCATCCTAGTTAAATAACATTAAAAATTAATCAAAGTGACAACATATTAAAGGATTTATTATAAAGGAGGGCCTGTTAAGATCCACCTAGTTAAGGGATTTTACTTCTCTAACTATTAAAGAGAAACAAAAGATCAATCTATGGAATAACCTTGCATTTTCTTGAATAGATCCATTGAAGCTCAAACATACTTCACAACATACTCAAATCTTCCCTGGCTTGATTACAACTCGAATCCTTCTATCACACTTGTCCAACCATAATTAACAACACTAACTATTCAACTTCCATCAATATATATTGGACTTTCAAGACCACTGCCTAAGTAGTCAAGCACTAAATTTGAAATATATATAAACCATAAATATCTCACTTAGATCGGATGTGACAGAAGACAAATCACAAACCAAGAAACACATTTTCAAGAGTGTGTCATACAATACATTTTTTAACATAAAATTTTGTGTTAATATGTTAAACACACTTTGACCAAACACATGTTTCCTCTGGAATATTCTCTATATGTTATTACTAAGAAATATGATACCATATCATCACCTCCAATAATGAAGACATGTCACTAGATCATGAATGACTCAACTGATCCCATCAAAACCTCAACACCAATCACCGATCATAACTTTATCAATCATCACTCAAGAATACAACACACTTTAACCTAATCAAGAAATCTATCACTATTTATTGATCACCTTTCTTACACTAATAATGCTAATGAGCTATAGTTATAACTATATAATTTGAATAGTTTTTTTTTATTGTCTCTCATAATTTCTCCACTTGACTTGTCCTAGATTTGACAAACCAATCAAATCACCTATCTCTTTTCACTAACTATTCTATTTGTTAAATTTTCAATCCATCATACCTTTCTTGATTTCAACACTGGTAGTCATACAACAGACCTTCAAAGAGATTACCAATTATCTCATGATGATCACTACAACTAAAAATTGTTCTAACACCTTGTTCATCATGTTTATACTTGACTATTGGAATTCTTTAAAATAACTAAGAGCATGGGGGGTGGAGGGGAGTGAGGGGTGTGAATTAGTTATCTAAGGTCTAGATGTACAATTAAAACTTTTCACAACTTAGTGAACCCATAAAACATTTATCATCATGCATGCATCCATAAGATTATGCAATGACTTAAAACTTGTAGGTTACTGTCAAATCAATTTGCAAAAATGTAAACATGAAATGTAAAAGATTCAATCAACACATTTGATGCAATGATTTACATGAAAACCCAAATTGGGAAAAACCACCATTAACATGCTACTCTTTTTCACTCTTCTAAAGTGATGCCTTATGAAAAGCCAACCCTATTAAAGGTTACAATGCACACTATTAAATGTGACTTGGTTAAAGGATTTCAATTTCCCTATTATAAGTAAGCCTTTTTAGAGGACTTTAGACCATTCACTTGGAATGTCACCTGGTTAAAGGATTTACAAATGACTATTAACTGAACCTTAATCCAAAGGATTTTCCCTAGACTGATTACAATTATTAGAGAGTAATAGTAAGGCTTGATTTGATAACAACTTACAACTCCATTTGAATATTACACATCTCTATTTTAGTCATCCATTATGCTTGGCTTTCACACACTTTAGCTTTGATAGCTTGTTCACCCTTCAAACATCCATACCCTTAAGCTTTCTTGCTTAACATGCCAATGCAGACTCTTCACTTAGGTCACTGAATGAAGCAATACCTTAGACTCTTTGTCTTCCTAAGGTTCTCCCACATGAAAACCTTTGCTTCTAACCAACCATCCCTATAAATAGACAGTTAAGATATTTTCCCATTCATTCTCCATTGTCCAATTTAGGGTTAGGATAGATTAGGTAGGATTCAATGAATCTACCTATTATTTCATTTCATCCCTTTTCAGAAATTTCTCCTTCAATCCTTTTTAATTCACCTCAAAATGATTTACCATGGATTTTGTGCCACTAGCTCATGAATCTTATATTCTTGGTTCACACAATCCAAGAAAAAAAACTTGTCAGCTCAGATCTATCAAATTCATGATCTTTCAAATAATGCTGACACTTGGCATTAACTAGATTATGATGATCGACACATATTGCATTGCTTGACATCCTCTATAAAATCACTCAGCATGAACTAAAGTTACTTGACATACCCTAAAGTAAACTTTTACTCTGCTCCAACTAATTTTCTACTTAGCCTGCACTAACTTTTCTCGGCACCTACTATCCACTTAGTCAAGCTTTGTAGAAAATCTTTGTTATACTTGTTGTTCTAAACTTGCTTAGTATAACCAACTTTTTGAACCTTAAGTAGATTATCAATACATTATGTTACCATTGTCTTATTTGATTCTTGTACTTCTTTTCATATCATAACTCAACCTTTCCTCTAGGTGCTATTGTTACATCTTTTGATTGAATCCTCTTCATCAATCAAATAAGTGATAGTACTTGAATCATGTAAGCAGTTGTCTTACCAGAAAATAGAAAGTTTGACATTAGTGAAAAAATAATGATTAAAACACATTTATCATAGTTGTATCAATTTGTTTTCAACAATCTCCCTCTTTGGCATTGATGACAAACCAAAATGATCAACCAAACTAACTAGGTTAAAACAACAAGACCAACAAAATGCCAAAAAGAAAATAATTCCTTGTATTGAAATCTCTCCCTCTATCATCAAATTTCATCTTCTAAATAGGTTACAAAATTTGTTGTGTCATCCTTATGACTCCCTCTAAATTACTTCTTATATATCCCTCTGCATTATCTTCCTCTTACTACGTAGATGTAATCAACCGATACACTTTATTTTTTAATAGTTAAATTTTCCTCCCTCATATTGTATATATCTCCCTTTTAGCTATATATCTCCCTCTTTGACAAAAATTCCAAAGACTTGTCATCTTAATATGTAGATATGAACTTCTTCAATTTCTCCCTCTATCACCTTGCTTGTGACTAATTTGTTGTTATTACTCATTGATTACTTTAGGAAACTCCTAAAGTAAGATCCATTGCATCAATTTGTAACATATGTCAATCAACTTGTTTGATGTAAGGCAATCCTTTTGTTACTTAGATAGCCTTTGATAGGGATATCACCTATAGTTTACCTCTTAGATGCTCATGAGCATCCTTAGGTAATGCCTTTGTGAAGATATAAGCAAATTGTTCTTTTGTGTTAACATATTTCATCTTCATCTCGTTATCTTGAACTAATTTCTCAAGTAATGATACTTGATTGCAATGTACTTAGTCTATGTGTGCATCACATGATTCTTTGATATATTTATAGCACTTGTATTATCACAATAAAGTATCATTGGTTTAGTAATTTTTTCGTTCATACCTTTGAGTAGTTGTTAGATCCATGCAATGTTTGTACAATTTATAGTAGCACCAACATATTCAACTTCAGTAGTAGATTGTGAGATGTAGTTTCATTTCTTGCTAGTCCATGTAACCAACCTCTTGCTTAAGTAAATTCCTCCTCCATTGGTGCTCTTTCTGCCATCAATGTTTTGAGCCCAATTAGCATTAGCATAGGCTCTTAATTCAAATTTCTCATATTTTTTATAGTATAGACCATATTCCTCTATTTCTTTCAAATATCTCATTATTCTCTTTACAACCATCAAATGATTCTCTCTAGAATTAGTAGAGAATCTTGCAACTATCCTTACATATAAAGCAATATCAAGTCTACTATGTACTCAATACTTCAATTTTCCAATCATAGACCTGTATAATGTTTGATTCACCTCGAATGAATCATTATTCTTTGACAACTTATGTTCTATCACCATAGGTGTACTTACTAGTTTGGAATCCTCTAGTCTAATTTTTTTTAGTATCTCCTTGACATACTTTGACTGAGTGATGTATATACCATATTTCATCTAGTGTACTTGCAAACCCACAAAGAACTTTATCTCTCCAAACATAGACATCTCAAATTATTGTTTCATTTCATTTGCAAAAGCCTTACATAGAGTATCTTGACCTCCAAATATGATATCATCAAAAAAAAATTTAGATAACAAAATACCTTTGCCTTTCTCTATCTTCAATTATAGAAATTTGTTATCATCAGTCCTTTCAAATACAATGTTCACAAGATAGTTATGAAATCTTTCATACCGTGCTCTTGGTGCTTGCTTCAAACTATATAAAGCTTTGTGTAATCTACATAACATGTTTTTACTATTAACATCAAAAAATCCTTCTGGTTGTTCTATATAAAATTCTTCCTCTAGTATACCATTCAAAATGTAGATTTAACATCCATTTGATAAACTTTGAAATCTTTGTATGCAGCATAAGAAAGCAAGGGTCTTACTCATTCCAATCTAGCAACTAGAGCAAATGTTTCTCCATAGTCAATCCCTTCTTCTTGTGCATATCCTTTACAAACTAATCTTGCCTTATTCCTTGCAACTTCACCATTTTCATCTAACTTGTTTCTGTATACCCACTTGGTCCCAATCACATTTTTGTCTTCTAATCTAGGAACTAGAGTCCATGTTTTATTTTTCTCAATTTGTTCAATCTCTTCTTCCATGGCTTTACTCTAGTCCACATCTTCTAAGGCATCTTTCATTGTTTTGGGTCCCTTCATGCTCAAAAAACATGTATCACTTCTCAACTTGTTCCTTGTCATTGGTTTAGCATCTTTATCTCCAATAATTAATGTGACAGGATGATGTCCCTTAACATATTTAGACAATCTTGGTTCAACTCTAGTTTTTTCATTTTGTCTTTCAACTTTTGAGTCACTATATACATCTCTATCAAGTATTTCAACATCTCTTTCATGTACACTAATCTTAGAATCAGAATGCACCTCAACATGATTATGTAACTCGACACATGAATGTAGCTCAATTCCTTAATGTAACTTGACATTCATAGTATGTGACTTGATAGTCACTAAAACTTGTTGTTGGTTTGCAACTTGATTAGTTGCATCTTCTTCAATAGGCATATCTTCATAAAAATATACAAATGATTTCAATTCTTTTGGTTCCTTCATAGGTTTAGCTTCATATACTTTTGTATATTCATAAAATTTTATATTTGCACTTTCTACAACTTTGTTAGTATTAGTATTTAAACACTTATAAGCTTTACTTCTTGTAAAATAACCTAGGAATATACCTTCTTCATTTTTTGCATCTAGTTTACCATTCCTAAAATCTTCAAGAATATAACATTTCCTTCCAAATACCTTAAAATAATTTATATTGGATGAGTATCCATTCCACAGTTCAAAAGGTGTTGAATAAGTACCTTTCTTGACTTGTACACAGTTCAAGGTATAGATAGCTATACTTATAGCTTCTCTCTAGTATTTCAAAGCAACATTTTTCTCCAATGAGTTTCCTAACACAATCCATTACAGACCTATTCCTCCTTTCAAAAATTTTATTTTGTGGAGGGGTTCTAGGAGCGGATGTCTATCTTTTGATTCCTCTGTCATTAAAGAACATCTCAAACTCATTTGATGTAAATTCTCCTCCTCTGTTAGATCTCAAAAAATTTAGACTTTTACTTGTTTCTTTTACAACTCTTACTAAGGACCACTTAAACATTTGGAAAGCATTAGATTTCTATTTCAGAAACATAACTGTCATTATTCTAGAATAATCATCAACAAGAAGTATAATGTACTTATCTCCTTTGTATATTTGCACTTCAATTGGTCCACACAAGTTAGTATGAACAATCTCTAGTACTTCTTTAGAGGTATGAGTTTTTCTCTTAAAATTTGACTTTGTCATCTTGCCTAACTAACATTGTTTGCACATTATATTGTCTAGCTTCTTCAACTTAAGAAATCCTCTAAGTCTTCTCATGTTACTAATACTAACCAAGTTATCAAAATTAACATGATATAACCTCTTGTTCCATAGCCACACATCATCAAATTCTACAACTAAACAAGTAGCATCCTATGTATCAAGATAAAATTAATTACTCCTAGTTTGATCACCCTTTCCAATCAGTTTTCCACCAGTATCATATATCTTGGCAATCTTGTTTTTAAACTCAAACTTACATCTTGAATTATTTAGTTGTGACACACTCAACAGATTATAGTTAAGTCCTTCAACATAGTAAGCATTGTCACATAAAATATTTTTTGTGAGTTTGACAAAACCTTTTCCTTTTATTAAGCATGATGCATCATTACCAAATCTTACATTATTTCCATTATAACAATTTGAGGTAATGAACTTAATTTTATCTCCAATCATGTGATGCAAGCACCCACTATCAATAATCCATTTGTCATTCTTGTTCACACAAGATACAAGTGTAGTTGCCTCATCTTCATTAGATCCATCCTTCATTTCAACATACACCACTTTGTCATCATGTTCATTAGATTCATCTCTTATTTCCTCTTCAAAAATGTTGCAGGTCTTCTTGCCTTTGTCTTTGTAATCCTTATTGTCTTCATCTTTTCTACTTTTATACTTGTCACCACCTATGTAGTTCTTCTTCTCTATACATCTAGTAGCAATATGAGCAACCTCACTGCAATTAAAAAAAATGATAGGTAATTTAACTTTAAACTTTCCTTTACCTCTATGAAATCTTCTTGCTAATAGTGCTTCAAGTTAATCTATATCCTCCTCATTTGTATCACTATCACTAGATACATATTTTGTCTTTTTCTTCTTCTTCTTCTTCTTCTCATTAGATTCTTTTAATGACAACTTAGCTTTGAAAGAAGATTCAATATTTTTAGGTTTGTAATTATCAAAGTTAGATAGCTCAAAAATCAGTGAGCCTACCTAAAAAACCTTCAAGACTTAGATCATTCCATGGTACACATCTTAGTTCTTGTATTATAGAAACTCTAATAGCATAGATGGGTAGCAGTGTTTTCAAAACTTTGCTTAGTACAGTATCATCATCTATTTTACTAGTAGCTCCCCTTATTGCATTAACAACATCTTTTATCCTAGAGATGTATTGAGAAATATTCTCACCTTCTTGCATTCTCGTATCATCAAACTTATCTTTGAGGCTTTTAGCTTTGGCTCTCAAAATATTCTTGTCTCCTCCATAGATAGTGTCTAGAGCATCCCACATTTTCTTTTCACTACCAAGACTTTTGATATCATCAAATTTAGCATAGCTTAGGGTAGAGGCAATCTCCAACATTGCTTGGTTGTGTTCTTTCTTCTTTTTAAGATCCTCAATAGTTAGGGTTCCAGTAGTATCAACATGCTCAGTAGTAATGGTAGATTGTGCATGATCTCCAAGTCCTCCAAGGTGTAGCTTCATCAAACTTTTTCATGTAGGAAAGTTATCTATATTAAGCTTGGGTACTTCTCTTTTTGACATCTTGATCTTTGTGCTTCTAGTACCTTCAAACTAATCCTCTTAAGTAGATGGCTCTGATATCAATGGTTAGAATTCTTTATAATAACTAAGAGGGGGGGAGGTGAATCAATTATCTAAGGTCCAGATGTACAATTAAAAATTTCACAGCTTAGTGAACCCATAAAACATTTATCATCATGCATGCATCCATAAGATTATGCAATAAATTAGAACTTGTAGGTTACTGCCAAATCAATTTGTAGAAATATAAACATGAAACATAACATATTTAATCAAGACATTTGACACAATGATTTATGTGGAAACCCAATTTAGGAAAAACCACCAGTAACATGCTACTCTTTTTCACTCTTCTAAAGTGATGCCCTATGAAAAGCCAACCCTATTAAAGGTTTCAATGCACAATGTTAAATGTCACTTGGTTAAAGGATTTCAATCACCCTATTAGGAGTGAGCCTTGCTACAAGACTTTTGACCATTGACTCAAAATTTCACTAAGCTAAAGGATTTATAAATGACTATTAGGTCAACCTTAATCCAAAGATTTACCCTAGATTGATTACAATTAGTAGAGAATAACAGTAAGGCTTGATTTGGTAACAACTTATAACTCCATTTGTAGATAATAGATCTTTTTTTTAGTCCTCCATTCTGCTTGGTTTTCACACACTTCAACTCTAATAGCTTGTTCACTCTTTAAGCATCCATACGCTTAAGACTTCTTGCTTAACATGCCAATGAAGACTCTTCACTTAGGTCACTAAATGAAGCAATATCCTAGACTCTTTGTCTTCCTTAGGCTCTCACACATGAAAACCTTTACTTCTGACCAACCATCCCTATAAATAGAGAATTAAGATATTTTGTCATTCATTCTCCATCTTCCAATTTAGGGTTAGGACAGATTAGGTAGGATTCAATGAATCTACCCCTTATTTCATTTCATCCCTTTCTAGAAACTTCTCCTTCAATCCTCTTTGAAGTCACCTCAAAATAGTTTACCATGAATTTTGTGCCACTATTTCATCGATCTTATCTTCCACATGGTTCATACAATCCAAGAAAATAAACTTGTCAACTTAGATCTATCAAATTAATGATCTTTCAAATAATGCTAACACTTGACATTAACTTGCTTCTGATACTTGACACATACTGCATTGCTCAACATCTTCTGTAAAATCACATGGCATGAACTAAAGTTTACTGGTGCTCGACATTAACTAAACTTTACTCAGCATCAACTGCTTTACTTGACATACACTAAAATAAACTTTTACTCGACTCTAATTGGTTTTTTTTTCAACTTGCATTGACTTTGCTTAGCACCTACTATCCACTTGGTCAAGCTATTGAGATAATGGTTGTTGCACACATTGCATAATATTGTTATATTATATTATATTATTTTATTATGTAATGTTTTATCTAGGAGCACCTAGATGGACGTGCAACATGTAAAGATCCCCCTGGGATATACTTGATGAGTTGTATTGTAACATTATGATAATATTTGATGTAATTATATAATATTGGGAAAAAGTATTAAATTTTTAATATTAAATGTGGGGTCAATGGGTTAGGTAGCACATAGTTTTAGCACATGGTTTATGTAATACCACTTGGTGGTTTTGTGAGACTTGTTACTATATTAGCAGCCACAAAGGTAGTTGTTGGTGTGAGTGACAAGAAAAAGACAAAGAGTTGAGTGGGACAAGGCTTGACAAGTTAGCCAAGGGAGCAGTTGTGAAGGTTGGAAGCATGGCATGGAATGTGTGGATTCATGCTTGTTCACATGGATTGCTTAGTTGTGGCTATGGCTTTGAAGGCTTCCATGGTTGTATTACAATGGTGTTTTTGCTAAATAATACATGGTGATAGATGCTTTTAAAGGCTAGGTTTTTCCCTCAATGAAAGTTTCCCATAGTATATCTTGTGTCACAGGCAAGATATATGAGTTTTTTTTATTGTAGATCTAAGGGTACAAACAAACCTCACTATTGGATCCAAATCGACATTTCCATAAATTTTGATATATAATATGCCCTAGTTTGGTCGTGTTCAAAGGAAATGAAAGATTTTTTTAGTTTTAGCCCATGATGGCCATCAAATTTAATCACATCAAAATTTTTGTCACAAAAAAAAATTGCAATGAAAATGGTAAAAAGATTGTCTTAGTAAAATGACCATAACTTTCTCTCAAGATACCAGATTTTAGACTTCTTATAGGCGTTGGAAAGCCAATTTAGAGCACTAAAACTTGATGTAGGTATAGTTCTATGATTTTTACATTTTGTTAGGTTTTAAGAGCCCAAAAGTAAGATGTTTTTTATTTGGAGCACAAATTAGGGCATAACTTGGGCATACGAAGTCAGATTTTGGACTTCAAGTAGTCAACAAAAAACTCTTGAAGAGATCTACACATTGGTTCTGATTTGGTGCAGGTTGTCATAGTTTATTTGGTGATATATTGATTTGAACAGTTTATGGTATATATTGACTATGGGTAACATTGTGAGTTTATCGCATTGTATATTTTGGAGATTTAAGATTTGATGTCATTGTATACTCAGTTCACATTTTAGATTGGTCTAATGATGATATGGTTATTAATATTTAGTTTGGATATGTATGATGACTCTTTGGGTCTACAAGTTATGCAATAATGTAAGTGGTCTATACTTACAGGTTGCATTTATGGCTTGGATATGGGTTGTCTTTGCCCATTGATCTTTCATTATTGATGTATATTAAGATTCGTGGCTTAGATTCAGGTTTTTATGCCCTAAGTCACATGATTTTCTAAATTTTTTCTTCTTTTAAAGGGGATGAGATGTTGTTACTAGGTACAATCATGGTGGAGGATTGTGGTTGACTATTTTATGCTGATAGGTTGGACACTTTGAGAGTTAGATGCTCAATTCATGGATGTGATCATGGTGTCATGGATTTTGGCATGATATGGTTGGATATGTGTTTAGAGCTTTGACATATTATAGTATGTTCATATGAAGCATGGTATCTCTTTGGTTGAGATGGTTAGATCATGTTGTCATGTTTATGTTACTAAGATAATGGTTGGAACTTTGACATTGATCTTAGTCTAGTTTCTTGGTATTGAGTACATTGATCATAAGCTGGATACTTCATGATATTGCTATGCTGCATTCAAAGTTGGCATGGATTGATTGGTTACAAGTGCTCATGATAACTTAGAGATGGTGGTGATGTTGATTTCTCTTCGATTAGAGAAGTATTTGTTGGGACGGTTAATGGTTTCAACAAGAAGTCTGAGGGGCATTCACTTGATATGGACTTGAGAGGAGATTGTTCTTATTTGAATCTTGGTTAGAGACTTGGATATCTTGATGAGCATTCTCATTCTCGACTCTTGGTCTACTTGGTGATTTGATACTAGAGAGGGTAGAGCCCATTGATTTATGTATTGTGGATGTGCTTAATACTACATGTATTCACTTGTTTGAGATGTTGTGAGTGGACTGGTTATAGATTTGACATTATCTTTTGTAGTGGGAGCTTCTTGGTATATATTTGGCATGTATTTCTCTTGAGTCTTATGATTGCAAGTTATAGATTGGATATGTTGATGATGTGAGATTCAGTTGGTATACCTTTGGAGGTATGGATAGTTGGATTGGTTTGGAACATGTTGTGGGTGCTATTTCATCTATGGATAATTTGACAACTATAGATACATGTGATTACCTTTGGATTAGGTTTTTATGCTTGGAATTTTAGTTGGTACAACATTTTATGATCTTCTAATGCGATAGGTTGGGTGGCTTTCTTTTTGGATGAATTCTATGTATGTTTAGTGGTAGTGGCATAATAGGAGCTGAGATCATTCATGTTTGAGGTGCTGGATACTTTGAATTTTTTGTAGGTATCAAGATGGAGTACATGGTGTACTTTGATCCATGATGGTGGATGTGCTATGAGGGATCATTCTCTTGTTCATTTATCTGGCTACAGATTGACCCTATGCAATGTATACAACAAGTGGGAGATTATTGCGATAATGACTATTGTAAACATTTACATAATAGTGTTATATTATATTATGTTATTTTATTATGTAATGTTTTATCTAGGATCACCTAGATGGGCATGCAACATATAAAGATTCCCATGGGATATACTTGATGGGTTGCATTCTAACATTGTGATAATATTTGATGTAATTATTTAATATTGGGGAAAAAATTAAATATCTAATATTAAATGTGGGGTCAATGGGTTAGGTATCACATGGTTTTAGAACATGATTTATGTAATACCATTTGGTGGTTTTGTGGGGCTTGTTACTATATAAGCAACCACAAGGGTAGTTGTTGGTGTGAGTAACAAGAAGAAGGAAAAGATTCGAGCAGGACAAGGCTTGATAGGTTAGCCAAGGGAGCATTTGTGAAGGTTGGAAGCATGGCATGGGATGTGTGGATTCATGATTTTTAACATAGATTTCTTAGTTGTGGCTATGGATTTGAAGGCTTGCATGGTTGTATTGCAATGGTTTTTTTGCTAAACAATACATGGTTGTGATGACTGCTTTTGGAGGCTAGTTTTTTTCCTTAATGAGGGTTTCCCAGAGTATATCTTGTGTCACAATTTTTGTGGGTATGTTATCTATTCTCTTGCATATGAACTTTAATTGCATATTTATTTTAGATCTATTATGTATTATGTGAAAATGATTATATTCTTTGTTGCAAGTTTCCTTACACAATCTTTGCAAACAAACTTTGTTATACTTGTTCTTCTAAACTTTCTTAGTGCAACCAACCTTTGCAATCTTAAGTAGATTACCAATGCATTATGTTACCACTATCTTAGCTAATTCTTGTACTTATTTTCATATCATATCTCAACCTTTCCTTTAGGTGTTCTTGTTACATTTTTTGATCAAATCCTCTTCATCAATAAAATAAGTGATAGTACTTGAATCATCTAAGCAGTTATCTTACCAACAACAACAAGTTTGACATCAGTGAAAAAAAATGATTGAAACACATTTGTCATACTTGTATTAATACATTTTCAACAATATACCTTTTCAACACTTGAAAATGTACTAGGAATACTAGGTCAATAGTGGACATCAATGACAACACAATAATTGATCATGATGCAATCAAATCTATATCATGACATCACTATCATCAATCTCCATCACAACAATATTTATGCTAATAAGAAGATGATTCAAGCATGAGAATGAATGAGGATTTTAGACCTCAAGATAACTTGACAAATCATTGAACCAATGTAGTTCCATTATATCACTAAACACGAATCAATAAAACACATGTGTTGAACTAGAGGTACTTATGTAGAATATCAAACATAAGGACATAAGGATGAAATAGTTGGTTAAAAGAGAAAAAAGAGGGTGTATGGAGAAATACAATAATATCACTAAGGAAAGAAAGGAAATATGTGGTTGAGGTAGGATACAATAAGAATTAAAAAGGAATATTAAAGAATGGAGTACTATACAACATAGATACCCAAAGGAATGTGAAATGACATACAAGGGGGAAGTAGTGAAGAGGATGTAGAGGATCAATATGCACAAAATCACTACAAGAGGGTGATAAAGAAAATAAATAAGAGTTTGAGGTAGAAGAGAAGCTCAAAAATAAATAGTATGTTAGAAAAAAATGTTTGATTGGAACTTGGATTTTTGTTGTTGTTGTATTGATGCTAGTTTTTGTCATTGATGACAACATATGTTTATGTGATAATGACAGATAGTAATTATGTATATTACAGGATGATTATTAACACAATAGTGTTGGCACATGATAGTTTAATATATGAAATATTATATTCATGTAGAAGGATGAGTATATATATCATATGTATGTCTCTTGGATCTTATGTTGAGCTCTAGATAAGTTACAATATGTTTGGTAAAGATTGGTAGTAGACCAATATCCAAGAATCGATGAAAAGGATAGGTGTATATTTGTTTTATATTATTGGAGTGGTGGAATTAATGTCAATGAACTTGGATTATGATAGAAGACATTTGGGCAACTATATTCATGGTAGAAAGGCTTTGGAATTATTTTGGGAAGGTCTCTATTATATAATGTACAATACTTTTTACTAGCAACTAATAGTATTTAGGAAGAGTTTACTTTAACAATGTAAATGTAATATTTATATTGTAACATGTGGGAAATACATCATGATATTTGTAATAATATTTATTAAGGCATGTATGCCTTAACATGGACCTATGTAATTAATTATACATTGCAGAATCTTTAACAAGCTGACATAATTAATCATTTGTAAGTTGGGTATAAAGGAAAGTTATTTACCTTGGTTAGGAATCATCATGTATGTAATGTATGGTTTGTTGATGCAATATTTTATGTTGAATTATTAGAGAATATGAGAGATTGAGTTGGTCAATTATGGAAAGCTTCAAATAAATTGTTCTGGCAAGTAAGTTGTAGATTAATCAATTCGATGATTTGGATATGTTTTCCTTAATATTATTCTTCATAGTTGCTAAAGAATTTAGGTAGTGGGTCTATTTGTTTCTTTATCAACATTAAATAAGTTTAGAACCTTATAAAAATGCTTGAAGATCTTCTAACACATATTTTTTTTCTCTAATAGGGACTATTCTATTGAATGCATTATAATTGGATTCTAACAATGTCACATCCTTTCAAAAGGAATTCATATAGTATTACACTATCTTGTGGGTAACATCCAAACCAGGTTTTTCCCCATGATCAAGTGTTCCCCTACTCATCAAATTATTGCGTTATGGTTTATGGTTTTCTCTTGTTGTGCATCTTGGTTTTATTTATTTGATTTTATATTAATAAGTTTGGATTTAATTTTAATTGGTCATAACTAATCCCCCCCATAACTCAATTGTGTGTAGAATTTATTTCTTAACAATTGGTATCAATGCGTCAAGTCCTTTTTGAAAAGGAATCTGAGTAGTTTGAGGATATCTATGGATTATAGGATGGAAATTCCTGAGTTTGATGGTCAAAACTGTGACAATTGGAAGGATAAGATTCAAACACATTTGATCTGCATGGGGATTGACTTCTAGTTGATTATAAAGACAAAAGTATACTTTGAAATAAAGAGTGAGATATCTTTGAGAACAAATGATGAAAATAATATTTTATAGTGTAATATGATTATAAGGGAGGTACTTATAAGTGCATTATCGAAGTCTAAATTCATTAATGTTAAAAGTCTTTATCTTTCTTATGATATTTGGATTAAATTTAAAAAGTTATCTAAAGGAGATGAACTTAAAAAGAAAGTGAAGTTGTAGAATTGGAAAACTAAATTAGAGAATGCTAGAATGCAAGAAGATGATACTTTTAGAACATATGTGGAAAGGATTATTGAGATTACTACATGTATAAAGAGCTATGGAGGAACTATAATAGAAGATGAGGGTTGTTTGAAGATTATGAGATCTTTGGATATTTCTTAGGACAAAAAGGTAAATACAATTGAAGAAGTTATTCCTCTTATCCCATAATTTAATAGAGAAATTTTGTTTAGGACATTGTAATATTTTAAAACTAGTAGATTGAAAGATGCTTTTCCTAGGGTTGAGAATTTTCTTTTAGAGCTATTACACATAAAGATAAGATAATACTAACAAAGAGTGCAAGCAGCAATGAAATCTATGAAGATTATGCAAGTAATTGGGTACATATTCATGATGAAGAGAAGAAGATTGATGAATTTGTATTGCTGATTGCAAAAATAGAACCTAAAGGTAAGGGAATTTTCAAGGTCAAATCTCCTTTTTTTATTGGCATTGTAAGAAGATTGGTCACTTTTCTTTCAAATATCCTAAAAGAGAACCTAAGGTGAAACCTAGACCTTACAAATTAAATATTCCTAAGGAATGTTTGTATTTTACTGAAGATGAGATTGAAGTTAAAGAGATCAATGTTTTGGATTGTGATGATGAAGATGAAATTGGTTTTTTTTTTTTTTTCCCCTTATATTAAGGAAGATAATCTTGTTAAAGAAGAAGAAACACTTATTACACATGTTGAAAAAATAAATCAGACTAGATTGTAGATAGTGGATGCTCACATTAAATGACATGTGGTAGAGATAAGTTTGATAAAGTTAAAATATATGATGGAGGTGTAGTTAGAGTTGGTAACAACACACTAACATCGAAGATGTATACTTTTTTGATGGGTTGAAACATAACTTGTTGAGTGTTGGACCACTTTTTGATAAGGGTTATCACTTACAATTTTTTAGTAAGATATGTTGAATCAAGAATAAGCATGAAAAAAAGATTTCCATAGGTATAAGAACAAAATGGAATGTATATCATTTGAATCCTATTGATATTAGTTGTCTTGTTGATAAAGTTGATGACAATTAGCTATGACATAAAATATTTTGTCACATAAACTTTGAATATATAGTGAAGGTGAGCAATTCTATTTTTATGAGAGATCTACCTAACATTGTGAAACCTACTAACATGATCTATGATGGATAAACATAATAAGAGTACATTTCCAAACAAAACATTTACTACATTATAAAAGTTGGAAATTATTCATAGATATTTATGTGGTCCTAGAAATATAGGAAACTTCTATGGTGAAAGGCATTTCATTCTTTTCATTTATGATTTCACTAGGATAATGCCAATTGCTTTCTTGAGAGAAAATTCTAAAGCTTTTAATATGTTTAAGATGTTTTGAGGAAAAATTTGAAAATATAGGTGTAAGAATTAAACTTTTGAGGTGTGAAATAGGTATGTAGTTTACTCCTAAGAAGTTCAATGCATGTTTTGAGGAATGGTATTGAAAATCAAGTTTCAACACCTAAGACACCACAACAGGATGGTATAACAGAGAGAATAAACAAAATAGTGAATGAAGCAACAAGAGAAATTTTGTTTGAGGATAAGGTATCACATGTACATTAGAGAGGATTTAATACTAAAAAATACACTATGAACATAGTTCAAATTAGGCATGGAATAGGGAAAACTTCTTATGAACTATGGTTTGTTCATACACTTATTGTTAAATATTTCAAAATATTTGGAACAAATGTTATATCAAAAGAGAAGATGAGATATAAAAATTTAATCCTAGAAGTGATGAAGGAATATTCCTTGGTTATTCAACTAAGAGTAAGGTATATAGATATTATAATTTGAGATTAAAGAAGATTGTTGAGAGTGCAAATGTCAAGATTGATGAGAGATCTCAGGTACATGAAAAACCATTTGAATATGGTTATGATGATGATTCAAATTAGGCTATTACAAGTTAGGCACTATTCTTAAATTAGAAAATAGAGAAAGAATTATTCTTTGATATTGATGATGGAATATATGTACAGATTGAAGAACCTAGAGAAAAATAGAGAGCACCTAAATATGTTGTAAGAAATCATCCTAATAATCAAATCATAAGTGATGCAAGTAGAGGAGTAATGACAAGAGGAAAGGTAAGAGATAAAATTTGTTTGATTTCATAGATTAAAACTAAGACTACTGATGAAGCATGTAAGGATGGATTTTGGGTAAATGCTATGAAAGATAAACATGAGAACATTTTAAAAATTAATACATGGGAATTGGTACTTAGACCTAAAGATAACAAGTTGTAAGAAATAAAGAAAGGTTGTTATGTAAATTTTATACATAATAGGAAGGTATATATTTTGATGAAACCTTTTCTCTTGTAGAAAGATTAGAAATTGTGTCAATGTTTTTGACTTATGCATCTAATAAATATTTCAAAGTGTATTAGATGGATGTTAAGTCAACATTTTTTGAATGAAAAACTTGAGGGAGAAGTCTACATTGAACAACTTGATGGATTTCCATTGATAGAAGAAAAATACATGGTACACAAGCTAGAGAAGGAATTGTATGGATCAAAGCAAGCACCTAGAGATTGGTATGCTAGATTGAATAAACATTTATAAAGTTTAGGATTCAAGAAAGGTAATGTAGACAGTAACATGTATTTGAGAACCAATTCTTGGTTTAGTGATCATTGAAGTATTTTTTGATGATATCATTTTTTGTAGTAAGGATAAGGCAATTAATAAGTTTTCTGATGAGATGAAAGATCAATTTGAATGTTTATGATTGGTGAGATGAAATACTTTTTTGGGATTGCAAATAATATAGAATAAATATGGAATTTTGATCATATCTCATACTAAGTATCTTAAAGAGTTGTTGGTAAAATTTGACATGGAAAATTGAAAACTTGTTGGTGTTGGAATTCTTTAGACTAACTAAGAGGGGTGGTGAATGAATTATCCAAGGTCCAGATGTACAAATAAAAATTTTCAATGCTTAGTAGACCCATATCCATAAAACCTTATTATGCATGCATCTATTAGATCATAAAAAACTTAAAATTTGTAGGTAATTGTCCTAGGTAAAAACAACTTTGCAGAAATGTAAACATGAAACATAGTAGATTCAATATCACATTTGACACAAGGATTTTATGCGAAAATCCAGTTTGGGAAAAACCACCAATAGCATGCCAGTAATTGTCACTCTTTTGAAGTGATGCCCTATGAAAGACCAACCCTATTAAAGGTTACAATACACATCGTTAAAGGTGATTTGGTTAGATGATTTAAATCACCCTATAAGCAGTGAGCCTTGTTAGAGAACTTTAGACCATTCACTTGGAATGTCACTCTATTAAAGAATTTACAAATGACTTTTAGGTCAACCTTAATCCAAAGGATTTACCCTAGACTGGTACAATGATTAGAAGTAATAATAAGGTTTGACCTGATAACAAATTACAACTCACTTTTTGATTACATATCTTTGTTGTAGTCCTCCATTCTACTTGGCTTTCACACATTTAATCTTTGATAGCTTGTTCACCCTTTAAACATTCATACTCTTAAGCCTTCTTGATTTGCATGCTAGTTGCAGTCTCTTCTATTTGGCCACTAAATGAAGCAATACCCTAGACTTCTTGTCTTCCTTAGGTTCTCACACATGAAAACCTTTTCTTATAACCAAGTCTCTCTATAAATAAAAATTTAAGATATTTTTTCATTTAACCATAATCATCCATTTTAGGGTTAGGTTGGATTAGGTAGGATACAATGAATCTATCCACTTTTCTATTTGGTTCCTCTAGAAACTTCTTCTAAATTCTTCCTTAAATTTGCTACAAAATGGTTTATCTTGAATTTTGTGCCACCAACTCATCATAGTTATCTTCCACACACTTCACACAATTCAAAAAAAAAAGTTGCCTTAGATTCATCAAATCTATGATTTAACATGAATATTTGCACTCGACATGAATATGTTATCACTCAGCTTCTATATTGTTCTTCCATTCGGTCAACAATAGTTTACTTCTGTCACCATGCTTGTGACTGACCTAGAATTTTTGTTCCTATTATCATCCTCTGCATCATTCTTCTGATATTTCAATGATCTACTCCTGTTGATGCAGGGCAACTTTTTTGTTGCTTTAGACTGCATGAGTTAGGGGCTTTACCCCCAACCTGCCTCTAAGATATTTATAAGTATCCTTGGGCAATGGTTTGGTGAAGATATCTGCAATTTGTTCCTTTGTGTGAATGTACTCCATCTTCACTTGTTTGTCTTCCACCAATTCTCTGACATAGTGATACTTGATTGCAATATGCTTGGGTTTTGCATGCATTACTGGATTCTTGGATATGTTTATAGCACTTGTATTATCACAATACAGTATCATAGGTTTGATTACCTCTTCTTTCATTGCTTTCAATAGATGTTTGAGCCACATAATGTTTGTGCAATTGATTGCTGTTGCCACATATTCTGCTTCTACAGTGGACTAAGATGTGCATGTTTGTTTCTTGCTAGTCCAAGTAACTAGCCTTTTACCTAAGAATAATGCTCCTCCACTTGTGCTTTTCCTATCATCAATGTTGCCTCCCCAATCTCTTTCTATGTATGCATTGACGTTAAACTTCTCATTCTTTTTGTAGTATAGGCCAAAATCATCAGTTCCTTTGAGATACCTCATTTTCCTTTTTACTACCATGAGATGATTTTCTCTAGGATTAGTAGATAATCTAGCCACTATTCCAATTGCTACTACTATGTCTGGTCTGCTATGTACAACATATTGTAGTTTTCCAATCATGGATATGTACATTGTTTGATTAACTTTAGCTGATTCATCATTTTTGGATAGCTTATGTCTTGTTGCTATTGGTGTGCTGATAGGTTTGGAGTCTTCCAATCCAAATGTATTGAGTATCTCTTTGATGTACTTTGATTGTGTGACAAATATACCATGTTTTAGTTGATGTACTTGCAATCCAACAAAGAACTTGATTTCTCGAAACATAGACATTTCAAACTCATGTTTCATTTTGTTAGCAAAACTTTTGCAAAGTGCCTCCTTTCCTCCAAAAATTATGTCATCCACAAAGATTTCAGATACAAGGACATCCTTACCTTCTTCTGATTTGATGTACAAATTATTGTTATCATCAATTCTTTCAAATCCTATTTTTCCTAGATACTTGTGAAGTCTCTCATACCAAGCTCTAGGGGCTTGCTTTAATCCATATAGAGCCTTATGCAATTTGCATACCTTGTTTTTGTTACTTTCATCAACAAATCCTTCTGGTTGCTCTATGTAGACTTCCTCTTCAAGTATACCATTCAGGAATGTGGAATTAACATCCATTTGATAGACTTTAAATCCTTTGAAGGCTGCATATGCCAGTAAGGTCCTTACTCCTTCCATTCTGGCAATTGGAGAAAAAGTTTCTCCATAGTCTAGTCCTTCTTCTTATGCATACCCTTTATAGACTAGTCTTGCCTTGTTCCTTGTGATTTCTCCATTCTCATCTAACTTGTTTCTAAACACCCACTTGGTTCCAATTACATTCTTGTCAGCTGGTCTTGAGACTAAGGTCCATGTCTTGTTCTTTTTAATTTGTTCTATTTCTTCTTTCATAGCATTGTACTAGTCATTCTCTTTTATGGCTTCACTTATTATTTTTGGTTCCATTTTGCTGAGCAGACATGTCTCACTTCTGAGTCTATTCCTTGTCATTGGTCTTATCTCTTTGTTTCCAATAATTTGATTTGCAGGATGATGTCTTCTTACATACTTTGCCAATACTGGTTCTTTCCTTGTTTGCATGTTGTCTCTTTCAAAATCTGAATCTTCATGTGTATTTTCATCATATATTTCTTCATTTCATTCATGTTGACAGTTCTCAGAGTCTAAATGAACATTCTCGGTATTTTGTAGCTCAACTTTTGAATGTGTCTACTGCTCGGCATTCACTGTCTGTGACTCGAACAGATACTAGATTTTGTTACTGATTTTCATTTTGAGTTGCAACTTCACCATTATTAGGTATACCTTCATAAAAGTATACAAAGGTCTTGTATTCTTCTGCTTTCTTGGTGTTCTCAACACTTTGAACTTTTGCAAGCTCATCAAATTTCACATTTGTGCTTTCTACTACTTTTTTAGTATTAACATTCAAGCACTTATAAGCTTTTCTTCTAGTTGAATAACAAAGAAATGTGCCTTCCTCACTCTTTGCATCAAACTTTCCATTTCTAGACTCTTTATATATATAGCATTTGCATCCAAATATTTTGAAATGTTTTACATTAGGAGAATGCCCATATCATAATTCAAAAGATGTTGCATATGTACCTTTCTTGACTTGAACTTTGTTGAGTGTGTAGACTGCAGTACTTACAGCTTCTCTCTAGTACTTGAGTGCAACATTTTTCTCCATCATTAAGGTTTTGGCATAGTCAATAACTAATCTATTCCTTCTTTCTACTATACCATTCTGAGGTGGAGTCCTAGGTGCTGATGTCTGCCTTTTGATTCCTCTTTCATTGCAGAATTCTTCAAATTCTCTTGATGTGAATTCACCTCCTCTATTAGATTTGAGACATTTTAGGCTTTGTCCAGTCTCTTTCTCAACTCTAGCCAAGTACCATTTAAACATTTGGAACACATTTGATTTTTTTTTCAAGAACATGACTATCATCATCCTTGAATAGTCATCCACAAATATCATCATGTATATGTCACCTTTGTAGTTTTGTACTTCAATAGGACCACACAAGTCAGTATGAACTAGCTCTAATACTTCATTAGAAATATAAGCCTTGCTTTTGAAAGTTGACTTGGTCATCTTCCCTAGTTGGCATTGTTTGCACATGGTATTATCAAGCTTCTTCAACTTTGGTAGACCTCTAACTTTCTTCATTTTGCTGATGCTTATTAGATTGTCAAAATTTGCATGACATAGCCTCTTGTGCCATAACCATACATCATTAGTTTGAACAATGAGACAAGAAATATCTTCCATGTCTAGGTAGAACAAATTACTCCTAGTCTGGTCACCTTTTTCGATTAGACTTCCTTTAGAATCATAGATCTTGGAAATTTTATTTTCAAATTCAACCTTACATCCTATGTTGCCTAACTATGAGACACTTAACAAGTTATAATTCAGGCCTTCAACATAGTATGCATTATCACATGATATCTTTTCAGTAAGCTTGATACTACATTTCCCTTTGATTTAACATGGTGCATTGTTACCAAATCTAACACTATTTCTTTCATATTGAATAAAGGTAATGAACTTACTTTTATCTCCAGTCATGTGATGAGAGCATCCACTATCAATGATCCATTGGTTATTCTTGTTCATGTAGGTTACTAGGTAGTTGCTTCATCTTCATCTAATTCATCTTTCATAGCCACATAGACTACTTCATCATCATTCTCATTAGAGTCTTCTTGAACAATGTAGCATCTTTTGCCTTTACCTTTGTAGTCCTTGTTGTCCTCTTTCTTGTTCTTGAGGTTTCCTCCATCCTTGTAATTTTTTTTGTGTGTGCATCTGACTGCAATGTCACCAATTTCATTACAATTGAAACAAATGATTGGCAGCTTACCTTTGAATTTGCTCCTTCCTCTGTGAAATCTTCTTGCTAGTAATGCCTGCAATTGGTCTACATCATCTTCATAAGTGTTTTTGTCACTAGATACATACTTTCCTTTTCCATTTCTTTTCTTTGTTTGCACCTCCTCGTTGTCTTTTATTGTCATCTTGGCTTTGAATGCGGATTCAAAGTTTTATGGCTTGTAGTTGTCAAAGTTGGATAGCTCAAAGGTAGTGAGTCTTCCAATTATTCCTTCAAATGACAATGTGTTGCCTGGTACACACCTTAGCTCTTGGATGGCTAATACTCTTATAACATAGATAGGAAGAAAAGTTCTCAAGTATTTTCTTCATACTGTTTCTTCTGATAACTTTCCTCCTAGGCTTCTTATGGTACTCACCACTTCTTTCATTCTTGCACTGTATTAAGCAGCATTCTCTCCTTCTTTGATTTTCATGTCATCAAACTTTCTTCTTAGGATCTCTCTTTTGGCTCTCTTGACATTATCATCTCCTCCATAGATGTTTGATAATGTCTTCCACATATGATGTGTAGTATCACATTCTTTGATGTCATAATACTTAGCATAACTTAGTGCTGAAGCAATATCTAACATCACTTGATTGTGCTCCTTTTTCTTGCTCATGTCTTCTACAGTGAGGGGTCCTGCAGGGTCTACATGATCAACTGTGATTGAGGTTTGTGCATAGTCACCTATTGATCCAATGTGCAACTTCATCAAACTTTGCCATGCAACAAAGTTGTCTTTGTTTAGCTTGGGAACTTCTCTCTTAGACATCTTGATCTTCCTACTGCTAGTACCTTGAAACAAATTAGTAGTGGGCACTGATACCAATTGTTAGAATTCTTTTAGAATAACTAAGAGGGGGGGTGAATCAGTTATTCAAGGTCCAATAATGTCCAATATAAATTTTTCTTTCTAGCCTTTTTACTTTCTTGTCAAATCCTTAATGACATATAATTGAAATTATAATGCATGCAATTAAACATTAAACAATCATGAAAAGTAAACATGCATCACCACATAACACAAAGGATTTTGATGACCTAGAAACCCTCCAGGAATAAGAAGGTAAAACTGGGGTGGGGATGACACCCACAAAATTACTGCGCAATAGATTTCAACCACTTCTGATGGTTTTCTCTGTTAAAAGCTTGCCCTGTTAAAGGCTTTACACACTATCAGATGTGACCCTATTAAAGGATTTCTAAACCCTGTTAGGAACGTGCCTTGTTAGAGTACTTAAGAACATTCAACTTAGAATGCCACCCTGTTTAATGATTTACATAGAGCTGTTAGGCCCACCCAAGTCCATGGGATTTACAGTCACCTTCTCAAAAGAATATTTTATCCCTCTCTAAGGATCTCCTATCCTTCTCCTGAGGATCTCTTATCCTTCTATTGCAGATCTCTTATCCTTCTCCTAGGGATCTTCTATTCTTTTCCTAAGGCTTATCCACCTAGCTGTTAAGCTAACCTAGCAATGTAAGATTTCAATGTCTAATACAATGGTAAGAAAGTATTAGAAAGGTTTTGACCTGATAAAGATTGCAACTCTAACCGTGAAGATTTCAAATCACTCTTCAGTTCTTTTTTTTGCTTGGCTTTTCTTCCTTGCAGTGCTGACAGCTTGTTCACCCTTTAAGATCTATCTCCTTGTGTTCTTCCACTCGTTATGCCAATGCACTCTATGGTCACTTGATCAACTCAGAGTCTTGATGCTCTATACTTACTTCTCACTGTGTCCTCTTCTTGACACTTCATGCTAGCCTTCTCTTGGTTTCTTCACACGACCATACTTATGACCAACTCCCTCACACTCACTTGATCTCTGACATGTAACTCCTTATAAAGAAGTTTTGTTCTTCATTTCCCACTCAAATCTTCCCACTCATCAATTTGATTTGATATGAGAGAACGATATTGTTTTCCCTCCAAATTGTTTCTTCCAGAAACTTCATGATAAGTCCATCAGTATTCACTCAAAACTGGTTTGCATGGTTTACATGAAATTCTGTGCCATCTACACATCATCCTTATCATCCAACTAATTCAAAAAATTCAATGTAATAAACTTATCATTACTGATCTAGAAAATCTTTTTGTCTTATCAATAATGCAACAACTCGACATGATTGGTTTATTGAGCAACAACTCGACATGATTGGTTTATTGATGCTCGACATTAACTGGGTCTGGATTGCTCGACATCATCTATAGTTTATGCTTTAATCGACACCTAAAGCTTTCTTGTATTGCTTGGCTTCTACTATTTTCTTGAATCACTCAGCTTCTTATTAACTTCACAATGCTCAGCTCTTGTTGGATCCTGAGTTACTCGGCTTCTACTACATTTAGTGTTACTTGGCACCTGAAGGATTGCTCGACACCTTCTATGTTACTTGGCACCTAAAGGATTGCTTGGCACCTTCTATGTTACTTGACACCTAAAGGATTTATCGACACACACTGAAGTTGAACTTTCTCGGCTTCAACTAGTTTGCTCGGTACACACAAATGAACTCAGTCAGGTTCTACAAATGACCTAGTTAAACCGTACATCTTTAATGTGTCTTAGTGTGTCCATTCCCTGTGTCTTAGAGTATGTCATCAATACACTATTTCATCAATGGCTTAGCTGATCCTTATACTTCATTGCAACATCATAAATTCAACCTTTCTCTAGGTGCTCGAGTTACATCTTATTGATTGCCTCCTCCTTATCAATCAACCAATTGATAGTATTTGGATCACTAAATCAATTGTCATTCCTAAAAGTAGCAAGTTTGACATCAATGAAAAAATAATGATTGAAAGCATTCTTTACTAGTTCCATTATTCTTCATTCATGATCTTTTCAATCATTTCCAACACTGACTTATATCTCCCTCTTACTAGTTAGATGTATTTCTTTAGTTGTTGTATCTCCCTCAATAGGTCAATTCTCCCTCTTTAGTAAACATCAGATATACTATCTCCGTCTTTGAAAAAAAAACCAAAGAATTGTCATCATTATATGTAGATATAATCAATTTTAGATTCTCCCTCTATCACCCTACATGTGATTGGAAATCTTCTAATTCAATTCCATTACTTTAGGTAGCTCTTAAAGTAATATCCACTACATCAAGTTGTAAGATACAACATTCAACTCGGTTGATGTAGGGCACTACTCATGCTTCTTAAGTAACCTTTGATAGGGTTATCACCCCTAGTTTACCTCTTAAATACTCATAAGCATCCTTAGGTAAAGATTTTGTGAAGCTATTAGTTATCTGCTCTTTTGTATTGACATATTCCACCCTCACTTCTTTGTCTTGAACTAACTCTCTCAAGTATACTTGATTGCAATGTGCTTAGTCTTTGTGTGCATTACAAGGTTCTTTGATAAAATTTTAGTACTAGTCTTATCATAATAAAGTACCATAGGTTCAATGATTCCTCCTTTATACTTTTGAGTAGCTATTTAATCCATACAATGTTTGTACAATTTACCGTAGTAGCCTCATATTTAGCTTTAATAGTAGATTTAGATATGCAATTTTTTTTCTTGCTAGTCTAGATGACCAACCTCTTTCCTAAGAAAAATGCTCCTCCACTTGTGCTCTTTCTGTCATCAATGTTTCCAGCCCAAATTAGCATCAATATAGGCTCTCAACTCAAGTTTCTTATTTTTCTTGTAGTATATACCATAGTCTTATGGTCCTTTCAGATATCTCATAATTCTCTTAGAAGTCATCAAATGGTTCTCCTTAGGATTAGCAAATAACCTTGCAACAATCCCAATAGATAATGTAATGCCAGGTCTACTATGTACTACATATTGCAATTTTCCAATTATAGACCTGTACAATGTTTGATTCATATGAACTGAATCATCATTTTTAGACAACTTGTGTCTTGTCATCATAGGTGTGTTAATTGGTTTGGAATCTTCTAATCCAAAAGTTTTCAATATTTCCTTCACATACTTTGACTCAGTGATGCATATGCCATATTTCATCTGATATACTTACGAACCAGCAAAGAACTTAATTTCTCTAAACATAGACATCTCAAATTCTTTCTTCATTTCATTTGCAAATGCCTTACATAATCAATCTTGACCTCCAAATATGATATCATCAACACAAATTTCAGCTAGTGACATAAGTTTACCTCGTCTATCTTCAAGTATAGATTGTTGTTATCATCAGTCCTCTCAAATCCAATCTTTACAAGATAATTGTGAAGCCTTTCATATGATTCTCTTGGGGCTTTCTTTAAACCATACAAAGATTTGTGTAATCTACATACCATGTTCTTGTTGTTGATATCGACATATCCTTTTGGTTGTTTTATGTAAACTTATTCTTGTAAGGAAACTTGGCAACAAAGAATATAACCGTTTTCACATAACCCATAATAGATCTAAAATAAACATGGAATTAAAATCCACATGCAAGAGAATAGAAAACATACCCACAAAATTGTGACAGAAGATATACCCTGGGAAACCCTCATTGAGGGAAAAAACCTAGCCTCCAAAAGCATCCATCATCATGTATTATTCAGCAAAAATACCATTGCCATACAACCATAGAAGCCTTCATGGCCATAGCCACAACCGAGAAAACTATGTGAACAAGCATGAATCCACACATCCCATGCCATGCTTTCAACCTTCACAAATGCTCCCTTGGCTAACCTGTCAAGCCTTGTCCCACTCGACTCTTGCCTTTTGTCTTCTCCTTGTCACTCTCTTTCTACAACAACTACCCTTGTGGCTGCTTATATAGTAGCAAGTCCCACAAAACCACCAAGTGGTATTACATAAACCATGTGCTAAAACCATGTGCTACCTAACCCACTGACCCCACATTTAATATTGGGCATTTAATTCTTTTCCCCCAATATTAAATAATTACATGAAATATTATCACAATGTTACAATACAACTCATCAAGAATATTTCATGGGAATCTTTACATGTTGCACGTCCATCTAGGTACAACATTACATAATAAAATAAAATAATAAAATAACAATATTATGCAATGTGTGCAACACCCATTATCTCAACAATTTCCCACTTGTTGTATACATTGCATAGGGTCAATCCGTAGCCACATAAATGAACAAAGGGAACAATCCCTCCCAGCACATCCACCATCATGGATAAAAATACACCAAGTTCTCCATCCTGGTACCCGCGACAAAATCAAAGTATCTAGCATCTCAAACATGAATGATCTCACCTCCTATTATGCCACTCCCAATGGACGTACATAGAAGCCACCCAAAGAGAAAACCACCCAACTTGTCGCATTAGAAGATCATAAAATCCTGTACCAACTAAAATTCCAAGCACAAAAACCTAATCCAAAGGTAATCACATGTATCCGTAGTTGTCAAAATATCCATAGCTGAAATAGCACCCACAGCAAGTGCCAAACGCATCCAACTATCCATACCTCAAAGGTATAACAAGTGAATCTCATATCACCGACATATCCAATCTATAACCTGCAATCACAAGCCTCAAGAGCAATACCTGCCACATATATACCAAGAAGCTCCCACTGCAAAAGATAATGTCAAATCTATAACCAATCCACTCACAACATCTCAAAGAAGTGAATCCATGTAGTATCAAGGACATCCACAATACATAAACTAATATCCTGCAAGAACAACTCTCAGAACAAGTCTCCAATGCTCTCCCAAGTTCTCCACAACCAAAAAAGGAAAGAGATAAAGAAATAACCATGTCATCTCTCACATGACATACATGAGCACAAACCAGTGATCACAATCTCCAACCAATCTCAAATCCAATGTAGGCAAAACTAAACATCCAGGAAGATAACCAAGACTAGAGAAACCATGCAAATCATAACCTGTATCATGTCCTTCTACACACACCTCTAGATGTAAATTGTGCAAGTATGATCTCCTCCATAAAACCCCAACAAGAAGCCTCAACAACACCCAAAGCATACCATATAACTAATCATGGATGTAAGCCTCTCACAAGAAGATCAAAATCATAAACCATTCCTAAATCAAGGAATAACCATTCCTAATCCAAGGAAAATGCCCAATATAAAACCATCTCCCAAACTCAACCAGCATAACAACATATGCAAATGGAGATAACCAATGCTAAACCATCTCTCAAATGAACCCTCCAGAACTAACTCATGTACCATAGCTCAAGATCCATATCCATGAAAGATAAGCATAAATATAATGCACTTGAGAAAAACAATGGGCTATACCTCTCAAGTAGCAAACCGCCGAGTAGACCAAGAGTGGGGAATGAGAATGCTCATCAAGATACCCAAGTCTCCAACCAAGACTCATCTAAGAACAATCTCCTCTCAAGTCCATATCAGGTGACTGCCCCTCGGACTTCCTACTGAAACCATCAACCGTCCCAACAAATACTTCTCTAATCCAAGAGAAAACAGTGTCACCACCGTCTCTAAGTATCCATGAGCACCTATAACCAATCAATCCATGCCAACTCCAAATGCAACATAGCAATATCATGAAGTATCCAGCTTATGATCAGTGTACTCAATACCAAGAAACTAAACCAAGATCAATGTCAAAGTTCCAACCATGGCCTCAGGAACATAAACATGACAATATGATCTTACCATCTCAATTAAAGAGATAACATGCTCCATATGAACACACCATAACATGTCACAACTCTAAATGTGTATCAAGAGTATACCATGACATAATAATGAAACTATCCTCATACCAAGGATAACATGCTAAATAAAAGCATAAACCACACCTTTTCCAAGAACCCTATGAGTCCTCAAGATGCAACCATCTCCACACACCATGAAGAAAACCATCTCCACATACTAGGAAGAACCATCTCCACATACCATGAAGATAACCAAGAACTCCATGAGTCCTCAAGATCTAACCATCTTCAAACACCATGAAGATAACAAGTGCACCATGCAAATGTCAAAGATGCTTCTGCAGCAACAGGATCTAAGACAAACCTCTAACATTTGCAAACACTTAATAAATATATCAATGCCAAAAAACTCCCACTCAACCGTGGTACCAAGTCACCTGTGGCATCATAAAATCCATCTCCTATATGAAGATCCAAATCAAACCAGGAACTAATCCTGCACTGTCACCCCATCACTGTCACAAGCTCCTACTAAACCGTGTATCCAAGCTATCCATGAGATCATGATGAAAACCCATCCTCTAACCATGAGAATCAACCAAGGCATCAAACTATCAAAGAACTCAAAGTGCACATCATGAGCTCCTCAAAAGAAAACTAAATAACTATGATCCTCAACCAAGAAGATATACCACCATAACCAAATCAGAAAATCCAAGCTAATGAACATCAAGGATGTACCTGTATATCCAATGATGTCATGCCAAAATCTATGACACCATGATCACATCCATGAACTGAGCATCTGGCTCTCAATATGTCCAACCTGTCAGCATAGTCAACCACAATCCTCTACCATGACTGTACTTGGTAACAACATCTCATCCCTCCTACATGAAGATAAAATCATGTGACTTAAGGCATAGACAACCCAAATCCAAGCCACCAATCTAAATATGCATCAATAATGAAAGATCAATGGGCAAAGACAACCCATAACCAAGCTATAAATGCAACCTGTAAGTATAGACCGCTTACAACACTACACAACTTGTAGACCCAACAAGTCATCATGCATATCCAAATGAAACACTAATAACCATATCATCATGAGACCAATCTGAAATATGAACTGAGTATACAATGACATCAAATCTTAAACCTCCAATGCCATAAACTCACAATGTTACCATAGTCAAAATATACCTATAAGCTGTTCAGATAAATATATCATTAAATAAATCATGCCAAACCTGCACCAAATCTGAACCATTGTGTAGAGCTCTCCAAGAGCTTTCCGTTGACTACACGAAGTCCAAAATCTGACTCTGTATGCCCAAGTTATGCCCTAATTCATGCTCAAAATAAATAACATCTGACTTTAGGGCTCTTAAAACCTGAAAAAATTTCAAAATCATAAAACCAAACCTACACCATGTTGTAGTGCTCTGAATTAGCTTTCCAACGCCTGTAAGAACTCTAAAATCTAATATTCTGAGAGAAAGTTATGGCTGTTTTACTAAAACTGTCTTTTTACCATTTTCAATACGATTTTTCATTTTTAATTTTTTTTCAGTGACGAAAATTCCGACGGGATTAAATTTGACGGCCATCATGGGCTGAAACTAAAAAATTCTTTCATTTCCTCTGAACATGGCCAAACTAGGGCATATTATATATCAAATTTTATGGAAATGTCGACCCGGATCCAATGGTGAGATCTGTTTTTACCCAAGAGGTCATTTCTGCAAGCTAACCCCCAAAATCCTCATTTAAATGAAACATCCGAAAAAAAATCTTTTTGTCCAACAATTTCACATGCCCAAATCTTTTAACATTCCATCATAACAACAAATCCAAAACCCTCAGATCTGCAATAAATCATTCATATATCTTGCCCTTTCTTTTATCCTCTCATGCATTCCCATGGATTCAATCTAGGGTTACAATAATAAAACCATAGCTCTGATACCACTTGTAAGGAAACTTGGCAACAAAGAATATAACCGTTTCCACATAACCCATAATAGATCTAAAATAAACATGGAATTAAAATCCACATGCAAGAGAATAGAAAACATACCCACAAAATTGTGACACAAGATATACCTTGGGAAACCCTCATTGAGGGAAAAAACCCAGCCTCCAAAAGCATCCATCATCATGTATTATTCAGCAAAAATACCATTGCCATACAACCATGGAAGCCTTCATGGCCATAGCCACAACCGAGCAAACTATGTGAACAAGCATGAATCCACACATCCCATGCCATGCTTTCAACCTTCACAAATGCTCCCTTGGCTAACCTGTCAAGCCTTGTCCCACTCGACTCTTGCCTTTTGTCTTCTCCTTGTCACTCTCTTTCTACAACAACTACCTTTGTGGCTGCTTATATAGTAGCAAGTCCCACAAAACCACCAAGTGGTATTACATAAACCATGTGCTAAAACCATGTGCTACCTAACCCACTGACCCCACATTTAATATTGGGCATTTAATTCTTTTCCCCCAATATTAAATAATTACATGAAATATTATCACAATGTTACAATACAACTCATCAAGAATATTTCATGAGAATCTTTACATGTTGCACGTCCATCTAGGTACAACATTACATAATAAAATAAAATAATAAAATAACAATATTATGCAATGTGTGCAACACCCATTATCTCAACAATTCTTCTAATATGTCATTCAAAAATGCTGACTTCATACCCATCTGGTAAACTTTGAAAACTTTGTATGTAGAGTAAGAAAGTTGAGTTCCTACTCCTTCCAATCTTGCAACAGGGAAAAATGTCTCTCCATGGTCTATTCCTTCTTCTTGTGCATACCACTTTCAAACTAATCTTTCCTTATTCCTTGTGACTTGTCCATTTTCATCTAGCTTGTTTTTGTAGACCCACTTGGTTCTGATCACATTCTTGTCCTCTAGTTTGGGAACTAGAGTCCATGTCTTGTTCTTCTCAATCTTCTCAATCTCTTCTTTCATGTATTTAATCCAATCCTCATTTTCTAAGGCATCTTTTACTATCTTAGGCTCATACACAGTCAACAAACATGTATCACTTCTCAGCCTATTTCTTGTCATTGGTCTAACATCTTTATCTCCAATACTTTGTTCAATAGGGTGATGTCTTTTGACATTCTTTGACAATATTTGTGCTACTCTGCTTTCCTCATTAGGTCTCTCAAATTTTAAATCATTATGTACCTCTCTATCAGGTAATTCAACATCTCTTTCATGTACACTTATCTCAAAATCAGAATGTGCGTCAGTTTCTGTCTACAACTTAGCTCCTGATTGTAGCTCAGTTCTTGAATACAACTCAACATTCATTATACGTGACTCAACAATCATTGAAACTTGCTATTGATTTGTAACTTTATTTACAAAATCTCCATCAACAAGCATACCTTCATAAAATTTTACAAAAGATTTGTATCCTCTGGTTCTTTCATAGCTTTAGCTTCTTTACCTCCATATATTTATCAAACTTCACATTTGCACTTTCCACAACTTTGTTAGTGTTAGTATTTAAATAATTATAAGCTTTACTACTTGTGGAATAGCCAAGGAATATACCTTCTTCAATTTTCGCATCTAATTTACCATTTCTGAAATCTTTAATAATGTAGCACTTGCTTCCAAATACCTTAAAACATTTTACATTGGGTGAATATCCATACCATAATTCAAAAGGTGTTGAATAAGTAATTTTCTTGACTTGCACACAGTTCAAGGTATAGACAATTATACTTATAACCTCTCTCTAGTATTTCAAAGAAATATTCTTCTCCATCATGACTGTCCTCGCATAGTCCATTACAGATCTGTTTCTCCTTTCAACAATCCTATTTTGTGGAGGGGTCCTACATGCATATGTTTGTCTTTTGATTCCTTTGTCATTATAGAACATCTCAAAATCATTTGATGTAAATTCTCCATCTCTATCAGATCTCAAACACTTCAAGCTTTTTCTTGTCTCCTCAACTCTAGCTAAGTACCAATTAAACATTTGGAAAGTATCAGATTTCTATTTCGGAAACATAATTGTCATCATCCTAGAATAATCATCAACAAATAGGATAATGTACTTGTCACCCTTGTAGCTTTTCATATTAATTGGTCCACACAAGTCAGTATGAACAATTTCAAGAATTTCTTCAGAGGTGCGAGTCTTACTTTTAAAACTAGATTTTTTCATCTTGCCCAACTGATATTGTTTGCAAATTATATTGTCAGGTTCTTCAATTTAGGAAAACTTGTGTCATGCCCATACTGTTTCATGGAAAAAAAAACTATTTATTTATTTATTTATTTAATTATTTACAAGAACTGAAGGTAAATAAAAAGACTTAATATATTTTTAACCTGATGATGAAGTAACATAGAGGAACAAAGCTATCCTACTAGGATTCTGAATTCAAGTTTCTTATGAGGGAACACACGATTGCTAGCTACTAGATGCAAAACTAAGTTGAATGCTATGGATACAAGCCCCTAATAAGAAGCACTACGATGTGCGATAGAACCCAAATTGTGTCAGAGTAATGGTGAATATCTAGGGATTGCAATGCGAAAGAGCTTCATCACTTATCATTTTATTTCCTTAAATATTGCATTTACCTTATATTTAATAATTTCATTCTTATTAGTATTCAATTATTATTATTTGAAAACACCCATACCTACTATATTAACATGCACTCCTTATTTAAAAGTCAACATTACTATTACATAAAATGAAGCTAATATTATTACATTGCAAATAATATTCGATTTAATCATAAAATAAAACTATTATCAAATTCAATACTACCTATGCTACTCTTTGCAATTAATCTAAAAACAATATATATAACGATTATGTTTTTAAAATATCTAAAATCAGAATATGTTGTGACCAAAAATATCTTAAAATTAATATATAGCTACTTCCCTTAGTTTCACCTACACATTTTTGTCCTTTCTTTGCAAGTTGGCATCGTGTACTTGGTGGCTCCTCCCCAAGTAAGTAATTCAATTCAGAAATCATGTCATTGGGAAAAGTTCTCAAGGAATTCGACTTATAATAATTTTCCTTTGCAAGTGGTGGATGCCGAGACAAGAGGGGCAATGAGCGCATGTTCATTATTATTTTGTTTAAAGAGTTGACAAAAATGGACGCCTAGTTTGAGTTTGTACAAGATGAAAATTGGAAACTTAAAAGAGGATAATTTTTTAAAAATATGTTTAGCAAGTGTGAGAAATATATGTATTTTTAAAATAATTTCCTTTATTGGAGAAGGTCCCATCATATCCTAAAGACCTCAATAACTCATGACTGCCACACAAGATCTTTTTTGTGAGTTTGATAGATCTTTTTCCTTTTATCAACATGGTGCTTCATTACCAAACCTTACACTATTTCCATCATAATAATTTAGGGTAATGAACTTACTTTTATCTCTAGTCATGTGTGATGTGAACACGCACTATCAATGATCTATATGTCACTCTTTTTCACATAAGACACTAGTATAGTTCCTTCATCCTCATCAGATTCATCCTTCATTGCAACACACACCACTTCATCATCATGATCATTAGATCCATCTCTAGTTTCCTCTTCTACAATGTAGCAAGACTTCTTTCCTTTTTCTTTGTAATATTTGTTGTCCTCATCTCTTTTACTTCTATATTTGTCTCCACTTATATTGTTCTTCTTCTCTAGACATCTAGCAGCAATATGACCAACCTCATTGTAATTAAAACACATGATAGGTAACTTACATTTGAATTTTCCTTTGCCTCTATGAAATATCATTGCTAGTAGTGCTTCAAGCTATTCTACATGTTCTTCATATGTGTCACTGTCACTAGAGACATATTTGAAATTTTTCTTCTTCTCTTTAGGTTAATTTAATGACAGTTTAGCTTTGAAAGTAGATTCAACATTGTCAAATTTGAAGTTATCAAAATTAGAGAGCTCAAATGCAATGAGCCTACCTACCAGACCCTCAAGAGTTAGATTAGAACTAGGTATACATCTTGATTTTTGTATGGCAAAAACTCTAATAGCATAAATGGGTAGTAGTGTTCTCAATACTTTACTTAATATAGTATCATCATTAATCTTACTAGTAGCTTCTCTTATAATATTAACAACATCTTTTATTCTAGAGCAATATTGAGCATCATCCTCACCTTCTTGCATCCTCATATCATTGAACTTACCTCTAAGAATTTCAGATTTGGCTCTTAAAATGTTTGCATCTCCTCCATAAATAGTGAGAAGCATATCCGACATCTTCTTTGCACTGTCACAACCCTTGGTGTCATCAAAATCAAAATAGCTTAGGGAAAAGGAAATCTCCAACATTTCCTAGTTGTGTTTTTTCTTCTTTTTTTAGATCATCAATAGTTAAGGAAACAACAAGATTGACATGCATAGTGGTGATGGTAGATTGTGCATGATCTCCAAGACCTCCTACGTGTAACTTTATTAGACTTTTTTCATGTAGAGAATTTATCCTTATTAAGCTCGGTTACCTCTCTTTTTGACATCTTGATCTTTTGCTTCTAGTGCCTTCAAACTAGTCCTCTTAAGAACTATGGTGCTCTGATACCAATTGTTGCAATTCTTTAGAATAACTGAGGGGGGAGGGCGTGGGGGAAGGGGTGAATCAATTACCCAAGATCTAGATATAAAAATAAAACTCTTCAATTCTTAGTAGATCCATATCCATTAAACCTTATTACGAATGCATCCATTAGATCATACAAAACTTAAACTTAGTAGGTCACTATCCTAGGTCAAAACTACTTTGTAGAAATGTAGACATGAAACATAATAGATTCAATAATACATTTGAATTAAGGATTTTATGTGGAAACCCAATTTGGGAAAACCACCAGTAACATGCTACTAACTCTCACTCTTCTAAAGTGATGCCCTGTAAAAGGCCAACCCTATTAAAGGTTACAATATACACTATTAAATCTGACCTGGTTAGAGGACTTAAATCACCTTGTTAGGAGTAAGCCTTGTTAGAGGACTTTAGACCATTCACTTGAAATGTCACCCGATTAAAGGATTTACAAATGACTATTAAGTTAACCTTAATCCTGTTAGTGTAGTTTTTTGTTTTTCCTATTTTGCTAGGTTTTTCCTACACTTTTAATAATCTCGCTTAGGTTAATAAAGCATGTCTTATTAGGTGAATGGTTGTGAGGTGTCACCTTCCTACATATGAGCATCCATTAGCTATCTTGGGAAGATACTTTGCTATCTTTAGTCCGATAGATGGTTGCTCCTCATTGGTTGGTGTTGCCACCTTCTCCCTCTTCCTAGCCTATATAAGCATGCTATCTGGCTTGTATTTGTATCTCTTGTTTTTGCATCCTCTTAATGCTATTTTTCTTCCAGCATTTGCATTACTCTCTTGGAGACTAACTCTATGATGCTATTTTGGTTTTGTATCATTTGCATTCATAGTTTAGATATTTAGTCTTTGCACTAGTTTTCTGGGTTATTAATCTTTTCAGATTTTAACATGGTATCAGAGCTTTTCTATGTGCAAGAGTAGATTTTAGTTTCCTTATTTGAGAGATTCGGGGGGGGGGGCGCTAATAAAAATTATTGTAGTTTTTTGAAAAATGAAGTATGCTCTTCGCTTGCATCTTTGGATGATCCTGAGAATCAGAAAAGTTTTGACAAAAATGATTTTTCTCTGGGGTTTCAATCTCAAATCTGACAACCAACTTGCATATTTGGAGTTTTCAATCAGTTTTGCAGGTTCTAGCATGCCATTGATGGACTTAAGAAGCTGATCCAGCATTTGCATGTCATATTCTGGTTGCTGGGGTCATTTTTTGATTTTTGGAGCCTTTTTTACTGTTAAAGGTGTTTAATTTACACTACAACAACATCTTCTATACATCAAAAAGAAAAATGTTTTTTGGGTTTGTTCGCAGGCCCGAAAAACCATTTAGGTATCTTTTAGATTTTGCATGCAAGTTGTATATTTTGCAGAATCGAGCATGCAAAGCTACAGCCATACCCCTCTCCGTTGGCAGTCGCAGATTTGAACGCAATTTTCAAATGTCTCATTCTTGCTCATACAGACTCTGATTTTGATGATTCTTGTTATGAAATTGGCTATTTTTTTGTGCTCTATCCACTAGTGGAGTTTTTTTTTGATTTTCATGCATGAATTCTTTAGAAATTGCAGATTCTCAGCCATGACTGTGCACAGTTCTCGTTTTGGAAACTTCGGAGGATCATAACTTTCTCATACGACCTTGTATCAAGGCGATTCTTTTTTTGAAAGTGCATGATTTTTTGAGTAGATCACAGTGGTGCTATTTGTTTCCTTGATTATTGTGCCCAAGTTTCACTTTTAGCATATGCTCTTCATGAGGAGGCCTTGTCGGTTTTTCTTCCATAACTTGAGCATACAGACGTATTTTTTTGATTCAAAAAATGCATCAGAAAGCTGGTTCTGAGACAGAGATGATGGTACAAGTTTTTTTGATTTTTACTATAGTTTGGTTGCCTATTTTGGCAGTCAAATCCAGATGTTCTATTTTTCCTTCTAGGAGCCATATCTCCCTCATTCAGACTCTTTTCTTGGCTCGCCATATATCATTGAAAAGCTGGTTCTATGAGTTATTCAGTTGCAGAGGTCTTTTATCCAGATTTTGCTCTAGGTTCTTTCTCCTTCAAGTTTTTCACTTTCGCACTCTAGCAGATTACTTGGATTCTACAGGTCCTGAAATCTCTTCTTCTATTCTTTTGGCTCACTCTTCTTTCTGACTTATGAGCATTGTATGCTTCTATTCTATTGCATTCCTTTTTCTATAAACACACTGAGATAAAGTGCCTGCTTTTGCATATCTGGGATCTTGTACACCTTGTGTTTGTTTGTACTCGCACTTAGTTATAAAGTGCCATGGGGGGTCATGATGTTTTGCCATTTTGTGCTCATCCACCTTTGTCAAGTGAATTTTTCTTCCACGTCATTAGCCCATGCAGTGTGTCGGTGACACTGACCTTTATCTTGTGCTTGTACTTGTATTGCACGATTGGTGTTCCTGATTCTTCTTCTTGCAGATTTTTTGGCATTGCATTTTAGTGTTCCTGTCACCCCTCTCCCTGTTCAGCATTATGGGGGGGTTCACCTGTTGGCTCTATTGCTTCTTTGGTTTGGTTGAGTGATCTACGTATTTAGTTTTTGTTCCTATATACTAGGCGGATGCAGTGGCTAGGCACCTATGCATTTCGGTGAGATGGTTCATCTACTATATAGACACTCATTCATTCCTACCTTTGGAGGTCACCTCTTCGATTGATCAGCTCTTCAGACTTTGTCTTCTCTACCTGGTCATGCACTATTTCAATGGGGGTTCCAACAATTTCTTCTGACAGTGTTTGCAGCTTCATGCTTCGGAGATGCTTCATGCTCTTTTTTGTTCCTCTCTTTGGGACATTTCCTAGATTGGAGGCTTAGTTTCCTTCATCTAGTTCTTTTTCTTGTATTGGGTACCTGATCAGGCCTTGTTGCTGGGACCCATTTTCCTGCTTTCATAGCTTTGCTAGGTTAGCATCCACCTAAGCTTCGCTTATGGGGGGGTGTTAGTGTAGTTTTTTGTTTTTCCTATTTTGCTAGGTTTTTCCTACACTTTTAATAATCTCGCTTAGGTTAATAAAGCATGTCTTATTAGGTGAATGGTTGTGAGGTGTCACCTTCCTACATGTGAGCATCCATTAGCTATCTTGGGAAGATACTTTGCTATCTTTAGTCCGATAGATGGTTGCTCCTCATTGGTTGGTGTTGCCACCTCCTCCCTCTTTCTAGCCTATATAAGCATGCTACCTGGCTTGTATTTGTATCTCTTGTTTTTGCATCCTCTTAATGCTATTTTGCTTCCAACATTTGCATTACTCTCTTGGAGACTAACTCTATGATGCTATTTTGATTTTGTATCATTTGCATTCATAGTTTAGATATTTATTCTTTGCACTAGTTTTCTAGGTTATTAATATTTTTAGATTCTAAAAAATCTAAAGGATTTACCATAGACTGATACAATGATTAGAAAGTAACAATAAGGCTTGATCTGATAACAAATTACAACTCACTTGCAAATTATAGATCTTTGTTTCAATCCTCCATTCTACTTGGCTTTCAAACACTTCACTAATGATAGTTTGTTCACCCTTCAAGCATTCATACTCTTAAGCTTTCTTTCTTTTCATGTCAATCTTTGAATGAAGCAATACCCTAGACTCGTTATCTTCCTTAGGTTCTTGCACATGACAACCTTTTCTTTTGACTAGGTCTCTCTCTATAAATAGAGATTTAAGATATTTTTCTATTTAACCATAATCGTGCATTTTAGAGTTAGGTCAGATTAGGTAGGATAAAATGAATCTACTCACTTTTCTATTTGGTTCCACTAGAAACTTCTTCTACAATATTCCTTGAATTCACCACAAAATGATTTAACTTGAATTTTGTACTAACATATCATCATACTTATCTTCCACATGCGTGACACAATTCAAGAAAACAAAATAGTCAACTTAGATTTGTCAAATCTACTATTTAACATGAATACTGGTGCTCAACATTAATATGTTGTCACTCAGCTTCTATAATGTTCTTCCACTCGATCAACACTAGTTTACTTGACGAATACTAAAGTTTACTAATGCTCGACATCAATGAAACTTTACTTGACATATACTGACAATCACTTGGCTTGTACTAATTTTCATCTTTGCTTGACACCTCTTGTTTTTCACTCGTCATCCATTGATTTCTGCTTGGCTTGCACTGATTGCTTGGCAACGCTTGGCATTTACTTTTATACCTTCTTCTATAATTAACTTGAGTAATCTTTCATACCAAACTTTAAGTAGATAAACAATACACTATAGTATTAATGTCTTACTCGATCTTAGGGCTTCTTTTACATGCCAAATAACTCAACCTTTCTCTAGGTGTTATTGTTATCTTCCCTTCTCAAATTCTCTTCATCAATCAATTAAATGATAGCTTTTAGACCAAAAAGTAATTATCTCACCAATAGGTAGCAGGTTTGACATCGTTGACAAAATAATGATTGTTCCATTACAAATTCTTTAGTTCAAAACAATCTCATATCAATAGTTGGAACATCTATGGTTACATATTGCAAATTGTCCAACAAAGATGATTCACCTAATGCTATGCAAACAAGGTACATATAAATAATTGGTGGTTTAATACATTTGACTCATACAAGACTAGATATTACTAATGGAGTTAGAATTGTAGCAAGATATCAAGTAGATCTTAGAGAGAAACTTTTTAATAGTAATTATTTTTTTCACATATATAAAGATAACATTGGAATTTGGCTTATGGTATGATATATATAATGATTTCACATTCTATGCATATACTAATGCCGATTGGGTAGAAAATGTAGGTGACATGAAAAATGAGTGGTGGAGCATTTTTCTTTGGAGGAAGGTTAGTATCTTAATTAAGTATGAATTGAGATTGTATTTTTTAGTTTACAATAGAACTAGAAGATATTCTAGAAACAAACAATTATAATCAAATAATGTGGATGCAACAAATGTTGAAGGATATTGGTGTTAAATTTTATAAATTTATTGTTATGCATTGTGATAATACAAGTACAATAAGAAACCTATTTTACATTCAATGACTAAACACAATGTAATTAAGTAGCATTTTATAAGAGAGAAGGTTGTAGAGAAGGAAATAATATTGGAGTATGTGAGTATATAAAAATAGATAGCATATATATTCACTAAGACAATGGCTAAAGAAACTTTTTAATATCTTGGAGGTATGCTTGGGGTAATGGCCCCACCTAGAGTGGAGTAATCGATGCATCTTTGTATCAATCTAGTATATTCAAAGCATTATTGATTCATGATTCATCTTGACATAGTTCTCGGTATTTCACTTTAGGAGGAGTGGTCACAATGAGTAGAGATATTTTAAAGATCTCTTATGCAATTTTTTTGGCATTCAGTATTTGTTGGAACTTGACATATTTTAGTTGTAGATTGGCTTGATCCAATCCATGTACATTGATGGAGATGTTAATTAAAGGGGAGTATTTTAGATTGACAGTTGATATTTGGCATATTAACACCTTTATCATTGATGTTAAAGGGAATGAGATTCAATTAATTTTTTTTTAAGGGAGCATATTGATTAGAAGATTATTTTAGGATTATATTTGAGTTTTTAAAGGCTGTATAGGCTAAGGATATTCAGAAAATCATATTCAAGTGTCAAAATGGTTACATGGTTACTTTTCGATTGATATTTTTTCACCATATGTTTCCATCAATTCCAAAGGAAACAATTGTTAGTAATATAGGTTTGGTTGCAACTAAGATGTGTTGTATTGATGATACGTTTCTTCATCAATGACAACACTTTTTTTATCATGATAGATATTGATTTTATATATCACATGATGATTGTTAGCACAATGAAGTTGGAACATCGCATGTTAAGCTATGTGAGATTAGCTTTTGTAGAAGGATGAGTATAGATGTCATATCTATGTTTACTACATCTTATGTTGAGTTTTGGATAGGTTACATATGTTTGGTAAATATTGCTAGCATACTAGTATACAAGAATTGATGAAAAACATAAGTGATCATATATTATTTTCTTATTGGTGAGGAAAAATTAATATTAGTGAGATTAGATCATGGTAAAATACTTATTTGTGAAATTATGTTTTTGGTAGCAATATTTTGGGATTATTCTAGACATGTCATTATTGTGTAATGTGCAATATATTTTATTGGTAACTGACAGGGTTGAGGAAGAGTTTATTTTGTCATTGTAAAATGTATTATTTGTATAGTTACATGTGGGAACTATATCATAATATTTTTAATGATAAAATTATGAATATGTGTATTCCTTAGCATGGACCTATGTAATTAATTGTATATAGGGGTGGCTTTAACAAGATGACCTAATTAATTATTTCCTCGGTTGGGAACAATCATGTATTTCATGTATACGGTGAATTGATGTGAGATTTCATGTTGGATGATCAAATTAGAGTCGAGATTGAATTGTTTGATTGTGGTGAGCTTCAAAGGAACTATTTTCTCAAATAATTTGTAGTTCAATTAGTTCATTGATTGGTTCAATGATTGGGATATGTTATAGTGGAGATAGTTCTTCACAGTTGTTGAAGCATTTAGGTAGTGTGTCTATTTGTTTATTTATCAACCTCTAATAAGGTTACAAGCTTCTAAAAATGGTTCAAGGTCTCCTAACAAGGATATGTCCTCTAATAGGGACCATTATATTAAATGCATCCTAATTGGCTCCTAACATGACCTTATATATTGGTACACTATCTTGTGGGTACCATCCCAAATGAGGTTTTCCCTTTGATTAAGGGTTTCCCTATTCAACAAACCATTGTGTTATAGTGTAAGGTTTTCTCTTGTTGTGCATCTTGGTTTTAATTTTTTGATTTTACATTTATATGTTTATAGTTAAGTTTACTTGGTCACAACTGATTCATCACCCCCTATTTGTGTGTGGAATTTACTTCTTATTAGAGTATGGATGATAGGGATTCTATCTAATGAGATATATTGAGCTCTTCTTTAGGAAAACTCTAGGATCTATTAGGGTTTCTCCTATCTTCAAATACTACACCCTTAGGTGGATTCAACAAAAGTCACTCCTAACCAACTATAGCCCCTCTACCATTTTATGTGCTCAAGAAATTACCAAAGAGCTCACCGAAGTAAGATCCATTAAAAACTTCCCAACCATTTCATAACCACCTTTAAGGATCCTAGGGCCTTTTGATTATCCATATCCATCTCAAACTTCAAAATTGAGTTGGTCTCATAGCCATTTTATCAATATTTTCCAAACTCCTTGTTTATAGGCCTAGTAACCCTACTAAACCCCCTAACTAGGGTTTTGAGCCTTAGTTTGAAATTTTTCCAAATAATCCTACAAAAAAACTCCATTCTTGCTATTCATTTGGAAATTCTACAAGACTTTTGAGTTTTTAATTCCCAAGCTGTCTGTACAATGTGTAACCCAAATTGTGTTGATTTACAAAGGAAATTGACTAATTTCATTCTTGAGACTAAAAATCCACTCCTATGGATTCACCAAGTCTCCAATTCTTGATCAAGAATCTGTATAGGTCTCATGCACATCTCTATTCCATTGTATTATCTTGTGAAATCAACTCCTACAAGTTACAAGCTTTAATTGCTTCTTGCTCCTAGTCGAGCTATAAAAGATCTCACCTAGGGAAAGAATTTAAAAATAGAAAACCATGTCTTTTTGCCTCCATCCAAAGGGATATTAAATTAAATTTTACCTAATAATAGATCTTCAAATGCTATAAAAATTCCATAGCGGGGTCTTAAGTTTGAGCCATTTTAAGTTACAAACCTTGGAATGTCTAGTGAATAGGCTTCAAGGGTTTAAATTTTCTCTGTAAGTTTGATAGAGCCTTTTCCTTTGATTTGACATGGGGCATCATTAATGAATCTAACACTATTTACATCATATTGAGTAAAGGTAATGAACTTATTTTTATCTCTTGTCATGTGATCTGAGCATCCACTTTCTATGATCCACTTGTCATTCTTGTTCACACAGGTTACCAATGTTGTTTCTTCATCTTCATCTTTGTCTGATTCATCCTTCATGGCTACATAGACTACTTTATCATCATTTTCATCAGAATCTTCTTCAATAATGTAGCATCTCTTGCCTTTCTCCTTATAATCTTTGCTATCATTTTCTCTTTTGTTCCTAAAATTGCTTCCTTCTTTAAAGTTTTTCTTTTGTGGGCATCTTGCAGCAATATGACCTACTTCATTACAATTGAAACATATGATAGGAAGCTTACCTTTGAATTTACCTTTACCTTTATGAAATCTCCTGGCCAGTAGTGCTTCTAACTGTTCCACATCTTTCTCATCTATGCTGCTATCACTAGATGCATGTTTTCCTTTCCTTCTTCTTTTGCTTGATGTGTCCTCCTTAGTATCTTTTATTGTCATTTTGGCCTTGAAAGTAGATTCAAGGTTCTCAAGTCTGTAATTGTAAAAATTGGATAGCTCAAATGCAATAAGTCTTCCAACTATTCCTTCAAAATTTAGAGTGTTTCCTTGTACACACACCTCAGCTCTTGAATGGCTGAAACTCTTATAGCATAGATAGGAAGCAGAGTTCTCAAGTATTTGCTGATGGATGTTTCTTCTTCCAGTTGACCACCTAGACTCCTTATTGGACTCACCAATTCTTTTATTCTTGCAACTGAGCAACATTCTCACCTTCCTCCATCTTTATGTCATCAAACTTCCCTCTTAGAATTTTTCTTTTTTCTCTCTGGACATTCTGATCTCCTCCATAGATTTCTGATAGGGTTTTCCACATCTTGAATGTAGTGTCATAGTCTTTGACATCATCATAATCAACATAGCTAAGTGCAGAGGCAATCTCCAACATTGCTTGATTGTGCTTCTTCTTTTTGTTCAAATCATCTGTAGTAAGAGGTCTTTCTGGAGTTATGTGTTCTATTCCAATGGAAGTTTGTGCATAGTCACCTATTGATCCAAGGTGCAATTTCATCAAACTCTACCATGCAAAAAAGTTATCTTTGTTAAGCTTGAGAACTTCTCTCTTGGACATCTTGATCTTCCTGCTTCTAGACCTTGAAACTAAATCAATAGACTACTCTAATAAAAATTCTTAGAATTGCTTTAGAATAACTAAGAGGGGGGGGGGGGTGTGAATCAATTAATCAAGGTCTAGATGTCCCTTGTAAAATTTTCACTGAGTGTGATAAATCCATTCAATCATTCATTCATGCAAACTTTAACTTTTATAATTAGCAAGTTACTATAAATCAACATGCAAGTACAACACATGACACAGTAATTTACGTGGAAACCCAATTTGGGAAAAACCACCAGTAACATGCTACTCAATTCTCACCCTTCTGAAGTGATGCCCTGTGAAAGGCCTTCCCTATTAAAGGATTACAATATACACTGTTAAATGTGACCTTGTTGGAGGATTTAACCACCCCGTTAGAAGTGGGTCTGGTAAAAGGACTTTAGAACATTCACTTGGAATGCCACCCTATTAAAGGATTTACAAATGGCTATTAGGCCAACCTAAGTCCATAGGATTTTTAGATCTAATACAATTGCTAGAGAGTATTAGAAAATCTTGACCTGACTACAACATACCACTTATCTTGTAGATTTCAAATCACTTCTTAGCTCATATCCTTGCCTAGCCTTCTATCTCTGCAACTCTTAACTGCTTGCCTTTTCTTTCAAGCTTTGTCTTTTTGAGTCTCCATACTCAATGTACTAGTGCAATAATCTCTTCATGACCACTTGTAGAAGCAAAGCCTCTGTGCTCTTCCTTCTCCTAGATGTCTCCTCCTTGACACCCTTTCAATCACTTCATAGATTTTGGCTCTTCTGTAACAACAAGATCAACAACTTTTTGCTTCTTGGTCTATGACTTCTTAAATAAAAGTTTTGGAGTTCCTTTTTCTCGCTCGATTCTTCCATTTTTCAATTTTAATTTGCATGGATTAGTAGGATACATTGTATATATTCCATATACTATTTCCTCTAGAAACTTCTTGAATAATCCTTTAGAATTTGCCCAAAAATGGTTTACATAATATTTTGTGCCAACAACTCATCATCCTTATCTTCCAACTTGTTCACAAAATTCAATGCAACCATTATGTCCGCTTCAGATTTGGTGAATCTTTATCATTTGAAATAATGCAGTAGCTTGACACTATTGAAATACTGGTGCTTGACACATACTATGTTACTTGGCATCAACTATGTTTTTCCTAATGTTCGACACCTAAAGATCACTCAGCACTAACTAGAATTTTTTTTGATGCTCAACACCTGATCTTTTACTTGGCACTTGAAGATCACTCGGCACTAACTAAAATTTTTGTTACTCGGCTTCAATTGACTTGCTCAACACCTTCTGATGATCAAAGTTGAAGCTTTGCAGTCAACCTTGTTACAACTTCTTCTTCCAATGTATCTAAGTGTGACCAACCTTTATATCTTTGAGTTTGTCATCAATACATTACTTGACCATTATCTTAACTGATTCTTGCATTTCATTACAATATCATAACTCAACCCTTCCTTTAGGTGCTCTTGTTAAATCTTGTTGATCAAATCCTCTTCATCAATCAACTAAGTAATAGTGCATGAATCTTGTAAGTGAATATCATCCCTACATATAGTGGGTTTGACATCAATGGAAAAACAATGATTGAAAACAATCTTTCACAACAACCTTCCTCTTTTATCTTCAACAACAATAAGCTTTTCAATCAAATTTACAACAATCTCCCTATTTGATCTTCAACAACAATGAGCTTTTCAATCAGATTTCCAATAGTTTTATTTTCTGATTAACACTTAGAACTACTTTTGGGCCTTTTGCACAAACTTGCCTAAGTGTTATCATGCAACTTTGTAAAGTTGAAAAGTTGTCATTGACAATTTTTCATCCAAAGTGCAATTTTACTCCTTTTACTACATTTAGGAATCCTAATTATTTATAATGGATTAATTTCCATTTTGAAACATATCTACATGACTAACTAGACCTTCTATTCCATTTTAAGGTTATCTCACCTACTATGCTAACTTTGTCTTACATAGAAACATTTTGCCCAAACATTGAAAAACTTTTGCAATGATATAAAAAAATTGAAAAACCTTTTCAAATACACCTACTAGACCTCAAATGGTACTTATTCAATCCATGACCTAGCTAAGGTAATCACAAGCTAAATATGTTTAGGGTTTATCTTCCAAACCCTAAGTGCTCTTGTATCATTCTCCCCTATAGGAAAGAAGTTATGTCACATTAGGTGATAGCAGTGCTGTATCACTTCCAAATTTTTTGAAGTCAACTTTAGATTTAGGTAGATTTTTCCACTTAATTAGGTGCTCCATGTATGCTTCAAGACTTATCTTCTTTTTAACCCTTGAATCAACTACATTTTTTACCTATGGCTTGATTTGGGGAGGTAAAGTTAGATCAATGACCATCTCCCTAATAGTAGGAACTTCCTTATCTCCCCTAGGATGGAGACCCTTATATTACACTAGATCTTCTAGATTAAAGACAAGGCAAAGATCTATGTCTCTTGGAAGGTCTGCCTTGTAGGCATTTTTGCCATATTTGGCCAATATTTATAAGGACCCATTCTCCTCATTTGCAGCTTACTTGGAAAACCTTTCTGAAGTATTTCTTTGTTCAAATGGGTCATTTCCTAGTCTCTATTTTAAAATTGTACATCTTTCTTCTCGTTCTTGACATAAACCTTATCCTTTATCTTTTTGGTGTTCTCTGCTAGAGTTTTCTTAACCTGATCATGCACTTCCCTCATTGAGTATGCAAAGTCTTTAGCATGTCTGCTTGTACCTTCCATGGTGCCAAGGTCTCTAAGAAAAAATACACCTTTGAGATTCAGTCCATAGACAATCTCAAATGGGTTTTTTTTATTGTTGTTTAATTTGCAATGTCATTAATGAAAAATTATGACTAATGAATTACTTTATCCCAAGCCTATCCATATTCCTTGGTCAAACATCTAAAGAGGTTTTCAAGTGTCCAATTGATGACCTCTATCTATCCATTTGTTTGGGGATGGTAAGAAGACCCAAAAGATAGATTAGTGCCCAAACTTTTCCACAAGGTTTTCCAAAAATATCCCATAAGCTTTGTGTCTCTATCTGATACCATACTAACTAGAAATCCATGAATCCTAACTACTTCTTTGAAAAAAAAATGAACTATGTGATTGATGTCATGAGTTACTTTGTAAGGAATAAAATGGCTTATTTTACTAAACCTATCTTTAGCAACATAAATGTTGTCAAAGCCATTCCTTTTCTTGTATAAAATCCATACTTACACATTCCCATGGCCTATTTGGATATGGTTGATAAAGTACAAAATTTGAAGGAAGTTCCCTTGGATTTATGATATATAGTGCACTATTCCACATACCTCCTTATGTCCTTATGCATTTTATGCCAATAATAAAATCTTTGGACCAACTCTAAGGTTCCAAAATGCCCACTTAAACTACCATTGTGATGTTCTCGAATTAAATTTTCTCTCATTGATCCTATTGGAACACATAACTATCCACCACTAAACATGAGTTCTTGCAATGTAAAATATGTACATTCACTATAAAAATGATTATTGAATTCTTGGCATACCTTATAAGCTTTAGAAAAGTCTTCATCCTCTTTATAGAGGTCCCTAAAGCTTTCAATTCCTATGCTCTTCAAATAGACTTCTTGAATTGTTAGTGACATTTTTCTCAAAGAATCATCAACCTTATTACACAATGCCTTCTTATGTTGTATTGTGAATGTATATGACTACAATACTTCATCCATTTAATGTGCCTATGGCTTAATTTATCACAAGAGTTAAGAAAACTCAATGCTTGGTTATTAGTGTACAAAAAAAATTCCTTTAGAAAAAGGTAATGCCTCCACTTCCTAGGAGCCTTGAACAAGCACATGAAGTTCCAATTAATAGGATGAGTACCTCTTTTTAGCTTTATTGATATTTTTACTGTAGAATTATGCTAGTCTATTGTCCTAGCTCAAGAATACAACTACTACAATATTACTTGCATCACATTCTAGTGTGAACAAATTTTCAAAGCTAGGCAAAAAAAATACAAGTTGTGTGGCCACTTTATTCTTTAAGATTTCAAATCCCTTATTTTCCTCCTTGGTCCATTAAACTTTTCTTTCATACCACCCTTGATAGTGTCATGTACTGGAGCACAATTTCACTAAATTTTCTTATAAATTTTCTATATAAGTGAGTAAGTCCATGAAAATGCCTTAGCTCACTAGTTATTTTGGGAGTAGACTAGTTGAATATTGCTTCAACCTTTGATGCATCCATCTTAAAATCCCCTTTTGATAACACAAAGCCTAATAATAAAGCCCCTACTTCATAATATCACATTTCTCAAAATTATCAGTTAGTTGTTCATCATGCAACTTTCTAAGTACAATATCTAAATGCTTAAGATGCCCATCTTTAGTCTTACTAAAAATTAAGATGTCATCTAGATAAAAAACTACAAATTTTCCAATCTAATATTTGAGAGCTTCATTCATGAGCCTCATGAATGTGCTAGGGGTGTTGGTGAGTCCAAATGGAATAACAAGCCATTCATTTCATTTCATCCCCTTCCTTTATCTTGATTTGATGATATCCACTTTAAAGGTCCATCTTGATAAAATATTGAGATCCTTCCAAACAAGCCATAAGGTCCTCAATCTTAGGAATTGGAATCCTCCATCTTATTTTAATCATGTTGATGGCTCTTGAAACAATACATAGTCTGCAAGCTCCTCCCTTCTTGGGTTCCAAGACTACTAGAACTATACATGGGCTAATACTCTTTCTTACCAATTTGTGAAGGTGGATCACTTAAATACCACAATCACCCAATAGAAATATTGAAACAACTAAAATTTGATAGAACAAAATATGGTTTCTTATTATCTCCATAAATGTTAAATTATAAAATTCAAAATCACAATATGCAAACCCACAATGGTGCCTTCCTTACAACAGTCTGCAAGAAAAAGCTATGACTATCACCCATAATTTCCCTAGACAACTTATGTGCCTTCCTTATACAAGTATTTTCCACCATCTAGGAAGGTTCTAGACACCAAGCCCTAAATCTTGAGGCCAACCAAGCACATATTATATTATTTTATTACACTTTATTACATAGAATCATGCCAAGATAATTTACAAATTATATTTTTGGATTGCCCACTTTCGGAGACCATAACTAACAAAATGTTGACCAAATTGACTATTATAACTTGTTTTTAAAATATAACAACTATTTTATGATAGTTAATTGTGGAAACATCCATCAGTTAAGGTTTGACCTAATTTTAGAGCCATTAAGGCCTTAATCATTGAGCCCAAAGTTTGGATAGCCAAATTCTTATTGAAAATCTACAATAACTGCTTGAATATATATGATATGGAAATGAAACTCATCTGATAGGATAATTTATCTAAGATGAACATTCAAATATGAATTTAGAATAATATGAGCTCATAAGAATAACTTACTAAAATTATCAATATTCTACAAATAATAAATTTACACTAGAATAACCCTTATTGAAAACAAAACACTACAAATAGAAATATTTTTGGGTGATGCAAGATTTCACTTACACCTAGGATGCTCCTGCATCAGACACCCAAGGTAATTTGAGAAGTGACCCTATCACATCTTAGGTAGTTAGAATAAAAACCAAGACATTCAACCTCCTCCCTCACTAGCCATCATAAATCCTCCACTAGCCTCCCTTTCCATTTGACCATTCATATATTATGTTCCTTGTGATTCTTCCAACATGACTATATAATACCTCCTCAATCTCATTTGAAGCTGAGGTAGTTGCCAGAACACTCCACTATGCTTCAATGACCTCACCTTCAATGCCTCCTTCATAATATCTGTCAAATCTAAAATGTTGAATATTGGTGAAATATTTAGTTTAAAAGGGAACTATACTTCATAGGCATTTCTATAATCATGTTTTTTCAGTATCTTGCATGGTTCAAACTTCTTCATTTTTAGCTTATTATATGTACCCACTAGAAAGCACTCCTTTCTCAAATGGACCATGACTTTATCCTCAACTTGAAATTCCTAATACCTCCTTTTATCATCTTCCTTTGCCTTTTACTATGTATTCATCATTATGATGTGCTTCCTCACCTTCTTATGGATGTTCTTCAAATTTTTAGTAAAATTATCCACTTCACCACTACTTATCTCTCATTCTTCAAAATTCCTTAATTCATAAGAATTTTAGGGACTACTCCCATATACAATTTTGAATGGTGATTTACTAGTACTCCTATTGACATAATTATTGTATGAAAATTCTACCTTCGGTAAAATCAAATCCCAACCTTTTGGTTTGTCTCCAACCAAGCATCTCAGCAAGTTCCCCAAAATCCTATTCACAAATTCTATCTATCCATCAGTCTATGGATGATGCGATGAATTGAACTTCAAATATGTCTTCAATTTATTTGAAAATATATGCCATTAATACTCAACAAACTTTATGATATCTTTTCCAAAAACTATACTCTTTGGAATACCATGTAGTCTCACTTCTCTAAAAAGCTCTACTACATACACAACATTACTATTCTTTGTCCAGGGAATGAAATATGTCATCTTTGAAAACTTGTCAACCACTAAAAATGTTGAATCATGCCCTCACAAAGTGATTTGTAAACCAAGAATGAAATCCATGTTGACATCCTCCTACTACTTCTCTAGTATAGGTAATAGTTGATACAACCCTATATTTAGCTTCCAATGTTCAACTTCACTAGGCACTACTCATTGACCATGACCTTGTTGTCATCCTACACCCATGCAATATGGTATGGACATGGTTGTTTATTCCTCTTAAGGTTTAACTTTTTGATCATATTTTTGACACCAGATTGTCAATGCTTCCACCATCAATGATCACATCACAACACTTATCTTCACATTTTAAACTTATTTAGAACAATCTCCTTCTTTGATAAGGTTCATTCTTACCACTTAGTAGGAGTTTTATGTTAACTAGGACTTCTCCTCTTTCAAAATCTTTAGAATATGATGATTTAGCATCTTTGTCAACATATGTAAGTCTAGCTTGGCCTTTAGTTCTCCTATATATCCTTCCTTGGTGTTAGGGACATTCAAAGGCTATATGCCCTTCTTTTCCATAGTGAAAATAGGTTCCATGAAAACCTTCTCTTCCCCTTCCTCTCTAATATCTATTCTTTTGATCATATAAGTTATTGGAATTTTCCCTCTCTAATTCTGACTATTTTTGCTATCCTCATCCCTTCTTATGGTCTTCATTTCAGCCTCCATAAGATCATCCATCAGATCTTCCACCATGACCTCTTCCACCTTGCTTGTTCTCAAACTTCTTTTTCATATTTTCCTCAACTCTTAGAGAAAAATAATATGCCTCTTTGATACTATTTATTTGGACCAGACTCAATTCCTACTAAATTCTTGGCCTCAACCCATTAAGGTAATGATAAAATTTCTCATTTTTAGCTTCTGCATGACATATTCTGATAAGAACTCGATAGAATTCTTCTATATACTCCTGAATAGATCTTCCCTCTTGCTTCAACCCTTGCATATTCTTTGATAGATTAATCTCATAATCCATGAGAATGAATTATCATTTCAATTTAGCTATCACCTGATCCAATCTTGAAATTGTATCCTTCCCTCTTCTATTTTGCTCCAATTGAATCTCTTGCCACCATATTTTTTCATGATCCTTCATAAATTTTACCCTATTAGGATCCTCAATATCTTCATACTCAAAATATTCTTCTAATTCATTGATCTAATTGATCAATTCCTCCAGGTTAATGTTTCCCAAAAATGTGGGAACCTTGAACTTAGGAATTTTTCCAATCTTGGAGATGGTCCTAAAAAGCCTTTCCTATTTTTGTGTTCAGAACTTGATCTTATCCATCTTGATTAATGATTCCTTCTTCTTCTCTTTCATCTCTTATGGAAAGGTTCATCCCTCTATGCACTTGTTCTTGTAATGCTTATAGTTGACTCCAGTGCACTCTAAAATGCTCAGGTGTAATACCTCTAACTCTTCCACCACATTACCTTTGTGGAGAATTTTTCACTTTCGCTTAGACCCTAGCACAAACTACCTCAAATTTGGTGATCTTTCTACATGCTTATCCCACAAGCCTAGTGCAAATTTTCTCACAATTGACAATTGATTTACACACTCAGGAACTCCTGCTTTGATACAACTTGATGAAGGGTGATCCCTTTAATACTATAATCACACAATATAAATATAGAAAAATAACAATTTGATAGAAAATAATTGGGATTCTTATTATCTCCACAAGTGTAGAATTACATAATTTAAAGTTACAATATGCAAACCCATATGAGCACCTTCCTTACAACAGTATAGAAGACATAGTTGTGACTATCACCCAAAAATCCTAGACAACCTACAAGCCTTCCTTATGTAAGTATTTCCCACCACTCAGGAAGGTTCTAGATACTAATCCCTAACTCTTAAGGCCAACAAACCTCATATTATATTCTTTTATTACACTTTATTACATACAATCAACTCAAGACAATTTATAAATTATATTTATGTATGATCCACTTCTAGAGACAATAACTAATATTGATCTTATTGGCTATTATAATGCCTTTTTGAAGATGGTAGTTGCTACTCTACAATACTTTAATGTTCAAATATCCATCAACCAAGGTTTGACATCATTTTGGAGCCATTTAGGCCTTCATCCTTGAGCTTAAAGTTTGAATAGACAAATTCATACCACAAATATGTAATAACTGCACTAATACATATGATATGCCAATGAAACTCATCTGATAGGCTGAAATATCTAAGATGAATCATCACATATGAAATTAGAAGAAAGTGATCTCATAAGACCAACTTGATAAAAATATAAAGCTTCCACAATTAACAACTATGCACTAGAATAACCCTTAATTGAAAAGAAAAAACTAGAAATATAAATATTTTTGGGTGATGCAAGATTGCCCTTATATCTAGGATGCTCTTGCATCACTCACTTGGCCACTTCCTTGTTCTTCTTTGGAGTCATCTTGTAGGCATCTTTATTAAGTGAGGAATCCCCTAGGATAAATTCAACCTGATGACTTATTGTCCTCTATGGTGGTAAAGTAGCATGGGTCCCATCACTAATGATGTCCCTAAATTGATCCAAAATGGTTTGCACTTATGATCTAAAGAAATCTTGCTATAATGCTGAAGAGGATGGTTCTAACAATAATTCAGATGATCATGATAAATAATTTATTTATATTGCAATGAAAGATTATTCTACTGACGATGAAAAAATTGGCTTGATCTTACATGTGCTGAGAATGATAGATGGATATTTGATAGTGGTTTCTCACATCATATGATTGGTAGTACAAGTAAGTTTGATAAACTAAAACATTATAATGGGAGGAGTGTTAAGTTTGGTAATCATGCACCATGTTATATGAAGAGTAAAGGATGAATTAAACTGAATGAAAAGATCAAACGTGATAATGCATATTGGGTTGATGGTTTGAACTATAACCTATTGAGTATGCCACAATTTATAAGTTTAGGCTACATAGTTTGTTTATAGAATAATATGACAAATATCTATGATGCTAATAATGAAATAGTTGAAAGTGGAGAGTAAACAAGAGATAACTTGATCTATCTAAACCTATATGAAGATACTTGTATATTTTCACAATGTGAAGATGTTTGGTTATGGCATAAGATACCATGTCATATGAATTATGATAACTTGGTAAGCATTAGTAGGATTAAAAGAGTCAGAGGATCACCAAGACTAAGAAAACTTGATGAGGTGATGTGCAAACAATGTAAAATAGGTAAAATGACAAACTATACTTTCAAGAGAAAGACCTATTCTTCTAATGATATTTTGGAGTTGGCTCACATTGACTTGTGTGGTCATATTAGAATACAAAGCTATTATGGTGATAAATACTTTATTTTGTTTGTTGATGACTTTTCTAGAATGATGACTATGATGTTTCTTAAGGAAAAAATTGGTGCATTAAAAATGCTTAAGTGGTATTTTGCCAGAGTTGAAAAAGAAATAGGAAAGTGCCTAAAATGTTTGAGATTAGATAGAGGTGGTGAATTCATTTCAGACGAGTTCAACATATTTTACAATGACAAAGGAATCAAAGGGAAATGAGTGCACCAAGGACTCCACCATAGAATGGTATAGATGTGAGAAGAAATAGATCAATTATGGATTATGTAGGAACACTAACGATAGAGAAGAAGATTTCACATAACTACTAGAGAGAGGTAGTTAGTACTATAGTCTACAATCTAAATCGAGTTTAGATAAAGAAAGGAGCAAACAAAACACCTTTTGAACTCTGGAATGGATATACACCAAATGTGAACTATTTAAAGTCTTTGGAAGCAAGTGTTATATTGAAAGATACAAGAAAAGGTAATAATTGATGCAAAAAATGAAGAAGGCATATTTATAGGTTATTCCATTTAGAGTAAAGCTTATAAGTGTTTGAGTTCTAAGACTAACAAAATTGTGGAAAGTGCAAATGTTAGAGTTGATGAATTTAAGAGAAAAATGCAGAAGAATACAAGAAAGAACCTGAAGATTATAGAAAGTTTTTCTATATGTATGAAGGTGAACCTTAATACTTACTTGAACAAGAATAGTTGGTTGTTGAGCATCAATAACCAATCATTGCTGAGATTTTGTAGAAGAGTTTTTATTAGCATCAAAAGATTGTCGAGTGCTAGGCTATAGGTGTCGAGTCATAGAGAGTGACTTTCAAATAATAGACAATCAAAGATGAGTTGCATCCAGAGACAATAGATGAAGTTGAACATGCAAAATCTAGTGAACTTTAGCAAGAGGAACCAAGACTTGAACCTATATTGGAAAATTACTTCAGATGACATCTTGCACCAGATCAAATCATTGGAGATAAAGACTTAGGAGTCATGACTATTGGAAATAATCAAGACTAGCTAGGTTACTAAGAGGAGAGGGGTGAATCAGTAACCTCAAAAACTTTAAATCAATTTAGCACTTAACAATATAAATCATTCACCATTCATTCATCTAGTCTACTGCATGCATGAGAAAATATAAGCATTCATAACACATGAAAATAATATTTTGGTGAGGTAGAAACCTTCCAAAAAGAAAGTAAAACTAGGGTGGGGATGAGACCCACAAAACTTCACTACTATAGTATAAAGTTGGCCTGTTAGGGCTTACATTGACCACTTCTAGTGATCTGCCCTATTAAGAGCAATTTGGATTGCTAGATCCACCTTGTTAGAGGTTTTACAAACATACAATGAAGTATGCACTCTATTAAGAGATTTATACAAAGACTGTTGAGTCTAACCTGTTAAAGGATTTGGAAAATTGATTCACCTATCAAGATGAAATAGTAGATCTAACTTACAACTTGATTAATGATTAGATCCTTGAAGTACAAATCATCTCTTGTGATTAATATATCTTTACTACTCCTTGTAGACCATGCTGAATACTCTGCTCTACTACTGATTCAAATTTACTCCTCTCAAAACATTACATATAAGTTCCTTGATATTCTCATTCATACATTTCAAATGATACAATAAATTACATATATACCATTCCAATATTTACAATTACAAGGTCGGCTGAAATACAAGTAAACAAAATATTACTGAGTTGGCCAAACAGTAGAAAACTCAAGTTCTTCAAGCTGACTTGGTGAACTTCTAATACTCGACATCCACTACATTACTTGGCATCATCATGCACTCGGTAGAAGTAGAAGCTTGATCCATATTAGTCACACAATGTAGCTTGGAACTCGATAACCATTAGAGACTCGGTAGATATAGTGTTACTCTGTAGATATTGAATCCTTTGTTTACCTTGCATTTACTTAGTAAACTCTACACATCCATCATTTAGTAGGTACTAACTTCTCATCACACAAAATGATGATTTGATAGACACTGAGAAGCTTGGTGACCACTATTTGCTCGGTGAACACTGTAAGCTTGATAAACACTGTTGAAATGCACATTTACTTAGTAGCTTTAAGAATGCTTGGTGTGAACTAAGAAACATGGTTAACACTAGATTGCTTAGTATAAATTGTAGACTAAGTGATGAGCTTGGTAACCATAGAAAATTGAATAAGCGTTGTGCCAACACATGACAAGAATAAGAAACAAGATGAATGATAAAGGTGAAGTCACAAGGAATGAGGAAAGACTAGTTTGTAAGGGATATGCACAAATAGAAGGGGTTGACTATGGTGAAACTTTGGCCCCAATTGCAAGGTTGGAAGGAGTAAAACATTTCTTGCATATCCTACTTACAAAGGATTCAAAGTGTACCAAATAGATGTAAAATCTACATTTCTAAATGGAATTCTGGAGGAAGTCATCTATATTAAATAACTTGAAGGATTTTCTAATCCAAACATAAATAATATGGTATGTAAGTTACAAAAAGATTTATATGGTTTGGAGCAAGCCCATAGATCATGGTATGAAAGGTTATACAACTATTTGGTGAAAATTGGGTTTGTAATAACTAATGACTATAGCAATATGTATATGAAAAGTGAATATGAAGATAAGATATTGGTATTTGAAACTTTTGTTGATGATATCATATTTAGAGGAAATGATTCATTAAGAAAGTCATTTGCTAATCAAATGAAAAAGGACTTAAAATGTCGATGTTTGGAGAGATTAAATTCTTTGTTGGTTTGCAAGTGTATTAGATGAATAAAGGTATTTTCATCACTCAATAAAAAATATATCAAAGAAATCTTGAAGACTTTTAGTATGGAAGACTTGGGACCAATTGTAACACCTATCATAATTGGATACAAATTATCAAAGAATGGTGATTCTACTAAGGTGAATCAAACATTATACAGGTCAATGATTTGAAAACTACAATATGGTGTACATAAAAGACTTAATATTGCATTAATTGTTGGTATTGTTGCTAGATTTTTTGCTAATCTTAGAGAAAAATATATGATGGAATTTAAGAGGATACTAAGTTACTTGAAAGTTATAGAAGACTATAGTTATGTTACAAAAAAAATGATAAATTTCACTTGAAGGTTTATATAGATGTTGATCGGGTAGGAAACATTGATGATAGGAAGAGCATAAGTGGAGGAGCTTTCTTCTTAGGTAGAATATTAATTTCATGGATAAGAAAGAAGAATAACTACATTTCACAATTTACAATAGAGGTTAAATATATTGTTGTAGTTGTGAATTAATCAAACATTGTATGGATCAAGCAATTGTTGAAAGGAATAAAGAAAGAGAGCACTGAACTTTTTGTGATATATTATGATAAAAAAAGTGCTATTATCATATCAAAGAACCCTATGATGAATACAAATAATACGAATATTGAGATTATGTATCATTACTTGAGAGAGCTAGTACAAGACAAATAAGTGTAATTTGAATATGTGAACACAAAGGAATAGTTAGCTGATATATTCACAAAGTAACTACCTAATGATACTTTTGAGTATCTAAGAGGTAAGCTTGGGGTCATTCCCCTACTTGAAGCAAAGCAAGAATATATTTTGCATTGCATGAAATATTTGAATTAGAAATTCATAAACATTTATGCAAGAGGTCACACTTTTGGAGTTGTTTAAAGGTGTGAAAAGTAAGACACTAAAATATGAGTAGATGAAGCTACAAGGAGTTAACGTTAAGATGACATTCCTATATCAGTTAGAAAAATGACATAAAGATGTGTATGGTTAATGTCTTTGGAATTATTGTCAAAGAGAGAGAGTATGCATGAGTTACCATACAACTATACAAAAAGAGGGAGAGGGTCATTATTGTCAAGAGGGAGACATATGTTGTTGAATTTGTGAGGTGTTGCTACTAAGAAAGAGTATGTACTAAACTGATAGAGGGAGCATCCTGAGATTTTATTAGATGAGAATCATAATGAAACTAAGAAAGAGAGAATACAAACACATAGCAAGATGAAAATACACAATATTAAAGATTTTTGGATTGCATGGTAACTAGTAAAGTATGAGTAATGTTATCATCAATATTAAAGAGGGAGATTGTTGGAAACTACAATTGGAGAAAATGTTATGTTGTCAAACCTATTGGTAAGGTATAGTTTCAAAGCTACCAAAGAGATATTTCTCTAATAGTGTAGAGTGTAATATCATTTGATTGATGAAGAAGATTTGAAAAGAAGAGATCATGAGATGACCTAGTGGTGTTGCTGAGTTGAGATGTGATAAGTATCATGGAAATACAATGGGCACTTGATAAGTTAGTCCTTGACAAGATAATGTGCTATTCAATTGATATATGAAGTAAAGAAATAGTTGGATGAAGCTTAGAGTTTAAATAAGTCAAAAGGATAAGCTTGACTGAGTATCAGTATTGCAAATGTTGGAAATACAAATGGGAAATGTATACTTCTGAGAGGCTAGGGGGGGGGGGGTGTGAATTAGAAGTACTAATCTTTCACCAATAAAACTTTTAACTTTTAAAAAATGCATACATAAACTTATTGAAATAACATGTAAAGTAAATGCATCCACATAAACACTTGACACTAGATATGATTACCCAGAAACCCTCTAATTAGAAGGTAAAATTTGGGTGGGGTGACACCCACAATTCTTCACTACTGCAACAATAAAGTTCACCTATCAAGGTTACATGATTTGACCATTCTCGTGATCTTCCCTATGAAAGGCCTACCCTGTTAAAGGCTTACAAAGGATTGTTAGATCCTACCATACTAAAGGATTTTAACACCATGTTAAAAGTGTACCTGGCTAAAGGATTTAGAACATTCACTTGGAATGTCACCATGTTAAAGGATTTCATGATGACTGTTAAGTCAACTTTAATACAAATGATTTCATCCTGTTGATACAGTTGTGAGGAAGTAGAATAGAATGTTTGATCTGATACACTTACAATATGATATTGCTGATTTTAGATCTCAATTCAATCCTTCTTAATCCTTTCTGATCTGATATGGAATTGCTATATCCTCGATCCTCTATTCTGATAACTAATTCTACAATTTTTTCCTTCTTCTAAGTCACCTTGAATGTATACTAATCAATTCACCCCTTTTTACTTCCTTTAAATATTCACCATCATCACCTTCTCACATGCATTCTCTAATGCTCTCTTACACACACATTAAAATATGGGGCTTCATCTCCCTTTAAAAGAACTTTGGTAGCTTAGGGTTAGGTATGAATCTATGATTAAGATTCATCCAATTTCCCACTCAAATCCTTCCATTTTTTTGATTGATTGTATGTTGATCACATCGAGAATCCAAATAGATTTGATCTATTCTTCAAATCTCTGAGATCTATCCATATGTTGGCTCAAAAATGATTTACATAGTTGTTTGTGCCATCACAAACAACTAGGTCATTTCTATGTTACTCGACACTTGTTAATACTGATGCTTGGCACATACTATAATTTTGTCTGGCTCGACACTTGAACTTCTTGACATCTATTGTTCACTCAACACTTGAAACTTGCTTGACTCTGTCTATTTTCTTGACACTTACTATTTACTCGGCACTCATTGCAACTTGGCATCTATACATATTATACTCAACATATGTTACTACCTCGGCATGAACTTAGTAATTTTCTTAAGTGTGTTGACACTCAATTTTCAAAACTAGTATGAGATTAAAAATTTCCCCCTTTGACATGAGTGACAAAAACACTTAACTATACATAATGAATCTAATCTCCTTGAGCATAATATACATCTACTTCAACATATATATAAATCTTCAAAATTGTTCAAAATTCTGTAAAGAACTATATACCTGAAAATTTTATAGCTCCCCCTGAGTTAATATGTCTTTTCTGTATTTTTCTAAGTAGATTTTCCTTTGTTGATACTCTTTGTCTTCATTCTGATAATCTTTATCTAATATGTTATGATATGCTCTATTTCTTACTTTTTACTCCCCCTTTCTTTTCTCTATTTATTTTGTAACTCCCCCTTTAACATGTCTCACCCTTGCATATATCTTCCCCTTTAGCATTTCTCCCCCTTTAATACTTCTCCCCCTTTTTGACATTGATGTCAAAGGGTTTATACACTAAGTGTGTATTTATCCAAGAAGTTCTTATTCATTTCCATTACAATCTTGAGAGTATCACCCTAGTTGTCTATTGCAACATCTAGTGATTTAATTTGGATGGTTGTCTCTACTACAAGGTGAAATAAGCTATCCAATGTTGAAAGATTAGGATCTTTCTTGAGTACTATTTCAATGCAGGCTAGTTCTTTCTATAGGATTTCTATGTGAGGGGTCAGGGAAGCTTGAATTTGGACTAGCTTTGCTCTTGTGTTAGCCTCTTCTATTGTTAATATAGCTAGTTCCTTATGTGTGTGAAGAATGGAATGAAAGTGTTTCTCACTTTGAGCTAGATTTTTTGGTAACTACATACCAGATCTTTTCAAGTTTCTTTCCAGACTCATAATCCTTTGGCTTGTTTCTTGTGTGAAGAGTGTGGGGTCACACAATTTGGTGTATAGTGAGAATATATTCTCAAGTACATTCTTCACTTTTTCTATCTTTGTAGTCAATTCCACTTGTGACAATGCTATTCCACTAGATATCTTCTCATTTACCTTTACTTGAAGCTTCTTTTCAGACCATTCCATGAGTTTTTCCTTGGTCTCTTGGTCTTCATTTGTCACCTATTAAAAAATTTCTAACAATTATTCCAATATTGGCTTGGTTTCATTAGGTGTTTGCAAGCTGAATGCATCTAAATAGATGTCTTTTATCTCATGAAGTGCTTGCCTTTTCTTATACTCCTTTCAAAGTATTTCTTAATTTTCCTTCCTTTCCAATGCCTCTTGCATCTTAGTAATCTATTCAAGGTTCATGGTTGCATAGTCATACTTTAGTATAACAATTTCCTCATCTAATGTTGGGTCTTCATAGTGAAGTACCCTTGCAACCTTTGATGAGCTCGAGCCTGGTGCAAAAATTTGAAGTGGCATTGCATCAATGCTTGGATTCTGAAGAACTTTTGTAGGAGTGCCAATAGTTGGTAAATTAACCAATGTTTGAATTGCTTCTTGCTCCTTTTCCTTTATAATTTCCTTCTCTTATTTTGCTCTTCCTTGATCAATTATAATTATTTGCAGTGCACCTTGTGTTTGTGTAGTAGGTATAGATACCTCTTTCTGTCCTATTTGTTCCTTTGTGGGCTACTCAATAGTTTCAGTATGTTGTACAGTCATGAAAACTTTCACTATGGTATCAACTTTAGCTGATGTATCTTTTGATGCTTTCTCTTGAGGTTGTCCATTGGTAGCTATAGGGATGCCAGAAAGTGGTTCTTGCGTATTCACCTTGTCCCTAGTTAGGTCAACTATTACTTTTTGTAACTCATCCACACTGACCAATATTGGATTGTCACACAATTTTTCCTATAGTGTAGATTGGTCAAGGATCTTCTTTAGATCCTCTACAATTAGTGGATTTATGTTCTAAACTAAGCTATTAGGAACATATTTTACTTTTACTATCTCTATAGGTGTGTTTGTGTCATGTGGAGGGCTTAATGGTCGCAATTGTGTGTCTTGCACACTTTGATTTGTTTGCTGCCCCTGAGCTATTGCCATTTCATCTTCTTTTTGTGATGCATCCTCCACTGTGTTACCTTCCTTTTCTTTCTCAATTTTACCTTCCTTGTCATTTTCTTCCTCTTCTCCATTTTCCCTTCCCTTAAAGGGATCTTCCTTTCCTTCCTTAAGTAGTCAATCCATATACCAACTTCCACATTTGAGTGGACTTCTTGACAACATCTTCAATCTTGTTTTGAAGTATGCTGAAGGCTCTATACTTAGGTGTAAATTTTATACCATGTTTCTTATTTACCCTTGTTATTTTCCCTTTTGATAATTTTGGCATCACTTGTGCCAATGTGGACTCTCTTATTTCCTTCTCCATATTTAGGCAATAATACCATTTATTCTCAACAATTGAATATAGATCCTTGGGCATTGTAGTGTCAAATTCAAGTGGGGTATTCTTGAATTTCACCATCATGGCATACACTGATTTTTCAACCTTATTTTGATCTTCTCTATTTAATTTATTTAATTCAATGTTTTTCAAACCAGTTAAGTCTGCATTATCCCTAATATTATCACAAATTTTTTCAACATCAGACTTGGGTGCATGACTTACCACTCTGAATTGGCTTGTGTCTTTTGACTCGGTCCTCTCATCATAAGATTCTGGTTGTGCAACATATTTTGTCCTTAATTTTTTTGCATTGGACTTGGTTGCTCAATAGCCTTCTTCTTCTCTTTTATTTGCTCTTTAGCCTTCAGAGTGGTGGCCCTTGTGGTTGCTCTTGTGGCTAGAGTAGTAGGCTTTGCAGGGCTAGGTTTAGCAATTTTCTTAACCTTGGGCTGAGCTACAAGCTATGTATTAGCCTTTCCCTTCTTTGTTTCTTATTTTTTTGTTGCTTCCTCAGCTTGTTCCTCCTCGGCACCTTCTTCTTGATCTTCACCCATAGCTTGGGTTAGGGCAAGAGGTTCTTGGCCCTATTCTTGTTCTTCTTTTTCCTCTTCATCATCATCTTCATTATCACCTTTAGCTCCTTCACCAAATTTTTCTTTCAACTTCTTAACCATTTTATCTTTCTTTTTGAGAGTTGAGGCATTTTTCAACTCCATTTCAACCTTGGATTTGACAACATCATATTTCCAAAGATTTTGTTATCTTGTCAACTTCATCTACAAGTAGTACAGTGATGGCTATTGATGCTTCATCTATGTTGGTTTCATACCCCAAAGGCCTTAGCCATCTCACTCTGGATACTGCAGCTTGGAAAAAAGTGTAGTCAATATCTACCAAGAAACAAATGTCATTGAAGTAATATTCCACCAAGGAAATTGGGATTCTCAATATTTGTTTCATGGATTGCTTGAAATCCTCAAAGTAGCTAGTCATTAAAAACTCAAAATTATCTTCCATTTGTTCAATGTACTCATTTATTTGCATAGCCATAGACCGATTGGTCTTCCATCCTACCTTACCAAAAGAGGGAAACTCATTTTGAACATAGAAAAATATACATATCAAAATTGAACCAAATTTGTATTGAGCACTTTTGGATCTCTTTATTGCTCCTAAATTCTCCATGATTTGTTGTAACTGTAGCTCTACAAGATCATAAGTATGTTTTTCCTTCACAATCTTGTATCCTACATCAACTACTTTACATGGCACACTATTCAGTTAGCTTGACTGATAGAATTTGTGAGATATGACCCTCACTACAAATTCAAGAAGTGGATCCTTGATGGTATCAATGGTCATTCCCCTCTTATTCCACTTTGCCCTTGTATTTTTCTCAATTTCTTCTTTAGAGTCACTCCTTAGAGTTTTGGGCCATTCTAGGGTTAGATATCCTATAACCCTATGTACAATTCTCTTTGACAATTTAATAAGTCCTCCTTCAAACCATAGGCATCCATAATGGATTCTGCTCAAGACAATGGGAAAATCTAGGGCATGGGTTAAGCCCTTCCTTTCAACAATTTGGAATTCTTCTTTCAACACTCCACTCTCACATAGTTTGTCATAAGCCCAATGAATTTCCATGTCTCCTATCCCTCCAACCTTGTAGTTATAACACTTTCTTACATCCTGAACCATTACAACCTTGGGTGGAATGATTGATAATGTGCCTGTTGGGTCATTTTTGTAGGCAACCTCTGCAATAGCCCTAAGGTCTGGTTGTTTTACCTCATTACTAACCAATTGAACTTCAAATGGTTCCTTGTCTTTAGGATTCTTAGAGCTAGAGGCCATTTTGCAAACTGGGGTTTTAACAAATATAAAATTGTGTATTTGCATAACTCAACATGTGAAGAATACCTTTAAATCAATGGAACAATGCTTGATATTTACTGGAATACATGAAAATGCTTCAATCTCTACTTTTCAATTTCTTCTTCACTTGCTCTTACTCTATGTTCGTAATTATGAACAATGGGTGAAAATCTACCTTATATCCTTTTAAATTATAGCATTTAATGCATGGTGCATGTAAAACTATAAACTCAGCTTCTATACAATTTCTATCTCACTCGACATCCATTGATTTTCCATCACTTGACAACTATCAGAATTACTCATACTTGGCTTCAATAGGAATTACCTTCACTTGGTAGATGCTACTGACTCAACTTCAACTGGTTTTGGCTGACAACTTGGTACATACTAGAATTTACTTGGTAATTAAAGATAACTTTTTAACTCAGTAGTAAGATGAAAAGACTTAAAGATTTGACCTTGGTTTTTCCTTGTTGACTTGCATCTTTATTCATGCTAGTTTGTCCTTTTTAGCACTAACTTTATCTTGGATCTTATGTATGATGAGGTACATAAAAATTAGTTCCACATACCTCCTTTTTCTTAGTTTGATGAGATGTGATCACTTGACCTTTCAGGTGAAGTGATCCCTTCATTTGATGTGCTGCATCCCTCTTTCTTTTTCCATGTCTTGTTTATCTCTCCTCTAGTGTGCTCAACATCTACCTTGCCTTTTCCCTTATTGAACTTTGAGTTAGGTACCTTTGTCCTTGTTGGGTAGTGCTTGTTGATATGACCAATCTTCAAACAACTAAAGCATGTAGTTTGACTCAACCATCTATTGTAGCTACCTCTAAAGTGTGTTCTTATGCAATTCTTAGGGATGTGTCCATACTCTTGACAATAATGACAGCTATGTCTTGTATTGTAATCCCAATTATAGGAATTTTCATGGCTTCTTCCCTTGTTTGATGACCATGTGGACTTGAATTTGCATTCAAAGGATTGTGTCCAAACTTCTGACAATTGTAGCAATGTCCTTCAAATTTTTGGGCATGCATGGTCCTTGTTCTACATTCATGTGCCTGATGACCTTGTTTGTTTCACTTGTAACAATGAATCATGTTCTTTGGCTTGGAATTCTAACTAGCATTCTTGCTCCTACAAACATTAGTTGTATGTTATTTCTTTCCACAATGATAACAAGTAGGTTTAGAGTACTTAACTTTATTGTTTCTTTCCTCAATAGCTTTGGATGATTGTCCTTCTCCAGTGCTTATGTAGCCCAATCCTGATTTGTCTTTACTGGACCTAGGGGATCTCAATAGTTGCTCAAAGTACTTGATGGCTTCATTTGGCTTGTTGAAACTTTCAACAAACTCCTTCTCTCTTTTTAGGTCATTCTACAATTTCTCATTCTGCAACTTCAATGTAGTTATCTTAATGTCCTTGAAATTTAACTCATGATGAGCATTCATCATTTGGCTTAGGGTGTCCAACTACATGGTTGAGATCCTAGACAACTTTGCTATTTTTTCTTCCAATCTGTTTGACAAAATTCTCTTATCTTCTTCAATCATGGCCTTGTCTTCTACGGCTTTATTCTTTTGTTCAATCACCTCACATAATAGTATTGCTTATGATTCTTGCTCCAACTTGAGATTTTTGATCTCCTCAGCTTGTGCTCTTTTCCTGTCCATGAGATCTGAAATTGCTGCATAAAATTCATAGGAGTTACCATCTACAAATAACTTTGTGGTGTCAATCTCTTTGTATTGTTTGTCATTTTCAGTTATAGCAATCTCTTTCCTTCTTTTAAGTGAACTTCTCAAGGGATCTCTGGCTTCATTCAATTGTTGCAATAAGAGATGTATCTCAATCTCCTAATTCTCAATGGTCTTTCCCAACTTGTAAACCTCCATCTCAAGATCTTTTCTCCAAACTATAAGGCTTCTCCTGATGAGAACTTAGCTCTGATACCAATTGTTGGAAATAAAAATGGGAAATGTATACTTTTGAGAGGTGGGGGGGTGAATTAGAAGTACTAATCTCTAACCACTAAAACTTTTAACTTTAAAACAATGCATGCATAAACATATTGAAACAACATGTAAAGTAAATACATATACATAAACACTTGACACTAGATATGATCACCCAAAAACCCTCCAATGAGAAGGTAAAACTGGGGTGGGGATACTACAACAATAAAGTTCACTTGTTAAGGTTACATGATCTTCCCTATGAAAGGCCTACCCTGTTAAAGGCTTACAAAGGATTGTTAGATCCCACCCTGCTAAAAGATTTTAACACCTTGTTAAAAGTGTGCCTGGCTAAAGGAATTTAGAACATTCACTTGGAATTTCACCCTATTAAAGGATTTTACAATGACTGTTAAGTCAACCTTAATACAAAGGATTTCATCATGGTGATACAATTTTTAGAAAGTACAATAGAATGTTTGATCTGATACACTTACAATCTAGTATTGCTAATTTTAGATCTCAATTCATTCCTTCTTAATCCTTTCTGATTTGATATGGAATTGTTGTATCCTTGATCCTCTATTCTGATAACTGATTCTATAATTTCGTCCTTCTTCTAAGTCACCTTGAATGTATACTAATCAATTCACCCCTTTTTACTTCCTTCAAATCTTTGCTATCATCACCTTCTTGCATGCATTCTCTAATTCTCTCTTACACACACATTAAAATATGGGGCTTCATCTCCCTCTAAAAGGAATTTGGTGGCTTAAGGTTAGGTATGAATATATGATTGAGATTCATCCAATTTTCCTACTCAAATCCTTGCATGTTGATAGCATAGAGAATCCAAATAGATTTGATCTTATCTTTGAAGTTTCGAGATCTATCCATATGTCATCTCAAAAATGATTTACATAGTTGTTTGTGACATCACAAACAACTAGGTCATTTTTGTGTTACTCGACACTTTTTAATATTGATGCTCAGCATATACTATAATTCTATCTAGCTTGGCACTTGAATTGCTCGGCATCTATTGTTCACTCAACACTTGAAACTTGTTCAACTTTGTCTATTTTCTTGGCACTAACTATTTACTTGGCACATGAGTGACTCGACACTCATTGCAACTCGACATCTATACATATTATACTTGACATATGTTACTAGCTCAACATGAAATTAGCAATTTTCTTAAGTGTGTTGACACTCAATTGTCAAAACTAATCTGAGAATCTGAGATTAACAACAAATTCAGCGAAGGAGTTGAAGTAGAAGATTAAGAAACTTAAATAGAAGCCAAAAAAAAAGTTCAAACTGAGTACTAGTTATTTCTGAGAAAATGTATGAGGAATTGTTATAGCGACCAATCCTAGCAATGGTTGAGTGAGCCTATTGATGATGAGTGGGAAATTATAGTGTATACCAAGCTACACAGTGATGATTGAGAAGAACATAGTGATTGCTAAGTGACATCAAAAGTTATAGTTTGAGAATGTTTTGAATTTGAGGCCAACATAATTAGAATTTTGAATTATTCAAAGTGTGTGGAAGATAAAGATTGATGAGCTAGTGTATTTAATGCATAAGGAGATTTTGTTATGCATTCAAAGGAAAGGATTTGATTAGAAGTTTATAGAAGAAGAAGGAGAAAAAAGATGGAAGGATTTGATGAATTTGACCTAAACCTAAGAACAATGGTGATGTTTAAGTGAAAAAAGATCAAAATTGCCTATTTAAGGAGGCATAAGGAATGAATTTGAAGGTTGGTTTATTGTTGATTAGAGATCTTAAGGGGAAGTTTTTGTTGAAAATAGATTGATACAAGTATGATAAATTTGTTTCAATCATTTTTTTTTCACTGATGTCAAACCTACTATTTTTTGGTAAGACAATTGCTTATATGATTTAAGTACTATTATTTATTTGATTGATGAAGAGGATTTGATCAAATGAGGTAACAATAGCACCTAGAGGAAAGGTTGAGTTATGATATGGAAAAGGAGTACAAGGATCAACTAAGGTAGTGATGTTATAGTGCATTGATAATCTACTTAAGGTTGCAAAGGTTGGTTACACTAAGTATGGTTAGAAGAACAAGTTAAACAAAGTTTGTTTGCTAAGCTTGACTGCATGGACAATAGGTGACAAGAAAATTTAGTGCAAGCTGAGAAGAAAATTAGTTGGAGCCAAGTAAAAGTCTATTTTAGTGTAAGCTAAGAAGAAAATTAGTTGGATCCAAGTAAAAGTCTATTTTAGTGTAAGCTAAGTGAAATAGTTGATGCCAAGCACTAGTAAACTTTAGTTCGTGCTGAGTGATTTTACAATGGATCCCTAGAAATGTAGTATGGGTCGATCATCAAAAGCTAGTTAATGCCAAGTGTTAGCATTATTAGAAAGATTGTGAATTCGATGGATCTAAGTTGTCAAAGTTGATTTCTTTGATTGTGTGAACCATGGGGAAGATAAGGTTGATGAGCTAGTGGCACATAATTCATGGTAAACCATTTTTAGGTGAATTCAAGAGGATTGAAGGAGAAGTTTCTAGAAGGGAATGAAATGAAATAAGGGGTAGATTCATTGAATCCTACCTAGTTTGTCTTAACCCTAAATTGGACGATGGAGAATAAATGACAAAATATCTCAATTCTTTATTTATAGAGATGGCTGGTTAGAAGCAAAGGTTGTCATATGCAAGAACCTAATGAAGACAAGGAGTCTAGGGTATTGCTTCATCTAGTGACCTAAGAGAAGAGTTTGCATTTCCAAGTTAAGCAAGAAGCTTAAGGGTATGGATGCTTGAAGGGTGAACAAGCTATCAGAGCTGAAGTGTGTGAAAGCCAACCATACTGGAGGACTAAAATAGAGATTTGTAATCTACAAATGGAGTTGCAAGTTGTTATTAGATCAAGCTTTACTATTATTCTCTAATAATTGTATCAGTATAGGGAAAATCCTTTTGATTAAGGTTGACCTAATAGTCATTTGCAAATCCTTTAACTAAGTGACATTCGAAGTGAATGGTCTAAAGTCCTCTAACAAGGCTCACTCCTAACAAGGTGATTGAAATCCTTTAATAGGGTCACATTTAACAATGTGTATTATTACCTTTAATAGTGTTGGCCTTTCCTAGGGAATCACTTTAGAAGAGTGAGAAAGAGAAGCATGTTACTGATGGTTTTTCCAAAATTGGGTTTCCACATAAATCATTGTGTCAAGTGTGTTATTGAATCTATTATGTTTCACATTTACATTTCTACAAATTGATTTGATACTAACCTACAAGTTTTAAGTGATTCCATAATTTTATGGATGCATGCATGATGATAAATGTTTTATGGGTTCACTGAGCTATTAAAGTTTTAATAAGTACATCTAGACCTTGGATAACTAATTCACCCCTCCTCTTAGTTATTCTAAAGAGTTCCAATAGCTATAAAGAGGAGAAAAAAAGAGGTGGAGTGTGAAGAGTTTGGTGAAGAGTGATTTCTTAAGGCGACGCCAAGAAGCATAGAGATGGATATTTCAATGGAGGTCAATCAATGAACCAAAAAATGAGTGAAAAAATATAAATTTACAAACTGAGTTGTACTTTACAAGTCAAACCTATTGTTACATTCTAACCATTGTATTAGTTAAAATCCTTTAATCAAGGTTGACCTAATAGTCATTTTGTAAATCCTTTAATCAAGGAGAAAATCTAATGGAATGATCCAAATTCCTCTAACAAGGTCACTCCTAGTAGGGTGATTAAATCCTTTAATAGGGTCACATTTAACAATGTGTTGTATAACCTTTAATATGGCTGGCCCTTAATCAAACTTACTTCAAAAGAGTGAAAATTTGGTAGCATATTACTTGGTGGTTTTTCCCAAATTGGGTTTCCATGTTAAATCTTGGTGCCAATGTGTTATTTTCATGTGTGGATGTTATTGTTATGTATGTTATATTTTACATTATTCTATTTATTGGCATCCAACACATATATAAATAGAGAGTTAATTAATTGTATGAAAAGTTAGTTTATTGATGATATGCTATATAGACTGAGTGGATTTCTAAGATTGATTAATCTATTTGAAATTTTTGAAATTTGAATTGGTACATCTAGACCTAAGGATAACTAATTCACCCCCCACCCCTTATTTATTCTAAATAATTATAAAAATTATATTACATAACATTACATCATAAAACAATAAAATGTGTTCATGGGCAACAACACATCACTTTAGATCTCTAACATCATTTAGGTTTTCAGCTACAATTTTAACATCATGTTCTTTACCTCATTATGCTCACTTGGTTTGCAACTTTAGTAGGTTTAATTTAAATTTGGCAAATTCTCCCCTTAGAATATCATGTCTCTTATCATACATCTCTGTCTTATCTCTTCTTCTCCCTTATTAATTCTTCTCCCCATTTTACATCAATTCCAAAGGTAACTATAAGTGCTAATAGGAATATTATAAAACTTATAGTAATACCTAAAATACCTTCCATGTACTTATTACATATGCTTCTTATAATATTTTTCATAACTTTAGGAAATAATTCCTAAAGAGTGAACTCTTGCATTAACTCCAACAACATATATTTAATTATCCATGAGTTCATGCAACACACATCCTTGATTACTAAATCTTGGATAGGGGAAGGGCCCATATCTTACCTCTTAGATGTGCACAATTTTCTCCTTATATTTCACATACTCTAGCCTCATTCATTTCTCTTGTACTTTCTCCCTCAACTAGTGATTCTTGATAGATATGTGCTTGGAATTTACATGCATCATAATAATATTGGATATGTTTATTGCCCTTGTATTATCATAAGAGATAAGTGTTGTGATGTGATTATTGATGGTGGTAGCACCAACAACTTGGTATCTGAGGAGATGGTCTCTAGGCTAAAGCTCAAAAGGGAGAAACACCCCCAACCCTATTAGATTGCTTGGGTGAAGGATGATCATAAGATCTTGGTTAGTGAACAGTGTTCGGTGAAGTTCAAGATTGGGAGTTACCATGATGAAGTTCTCTGTGACAATATTCCAATGGATATCAGCCATTTATTGTTGGGAAGATCGTGGCAATTTGATAGACATGCTATACATGATGGTCACGCAAATACATACTCTCTGACAAAGGATGGAGTTCACCACAAATTGAAGCCCATGATAAAGGAAGGTGAAAAGGTATGCAGTAGTGCTACGATATGTCTTGATGATGGAAGAATTGTTTTGGATGGTATGAAACATCAACGTAAGTGTTATGCTTTGATTCCTAGAAGAGATAAGGAAGGTAGTAGTGAAATTCCACCTGAAGTTTCAAGCCTATTAAGTGAGTATGGAGATGCCATCTCTGATAATGTTCCAGAAGGGTTGCCACTAGTAAGATAGATCAGTCATCAGATAGATTTAATCCCTGGAGCTAGTTTTCCTAATAAGGCTACTCATAGGATGAATCTTACTAAAACTGACGAGTTAAACATACAAGTTTAGGAGCTATTGAGGAAGGGTTTGATTCGAGACAGCTTGAGTCCATGTGTAGTACCTGTAATACTGGCAAAAAAGAAGGATAGAGAGTGGAGAATGTGCATAGACTCCCCGTGATATAAATAGAATAACCATCAAGTATTGGTTTCCTTTGCTAAGAATGGATGATCTTATGGACTGCTTGAGTGGAGCTCAGTACATCACAAAGATAGATCTCAAGAGTGGCTATCACCAGATACAGATACGAGAGGGAGATGAATGGAATATTGCATTTAAGACCAAGGAGGGTCTATATGAGTGGTTAGTCATGCCTTTTGGACTAACCAACATGCCAAGCACCTTCATGTAGCTTATGAATGAGGTACTAAAGAAATTCTTGGAAAAAAATATTGTCTATTTGGATGATATTTTAATTTTTAGTAAGACTTTGGATGAACATTTATTACACATTTTTAGAGTCCTTGAAAGTTTGAGGGAAGAGAAAATGTTGATTAATTTGAAGAAGTGTAGCTTTGTAAAAAAGGAGTTAGTCTACTTAGGGTTTGTTGTATCATCTGATGGTCTCAAAATGGATCTGAAGAAGGTAAAAGCCATCTTGGAATGGCCTACTCCAAGGTCTGCTACCAAGGTGAGATCATTTCATGGTCTAGTTAGTTTCTACAGAAAGTTTATTAAGAATTTCAGTGGCATATGTACACCCCTGACTAAAACAATAAAGCGAGATAGGAAAGAGTTCATGTGGACTACAATAGCTGCAAGGAGTTTTGAATTGTTGAAGAAGAAGGTGATAAAGTAACCTATGTTGGCACTTCTAGATTTCAATAAAGTGTTTCAGGTAGACTGTGTTGCTAGTGGCAATGCTATTGCGGCTGTATTGAGCCAAGAAGGTAAGCCTATTGCATATTTTAGTGAAAAATTGAATGATGCAAAGAAGAAGTATTCTGTTTATGATCAAGAGTTCTATGCAATCATTCGGGCCTTAAAGAAATGGAGGCATTATTTATTGCCAAAAGAATTTGTCTTGTATACTGATCATTAGGCATTACAATACCTAAATAGCCAAGGTAAATTGAACCAGAGAAATATTAAGTGGGTAGAGTTCTTGCAGAGCTATACATTTGTGTTGAAACATATAAGTGGAAGGTCTAATAGGGTTGCTGATGCATTGAGTTAGAGACAATTGTTGCTTACAGTAATGCAAGTTGAAGTGGTTGGGTTTGAGGAACTCAAGAGTTTGTACCCTAAGGATCCTAATTTTTCTAAAGCATGGAAGGCTTGCGAAGAACCTGTTACTGTAGATGGAACTAGATGGTTAGATTATTTGATTCAGGATGGTATGTTGTTCAAGGGTAGTCGATTATGCATTCCAAGGAGTTCCATGAGGGAAAACTTGATCAAAGAGAAACACAGTGGGGGAATGGTAGGACACTTTGGTTGAGATAAGACCATTTCCATTCTTAAAGAACATTATTTTTGGCCTTAAATGTCACAAGATGTGAAGAAATTTATGAAAATTTGTCAAGTATGTAAAGCAACCAAATGATTTAGTCACAATACTAAACTTTATCAGCCATTGCCTCTTCGATCAAAGCCTCAGGAGGACATAAGTATGGATTTTGTTCTTGGATTTCTAAGGAAACAAAGGGGTAATGATTCAGTATTTGTGGTGGTTGATAGGTTCTCCAAGATGGCACATTTCATCCCATTCCACAAGATTCATGATGCTATACATATTGCATATTTTTTTTTAGAGAGGTGGTGAGACTATATGGTACTGAATTTGTGGGGTATTTTTGGAGGACTTTATGGAAGAAGTTGAGGATAGAATTGAGGTTTAGTTCTACACATCATCCGTAGTCTGATGGGTAGACCGAAGTTGTAAATAAAAGTTTGTGCAATTTGCTAAAGTGTTTAGTGGGAGATAAGCCCAAGGGGTGGGATTTGATTCTACCACAAGCAGATTTTTCTTATAATAACTTTGTAAATAGGAGTATTGATAGATCACCATTCCAAATTAAGTATGGAAGTAGCCCAAGGACTGCACTAGAATTGAGAAAGATGGAGCAAGGGGAGAGGACAAGTGTCGAGGCAGAAGAGTTTGTTGAACATATCAAGAACCTACATGAGGAGGTCCATGCACACATCACCAAGATGAATCAACAATATAAAGCTAAGGTAGATCAAAGGAGGAGACATAAGGAGTTCCAAGTAGGGGATATGGTTATGGTACACTTATGAAAGGAATGGTTTCCAGTGGGTACTTACAACAAGTTGAAGATGAAGAAATTTGGCCCCTATAAAATTTTGAAGAAACATGACTCAGGAAATGCATATGAGGTTGAGTTGCCAAATGGGATTCACATTTCTCCTATCTTCAACATTGCAGATTTAACATAATATCATGATGATGATGCAGATGAGGGGTTGATGATGAAACCATGCCCAATTCCTACTTATAAGAAGGAGGAGATAGAAGAGATTCTGGATAGTCGTATGGGTAGGAGTACCAGAAATAGGCAATATGAAGAGTACTTGGTGAAGTGGAAGGGACGATCAATAGAGAACTCAACTTGGATATCAATAGCAGAGGTTGCCCATTTGGGTTTTCCTCTACCATAAAGTGACAGGGTTACTTTTCAATCTACCCTGGGTGTTTGATGCAGGAGCATGCAGTCGTGTAAGAGCAATCCTGTATCACCCAAAAAATATGCTTAGAACTAGTTTTTGTTTAATGTGCTTTCATTTTTGGATACCCATTTTGGTCAAATAAAGGTTCCAACTCTCACAGTTCCACTATTAGTGTTCTGGGTTAGAGTTTTTAAGCACCTTGGGATATGTGTAAATGTCAAAAAAGTAGGACTATATAATTGAGCCATAATTATGGTGAGGTAGAGGGTTTAAATTGGAGGGATGGTTATATTTGTAATTTAAAACACTCTGGAAAAAGAATCAAGTCAAAAGGCTTCATGGTTAGAAAGTTATTGCAATTTTTTGGTTCTTGGAGACCTCCTAAGAGTACTTCAAAGTCAGATATGGGGAACTAAATGGCCTCATATGGGGATGAAAAATGGGAGAAATTTTTTTTTTCCATAGGGCTATAGAGCACTTTGAGAGCTTTTTGAAAATGTAAATAGTTCGTCAATCGGAGTTATGGTTCAAAAGTTATGCCTCTTGGAAGTTGGACTACCATTTTTGGATTCTATTAATTTTACACTGACTTCTAACGTGATTTCTGGAACCTTCTATTTTTGTGGTGGATGCCAACTGGCATATTCTAGAATGTATTCCTAACCCTAAACCATTTGGGGCTTATTTAAGAACATTTCTGGCATTGTAAAGGTAGCTCTTAGTGGAGTTAGAGAGAAGGTAATGTGTGGAGGATTTCTTTCTCCAGAATCATATTGTTGTAAGCCCATAGGGCATTTTTCATTGATAATAATATTTCCCTTTCCTGTGTGTTCATTCTGGTCTTTGGATGTGTCTCTATCACCTTGTTCTTCACAACTTCTCTATTGTCATTCAATTTGTTATTGAAAATCCACTTGGATCCAATTACATTCTTGTCTATAGTTCTTGACACCAATGTCCAAGTATTGTTTTTCTCAATCTAATCTATATCTCTTTATTTATAACATGTAGCTTTCACAGTTCTTGGCTTATAGTCAACAATCAAATAAGTATTATCCTTCAACTTACTTATCATGAGTCCAACACTCTTGTCTCTAATGATTTTTTCTGGTGAATGGTTCCTTCTCACATACTTTGGTAAGACAGGTTCAACCCTTTGATCTCTAACATTATCATTGCTCAGTTTGGGCTCAACATCCTATTTGGGTTGTTTTGTCTGTGGCTTGAGTAATGTAGGATGTTTTTTGGTAACCTTATGCTTTTGTTTGGGTACTACACCAGGTATATCTTCATACAAATAAATATACTTATTGTAATCATCAAGTTCCTTTTTTCTCTCCTCATCATTCTTATCTACAAATACATCAATTCTAACATTGGCAATTTGAATCATTTTATTAGTTGTTGTAACACCCTACCAAGGGATCCAAAAGAATTAACCTAAAGTTTTAGTAAGTTTTCCATACAATTTTTTTCGAAGTAAGAAAGAGTAACATACACATCAAGCACATAGTAGCAGAAGTAATAACATACAATCAACTATAAGCATACATAATAGGTTACATTCCCTAAGGATCCCAAGATGTTGAGTCACATTTAAATTTAATTAATACTAAATCTAATAACTACCACATTCACATGAAAGAATAATTAGAAAGTCCAAAGTCCATAATATACAGTTGTTTCAAATGCCTCTTGGCAAATGAAATTTAGAATGCTCAATCATCCACTATACATGTCACAGGTATGAAAGGTTAAAAGAATATACATATGTGATAATAGAATACATCATCCCCTTCAGATCCATGATACAAATTACAGTAAAATAAATGAAACCATCCACCATACATGATACATCCATCCATCATAAAACACAACTAACTAAGTGCGTAGTTCCTCCCAACCGTCAGTAGCATCATAAGACCATCATAGGTCCTAGCCATCCCCTGCGCATAACATCCCAAGTCACTGATCAGATCATCGGTACTATCGTAATAGGGACGCCACTACTAAAACATGCTACTACATACGCATAAAGAAATCTAACATGCTAGAATAAAGCATAAGATGATCCTACAAAGTAGATAACATCATCTATCACATGCTAATCATCAATATAAGGAAATGCATCAGTAAATAACATCATCAAAACATGATAATCAAGTATCTCAAGAAGCTCAAGCCACGATGACTATGGATGGATCTCAATGGTAAGAGTGAAAAGCACTACTACCCGACCGTGTGGAACTTAAATGGCCCACTCCCACCATGCTGATGAGATAGTCTCAAGTCCCATACATAATAAAAAACATAAAATAGTCCTAGGCAAGGAATTCCTAATAGCCAAAACTACCTCAAAGGTAACACATGCTACTCAAGAAGATAAGATAATCCAAAAAGAAAGAACACTCAATCCAATACCAGCACCACATAACCAAACATCATACATGAACCAAGTATAAATTGAATACCAAGATCATGAGATAAAGTCAAAAAAAGGTATTCACCTCAAGTCAAGAACCACATGTCAAAAATACATCATCCATGAATCACCAGTCATCATCAATGAAAGTAAATAACCACAATAAAAACATCCCACAATAGGTACACCACCAGAGGTACACAAAATTTATAGAGGAGACTCAGGCTACATACTAGGGAGTGTCATCACATGGTCAAACTACTTGAGTTACCCTGGACTGATCTCTTAATAGACCTTGGCCTCTCAAGCATTGAGTTACCCTGGACTGGTTACTCTAAATCCCAAACCCTCAACGTGACACACGAAGAACTAGAAAACTCTCTCAAGAAGACAAGGAAAACCAATTATACTATCATTCCATTCCCATCCTTAGTCTATACAGGCACTTAAGGCATGGGCACATTAAATATCTCTAACTTATCTTTTTAGTATGTTTCCCCAAATATTAATTACTAAATTATCACTTATTACATAACTTACAATAGGTTACCTTAGCACTGACCACTTTGGGTCCTAGACACCTACGACAAGCCACTCCCAAAGACATGTACCTAGACAAAATCTCCTAAGAACATAAAACACAGTTGTGTCCCATACCACAACACCCATATTGATCAAACTCAGTTCCTTAACAAGCAACTCAAAAATAAGCTGGTTCTCCCACCCAAGTACACATAAATGCTCCACAAAGTAATCCTCATAAATATAGTTTTCAATTTGAATCACAAGACATATCATGACATCCAACCACATAAATGGTATAAAAGAAATCCCACAAAGCCTTTGGTGTACAACCTAAACTGGTCAACATCTAATCAACCCCCAAAAAACCTAAAGCATAGACAGTACATAGAAGACAAAATAGTCTTACAGTTTGGTTTGATTTAAAAACATGCAGTTGAGTTAAGTGTAAGGTTTAAGTTTTTCATTCATTGTAAGATTATCAAAAACCTACGATTAACCAACTAATCTTTACAATTCACCCCATTCTTATACTCAAATGTAAAGTCCCATTTACCCAATTTGATTTAAGTCAATTATCTAAAATACTCCATGGGCAATTTATTTATTGAAATTATTAAAATAATAATTATTGATCTTAGAATAAAAAGCTTATAATTTTTTAAAAATCAATATTAATTAAAAAAATAGAATCTAATTAAACGTCTTTTATTATTAATTAATCTTAACTAAAGCACATTTAATTAAATTAATTAATTGTTATATATCATATTCATATTAACAACCAATTTATGATTCTAATTTCTTTTAATAATAATTTAATTGATTATCCAAAATTCAATAATCTCTCTTTTACTCTCCAATTATATAGTAGTAATAATCAATTAAAACTTTTTAGTTAAATATTACCAACTTCTTTAAATACTTATCTTTAAATTATTAATAAGATAATGATTATTCTATTAATAATTTAAAAAAATGCATTAATAACCATTTAAGTAATTTTCGTTATTCAAACACATTAATTAAATAAAAATTTAATATAATTAATTGTTAATACAAAATAATTATTATATTACAAATTCAATTAACTATATAATAAATTATTATATATATTATTAAAATCTATTAATAAAATTTAGTTATTAAATAATATTTAAAAAATTAATATTAAATAATAAAAACTTTACAACATTATTTCCAAGCGTTTTAAGCTTGCGCGACTATTAAGAAGACTGTTGGCCGTAGTAGTAGTACTACGTACTGCTGCTGCTGCCACGGACTATACTGCGGTCAGTGCAACATTGAAGCCGCCCAAGGTAAGTGGGGTAGGGGGTGGGTCAAACCTGCCCCTCCCCAACTCATTTATTATTATTATATTTTTTAAATAAAATATTATTATTATATTTTGTTTAATTTAAAATTTATTAAATATGTTTTAAACTAATTTCTCTATCCCAAATAAATGTTTAGTATATAATATATTTTTTCAATAAGTTTCAGCTTTAACCTAGTAGAAGGAATACAACCAACCGGTCGAAATTTCAAATGATATTTTTTGAATTTAATACCAAACCCTCCCCAAATTAAATTCTAATTTCTTTAATCTAAAAAAATGAGGGTCTCTAATTATTTTTCTAATCTCTACATATGCAAATATTGGCAAACATTTAATAATTTACAATATTGGAATATTTAAGGGTTTGTCATAGAGAATTTAGGTTTTCAATCCATAGGCACGAAGAAGACATGAAAGGAAAATTATGTAATTAATCAGTGGTCAAAACACAAGACCCTACCTGAACCTAATGCTAATACGCAACCACCCGAATATTGTGAGAGAATCCGCTTCTATCCAAAACTTCTCTATGAAACTTTCCTAAAAATTCCCTTCCAAAATTCCCTTCTAGTTTTTCTTTCACAAATTCATGTCCAAATTCGTCTTTTTCGAAAATGAACCCCAAATTGAGATAAAGAGTCCTCTCCTTAAGTCAGGGCACTAATTGTGCATTCACCTAGGAGAACTCCATGCTCACCAGACTCGAACTCCAAATCAACTTTTTTTAATCTTCCTTTATCTTTTCTTAATCTTTTCCATGCATGTTAAATAGCTTTATTTAATTTTCACTTGACTTCACTTTTCAATTAATTAATTTATTAATTTTAATCTCATGCGCACTTTATGCAAATAAAATATCTTTATTAAATATACTTGTTTTATCTTTTTAATTAATTTCTTATATTTTAATCTCATGCACGCATCATGCAAACTTAAATCTTTTAATTAATACATTTTCACTTTTTAATTTATTTTCGAAACTTAATTGATAAAATATTTATTAACTTAAATAATAATAATAGTTAACATTTATTTAAAAATGAACTCTAAATATATTATTACTAAATTAAATAAATATTATCACGTTCTAAAATTATCCTTATTACTTTTATCTCCAAATTTAATTCTTTTTGTTTAATTAATTTTCTAATTAATTAAATATAATTAAATATTGAAATGTCATAATAATGTTCCATTAAATTAAATCATTAATTTAATCTTTTAATTATACTTAATTAATAGAAAATTCACCAAGGACTCATAAAAAAAAATACAAAAACCCATCATAAAAAAACACACACAAAATCAAATTAAAAGGTTATAATCACGAATTAACGCCATCCAACACATTCAAAGGGTACTCGACATAGATACTTGTCCTAATTTTCAATTAGGACAAATGACTTAAGGGTCTGGGATTTGGACTTAAGAATTTATCTCCCCTCTCTTACCATTGAGATAATGAGATAGGGTACACTCATCCTGGCAATTTAGAGAAGTCAATACTCAGTACCTATAACCTGCATAAAATCCACGCATGTACAAACACAATATATACTAAGCTAAACAAGCAATGGCAGGAAGCAACACATCGTGTAGATCCCAACTAGTAGGTGACTACGACTCCCTTAACCACATCAGAAATGCCATACATAAAGAAAACAAACATGCACACCATACACATGCAAGTATGGGGTAAGTATCCATAAGAAAACACATAGAATAAACTATCTAATTAATCATCATCAATAGTTGAAACCACTATAATAATCATCATGCATATATGAAGTATAAAATACTAAGTAATCTCATCATAAAAATCAACTGAATCTGAAATAATATCTGATAATCTTAAAACAATGCCACTAATCATAAGCATAAAGCTAGTCTAAAAGATTTGGCAATGATAGCAAAATATAACTTAGGGGCAAGCACTATAGTTGTTTTATTCAAACATTCATAAACCTTTCTCTTAGTGGAGTAACCTAGGAGAATACCTTCATCACCTTTAGAATCAAAATTTCCTTTCCTTTCATCTTTATGAATATAATACCTACTTCCAAATATTCTCAAATAACTTACATTTGGTGTATGACCATACTAAATTTCATATGGTGTCTTATTTTTTTCCTTCTTCAATTGAACTTGGTTGAGAGTATATATTGCGATGCTTATGGATTCTCTCTAGAATGTTTGTACAAATTCCTTTTCAATTAGCAATGTTCTAGCACAATCAACAAAATTGACATGTTTCTTTTCTAAACAATCCCATTCTAATGTGGTGTCCTTAGTGCATATAGTTGTCTCTTATATGCTCAACACAAACTTTAGTGAATTCACTAGACATAAACTCACCACCTCTATCAATCTCAAACATTTTAATTGTTTACCAACTTATTTTTCAACTCTAGTTGTATACAATTTGAACATATCAAATGCATGCGACTTTAACTTCATGAACATGACAATCATCATCCTATAATAATCATCAACAAACATTATGAAATATCTATCTCCGTAATAGATTTTAAATCACATTGGACCACACAAATCAGTATGAACTAATTCTAGAATATCATTAGAAGTACATTTCTTTCTTGAAAAACTAGGCTTGGTCATCTTACCAAGTTGACATTTTTTGCACATTGTATTCTTAGGTTTATATAGATTTGGTAAGCTTCTCACTCTTTTCTTTCTACTTAGCTTGACCATATTCTCAAATTTAACATGACATAGTCTCTAATGCAACAACCATACACCTTCAACTTTTGCAAGCAGACACATGTCAATTGTAGGATCTAGGTAAAATAGATTATCTTGTTTTCTCTCTAGTACCAATCATATTTCCATCATCATCATAGGTCTTTATTTTTATGTTATTAAATTCTAACTTGTAACCTATATTATTCAATTGAGCAACACTCAATAGGTTATACTTTAGTCCTTGAACCCAATATGAATCATCACATCTGATTCTATCATTTAGCATATGTGAACCTCTACCTTTTACAAGACATGGAACATCATTCCCAAGTTTAACATTTCTACCATAGTGTTTCTCAAGTTTATCAAACTTACTAATATCACTAGTCATGTGATGTGAGCATCCAATAGTAATAATCCATGTATCACTTTTACTAAGGTGAAAAATAAGAGCTTTCTATGCCTCATACCTTTTCTTATTAGGATCTTCTTTAACAACAACATATACCACTTCTACTGCTTTCTCATCATCAATGTTTGAGTCGATGTGCTCCTCCTCAATAATGCAACATGATTTATTTCCTTTGTCCTTGTAATCCTTGTTCCTTTTGTATTTGTGCTCCTTCTTATCATTTGTATCACTTTATTTCTTGTTAGGACATCTAGTGACAATATGATGTACCTCATTTCATTTAAGGCATATCAAAGGTAGCTTACCTTTAAATTTACCTTTACCTTTACCTCTTTGTAACCTCCTTGCAAGAACTATTTCTATACCATCCTTTGATTCTGAATCACTTTCATTATTACTAATCTTTTCTTTATTTGAAATACCAATGGTTAGTGAAGTCTTGGAAGCATTCCCAATCATAGGCACATTATTATCAAAGTTAGTAAATATAGTCAAATGACCAACTAAACCATCAAGAGCCAGATCACTACTAAACATAGCTTTGAATTCTTTAATTGAAGATACTCTTATTGCATAAATAGGTAAGAGATTTTTGAGAACTTTACTTGCAACTTCTTTATTATAGATGAATCCTCTAGTAGCTTTGATAGCACTCACAACTTCTTTGATTCGGTTCATGTACTAAACTATGTTTTTGTCATCATTCATCCTCATGTCATCATATTTGCCTCTCAGACTTTAAACTTTAGCTCTCAACACATTCTAATATCCACAATGCACAAGTATTTTTCCCACATTTCTTTAGTAGTAGCATAGTTTTTGACATCATCAAATTTGACATCATCCAATGTAAAAGAAATCTCAATTATCAAACTATCATGTTCTTTCTTTTGGTTCTTCTCATCAACTTTCAATGGACCAATAGGAGTGGTGTACTAGTTGTCTAGGTAGTACATGCCATTGTCTATAATACCATGTTAATGTAGTCCTACTTTTCTATGAAGACAAATTCTCCTTCTCCATCTTTGGTACTTCTATACATTTTTGAATATTTAGCTCAAGTCCTTTCAAAAAATTTCCTTCAAGCACTTAGATATGATACCGATTGTTGGATAACTGATAAGGGGGGGGGGGGGGGGGGGTGCATCAGTTATAACTAGTTATCTCACCACACATCCATCTCACAATTTTCATGTAAATTGAAATACCAAACTAAACATATTAATCCATAGCATAAAAAAAATAACACATATGACACAGATATTTGGTTACCTAGAAACCCTCCAATGAGAAGGTAAAATTGGGGTGGGGATGACACCCAAAAATCTTCACTATTGCAATTGTAAAGTGTATCCAATGAAGGTTACAATTGTTTGATCATAAACTATGATCTATCTTGTGAAAGGTCTGCCCTATTAAAGGCTTACAAAGACTGTTAGGTCTTACATTATTAAAGGATTTCAACACCCTGCTAGAAGTATGCCTGATTAGAGGACTTCAACTTACAATGAAGTAAGCACCCTTTTAAAGGATTTACAAAGCCTACTATAAGGTCCATCCTTGTATGTACTTATTAAATATGAATTTCACTATTAAATCCATTATAGGAGATTGGAATGGATATGAAGTAATTTTTTATGGTTTATATGTCCTAATAGAAACTAGGATCAACTGATATATTTATGTTTTGAATACTCAATTATTCAAGAATTACTACATCATCTTTACTGTTTAAGCATTAAATTTCATTAACAATGATATGAGCTTTTTCACCTAATGATGATGATGTTGATTTTGGTACCTCGATAATTAGGTTATACGCATTCAGATAGTTCAGTATTCCTTATTGGTGATATTTATGATGTGTAGGTATATGCACGCCTAACAATGATTATTCTAGTCTTTTAACCTGAATTAATGAATAAGTTATGTTATATTGATTATGCAATTACTGATGATTAAATATGAGAATAAATGAGATAAAAAATTATTTATATGAAAGATTGATGTTTTGATTTATGTGATTATACAAATGAGTTTTAAATATATGCATGTGATTTTTCTCGAACTACTGATGTGTGAAATGAAGTGTGCATGATTATTAGCCAAGAAATCTAATAGAGAATCAAAACTTGACCCTATGTACGTTTGTGAAAACCAAGGTTGAGTCTAATAAAAGATGTAGACCCCATTGTTTCATATTTTATTTGTATTATAAATTGAATGTGTGTATCATTTTGTAATTATAAAGTGTTTAATATTTTGTAATAGTGATTTTATAGTGTCACTTGACACTCGTAATCCATATATAAATTTCAACATAATAATTAGGGTTAGCTAAATAGCCAAAAATTTTGAGTTGGACTAGGTTAGTAACCTAATACCAATCAGTTATAATTGGGATTAATTACCCTAATCAGAGTTTAGTGATGAGTTTGCATTCCTAAAGTTTTTTAGAAAGTTCAAATATTTCAAGTAATTTAATAGGTCCCTAAATAGTCCTAGAGGCCAAAAAAAATGAAAACTAAGTGCCTAGGGGGTATATGTATGGGTTGGGGGCATTTTCTACCCCTTTAGCCTCTTTAGTTGACATTGGTGACCACCCAAATATCCCATTTTTACTTTATTGCAAAAATTGGAACTTCACCATGAGTTGGACAAGTTTTTACTCCACATTGAAGTTTTCTTTAGTGATGTGGTTAAGTTAGAAGAATCTAGAAGACCTTAGTCAAGTGGGGGAGTTATTGAAATTTGTAGGTGGTTGTGTTAAGAACCTATTTTAGTGGCAAATTTGAGGGTGAAATGTTGTTCACCCAACCTTTAGGTTTAAAGAGTAAAGTCAAGATTGTAGGAAGAGGAAGGATAGCTCTTATCAAATTTTAATTTTTCATAACCATTTGTGAATTTAAGAATCCTTCAAGTTCATGTCTTCATGCTATATTTTATTTCTTAAAGTAGGTTGTTACATGTGTGTGTATTCGTATGTATGATGAACATGTTAGGGATGAGACTGTGATGGGTTTTCTTAAATGTTTTTCTTCATATTTTACATTTGATTTTTGAGAGAAAATATAAGGGTTGTGTTGGCATTACTCACCCATGGATAGGGCAGAAGTTTCCATGTATGGAAGGAGGGCTTCAGTTGGACTCAGATAGTGCAGAGTCTCTCCTTATCACGAGGAGACAGAGAGAGTAGGGTGTTATGGGCCCCTACTTGTCAATACAAACCATGTTTGTATTTTGAAAAATTGAAAAGTGAAAGAAAGAAAGTTCTTGTGATTATAGCCTCGAAAGGGCATCAATTATGATGTTGTGACCGACTTCTCATGTCTGGAAAAATCCACCTTCTCCCTAGTCTAGTTTCATAACATAACTATTGCACAAACCTGCGATGGGAGTAAATGGGTTGAATGTGTCTTCATCTTAAATCTGTTTGTCTCCTGGTCAGTTTCATTTTCTCCATGGTTACCTTGATGAAATTGCAAATTTTGTAGTGGCTACCTTGTTATGGAGCCAAGCAGGAACTCAAAGTTGTTGTTTTTAATTCAAATGTATTGGGAGATTTCTCCTTAGGATAATGATCCTATTGTAAAAAGTTATTGTTAAACTTATTTTTGAAATGATTATGATCTTCTGTTTTCTTCCCTAGTTCTTTCCTAAGGGAGTCATTGAATCAGATGATTGAATAAAAAATGGAGTATTTTCCTTTCATATGACATTCCATGTGATTAATTTTATATGCATATGTTTATCAGTAAATGGATGCAATGATGTTTCACCTTTCCTATATCATTCTTACAGTTCAAATTCACATTCGTATGATTAATGGTAATTAGACAAAATGATGTTATATATAAAGTTATGTAATTTGATTTCGAACTATGTTAAGAAAATTCAATTTACATGAATGGTACTTCATTTTGTATTTTCTTAATTATTGAGAAAAATATAATAAATAAATAATAATTTTCCAGTGCATCAAAATAACATCAATGTTTATGCTATTAATCATCCTAGAAATTGAAAAAAAAAAATCCCCGTTGGCTAACTAAATAAATTTATAAATCCAACACTGAGAAGAAAAAAAAAAATTAAGAAAATTTTTAATCTTTAAGAGCAAAAATTCTTTCTGCCCTTTGTATGCAAATTTTTTAATTCCCTTTATAATAGAGCATATTTTGAAAGATTCTCTTTAATATCTTTTATCATCAATTTGAATGATAGTTATGTAATTATAAAATAAAATAAAATTTAATGCTACTCTATCCTATCTTAAAGTCTCACCCACTAAACTTTAAGTCATAACTCTTAATTCCCTTTCCTCCAAAATGCCTCCTTTGTTGACTTTGCATTGGTGATAAACCCCACACAAGGTGATGACATCACAATCTTTCCATCACTCCAATGTAGGTGAGCTTGGGAGTTAGTAGGTGGGGTAAGAGGTACGTGAATTATGGTGGGGGATTTTGCATGGGGCTATGTGTTAGAATTTTTAGTGTTAGAAAATGTTAGTTGTTAGTAATAGTAAGTTATTTGAACAAATAATAATATTATATTAGTTAAGTTTTATTATTTTCGTGTTAATATTTTTATTTAGTTAGTAATCTTTTTGAAAAGGATTTTAAAATGGAGATAATGTTAGTTAGGATTTAGTAAAGATTGATTGTTAATTAAATGTTACGTTAGCAGGTAAAAAGTTAAAATTAGTTAGATATTTTATTTTAAGTAATGTCATAGTTTAATGAAATGTCATTTTGTTTATTTGTCTATTTTAATTATATTGTTAATGTTAGATATGCTTATTTAGAACAGGATTGTAGATTTGAGTATTATTAGTTTTAGTTTTAATTTATGTTTAGTAGTCAGTTAGTTTGTAGATATAGCATATTGTTGATTAGTGTATGAAATATTTTAAAAGTAAATAAAATTAGTATTGTTTTAGATTAATTTAAATTTAATTAAAATATATTTTATTTTTTATCATGTAAGATTTAATCAATATTAGTAATGTTTAAAATGCGATTGACAATATTAATCTTATTAATATTAATATAGTGAAATTTAAGATATGATTATTAAATATGTAGAAAATGATTTAGTATGTTGGTTAAGTATTAATTGGACTAGTTAATGTTTGATTTGTAGTTAGTATATATTTAATGTTTATTTAATTGTGACAATGTTATTTCTTTATTTTAAAAAGGTAGTAACATTGTACCTTTATAGTTATTTATGTTTTAACAAAGAGGGAACTAACAACTTTATTTAAATAGGAATTTAAATTTCTATGGCTAAATAGATTTGGTAAAGTTAAATTTAAGACTAGGAACAATAATCTATTGGAATAAGACCAAGTCAGATTTATATTCATGGTTGAATTAACCTATGAAATGGAAGACATGAATAATCTAATATTCAACAGTTAATGATTTTAATTAGTTAAGAAGTCCTTTTTAACATTGGGAACAAGTATCAAGGTAACTTAACGAATGCCCAAAAAGGATGTACCCTGTTCAACTAGGAGATAGAATCGAAAACATGAAATGGAATTTGGAACTCTAGAAAACCTAAGGTGACTTATGTATGTCTTTAGTCAACTGGTATTAACCTAGTAGATTTATTAAACTTAAAAATAAAAATAAAATCCGTGTGTCTTTGCCCCATATTTTGGGCATGACATTTTGGTATCAGAGCCTAGGTTCGTAACACTTCCGCAACAATGGGTCCATGTAAAGTGTGGATGTTTGAATATAACTATATATAATTTCTCCTTGCAGATTTTTCAAGAAGTTAATGTATTCCATCTAACTAATGACACTAATGAGTAAACTTGAAAGTGGTATTAACAATTGTAAATGGTCAACCGCAAGCAGATAACCTAGTCTCAATGACTTGAAAACAACTGATTTAATGCAAGAATGTTATATTTATATTAAAAAGTATATTTTGATCTCATTAAGGATTCAAAATTATATTGAACACGATCACCTTAAGGGAAAAGTAAGTTAAGAATCCTTAAACATCTTCCAATCATGTGAGTCAAAACAATTAAATAAGATAGTGATCAGAGGCAAAGTGTTTCACATCATTTTTAGTAAAAGTCAAATTTTGTCTGATCCGATCACTTGTGGAAGAATTGTAGTCTATATCTAGTATAGAGGTGATCAAGTAAACTATTATTGATTTAAACATTACAAACATAAGTAAAGGAAACCTATGATCTTTATAAATCTAATTTTGTACCTTCAGGTTGAAATGTTGAATAGATAAAATGAATGGTGAATAAATAGGAAGGTAACACGTGAAGAGTATACCACATTACCAAGTTATTGGGATACCTCTAACCTATTATGAATTTAAAATGTATTGTTCTAGTAATCCTCAAAAATAAAACAAGAGCTAAATTTTAATCTGTAATTAACCTTTGGAAACATCGAATAATAGGATTACTAATGTGAGAAGATATTCAACAAACAAGTTAGCTAGGAACACACAAGGAATGGGAGTATCTCAGTCTATTATGAGGGATCAAACCCTAATCAAGTTATAAATCTATCTAAATATGATGGTAAGAATAAAATTAAATGGTGAGAAGTATGTAACATATAATATTGAACTGGTAAGATAGAAAATGCAAACTTCTGAGATAGGGTTATGTACATCGAATTATGTTAGCAAGCTTATTGTATAAGCTTAAGTGATATTGAATGATAAATATCAAGTGAATGCTCATAGGCTCTAGTATTGAAATTATTGGATCAACTATAAACCCTACAATTTAGAGAAATTAAAGATGCGATGAGGTCATCAGCCTAATACGAACTAAAGGTTCAGGTATCAAAGTTAAGTAATAAGAGGATTACAAGCCACACGACATGATAAGAACAATGATGATGACCTATATTGTTAGCAAGGAGATAGTTGTAAGAATGAATAACTAAACATTGACAATATCCTAATAATGGCTTTATACTTAACTAGTTGCAACTCTACAACCTAAGGATGAATTCATAAGTCATTTATGACTAGGAGACGTGAAATATGGAATTAATGATAAGAAAAGTAGCATTCAGTGTATTCTCGAATGATAATTAAAACTTGTGTAAAAAATCAAATAATATAGGATATACATACATACATACATATAGGTTGGAAATCTAATTGAAAAGCTCATTGTTGAAGATCAAAGAGGAAGATTGTTGCAAAGAAGGAAAATTGATGTTTTCAATCATTGTTTTGTCATTGATGTCAAACCTGCTATTTGTAGGAATGACATTTACTTATAAGATCCAAGTACTATCACTTAGTTGATTGATGAAGAGGATTTGATCAACAAGATGTAACAAGAGAACCTAAGGGAAAGGCTGAGTTATGATGTTGTAATGAAGTGCAAGGATCAGTTAAGACAATGGTTAAATGATGTATTGATAGCATACTCAAAGATACAGAGGTTGGTCACACTTAGAAACATTGGAAAAATAAGTTGTAACAAGGATGACTGGAAAGCTTAAACTAAGATCATTAGTAGGTGCCGAGCAATTTAGTTGAAGCCAAGAAAATTCTCAGTTGGAGCCGAGTAATAAGAAATTCTAGTGTGTGCTGAGTGATCTTTAGGTGTTGATTGAAGATTAGGTTCCGAGCATCAAAAAATCCTAGTAGGTGCCGAGTGATTTTTAGGTGCCAAGCATTAGGAAAAACACAGTTGATGCCAAGTAACACAGTATGTGTTGAGACTAGTATTTCAATAGTGTCAAGTTGTTGCATTATTTCAAATGATGAAGATTCTCCAAATCTTAGCCAACAAAGTGGTTACCTTGAATTTTGTGAACAAGTTGGAAGATAAGGATGATGAGCTGGTGGCACAAAAATCTATGTAAACCATTTTTGGGCAAATTCAGGAGGATTATTCAAGAAGTTTCTAGAGGAAACAAAATATGGGTTAGATGCAATGAATCCTACATAATCCATATGAATTGAAATTAAAGAATGGAAGAATTGAGTGGGAAAAGGACTCAAAGACCTCTATTTAAGGATTCATAGACCAAGAAGCAAATGTTGCTGATACTATTGCTGTTGAAGGGCCAAATCTACGAAGTGCTTAGGAAGGCATCAAGGAGAAGACATATAGGAGAAGGAAGAGCATAGAGGCTCTACTTCTATAAGTGGTCATGAAGATATGATTGCACTAGTACATTGAGCATGGAGACTCAAAGAAACTAAGCTTGAAATGAGAGCAAGCTGGCAGAGTTGCAGAGATTGAAGGCTAGGCAATAGTATGAGCTGAGAAGTGATTTGAGGTCTGTAAGTTAAAATATATGTTGTAGTGAGGTCAAAGATTTTCTAATACTCTCTAGCAATTGTATTACATATGAAAATCCTATGGACTTAGGTTGGTTTAATAGCCATTTGTAAATCCTTTAATAGGGTGGCATTCCAAGTGAATATTCTAAAGTCCTCTAATTAGGCCCACTTCTAACAAGGTGGTTAAATCCTCTAACAAGGTCACAACTGATAGTGTGTTGTAAGCCTTTAATAGGGCAGGCCTTTCATAGGGCATCACTTCAGAAGAGTGAGAATTGAGTAGCATATTACTGATGCTTTTTCTCAAATTGGGTTTCCACATAAATCATTATGTTATATGTTGATTTCTTATGTGTTATGCTTACATGTTGATTTACAGTAACTTAGTGGTTAGATAAATTAAAGTTTGGATGAATGAATGATTTAAGGGGCTCACTATACTTAGTGAAAAGTTTGAATAGGAAATTTGGACCTTGAATAACTGATTCACCCCACCCCCCCCCCCCTTCTCAGTTATTCTAAACAATTTCTAACAATTGGTATCAGAACCATCTACTGATTTAGTTTCAAGGTGCTAGAAGTAGGAAGATCAAGATGTCTAAGAGAGAAGTTCCCAAGCTCAACAAAGACAACTTTGTTGCATGGTAGAGTCTGATGAAATTGCACCTTGGATCAATAGGTGACTATGCACAAGCCTCAATTGGAACAAAACATGTAAATCTAACATGACCTCTTACTAAAAATGATTTGAGCAAAAAGAAGGAGCACAATTAAGCAATGCCAGAGATTGTCTTTGCACTTAATTATGTAGAATATGATGACATCAAAGACTATGACACTGCATTCAAGATGTGGAAAGCGTTATCACATATCTATGGAGGAGATCAGAATGTCTAGAGAGAAAAAAGAGAAAGCCTAAGAGGAAAGTTTGATGACATGAAAATGGAGGAAGGTGAAAATGCTACTCAATATGCGACAATAATGAAAGAAGTGGTAAGTGCAATAAGAAGTCTAGGTGGTCAATTGGAAGAAGAAACTATCATCAAAAAATACTTAAGAACTTTGCTCCCTATCTATGCTATTAGAGTTTCAGCCATTCAAGAGCTAAGATGTATACAAGGAAACACAATAACCTTTGAAGGAATAGTGGGAAGAATTACTGCATTTGAGCTATCCAATTTTGATAACTATAGACCTGAGAACCTTGAATTTTCTTTCAAGGCCAAGATGACAATAAAAGATACTAAGGAGGAGACATCAAGAAAAGAGAGAAGAAAAGGAAAACATGCATCCAGTGATAGTAGCGTAGATGAGGAAGATGTGGAACGATTAGAAGCACTACAAGCTAGGAGATTTCATAGAGGCAAAGGTAAATTCAAAGGTAAGCTCCCTATCATATGTTTCAATTGTAATGAAGTAGGTCATATTGCTACAAGATGTACAGAGAAGAAGAAATGCAAAGAAGGAAACAAGTACAAGAATAAAAGAGAAGATGATAACAAAGACTACAAGGAGAAAGACAAGAAACATTACATTGTTGAAGAAGATTCTGATGAGAATGATGATGAAGTAGTCTATGTGGCCATGAAGGATGAATCAGATAAAGATGAAGATGAAGCAACACCATTGGTTACCTATGTGAACAAGAATGACAAGTGGATGCTCACACCACATGACATGAGATAAAAGTAAGTTCATTACCTTTATTCAATATGATGGAAATAGTGTTAGATTTGGTAATGATGCTCCATGTCAAATTAAAGGAAAAGGCTCTATTAAAATCATAGAGAAAATTTCATGTGATAATGCATAATATGATGAAGGATTAAACTACAACTTGTTAAGTGTATAACAATTAGGCAATGTAGGTTGCAAAGTTGAATTTGGAAACAAAGCTGCCAAGATTTATGACACTGATGGAAAATTGATAGGAAAAGGTTGACAAACTAGCAGTAATCTATTTTACCTAGATATGGAAGACGCAACATGTCTTGTTGTCATATTTGATGATGTGTGGTTGTGGCATAAAAGGCTATGTCATGTTAAATTTGATAAATTGATCAACATTAGCAAAAAGAACAAGGGTAGATGTTTACCCAAATTGAAGAAACTTGAAAATACAATGTGTAAACAATGTCAACTAGGGAAGATGACTAAGTCTAGCTTCAAAAGCAAAACATACACTTCCAAAGAAGTACTAGAACTAGTCCATAGAGATTTATGTGGTCCAATAGAAGTGCAAAGCTACCTAGGAGACATATACATAATGCTATTTGTAGATGATTATTCTAGGATGATGACTGTTATGTTTTTAAAGCAAAAATTTGATGCATTTCAAATGTTCAAGTGATATTTGGCCGAAGTTGAGAAGGAAATAGGTAAGAACTTGAAATGCCTAAGGTCAAACAGAGGAAGTGAGTTCACATCAAAAGAGTTTGAAATATTTTGCAATAACAAAAGTATCAAAAGACAAACATCAGCACCAAGAACTCTACCACAGAATGGTATTACTAAAAGAAGGAATAGGTCAGTGATTGACTGTGCTAGAACCTTGATGATGGAGAAAAATGTTGCACTAAAATATTGGAGAGAAGTTGTAAGTACTGTAGTCTGCACACTGAATAGAGTTCAAGTCAAGAAAGGTACAAATGCAACACCTTTTGAATTATGGTATGGTTACTCACCTAATGTAAAACATTTTAAAGTATTTGGTTGTAAATGTTATATTCTTAAAGATACTAGAAATGACAAGTTTGATGCAAAAAGTGATGAAGGCATAGTCCTTGGATACTCCACTAGAAGTAAGGCATATAAGTGTTTGAACACCAACACTAACAAGATCGTGGAGAGTGAAAATGTAAATTTTGATGAGAATGCAGAAGTTCAAATTGATGAGTCCAAGCAATTAGAGGATTATAGGTCCTTTGTATAATTCTATGAAGGAATGATTATTGAAGACAATGTTGCAAATCAAGTTAGGAATCAACAAATTTTTTTAGTATCTGTCGAGTCTCAGCTTGTGAATACTGAGCTGCATTTAGAAGTTGAGCTGCAGAATGTAGAAAATGCACATTTTGGTTCTGAAAATAATATACATGAAAGAAATGATGAAGTGTTAGATGAAGAAGAATAAAATGACTCTGAAGCTGAAGGATCAAACATGGAAAGAAGAATAGAACCAAGGTTACCCAAGTATGTGAGAAGACATCACCTTGTAGATCAAATCATTGGTGACAAGGATGCTTGACCAATAACAAGGAATAGACTCAGGAATGAATCATGTCTACTGAGCAAGGTTGAACCTAAAACAATGGAAAATGCACTACAAGATGATGACTAGTATAAAGCCATGGAAGAGGAGATAGATCAAATTGAAAAGAACAAAACATGGACTCTAGTTCTTAGACTAGCTGATAAGAATGTGATTGGTACCAAATGGGTGTTTAGAAACAAACTTGATGAGAATGGTGAAATAAAAAGAAACAAAACTAGACTAGTTTGCAAAGGCTATGCACAAGAAGAAAGACTGGATTATGGGGAAACATTTGCCCCTATTGCAAGAATGGAAGGAGTAAGAACATTACTTGCATATGCTGCATATAAAGGTTTCAAAGTCTACCAAATGGATGTGAAATCTGCTTTTTTGAATGGTATCTTGCAAGAGGAAGTCTACATTAAACAACTAGAGGGATTTGTATATGAGAAGAATAAGGACATGGTTTGCAAACTACAGAAGGCACTTTATGGATTAAAGCAAGCACCAAGAGCATGGTATGAAAAGTTGCACAAATATCTTATGAAGATAGGGTTTGAGAGAAAAAATGACAACAACAACTTGTACATCAAAGCTGAAAAAGGTTAAGACATTTTGATATCAAAAATCATTGTTGATGATATAATATTTGGAGGAAAAGATGTTCTTTGCAAAGATTTTTTTGAACAAATGAAACATGGATTTGAGATGTCAATTTTTGGAGAAATCAAATTCTTTATTGGATTACAAGTACATCAATTGAAGCATGGGATATTTATGAACCGATCCAAATGCATCAAGGAGATACATAAAATATTTGGGTTAGAAGAGGCAAAATCAGTTAGCACACCAATGGCAATGGGCCATAAGCTATCCAAGAATGATGAATCAGCTGAAGTAAATCAGACATTGTATAGATCAGTGATTGGAAAGCTGTAATATGTTGTACATAGTAGACTAGACATTGCATTAGCCATTGGAATAGTGGCAAGATTTTCTAAAAATCCAAGATAAAATTGCTTAATGGTAGTAAAGAGAATACTAAGGTACCTGAAAGGAACTGATGAATTTGGTTTGTACTACAAGAGGAGTGAGAAATTCGAACTAAGAGCCTACACTGATGCAGATTGGGGAGGTAACATTGCTGATAGAAAAAGCACCAGTGGAGGAGCACTTTTCTTAGGAAAAAGGTTGATTACATGGACCAACAAAAAGCAAAGCTACACCTCACAGTCCACTGCTGAAGTTGAATATGTTGCAGTTGCTATAAACTGCACCAATATTGTATGGATCAAAAATTTGCTACAAGATATGAAGGATGATGTAACTAAGCCTGTGATACTTTATTGTGATAATACAAGTGCTATCAACATATCAAAGAACCCTATAATGCATGCTAAAACCAAGCACATTGTAATTAAGTATCACTATGTAAGAAAATTGGTGGAAGACAAACAAGTGAAGATGGAATATGTTAGTTCAAAGGAACAAATTACTAATATCTTCACAAAAGCACTACCTAAAGATGCTTTTGAGTATCTTAGAAGTAGGTTAGGGGTGATACCCCTAGCTAAGGCTACTTGAAGCAAAAGAAAGATTTCTCTGCATCAAATGAGCTGAATGTTGAAGATATTCCACATTGATGCAGAGGTTGTTTACTTTAGGATTCATTCCTAAAGTAGTAGAAGTACTAAAGTTCCAAATCAGTCACAAACAAGGTGACAGAGGGAAAAATAGAATGAACCTGAAAAAGTTACACTTGCATACTAAGATGCTAATATGTCTTTGGTATTGTTGTCAAAGAGGGAGAATTAGTAGAAAAATTATTAACAACTATTGGAGCAAGAGGGATAAGTTGACAGATATAATTAGAAGTTGATCAGAATAGTAGAAGACGAGCAATACAAAGGGAGAAAAATAAAGCACTAGGATACAGTAGCCAAGAGGGAGAAACATAAATGAAGCAATTGGAATAGTAGAAGGAGATGTGAAGTTACAATTTACTATTTGGCATTTGATTTACTATTCTAACCTAGTAAGCTTGTGATTGAATAGTTTAGTCTGATGTTGATTAGTTTGGTTTGCCATCAATGCTAAAGAGGGAGATTGTTGGAAATCTGATTGAAAAGCTCATTATTGAAGATCAAAGAGGAAGATTGTTGCAAAGAAGGAAAATTGATATTTTTAATCATTATTCTATCATTGATGTCAAACCTGCTATTTGTAGGAATGACATTTTCTTGTAAGATCCAAGTACTATCACTTAATTGATTGATGAAGAGCATTTGATTAACAAGATGTAACAAGAGAACCTAAAGGAAAGGTTGAGTTATGATGTTGTAATAAAGTGCAAGGATCAATTAAGAAAATGGTTTAATGATGTATTGATAGCATATTCAAAGATACAAAGGTTAGTCACACTTAGAAACATTGGAAAAAGAAGTTGTAATAAGGATGACTGCAAAGCTTAAACTAAGATCATTAGTAGGTGCCGAGCAAGTTAGTTGAAGCTGAGAAAATTCTTAGTTGGAGCTGAGTAATAGGAAATTCTAGTGTGTGCCGAGTGATCTTCAGGTGCCGAGTGAAGATCAGGTGCTGAGCATCAGAAAATCCTTGTAGGTGCCAAGTGATCTTCAGGTGCTGAGCATCAGGAAAAACATAGTTGATGCTGAGTAACATAGTATGTACTGAGCACTAGTATTTCAATAGTTTTGAGTTGTTACATTATTTTAAATGACAAAGATTCACCAAATTTGAGCTAATAGAGTGGTTACCTTGAATTTTGTGAACAAGTTGCAAGATAAGGATGGTGAGCTGGTCGCACAAAAATCTATGTAAACCATTCTTGGGTGAATTCAAGAGGATTATTTAAGAAGTTTCTAAAGGAAAAAAAAAAGGGTTAGATGCAATGAATCCTAGCTAATCGATATGAATTGAAATTAAAGAATGGAAGAATTGAGCAGGAAAAGGACTCCAAGACTTCTATTTAAGGAGTCATAGACCAAGAAGAAAATGTTACTGATACTGTTGTTGTTGAAGAGCCAAAACTGTGAAGTGCATAGAAGGGTGTCAAGGAGAAGACATCTAGAAGAAGGAAGAGCACAGAGGCTCTGCTTCTATAAGTGGTCATGAAGAGATGATTGTACTAGTACATTGAGCATGAAGACTCAAGGAGACTAAGCTTGAAAGGAAAGCAAGCTGTCAGAGTTGCAGAGATTGAAGGCCAGACAATGGTATCAGATGGGAAGTAATCTGAGATCTGCAAGTTAAGTTGTATGTTGTATTGAGGTCAAATATTTTCTAATACTCTATAGTAATTGTATTAGATATGAAAATCCTATGGACTTAGGTTGGTTTAATAGCCATTTGTAAATCCTTTACCAAGGTGGCATTCCAAGTGAATGTTCTAAAGCCCTCTAACCAAGCCCACTTCTAACAAGGTGGTTAAATCCTCTAACAAGGTCACATTTGACAGTCTATTGTAAGCATTTAACAAGGCAAGCCTTTTAAATGGCATCACTTCATAAGAGTGATAATTGAGTAGCATGTTACTGGTGGTTTTTCCCAAATTGGGTTTCCATCTAAATCATTGTGTTATGTGTTGATTTCTTATGTGTTATGTTTGCATGTTGATTTATAGTAACTTGTTGGTTAGAAAAGTTAAAACTTGGATGAATGAATGATTTAAGGGGCTCACTATACTTAGTGACAAGTTTTAATAGGACATTTGGACCTTGAATAACTAATTCCCACCCCTCTCTCAGTTATTCTAAAATATTTCTAACAATAGCACAACTCTAGCTGGTATATTGTCGTGAATTTTGACCTAAGAAAGATTAACGGTAGATGCCCTAATATGTAATTATGGTGAATTGAGGATAAGAGATTTGGTATTGTAATTGAAACTCAGAATACAACTCTACTAACATTGATGTCCCCATAGGCTTAGATTCTTTAAAAAGAAACCAATGTACCAACAAGAGGATGGAAGGGGACTCATTTTAGTATCCTTGCATTTGCACTTTTGAGTGAGTTCTGATCAGGCCAAACTCCTTAGTACAATAAATCCTAATCATAGGGAAATGTCGATAAAGTGAGCTATGTAGTTAGTATCTGGGATCAATCATAGTTTGAGCGACATGACCATTAGACCACCATCTAATTTCAATTCAAGATCCCTGCAATATACTTGGAAGGCTTAAGATTCCTCATTTCCCTTAGTGACCTTGGTATGGCCGCATTATGGCAGTAAATTAAATTTTGTAAGTAATTGGATTTATTTCCTTGTTTGTCTAATTTCAGATGTTGGTATCTTAATGTTCTTCCTTTTTTCCAACAATGTGATGTGGGGCTATTTAGCCAACTTTATTATTGACAATTCTATTTTGCCTCTAGGTCATGTCTTTATTTCTTGATTAAAATTTTGGTATTGTGGTCACTCTTTATTTCTTTTATTTCAGACTTTTGTGTTGGATGTTTCATCCTTGATGTTGAATTTACATTTTGAGGCACTTTCTTCTAAATTTTGTTGGAAAAGTGACATATAATGGGCCTACCAAAGGGACTTTTGACAATCAAGTGGATGTATAGCTTTAGGGTATGGGGTTATTAGTGAGAGTATTCATGCCCCACCCTCTCCTAGGATTTTGAGAATAGGACCAGTGAATGTTTGTTGACTGTTATGAGTAATGAAATTGCACCCAAGTGTACAACTAGATAAGGTTACGAGTTAACCTAATGGAATTTTAGATGAAAAAGGTGCATGTGTAGTGATGGACTCATTTAGTGTCCTATTAAAGAATCAGTATGTCATGGAAACTCTAAAGTATTAGTGTTTAACCTTAATAAAGATCCAAGTGGCATTATAAGAAAAATCATTTGAGGGGGCTCGTACAACTATTACCCCAATGAGTGGGTACGTGGAATTTGGAATATCTTATGATATAATTATTATTAGAGACTCTATAAGTATTTTATACTAGTTTAGATTGTTCTTTTTATGTGACCAATATGTTTTAAGAAGTGTTTCACCTCGAAAAATGTAACCATGTTAGAGTTATGGATTGAACTTCACTTTTACTAATGGTAATGGTAATTAGGAAAATAGGTTATCATCCTTGAGTATGTATGTGAATTGTCAATCATTCTGTTTATAGGAGTCTATCTTGGAATGAATATTTTAGTTGTGCGACTTCTAGGAGGAAGTCAAAGGCTACTGGGGGAGTATGTAAGGTCCGTCCTCATATTTACTTGTTAAATATGAATTTCTCTATTAAATCCATTATAGGAGATCATAATGGATATGAAGTAATATTTTATGGTTTATATGTCCTAAAAAAAATTGAGATCAACTGATACATTCGTGTTTTAAATACTCAGTGATTCAAGAATTACTACATTATCTTTATTGTTTAAGCATTAAATTTCACTAATGATGATACAAGGTGTTTCACTTGATGATGATGATGTTGATTTTGGTACCTCGATGCTTAGGTTATACACATTCAGATAGTTCAGTATACCATATTGGTGATATTTATGATGTTTAGGGATATGCATGCTTAACAATGATTATTCTAGTATTTTAACCTAAATTAATGAATAATTTATGTTATATTAATTATACAATTATTGATGATTAAATATGAGCAAAAATGAGATAAAAAATTATATTTATATGAAAGATTGATGTTTTGATTTATATGATTATTCATATGAGTTTTAAATATATGCATGTGATTTTTATCGAACTACTAATGTGTGAAATAAAGTGTGCAAGATTATTAGTTGGAAAATCTAACAGAGAATTAGAACTCGACCCTATGTATTGTTTGTAAAAACTAGGGTTGAGTCTAATAAAAGATGCAAACCCCATTGTTTCATATTTTATTTGTATCGTAAATTGAATGTGTGTACCATTTTGTAATCATAAAGTGTTTAATGTTTTGTAATAGTGATTTTATAGTGTCGCTTGACACTTGTAATCCATATATGCATTTTAGCATGATATTTAGGGTTAGCCAAGTAACCTAAAAATTTGAGTTGGACTAGGATAGTGACCTAATACTAATTAGTTACTAATCGAGATTAATTACCTTAATCAGGGTTTAGTGACAAGTTTGCATTCCTAGGTTTTTTAGAAAGTCCAAATATTTCAAGTAATTTAATAGGTCCCTAAATAGTCCTAGAGGCCAAAAATTATGAAAACTAAGTGCCTAGTGGGTATATATATGGGTTGGGGGCATTTTCCACCCCTCTAGCCCCTTTTGTTGACTTTGGTGACCACCCAAATATCAATTTTTCTTTATTACAAAAATTGGAACTTCACCAGGAGTTGGACAAGTTTTTACTCCACCTTGAATTTTTCTTTAGTGATGAGGTTAAGTTAGAAGACTCTAGAAGCCCTTAGTCAAGTGGGGGAGTTATTGCAATTTGTAGGTAGTTGTGTTAAGAGCCTATTTTAGTGACAGATTTGAGGGTGGAAGGTTGTTCACCCAACCTCTAGATTTAGAGAGTAAAGTTAGGATTGAAGGAAGCAGAAGGATAACTCTTCTCAAATTTTAGTTTGCCATAACCATTTGTGAAGGTAGGAATCCTTCAAGTTCGTGTCTTCATGCTATGTTTAATTTCTTAAAGTAGGTTGTTGCATGTGTATGTATTCGTATGTATGATGAACATGTTAGGGATGTGATTGTGATGAGTTTTCTTAAATATTTTTCTTTGTATTTTTCATTTGATTTTTGAGGGAAACTGTAAGGGTTGTGTTGGCATTACTCCCCTCAAATAGGAAAAATGTGGCCATGTATAGGAGGAGGGCTTTAGTTGGACTTTGACAGTGCAGAGTCTCTCCTCATGACAAGGAGAGGGAGAGAGTAGGGTGTTATGGGCCCCTACTTGTCAATACAAACCATGTTTGTGTTTTGAGAAATTAAAAAGTGAAAGAACAAAAGTTCTTGTGATTATAGCCTCGAAAGGGCATCTATTATGGTGTTGTGACTAACTTCTCCTATTTGAAAAAATCTACCTTCTCCCTAGTCTGGTTTGATAATGAACCTATTATACAAACCTAAGATGGGAGTAAATGGGTTGAATGTGTCTTCGTGTTAAATCTGTTTGTCTTCTAGTCAGTTTCATTTTCTCCATGGTTACCTTAATGAAATTATAGATTTCATAGTGGCTACCTTGCTATGGAGCCAAATAGGAACTCATAGTTGCTTTCAATTCAAATCTATTAGGAGATTTCTCCTCAGGATAATGATCTTGTTGTAAAAAGTTACTATTAAACTTATTTTTGAAACAATTATGATCTTAGGTTTTCTTTCCTGATTCTTTGCCAAGGGAGTCCTTGAATTAGATGACTGAATAAAAAATGGAGTATTTTCCTTTCATTTGATTTTTTTGTGATTAAATTTATACGCATATTTTTATTAGTAAATGGATGCAATGATGTTTCACCTTTCCTATAGCATTCTTATAGTTCAAATTCATATTCATATGATTAATGGTAACTAGACAAAATGATGTTATAAATAAAGTTATGCAATTTGATTTTGAACTATGTTAAGAAAATTAATTTACATGAATGGTACTTCATTTTGTATTTTCTTAATTATTGAGAAAAATATAATAAATAAATAATCATTTTCGAGTGCATCAAAATAACATCAACATTTATACTATTGATCATCCTAGAAATTGAAAAAAAATCCCCTTTGGCTAAATAAATAAATTTATAAATCCAACCTTTGGAAAAAAAATATATTTTATCTTTAAGAGAAAAAATGCTCTCTACCCCTTTATGGGAAAATTTAAATTCCTTTTATAATAGAGCATATTTTGAAAGATTCTTTTAATATCTTTTGTCATCAACGATGGCTAGTTCCTTATGAAACACCTCCATGAGTGGGATCAACATGGCTTGAATACTTATCAAGGTAGCCCTAATATTTGCATCTTGTTCATGTAATGCATCTAGCTAACCTTGAGTAGATAAGAATCTTTGAAAATGCATCTAGCTTTGACTAAGAGACAACTTAAGAATATTACTTGTAGTCTTTAAATCTCCCTACAATCAGTCAATAGCCCTCTAACACCTTATTTACACTCTCTATCTTGGTTGTTAAGTCAATCTGTCATAGTGCAATGACACAAGAAATTTTTTCATCTACCTTTGTTTGAAACCTTTTCTTAGATCATACTAGAACTTTAGTATTTGTATCCAAGTCATCATCATTGATCTTATCAACCATATTCACCAGTTACTTAATAATAGGTTTCTCCTCATTAGGTTTTGGGAGGCTAAATGCATCAAGTAATACTTCTTTGATGTCATATAGAACTTTTCTTTTCTTGTGCTCCCTTTTGAGTAACTCTTGGTGCTTATTTCTTGCTAGAGCTTCCTGCAATATGCTCATTTCTTCTATGGTGATTGTTGAAAGATTAAACTTTGGAAGTTCAATCACATCATCTAAGTTGGCATCTCCATAAGATGTGCCTTCTCCAACCTTAGATGTATTAGGACTAGGCCTCGATGATTACAATGGTGTAGCATCTACACTCGGCCTATGAAGAGTTTGACTAGGAATAGGAGATGCAAAGATTGGTAGGGTAACCAATGTCTGAATTTCTATTTGTTCCTCTAGTTTCATATTCAAAACTAACTCTTCAATCCTATTCTTCTCCTTCTCTATGTTTTCTTCTTCACCTTGTATCTGTGGGATAGGTGCAGGACTTCCTTTCTAACCTATATGGACTTGTGACCTATCTTTCTCAACTATCAAAACTACTTGCATTGAAGCATTTGGCACTAATGTGCTGACCTATGATGTCACTTTGTCCTTCACTTGATATACCACTATGGGAATTGAAACATTTGTGTTAGTGGTAACACCCTGTAGTCCTTTTGTACCTATTGTCTCTATAGTTGTAAGGGGTACACTAGATGTGTTAGTTTTTTGTTTCTCCCTTGTTGATGCTTTATCAATCTCATTTGTGCTTACTTGAACGTGATTAGTGCATAATTTTCTAGCTAAAGTAGAAGCTTGTACTATCCTTTTCAAATCATCCTCTGTCAAAGGATTGATGTTCTACACTATGTTATTAGAAACATCCTTTATCTTTATTATATCTTGTAGACTTGCTTGGTCTACATGAGGGCGACTGGCACTTGACATGTGTACCTTAGGTACATTTAGATCTTGCTTCTACTCTTCTTCGATTATAGCCTCTTTATCTACTTTCTTCTCTGTGCCTCTCTCATGTCCATCTTTGAATGATTCAACCTTAGTAATCTCTACTACCTCTTGTTCATCTTTTTCTTCACCAACCTCCTTAGGTTCTTGTTTAATTGTCTTTTCTATTGTCAACCCATAGGTAACAGTCCATATCTGGGTGCTATGTTTTACAACCTCTTCAATGTTATTTTGTAAAATGTTAAAGGCTCCATATTTGGTGTTGTGATGTGGAGCCTAATCAGACTCAGAGGTTTATTCAACATAGTTTTCTCCCCATATTATATCTATGGGGGTTTTGGTGTAGCACCCCCAAGATGAGGTCAAGGGGAAGCACCCTTGTGGGGTCCTAGGGTAGTACCCTAAGTGTGCTCCCTATCATGTACAGGGGTTTTCAGGGGCAGTGCCCCTGAAGCCAAAAATGACCTTATATTATAAAAGGTGTTGGTTGCTATTTTTCTCATTGGATGACTTATTCTAGCCCTAATTTTGTAAGTGGCAAAAACTTTTATAAAAGGCTTAGGGTTAAGGATTTCATAATGTAATGGTGATATTGTAGCTTCTTGTAATAGTATTGATCTATAAAGGATTGTGTATTGTAATCATTGGATAATAATAATATTGGACTTGCTTCTGGTGGATGTAGCCCAGAGATTGGATGAACCATGTTAAATCTTGGTGTCTTGTGTTCTCTTCTGTGTGATCTATTATTTTTTGATATTGGTTATATTTGCATGTAACTATTATTTCTTTTTGAGGTTAATCCTAACAAGTGGTATCAGATTCAAGGTAGTTTTAAAAGGATTTGCACAGAAAAAAGGCATTAATTTTGATGAGATATTCTCTCCTATTGTTAAAATGAATTCTATTCCCACTATTTTAAAAATTGTATCTACTAAAGATTTGCATTTGGAGCAGCTTGATGTTAAAAAAACCTTTCTTCATTATGATTCGGATGAAGAGATATATATGGCGCAACAATAGGGATTTGAGGTCAAAGGTAAGGATAACTTAGTGTGTAGATTAAAAAAAAGTTAATATGGCTTGAAGCAAGCACGTCGGCAATGGTATCTAAAATTTGACAGGTTTATGCATGAGCATGGATATAGTAGGTGTCATTCAAATCATTATGTTTTCTTTAACAGGTTGGATGATGATAGCTACATTATTTTATGTTTATATGTTGATGATATGCTTGTAGCTGGGTCTAATATGGATCACATTAAGGGGCTAAAATGCTAGTTAGCACATGCATTTTCTATGAATGACTGGGGGGAAGCAAAAAAAATCCTTGGTATGAAGATTCACAGTTATAGGAAGAATAAGAAATTGACTTTATCTCAAGATAATTATATTGAGAATGTGTTCCAATGTTTTTCTATGGAGAATGCTAAAGCTATCAGCATGCCTTTACCTAGTCATTTGAAGTTGACTAAGGAGATGTGTCCAAAGACATAAGAAGAGGAGGATAAGATTTCAAAGGTACCCTATGCTTCAGCTATAGGAAGCTTGATGTATGCTATGGTATGTACAAGGTTAGATATTGCACATGTAGTGGGATTCATTAGCAAGCATATGAGTCATCCAAGAATTGAGCATTAAAATGCAGTCAAATGGATTCTCAAATGTTTGAGCCAAACATCCAATAGGTGTTTACACTTTGGGGGCTCTATGACTGATTTACAGGGCTATATTGACTTAGATTCAGTCGGGAATACTAATACTAGGTGAAGTACTATAGGTTATGTATTTACTATTGGTGGGGTAGTAGTCAGTTGGGTTTCTTGATTGTGGAAGGTTAATGCTTTATGCACCATAGATGTAGAGTATGTTGCTACTACAAAGGAAGCCAAGGAAATGATATGGCTTTATTTCTTCATAGAAGAATTGGGACACCCTCAGATGAATAATTATTTATTTACAAATAGTTAGAGTGGCATTCATCTAACAAAGAATTCAGCTCTGCATTCAAAGACAAAAGACATTAGTTTTTGTATCATTTCATTCGGTGAATTTTGGATGATGGACAGTTAAAGCTGGACAAAATATATATATGATAATGTAGTAGATATGTTTACCAAGGTAGTAACAAGGGAAAATTTGAATTCCTCTTCAACTTTGGTTGGTCTTTTAGATTGAATAGAATAAAAGAACAACAAAGTCCAGGGTGGTTTGTGATGTATGAGCATCCAGTGGTGTAAGGGCAATCCTATATCACCAAAAGATATGCTTAGTTTTAGTTTCTATTTAATGTTTTTTTGTTTCTAGATACCCATTTGGGTCAAATTAAGAGTCCAACTCTCATAGTTCCACTATTAGTTTTCTGCATTAGAGTTTTTGAGCACGTCGGGATACATGCCAATGCAAAAAATATGTTATTTTGTAATTGAGCCATAATTATAATGATTTAGAGGGTGTAAGTTGGAGAGATGATTATAATTATAAATTAAAGCACTCTAGAAAAAGAATCAGGTCAAAATGCTTTACAGTTTCAAAGTTATTGCAGTTTTAAGTTGCTTGGAGACCTCGTAAGAGCACTTTAAAATTAGATTTGAGGCACTAAATAGCCTTGAATAGGCCCAAAAAATGGAAGAAAATAAAATATAGTCCATAGGGCTATAGAGGCCTTAGAAATCTTTTTAAAAATGTAAATGGTTCATCAATCAAAATAATGGATCAAAAGTTATGCCTCCCAGAAGTTGGAGTACCATTTCTTTATTCTTCTAATTTTACACCAACTACTGACATGTTTTTTAGAATATTCTATTTTGGTGGTGGATGCCAAATGGAATATTCTAAAATGTACTCCTAACCCTAAACCTAATTTTGGGTACTTAAGGACATTTCTGGCATTGTAAAGGTAGTTTTTGGTAGAGTTTGGGAGAGGGTACTATGAGAAGGGTTTTCTCCAAAATCTAATAACATTGTAAGCCCATAGGGCATTTTGTGGAGTATATATTTGTTGTAGAAATAGCATATCATTTCTGATAATAATATTTCCCCTTTTCTTTTGTGTTCATTTTTGTCTTGGATTGTGCCCTCATCAAGTGGTATCAGAGCTAGTTTTTCTGAGTGTGTAGAAAGAGCGCCAACTATGAGGCAATTTGCACCAAGACTATGTAGTTATGGGTTTTGATATAAGAAGATGCCTCTACAAAGGGAGCATGGTGGAAGGGCTAGATTTGATACTCCTAAGGCTAGAACCCTCTAGAGACAAGTCCATGCATTGTAGGAGGAGATCTATAGAGGGATGAATGTTGTCATAGGTGACAAAAGTGAGGAAGAAAATGAAGAAGAAGGAAATATTGGCCAAGAAAGGGAAGGAGAAAGAGAAATCCTAAACCAAGTGGAGGAGAGGCTTTTTAGGGCCATTTTCAAGCTTGGAAAAAGACCTAAAATTGACATCAACATGTTTTCAAGAAATCTAAACTTGGATGAGTTGATTGATTGGATCAATGAGCTGGAGGAATATTTTGAGTATGAGGATATTAGGGACCTTGATAGGGTTAAGTTTGCAAAGGCCAAAATTTGGTGGTAAGAGATTCAGTTGGAAAGAAATAGAAGAGGAAAGGAGAAAATCACAAGATGGGATCACATGGTGGACAAACTAAAGAAGAAGTTCATTCATGTTGATTATGAGCTTGATTTGTTCAAAAAGATGCAAGGGTTAAAGCAAGTGAGAAAATCTATCTAGGAATACACTGAGGAGTTTTACTGAGTCCCTATAAGGGTTGGGCATGTAAAAGAAAACAAGGAGAAGGTTGTCTGTTACCTTAGTGGGTTAAGACCTAACATTTAGGAGGAGTTAAGTCCAGTTAAAATGACTAGCACTAAAGAGGCATACTTGTTTGCCTCATGAGTTGAGGAGAAACTAAACAAAAAATTTGATGAAAGGAAAAGAGGGCATAGTGAAACTAAAAAAGTGGGTTTCAACTACTCTAGTGATCAAAACTTTGGAGATTAGAGAGGAAGAGGTAGAGGACATGGACAAGGTTCAGGAAGAGGAGGCTTCCATGGTACCTATTTTCAGTAATGAAGAATCTCATCGTGCCTTCAAATGCCCTCAATGCCAAGGAAGGAAAGATAGGAGAGCTAATGGTCAAGCAAGGGTTGCTAATGTGGATGACGATGCACAATCATCACATTTAGAGGACACAAAAAGATGAGAGGTTCTAGGTAATGAAAGGGTCTTACTAAGCAGTGAGACTAAACTTGGACAAAGGAGGAGTTTGTTTCATACTAGGTGCAAGTGCGAGGGTAAATGTTGTGATGTGATTGTTGATGGTGGGATCACTAAAAACTTGGTGTTAGAGGAGATGGTCTCAAAGCTAAAGCTCAAGAGGGAGAAACACCCCCAACCTTATCAGATTGCTTGGGTATAGGATGATCATAAGGTCCTAGTTAGTGAGCAATGTTTGGTGAAGTTCAAGATTGGGAGTTACCATGATGAGGCTCTCTATGAAATTATTCCAATGGATGTATTTCATTTATTGTTGGGAAGGCCATGGCAGTTTGATAGGCATACTATACATGATGGTCATGCAAATACATACTCTCTGAAAAAGGATGGAGTTCACCACAAATTGAAGCCCATGATAAAGGAGGGTGAAAAGGTATACATTAGTACTAGGGTATGTCTTTTTGATGGAATAAATTTTTTGGATGGCATGAAACATTAGCATGTGTGTTATGCTTTAATTCCTAGAAAAGATAAGGAAGGTAGTAGTGAAATTCCATTAGAAGTTTTAGGTGTATTAAGTGAGTATGGAGATGTCATCTCTGATAATGTTCTAGAAGGGTTCCTACCAATAAGGCAAATCAATCATCAAATAGATTTAGTCCTTGGACCTAGTTTGCCTAACAAGGCTACTCATAGGATGACTCCTACTAAGATTGAGGAGTTAAATAGATAAGTTCAAGAGTTTTTGAGGAAATATTTGATTTGAGAGAGCTTGAATCGATGTGCAGTGCCTGTAGTGGTGGTACCAAAGAATAACAGAGAGTGGAGAATATGTATAGAATCTCAAGCTATAAATAGAATAACCATCAAGTATTGGTTCACTTTGCCAAGAATGGATGATCTTATGGATTGTTTGAGTGGAGCTTAGTACTTCACAAAGATAGATCTCAAGAGTGGTTATCACCAGATATAGATACAAGAGGTAGAAGAGTGGAAGACTGCATTAAAGACCAAGGAGGGTCTATATGAGTGGATAGTCATGCCCTTTGAACTGATTGATGTGCCAAGAACCTTCATGCGACTTATGAATGAGGAACTAAATAAATTTTTGGGAAATTTTTTTATTGTTTACCTGGATAATATTTTGATTTATAGTAAGTCTTTGGATGAACATTTATTGCACATTCATAGTGTCCTTTAAAGGTTGATGGAAGAGAAATTTTTGATCAATTTGAAGAAGTGTAGCTTTGTCAAAAGAGAGTTAGTCTATTTGGGGTTTTTTGTATCAACAGACAGTCTCAAAATGGACCTAGAGAAGGTGAAGGTCATCTTGGAAAGGTCTGCTCCAAGATCTGCTATTGAGGTGAGGTCATTCCATGGTCTAGCTAGTTTTTATAGGAAGTTCATTAGGAATTTTAGTAGTATCTGTGCACCCCTAACTGAAACAATGAGAGGGGATAGAAAAAAGTTCAAGTGGACTATAGGAGCTGCAAGGAGTTTTGAATCACTGAAGAAGAAAGTGAGAAAGCAACCTTTGTTGGCACTTCCTAATTTCAACAAAGTGTTCCAGGTTGATTGCAATGCTAGTGGCAGTGCTATTGGGGTTGTATTGAGCCGAGAAGGTAAACCTATTTCCTATTTTAGTGAAAAATTGAATGATGCAAAGAAGAAGTATTCCATTTATGATCAGGAGGTCTATGCAATAGTTTAGGCCTTAAAGAAAGGGAGGCATTATTTGTTGTCAAAATAATTTTTCTTGTATACTAATCACCAATAAGAATTGTAGTACCTAAATATCTAAGGTAAATTGAATTAGAGACATTTGAAATGGGTAGAGTTCATGCAAAGCTATACATTTTTATTGAAACATAGAAGTGAAAGGTCTAATATGGTTGCAGATGCATTAAGTAGGAGACAGTTGTTGCTAATAGTAATGCAAGTTAAAGTGGTTGGGTTTGATGAACTCAAGAATCTATACCCTAAGGATCCTGACTTTGTAGAGGCTTGGAAGGCTTGCAAAGAACCTGTTACTCTAGACAAGACTAGTGACTAGATTACATGATTCAAGATGGTATGTTATTCAAGGGAAGTCAATTGTGTATTCCAAGGAGTTCCATGAGGGAAAGCTTGATCAAGGAGAAGCATAGTGGAGGGATGGTAGGACACTTTGGCCGAGATAAGACATTTCCATTTTTAGAGAAAATTATTTTTGGCCTCAATTGTCATAGGATGTGAAGAAGTTTGTGCAGAGTTGTCAAGTATGTCAAACAACCAAAGGATTTAGTCAAAATACTGGACCTTATCAGCCATTTCCTATTCCATTGAAGCCTTGGGAGGACATAAGCATGGATTTTTTTCTTGAATTTCTAATGATAAAAAGGGGTAATGACTTAGTATTTGTAGTGGTTGATAGGTTCTCCAAGATGGCACATTTAATTCCATGCCACAAGACTCATTATGCAGTGCATATTGCAATTTTTTTTTTAGAGAGGTGGTGAGGCTACATGGTCTCCCAAAAAGTATTGTTTCTAACAGAGATACTAAATTTGTTTGTTATTTTGGAGGACTCTGTGGAAGAATTTGAAGACAGAATTGAAGTTTAGTTATGCACATCATTTGTAAACTGATGGAAAAATAGAAGTAGTGAATAGGAGTTTGGGCAATTTGCTGAGGTGTTTAGTAGCAGATAAGCCTAAGGGATCGGATTTTTTTCTACCACAAGTAGAATTTTCTTACAATAATTCTGTAAATAGGAGTACTGGTAGATCATCATTGCAAATTGTGTATGAGAGTAGTCCAAGGACTGCACGAGAGCTAAGGAAGATGGAGCAAGGGGAGAGAACAAGTGCTGAGGCAGAATAATTTGCTAAACATGTCAAGAACCTATATGAGGAGGTACATGCACATATTACGAAGATGAATCAATAGTACAAGGATAGGGAAAATCAAAAGAGGAGAGAAGAAGATCCAAGTTGGGGATCTAGTTATGGTATACTTGAGGAAGGAACAATTTCTAGTGGGTACCTACAAAAAGCTAAAGATGAAGAAATTTGGCCCCTGCAAAATTTTGAAGAAATATGATTCAAGGAATGCATATGAGGTGGAGTTCCCAGATGGGATTCACATTTCTCCTCTTTTCAATATTGCAGACTTAATAAAATATCATGATGATGGTGTAGATGAGGAGTTGATGCTAGAGCCATGTCCAATTCCTACTTCTAAGAAGGAAGAGATAGAAGAAATTTTGGATAGTCACGTGGGCCGAAGTACCAAAAATAGGTAGTATGAAGAATACCTAGTGAAGTGGAAATGACAATTAGTAGAAGATTCAACTTGGATATCTGCAATGGAGGTTGCTCATTTGGGTTTTCCTCTACCAACTATAAAGTGATAGGGTCACTTTTCATTCTACCTTGGGTGTCAAATGTAGGAGCATCCAGTGGTGTAAGAGTAATCCTGTATCACCCAAAAATATGCTTAGTGTTAGTTTTTGTGTAATCTGTTTATACTTTTGGATACCCATTTGGGTTGAATTAAGATTCCAACTCTCAGAGTTCCACTATTGGTTTTCTATGTTAGAGTTTTTGAGCACCTTGGGATATGTGCTAGTGTAAAAAATAGGTTATTTTTAAATTAAGCCATAATTATAATGGGTTACAGGGTGTAAGTTGGAGGGATGACTATACTTGTAATTTAAAGCACTCTAGAAAAAGAATCAGGTCAAAATGCTTTATAGTTTGAAAGTTATTATAGTTTTAAGTTGTCTGGGGACCTCCTAAGAGCACTTCAAAATTAGATTTGGGGCACTAAATGGCCTTGTACAGGAAAAAAAATGGAAGAAGATTGAACTTGGTCCATAGGGCTATAGAGTACTTGGAAATATTTCTGGAAATGTAAACGGTTTGTTAATTGAAGTCATGGATCAAAAGTTATGCCTCCCAAAAGTTGGACTACCATTTTTGGATTCTTCTAATTTTACACTGAGTTCTGATGTGTTTTCTAGAGCCTTCTATTTTGGTAGTGGATGTTAAATGGAATATTCTAAAATTTATTCCTAACCCTAAACCTAATTTGGGGTACTTAAGGACATTTCTGGCATTGTAAAGGTAGCTTTTGGTGGAGTTTGGGAGAGGGTACTGTGAGAAGGGTTTTCTCTAGAGTTTGATAACATTGTAAGCCTATAGGGCACATCATGGAGTCTATTTTTGTTGTACTAAATGTAATAGCATATCATTTCTGACAATAATATTTCTCCTTTCCTGTTGTGTTCATTTTTGTCTTGGATTGTGCCCTCATCAATTTGATATTCCAATGGGAGCTACAAGTTTAGCAATGCTATGATCAATCTCCAAATGGGAGGTTAATATTATGGAGTTTGATTAGTATCCAAGTGGGATATTGTTTTGATGTGGACCCTAATTAGACACAAAGGTTTATTTGGTATGGTTTTCTCCCCATATTATATCTATAGGGGTTTTGGGGAAGTACCCCCAAGATGGGGTTAAGGGGCAACACTCCTCTGGGGTCTTGGGGAAACACCCCAAGTGTGCTCCCTATTGCAATATAGGGTGGGGTTGAGGAGAAATTCCCCCATGGTGGTTTTTGAGGATAGCACTGTTGAAGCCAAAAATGACCTTATATTGTAAAAGGTGTTGGCTGCTAGTTTTCCCATTGGACAAATTTTTCTAGCCCTAATTTTCTAAGGGGTAAAAGCTTGCATAAAAAGGCTTAGGGTTAGGGATTTCATAATGTAATGATGATATTGTATCTTCTTGTGGTAGTGTTGAGCTACAAGAGATTATGGATTTTAATTAATGGATAATAATAATATTGAACTTGTTGGTGGATGTAGCCCAGGGAATTGGTGAACCACGTTAAATCTTGGTGTCTTTTGTTCTCCTTTGTGCAATCTATTATTTTCTGATATTGGTTATATTTGCATGTAACTATTATTTATGTTTGAGGTTAATCCTAACATTTGGGAGAAAATCACCCCTTGTATTTTTTTATGTCCTTAACCATTGATGACTTATCGAAATCTAGCATTACTCTGGCTAGAGTAGTCTCCCTTATATTTCTTTAAGTTGTTAAACTGTATTGCCACCTTTGCTCAACTCTGTCATATAGAATTTTGGATAATGAGTTGGAAATCTCAATGGGTGTATTATTAAATGTGGCCATCATCTTATATACAGACTCCTCCACCTTATTCATGTCTAACTTCCCATGTTTATCAAACTCAACATGTGTGGACCCTGACAAATATGCATTATTCTTAATATTGTCACACAAGTTGTCTAAGTTAGAAGAGGGACTATGGCTTACCACTTGGAATTGATTGTTCTCATCTAATTTTATACTATCCTCATTTGATTCAACTAGAGCTACACACCTTCTCCTCTATTTCTTCTTAGGCTCATCCTCTTTGTAGTTGCAATAACTCTTTTGCCTTTAGGCTTCTTGACTTCTTGAGATTTCCTTGCAGTTTTTGATGTGCTAGCCCTGGTAATAGGTACTACTAGCTGTTTTTTGTATAGGTTTCACAAATTTCTTTGGTTTTCTCACTATTGGCTCCTTATCTTATCTTTTCTTCTTTTCTGTAGCTTTACATTCTTCATTAGCTTCGTCTTCCTTGGCACCTTCATCATGTTCTAATTCTTCTTTGTGGTCCTCTCCTTGACCTTGTGCAAGTGATAGTGAGGCTTGGGTTGGTTTTTCATCCTCCTCACCATCATCATCATCATCATCTTCTTCTTCTTCTCCCCCTTCACCAAATCTTTCCTCTAGCTTCTTTACTATTTTGTTTTTCTTTCTCAACATAGAATTTGTCCTCAATTCAATTGTGATTCTTGATTTGGCTTCCTCATAATTTCCAAATGAGGTTACACTCTTGTCTACTTCTTTTTCTAATGGTGTTGTGATGGCTTCTAATGCCTCATCCACATTGATTTCATAGGGTGATGGCTTGAGCGATTTGACCCTTGGAACAACTGCTTGAACATATGTGTGATCAACATCAACTAGAAAGAAAACATCATTATAATATTTCTCCACTAGTGACACTAGTATTTCTCAGTCTCTATTTTATTGAATTATTAAAGTCCTCAAAATAGCTTGTCATTACTAACTCAAAGTTGTCCCCAAGTTTCTTTATGAACTCTCCAATCTAAACTACAATAGACCTGTTGGTCTTCCAAGAAACTTTACCAAATGAAGGAAATGTGTTCTGTACATAAAAGAATATGCAAACCAGTAGTGAACCAAATTTTCATTGTGCACTCTTTGTCTTTCTTATGGCCCCCAAGTTTTTTGATAACTTTTGGAGTCGTAACTTAGAAAGGTCATCAAAGTGATCCTTCTTCACTATCTTGTAGCCTAAATCCATAGCCATAGAAGATACATTGTTCAATCTAATAGATTGAAAGAACTTGTGAGTAATTATTCTCACTACAAATGCAATTAGGGGATCTGAAATTGTGTTATGGTCATCCCTCTTTTGTTCCATGCATTCCCTATACTCTTCTCAATTACCTCCTTAGCATCACTTCATGGTCTTTGGTCTATCAAGAGTAGGATACACTATTACTTGCTAGATGATCCTTTTGTGATCTTGTTAGGGCCATTTTCCAACAATATAGAGTGATCATGTATTCTGCTATGTACTATCTTCATCCATTCCATTTTGAATACATTTAGAAAATCTAGGGCATGAGTTAACCCTTTTCTATCTAATTTTTTTTTTCCCTCCTTCAACACTCCATTTACACACATTTTTCCATACAAATCTCTAATTTCCATGTCTCCAATACTTCCAACCTTACAAGTGTTATAACATCTTACATCTTGTATCATCAAAACTTGTAGTATCATCGATAATGCACCAATAGAATCTCCCTTGTATGTTATCTCAAGAATATCTCAGAATGGTAGTTGTTTAATCTCATTATTTATTAATTGAACATTTAAAACCTCTTTTACTTCCTTCCTAACACCAATGAAGAACTAGACACCATTTCAAATAACTAGGGTTTGAGATAATTGAGATACTGTAGCCTAACACATGATAAATACCTTATGAATTTGATGATTGGTGATGAGTATCAGCTAAATCCAATTCATAGACATTTGAATCATTCATCTTAGTTCACATTATTCTTGTCCTACTCTCTTTGATCTCAAATGAATATAGATGAGTCAAAATTTAACCATATAACCCTTTAAAACTTGACAATAAATGCTCAATACTTACACAACTATAAGCTTGACTATCATAACAATTTCAACTCACTCGACTTAAACATGATTTATACTATGCTTAGAAACTACATTGAGCTCAACTAATACTATCACTCATAATAGCTCAACATCAACTGAAATTTCATTTCCATTTGACAACAACTATGAAATTTTTCATGCTTGGCAACAACATGAAAACTAGAAAAAATTATAGATTTCTTCCAGGTTATGACCAATATATTGTATCTTATTTTATGCATATGTAATCTTTTCAAAACTGAGATTCTTGGAATTGATGTAAAATATATCATTGAAATATCAGCCCCACATACTTTTTGATTGCCTAGTTGGGGTGATGTGATCACCTAATCCATTGGATGAAGAGACCTCATATGAACATGATGTGCTATAATCTTCCTTTTTTTTCCATGTCTTGTTCATCTACACTTTCAATTTCTCAACATCAACCTTCTCTTTTCCTTTGTTGAATTCACTACTAGGTGCGTTTCACCTTGTTGGATTGTTTATACTGATGTGACTAGTCTTCAAACAACTAAAGCATGCAGTTTGACACAACTATCTATTGCAATTACTTCTAAAATGTGTTCTAATACAATTCTCAGCAACATGTCTATACTCTTCACAATAGTGACAACTATACCTTGTATTGTAATCTCAATTGTAGGATTTTACATTATGTTGTACCTTTGTCTACTTGTTTGATGTCTACTTGGCAGTAGATTTGCATTCATATGATTTATGTCCATACTTCTAAAAAATGTGGCAATATCCTTTAAATCTTTGTGTGTTTGAAGTCTTGGTCTTGCATTCCTGTGCTTGATGTCCTTGCTTGTTGCACTTATGACATTAACATATGGATTTCTACATAGTGTTCTGATTTGCATGGTTGCTCTTGCAAACATTTGTTGTATGACCTGACTTCCCACAATTATAAAAGTGGGGTTGTAGTTCTTACTCTTTTTGTTTCTTCATTCACCACTTTTAGATGATTCTCCTTCCTTATTACTGGTGTATCCCAATGTAGTATATCATTGTTAGATCTAGGAGATCTCATCAATTTCTTAAAGTATTTAATGGCTTCACTTGGTTTGTCGAAACTTTCAACAAATTATTTTTCTCTTCTTAGATCATTTCTCAGTTGTTCATTCTATAACCTCAAGGTTGTGATCTCAATAACCTTTCCATTCAATTCATGATTGTAAATCATTATTTGAATTATTGTTTCTAGTTGTATGTTAGAATTTTTTTGTAGCTCTAATATCTTTTCTTCCAATCTATTGGTCAGTATCCTTTTGTCATCTTCAATCATGACTTTTTCTTCCTTAACTTTATTTTTCTGCTCGGTCACCTCACATAGCAATAGTGATTGGACTTCTTATTCTATCTTAAAATTTCTAACCTCTTTAGTTAGAGCACCATTATTTTCCATCAAATCTGCAACTGCTACATCAAACTCACTTGAGTTTCCATTTGCAAACAATTTAGTAGTGCCTTCCTCTCGGTAATGTGTGTCATTCTCCTTAATAGCTATATCTTTCCTTCTCTTTAATGAGTGCTTCAACTCATATCTTGTTTCATTCAACCGATGTAGGGCAAGTTGGATTTCAGTCTTCCAGTTCTTAATGACTTTTTCCAACTTTTACACTTCCATTTTCAAGATCTTTCCTCAAAGCTGCAAAGATTTTCTCTCTAAAGAATAAGGCTTTGATACCAATTGTTGGAAATAACAATAGGGAAAGTAAACTTTGAGAGGTGGGGGTGAATTAGTACTTCATAATTATAACCATTAAAATATTCACCACACATTCATCTCAAAATTTGCATGTAAATTGAAATACCAAACTAAACATATTCATCCATTGCATGAAAACAATAAGACATATAGCACAGATATTTGGTTACCTAAAAACCCTCCAATGAGAAGGTAAAACTAGGGTGGGGATGACACCAAACATCTTCACTACTATAATTGTAAATTGTATCCAATGAAGGTTACAATTGTTTGATCGTAAACTATGATCTATTCTGTGAAAGGTCTGCCATGTTAAAGCTTACAAAGACTATTAGGTCTTACGCTATTAAAGGATTTCAACACCCTACTGGAAGTGTGCTTGGTTAGAGTACTTCAACTTATAATGAAGTAAGAACCATGTTAAAGGATTTACAAAAGCCTACTAGGACTATTCAGTTAAGATATTTTTACTAATTTACATGTTGGAATGTTTCAACCTTGATCCTTTAGTTAGCACCTCTCTGCTAGATATCATATCACCTCTTTCCTAATTTGTACTTAATCCTTTCTAATTAGATGTATAACTTCTATCCTCTCTCTACTTTCCTCTGTTCTCTCTAACTGATTCTGTAATTTATATCTTTCTCACAACTTCGTAGTCACCATAAATGCTATGTTTGTACATGAAAGCTTCTCTTGTCACTCATAAATTGTTTAGGTTTTGTCCTCCTTAAGAAGACTTAGGTGACCTAAGGTTAGATAGGAATCAATGATTTTGATTCACCCATTTTTTCTCTTAATTCATCCCTTTTTCTAATTGGTTGCATGTACTACATAGGGATTCTTAATATACATTCCTTCTTATCATCTAGAATAAAAAAACACTCCCTTAGTCAGCCCAAAAATTTTGTACAAAGGAGTTTGTGCCATTACAAAAAACTATGTCCAAAACTATTGAATCAACACTTGAAGCCTCTGATGCTCAACATCCACTATATCTTCAATGATGTAACATAACCTTTGAATGACTTGACATCTATTATTTACTTGATAGTTGAATCACTCAACATGTATTAGCCTAATCTTCGTTTGAGTGACTCTTCACTAAATTTTTGCTTGGCACATGCTATATATCTTAATTGGCATGTATTATCTAAAATCTTATGCTCGACATACACTACTTTCTTGGTAAGTACTAAGTAATACTAAGTACTGACTTAAGTGTATTGTCACTCATATGTCAAAACCAAAATGAGATCAACATTAACTTCATCTTTGCACAACCTATTATCTTAATACACCTCATTGAACCTATATCATCTTAAAATGGAAGCACTTCCATTATAAGAGAAGTTTTCCCTCTGAGTAAGTTGTCTGGGGTCATGTCAAGCACATTGAATAGGTCTTTTTATGGATCTAGTTGTTTTTCTCCTATTTTTTTTCTCTCCTCCTATTTATAGCCTCTTTCTAACAAATTTCTTTGAGAAACTAAAGAATTTGATTTTCTAGGTCAATGACAAACTAAAGGGTCAAGGTAAACCTCAACCCTAACCTAGGTCAAGGATGAAATCAACCTTGACCTATGGAAGTATTGACCTTGACCCTGATCCTAGGTCCAAATGTCAAGTTCCAAAGGTTTTAGGATGTTGTACTTCAGAAAGTTTCATTTTCCTACTTCTGGGTTAGCTGTTTTAGGTTAAAGAATAGTACACTCTTAAATTTCATTTAATCTAGGTCCATTTATAGGGGTTAAGGTTAACTGGGATTTAATTCTCCAATGTCACCCTCTCTAGAAGTTTGTGCCCTAGAGTTGAGATAATAGGTGTTGCATACATTACATACTATTGTTATATAGTTTTATTTTATTTTATTATGTAATGTTGTATCTAGGAGCACCTAGATGGACATACAACATGTGAAGATTCCCATGGGATATACTTGATGAGTTGTATTGTAACATTTTGATAATATTTCATGTAATTATTTAATATTGGGGAAAATAAATTAAATTCCCAATATTAAATATGGGGTCAATGGGTTAGGTAGCACATGGTTTATGTAATACCACATGTTGGTTTTGTGGGACTTGCTATTTTATAAGCATCCACAAGGGTATTTGTTTGTGAGAGAAGACAAAAGAGAAAAAGGGAAAGAGTCGAGAGGGACAAGGCTTGATAGCTTAGCCAAGGGAGAATTTGTCAAGGTTGGAAGCATGTCATGGGATGTGAGGATTCATGCTTGTTCACATAGATTGCTTAGTTGTGGCTATGGATTTGAAGGCTTTCATGGTTGTATTGAAATGGTGTTTTTGCTAAATAATACATTGTGATGCATGCTTTTGGAAGCTTGGTTTTTCCCTCAATGAGGGTTTTCCAGGGTATATCTTGTGTCACATTTTTTGTGGGTATGTCGTCTATTCTCTTACACATGGATTTTAATTTCATATTTATTTCAGATCTATTATGGGTTATGTGAAAACAATAATATACTTCATTGTAAGTTTCCTTACAAGTGGTATTAGAGCTATGGTTTTATTATTTTAACTCTAGTTTGAGTCCATGGGAATGCATGAAAGGATAAAAGAAATGGCAAGATATATGAGTTGTGTATTGTAGATCTGAGGATTTTGAATTTTATATTATGATGGGATGTTGAAATATTTTGGGCATGGGAAATTTTTTGACAAAAGGATTTTTTTGGATGTTTCATTTAAATGAGGTTTTTATGGGGTAGCTTGCAAAAATAACCTCCTAAGTAAAAATGGACCTCACCATTAGATCTAGGTCAATGTTTCCATAATTGTTGACGTACAATATGTCCTAGCTTTACCATGTTCAGAGAAAATGAAAGAGTTTTTGAGTTTCACCTCGTGATGGCCGTTAAATTCAATCTTGTCAGAATTTTTGTCACAAAAAAAATCACTATAAAAATGACTGCCTTAGTGAAATGACCATAACTTTCTCTCAGGATATTAGATTTCATACTTCTTACAAGTGTTAGAAAGCTAATTCATAGCATTACAACTTGGTGTAAGTTTAGTTCTCTGATTTTGACATTTTGTCAAGTTTTAAGAGCCCAAAAATCAGATGTTTTTTATTTTGAGCATAAATTAGGGTATAACTTGGGCATACGGAGTAGGATTTTAGACTTCAAGTAGTCAATGAAAAGCTTTAAACATTGGCTCAGATTTGGTGTAGGCTTAGCATGGTTTATTTGGTGATGTATTAATCTAAATAGTTTATGGTATATATTGACTATGGAAGCATTATGAGTTCAAGACATTGTATGTTTGGGGATTTAGGATTTGATGTCATTATATAATCAATTCATATTTTAGATTGATCTCATGATGATAAGGTTATCGGCATTTGGTTTGGATATGTATGATGACTTGTTGGGTCTACACATTCTATAGTGTTGCAAGCAATCTATACTTAGAGGATGCATTTATAGATTGGTTATGGGTTGTCTTTTCCCATTGATCTTTCATTATTGATGCATATTCAGATCGGTGGCTTGGATTTGGGTTGTCTATGCCCTAAGTCACATGATTTGTTATTTTTTTCTTCATGTAGAAGGGATGAGGCCTTATTACCAAGGACAATAATGGTGGAGGATTGTGGTTGACTATTTTATACTGATAGGTTGGACACTTTGAGAGTTAGATGCTTGGTTCATGGATGTGATCATGGTGCCATAGATTTTGGCAGGACATGATTGGATACATAGGTACATCCTTGATCTCCATTGGTTTAGATTCCCAATTTGGTTATGGTGGTATATCTTCTTGGTTGAGGATCATGGTTATTTGGTTTTCTTTTGAGGAGCTCATGATGTGTAGTTTGAGTTATTTAATGATTTTATGCCTTGGTTGATTCTCATGGTTAGAGGATAGTTTTTCATCACAATTTTATGGATAGATTAGATACACGATTTGGTGAGAGCTTGTGATAGTGATGGGGTTACATTATTGGATTATTTCCTAGTTTGGTTTGTATCTTCTTGGTTTCGAGATCTTGGCTTCTCTTGGTATTGATACTTTAGTTGTGAGTGTATATCTAGAAGATCTTCATGTAGGAGATGGATTTCATGATACCATAGGTGACTTGGTACCATGGTGCACTTGGTTATCTTCATGGTGTGTGGAGATGGTTCTTCATGGTATGTGGAGATGGTTTTCTTAATGGTGTGTGGAGATGGTTGCATGTTAAAGACTTATGGGGTTCTTGGTAAAGGTGTGGTTTATGATTTCATTTGGCATGTTATCCTTGGAGTTAGGATAGTTTCATTTTATGTCATGGTATACTCTTGATACATGTTTAGAGTTTTGACATGTTATAGTATGTTCATATGGAGAATGTTATCTCTTTGGTTAAGATGGTTTAGACAATGTTGTCATGTTTATGTTCCTAAGGCCATGGTTGGAACTTTGACAATGATCTTGGTTTAGTTTTTTAGTATTGAGTACATTGATCATAAGATGGACATTTCATGATATTGCTATGTTGCATTTGGAGTTGGAATGGATTGATTGGTTATAGGTGTTCATGGATACTTGGAGATAGTGGCGATGTTGCTCTCTCTTGGATTAGAGAAGCATTTGTTGGGATAGTTGATGCTTTTAGAAGGAGAGTCCAAGGGGCATTCACTTGATATGGACTTGCGAGAAGATTGTTCTTAGATGAGTCTTGGTTGGAGACTTGGATATCTTGATGAGCATTCTCATTCCCCACTCTTGGTCTACTTAATGGTTTTCTACTTGAGAGGTATAGCCCATTGTTTCTCTCAGGTGCATTAATTTATGCTTATCTTTCATGGATATGGATCTTTAGCTATGGTACATGAGTTAGTTTTGGAGGGTTCATGTGAGATATGGTTTAGCATTGGTTATCTCCATTTGCATATGTTGTTATGCTAATTGATTTTGGAAGATGGTTTTATATTGGACATATTTCTTGGTTTAGGAATAGTTTATGAGTTTGATCTTCTTTTGAGAGGCTTACATCCATGATTAGTTATATGGTATGGTTTGGGTGTTGTTGAGGACTCTTGTTGGGGAGTTTACATCTAGATGTGTGTAGAAGGACATGATACAGGTTATGATTTGCATGGTTTCTCTTTGGTCTTGGTTATCGTCTTGGATGTTCAATTTTTACTTACATTGGATTTGAGATTGGTTAGAGATTATGATCACTAGTTTGTGCTCAAGTATGTGATGTGAGAGATGACATGGTTATTCCTTTATCTTTTCCTTCTGTTGGTTGTGGAGAACTTGGAAGAGTGTTGGAGACTTGTTATGAGAGTTGTTCTTATAGGTATTGGTTAATGTATTATGGATGTTCTTGACACTACATGGATTCACTTCTTTGAGATGTTGTGAGTGGATTAGTTATAGATTTGATATTATCTTTTAGGTTGGGAGCTTCTTAGTATATATGTAGTAGGTATTTATCTTGAGGCTTATGATTGCAAGTTACAGATTGGATATGTTGATGATGTGAGATTCACTTGGTATACCTTTAGAGGTATGGATAGTTGGATTGGTTTGGAACATGTTGTGGGTGCTTTAGCTATGAATATTTTGACAACTATGGATACATGTGATTGCCTGTGGATCAAGTTTTTGTGCTTGGCATTTCAATTGGTATAAGATTTTATGATCTTCTAATGCGACAAGTTGGGTGGCTTTCTCTTTGGATGACTTCTATGTATGTCCAGTTGCACTGGCATAATAGGAGGTGGCATCATTCATGTTTGAGATGCTGGATACTTTGATTTTTTTGCAGGTACCAGGATGGAGCACTTCATGTACTTTGATCCATGATGGTGGATGTACTAGGAGGGATTGTTTTCTCATTCATTTATGTGGCTACGGATTGACCCTATGCAATGTATACAAGTGGGAGATTTTTGAGATAATGGGTGTTGCACACATTGCATAATATTGTTATATTTTATTATTTTATTTTTATTATGTAATGTTGCACCTAGATGGATGTGCAACATGTAAAGATTCCTATGGAATATACTTGATGAGTTGTATTGTAATATTGTGATAATATTTGATGTAATTATTTAATATTGGGAAAAGAAATTTAATTTCCAATATTAAATATGGAGTCATTGGGTTAGGTAGCATATGGTTTATGTAATACCACTTGGTGGTTTTGTGGGACTTGCTACTATATAAGTAGCTACAAGGGTAGTTGTTGGCGAAAGAAGACAAAAGGAAAAATGGGAAAGAGTCAAGTGGGACAAGGCTTGACAGGTTAGCCAAGGGAGCATTTGTGAAGGTTGGAAGCATGGCATGGGATGTGCAGATTCATGTTTGTTCATATAGATTTCTTAGTTGTGGCTATGGCTTTGAAAGCTTTCATGGTTGTATTGAAATGGTGTTTTTGCTAAATAATACATAGCGATGGATGCTTTTGGAGGCTAGATTTTTCCCTCAATTAGGGTTTCTCAGGGTATATCTTGTGTCACATTTTTTGTGGTTATGTTGTCTATTCTCTTGCACATGGATTTTAATTCTATATTTATTTCAGATTTATTATGGGTTATGTGGAAACAATTATATTCTTTGTTGCAAGTTTCTTTACATCTAGTACACTATATAAGGAAGCCTTCTTCTCTCATTTTGATATCTATCTATGAGTGATCAATTATTTACTTTTTGTGAGGAGATGATCTAGAGATAAATTACTAGGATTGAGCATTCATATTTGAGCATTCAAGTATCCAAGCATTCAGGCATTCAACTTATTGAGGAGATCCATAGTTAGCCATTGAAGGATTCAATCTCTATGAAGCCCTCTTATTGAAGATTTCTCTATCCACATTCATCCATGCCTCTTCCTACGCTAAGATCCATTCAATATTGGGGTTGAAAATCTAATGTCATTTATTTGAGACATCCTACACATAGTTCTACATTCATTTAGAGAATCCATACTTGTGGATTCAAGGATTCAAATCCTCCACAAGGATTTCTACCTAAGCAAGGTGAATAGTTCCATTTACTTTATTTATTCATATTGTAATTTCAATTAAAATTTCAAGGTTGATTCCAAACTGGGTGTTGATCAAAGCAAACTTCCCATCCAAATATAAAAACATTTTTATTGTAGGAACATGTACAGTATAGAAAATTGAAGTACTAATTTGGATACCCTTTTTGAAAAACTTCCAATATTTGCAAACATATTTTTCATCTGAGAAGTTTGGATCATGGTTGACTTTTTGGGGTAAGATTGTGCCCTACTATCTAGGTCAAGGTTGACCTACCTTTGGAAAGACAAATTTTTTTCTAGGTTTTCTCTATCTTGGCATTTCCAGTCTAGAGTAGGTTGTAGAATCTCTTGAAACAACATACAGACATCAGAAATCATCATTTTTCAGACTTTCCCTACTTTGAGGTTATTATTTGTCTTCTATTTTTTAGGTACATACTTTCTATAGTAGATTATGGGATTTCCTTCTCTCTTCATATTTTCCATCATTTGATTCATTTGTGCATTGATCACTTTGTAGCGATTGATCGATTGAATCTTTCCTTTTGGGAATTTGGGTTAAGTCCTATATTCCCCCTCTCATATCCTACCCCTATTCACATCTATTCAAATATTTCCTTCCTATTCATTTTAGTATACTCTCCTATTTTTATCTTATTTAGTTCCTTACTATACCAATTGCCAAAGTAATCATCAAGCTTACACTAAGTTGTAGCAATAAATAGTTAAGATGAAATAAACTTGCAACGCAATAAGAATTCATAAACTTTTTTAGCCCCAACTCATGATATACCTGAGAATTGTATCAATGTATATGAAAGAGTCATATTAGTTGTTATGTTTTCATTGATGTCAAAGTCTTTGTTGGCTATATATTATGCTAATTGAGTAGAGTGTCATATCATTTGATTGATGAAGAGGATTTGTAGAAAGTATGTTGATGATAGGGTTGATAAGTATGATATTCAATGGGAACTTGAATGAGTTGGATAATGACAATATAATATTAGTTTGATTTTTTTGAAATTATGCAAGTCTATAATGTAATGATGAAGTCTATGTATTCACCAAGCTATACAAACTACACTGATTGACAAGGTGAAATGAGTACAATATTTCCTATGATACTACATTGTTAATCGAGTGATGTATTACCCGAGTGAAATATAATATTCATCAAGTATGAGATGGAAGAACAAGTTAAGAAAGATGGAATTTGAGGCCAACTTATGGTTAAAATAAAGAATATTCAAGATCAAAGGCACAAGTCAAAGTTAGTTACAAGATCAACGAATGGGAAAACATAATGAAGACATGATGATGGGGATTTAAACAAGATAAGTACGAGAAAAAAGTTCAATAAAATCTATATTTTCTAAGTGACTAAGTATATTGAATCTGAGATTTATAAATGTGGTCAAGAAGCAAAACTTAGAAGAATCTGGAAGTAAAGAGTTCACTATTTAAAGAGATGTTGGAACAAGTTTTTGGTTGCTGTTTGATATTGTTAAGTTGGAGCTTTGTGCAAGTGAAGAAAAGGAGAAAGGTGAATTGACAAGAGAAAAAGGAAGATCAAGAAGAGTTAGAGAAAAGTAAAAGTGTGAAGAAGTGAATCAACCAAGCAGAGATCAAATAAAGAAGACAAAGAAGAACAAAGAGCTGAACAATAAAGGTAGTGCTAAATCTTACAAATAATTTGACTATTACTTTCTTACTATTGTACCAAAAATATCTTAACTAAGTGGACCAATTCTATGAAATCCTATATGGTAAAATCAATCAGTGATGTTCATAAGTCCTTTAGACCAGCTCACTCTTTAGACAAGATCAAGGAGTGATAAAGTCTAGATGATTTTTATGTAAAAACTCTCGAACAAGTTCACACTAAAAATGTGCATGTAAACCTTTAACAAGGTTGGCTCTTAGCAGAGCTTACTTTAGAAGATTGAAATTATTTGATTTGTCAGTCCTAGGTGGTATTTCCCTTTAATGGGTTTCCATGTTAAATCATGGCCTTAAATGTGTAAACATTTTATGTTGCATGTTGAGGGTCATGATATTTTCTTAATGCTATAGATTGGTAACAAATAGGTAGTAGTAAGGTAAAAACTAAGTTATATTTCTAATCTTCAGTATTAATAGGAAAAGTGAAATAACAGTATGGAGTAAATTGATTACAAGATTGAATTTTGAAGTTGAATGAAATCACCAAGTTATTGCTTTTGATATTTATGAAATTGTATTAGTACTAAAGTGTTTGAAAGGCCTATAGGATAATTGATCGTAATTGATTCACCCCCCTCCTCTCTTGGTTATCTAACAAGTGGTATCAAAGTACAATGCTTGGAAGAATAATTTTGAAGGAACTTGAGCTACAAATCCAAAGATGTATAAGAGGGAGGTACCAAAGATGAACAAGGAGAATTTCTCCTAACAAAAAAAAATAATGAGGCTATACCTATCTAAAACTGGTGACAGTGTTACATACTAGTTGGATAATGAATACACTACATCCCCAATTCCTATGACCTCAGAGAAAATGGCTAAGAAGAAAGATCATAATAATCAGATGATTGAAATTGCACCTACTCTAAATTTCCTTGAGTTTGATGATGTCAAGAATTGTGCTAATGCTAAAAAAATGTAGGACAAGTTGGCACTTTTACATAGTAGAGATCCAAATATGTTGTGAGATAAAGAAGATATTTTAAGAGGCAATTATGATGGCATGAGAATAAAAGAAGGTGATAATGCTACACAATATGTGAACTGGATCAAAGAATTTTAGTGCAATTAGATTTGTAGGAGGAGTTAGTAGTGATTTTTCTATTGTAAGTAAAGTTCTCACAACTCTTCTACCCATTTATGCTATACAAGTTTCTACAGTTCAAGAAGATAGAGCTATTCCTAGAAATGATTTGAAAGTTGATAGTTTAGTTGGTCAGTTGATTGCATTTGAGTTGAGAAATTATGATGACAATTTGGTTATTCTTGAAAATGCTTTTAAGTCTTTAGTAACCTTTGGTAGTTCAAAGAAAGAGAAGAGTAAAAAAGATGAATTTGAATCTAAATTTGAAGATGATATGGATGATATTGAAGCATTTCTTGCAAAGAGATTATTAAGAGGAAAAGGTAAATTACCCTTGATATATTTTAAGTGGAATGGAGTTGGTCATTTCACAACTAAGTGTCCTAACAAAAGTAAGAGTGATAGAATGATAAGAAAGATCACAAGTACAAGAACAAGTACTACAAAGACAAAGGAAATCAATCATGCTACATTATTGAAGAAGAACACACCAATTCCAGTTTTGATGATGAGAAAGAAGTAGTTGAGATAGTTTATGTTTCTATCAAGGAAGATCCCAATGGAGAAAGGTATGAAAGTGAAAAAGCCCTTATTTCACATGTTATAAAAATGATACATGGACCATAGTTTATGTTTCTATCAAGGAAGATCCAAATGGAGAAAGGTATGAAAGTGAAAAAGCCCTTATTTCACATGTTAGAAAAAGTGATACATAGGTCATAGATAGTTTTAAAAATTTGGAAGAATTGATGATGGTGAAAGTATTAAGCTAGGTAATGATGTTTCATGTCTAGTAAAAGGTAGAGGATCATTAATTTTGAATGATAAAATCATATGTGATGATGCATACTAGGTACAAGGATTGAAGTATAATCTTTAGAGTGTTTCTTAGTTGAACAATTCAAGTCACAAACTGGAGTTTCAAAATAGAAAAGTCAAAATATTTAATGATGAAGGAAATATAATTGGAATTGAAATGGAAGAGCAATGTAATCTATTTAATCTTGATTCTACTATTGATACATATTTTTTTCTAAGGTTGAGGATGTATAGTTGTGGCATAAGAGGGTATGTCATGCAAATTTTGAGAACATGGTGAAGGTTAGTAGAAAGAAAAGAGTTAGAGGCTTACCAAATTTGCATAAACCTAAGAATTTTATGTGCAAAGAATGTCAGCTAGGTAAGATGAAGAAATCAAGTTTTTCAAGAAAGTCACACACCTGTAATGATATTTTGGAATCAGTGCATTCTAAATTGTCAAAACCTATTATGAGAGTGGAAGGTTACTATGGTGACAAATACTTAATATTACTTGTTGATGATTATACGAAGATGATGATTGTTATATTCATGAAGGTAAAGTCACATGCTTTTGATATGTTAAAATGGTATAAGGCTAGAGTTGAGAAAGAAACTAGTAAACAACTAAAATGTATAAGATCTGATAGAGGTGGTGAGTTTATCTCTATTGAATTTACTAACTTTTGTGCTGAGAAAGGTATCAAAAGATAGTTGTTTGTGTCAAGGATACCACAATAAAATGAAATTGTTGAGAGAAAAAATAAATATTATGGATTGTGTAGGTACATTGTTGATTGAAAAAAATGTTGCTTACTATAGTCTATACTCTCAAGCGAATTCAATTGAAGAAAGGTACAAATAAGACACCCCATGAACTCTAGTATGGTCATGCACCTAATGTGAATTATTTCAAGATAGTTGGAAGTAGGTGTTACATTCATAAGCATTAAAGGTGTTTTCCTTAGTTATTCATCTAAGAGGAAGGCATATAAATGTTTGAACAAAGCTACTAACTTAATGATTGAAAGTGCAAATTGAATGATGTAGATAGCAAGAAGGAAACTAAATATTACAATAGATTTGGATATGTGTATGAATGTGTACCTAATACACTACTTGAGTTATAGCTACAAAGAGCTACTAAGCAACAATATACTTTACTCAAGAAGAAAATAGTACAAACCAAGCAAGAAGTTGAAGCCCAACTGAATGAGAATAATGTTGAGAATTAAATATATGAACCTTTGTTATCCAATTATGTGAGAAGGAACCATTCATCTAAATAAATCATCAGAGATAGAAGTTTTGGAGTGATGAAAAGAAGTAAGCTAAAAGATAATACATGTTTAATTGTTGATTTTCAATGTAGAAGAGTTAAGGTTGTACTTGAAAATGAGGATTGGATAAATGCTATGAATGAAGAAATTGATCAGATAAAGAAGAAAAATACATAGACATTAGTACTAAGACCTAAAAACAAAAATGTGATAAAAAAAAAATGGATTTTCAATAATAAGATGAATGAAAATGGAGAAGTGGTGAGAAACAAAGAAAGACTAGTTTTCAAAGGTTATGCCCAAGAAGAAGGAATTGACTATGGTGAGAATTTTTCACCTGTGGCAAGATTAGGAGAAAGAATATTGTTGGCCTATGCTCCTTACAAGAAGTTAAAAGTATATCAAATGAATGTTGAATTTGCATTTTGGAATGGAATACTTGAAGATGAATTTTACATAGAACAACTAGAAGGATTTGTTGAACCTAAAAGAATATTGTTTGCAAGTTGAAAAAGGAACTATAAGGACTAAAGCAAACACCAAGAGCATGGTATGAAAGGTTTATTATTTGATTTGATAGAACAAGTAAGAATAGTAATTAGTATTTGGAGAATGAATATGAAAACATGGTGTTGATTGCTAGACTTTTTGTGGATGACATTATATTTGGTGGAAATGTTTTTCTATGAGAATATTTTTTTGATTAAATAAGTAAAGAATTTGAGATGTCAATGTTTGGTGAGATCAATTTTTTCATTAGATTACAATTTCATCAAAAAAAGAATGGTATATATGTGCCTCAATCTAAGTATGTAAATTAAATCTTGAAAACATTTAGAATGGATGAGTCAAGACCAATCAATACATCTATGGTGACTGGAGTGAAATTATAAAAAGAAGACAATATTGCTAATATAAATGAAATTCAATACGTATCAAGGATTGAACTATTATATTAAAAAAATAGTTACTTTACTCTTAAAGCCTATACTAATGCTAATTGGGATGGTAATTTTGATGATATAAAAAGCACAAGTGGTGGAACTTTCTTTTTAGGAGAAAGATTAATTAAATAGTTGAGAAAGAAATAGAGTTGCATTTCACAATCTACTACTAAAGTTGAGTATGTTGCTACTACAATAAATTGTCCAAATATTGTTTAGATTAACAAAATATTGGAAGACATCTAAGAAGAGATAACTAAATTTGTTACTATTTATTGTGATGACACTAGTGCAATAAATATATCAAAGCATCCGGTGATACATTCAAAGACAAAGCAAATATCAATCAAGTATCACTAATTGAGGGAGCAAGTACAAGACAAACAATTAAGGCTTGAATATGTGAAGTCTAAGGAGAAAATTACAAACATATTTACCAAGTCATTGTCTAGGGATTCTTTTGAGTATCTAAGAGGTAAACTAGGATCCTTTCCCTATAAAAAAACCACTAAGTGAAGATGCATGTTGCATCATGAACAAAAATATCTTTTTATAGTTGATGCAACAGTTCACATTTTAGGAGCTATTTTGAAGTTGTGAAACAAATTAGAATGAAACTAATGAAAGTAGTACGTACAAGGTACAAGGTACAAATACAAGGTTCTATAAGTTTCACATTAGAACTTATAGTTAGCTTTGACATTGTTGTCAAAGGGGGAGTGTGTCGATCTCATTTTGGCTTTGACAAGGCAGTGAAAAATACTTAAGTCATTACTTAAAACAACTCAATATGTGTCGAGTAAGTAGTGTATACTGAGAAATATACACAGTTTGTTTCAAGCATCTATATGTGTTGAGTAGATGGTATGTGTTGAGTCACTCAAGTGTCAAGAAAGTCAAGTATGCCAAGTGATTCAGATGTTGAGTAAAATAGTGGATGTTGAGTCACTCAAGGTTGAGCTACAACACTAAGGTTCTAGTGAATGTGGAGTATCAAAGTTGTCAAGTGCCGAGTAAATAGTTTTTGGAATAGTTGTTTGTAATGAAACACACTCCTATGTAAACCATTTGTGGGCTAACATAATTTTTTTTACGATTCTAGAAGATATATATAGAGCTATATTGAGAATCCCTATGTAGTACATGCAACCAATAAAAAAGGGATGTATTAAGTGATAAAATGTATGAATCACAATCGTTGATTCCTACCTAACCCTAGCTCATCCAAGTCTTCTTAAGGAGGGAAAACCCTAAAGATTTTGAATGTGCATATGAGGTGACTATGGACTTTATGGCATAGATATGAATTGCATAATTAGATAAAGAGAATAGACAAAAGTAGTTAAAGGATAAATGAGACATATGTAATCAAGAGGATCAATGATATACTTGGAAAGAGAAGTTCTGATATCTAGACTAGAGTGCTAACCAAAGGATCATGGTGTTGAATCATTCTAACAAGTGATACAGAGAAAATCTCCTATCAGAGTAGTGTTAATAAGCTTGTGTAAATTCCTTAACTAAGTGCTTGTTTTATTGCAAGTTTAAGTCCTCTAACAAGGCACACTTTTAGCAAGGTGTTGAAATCCTTTAACAATGTAAGATTTAACAATATTTGTAAGCCTTTAATAGGATAGACCTTTCATAGGGTAGATCATAGTTTATGATCAAACAATTGTAACCTTAATTGGATACACTTTACAACTATAGTAGTGAAGATTTGTGGGTGTCATTCCACTCTAGTTTTACCTTCTCATTTGAGAGTTTCTAGGTAACAAACTTATTGTGTTATGTGTTATGAGTTATTTGTTTCATGCTATGGATGAACATGTGTAGTTAGCTATTTTAGTTTACAAGAAAATTGTGAGATGGATGTGTGGTGAATATTTTATGGTTAAAGTTTTGAAGTACTGATTCACCCCTCCCCCCCTCTTAGATTTTACTTTCCCATTGTTATTTTCAACAATTGGTATCAAATCCTTGTTCCATAGAAATGAAAGCCTTAAAAATTTGAGGAAAGATATTGAAGATGTAAATCTACAAGTTGGGAAAGACTATTGAGAATCAGAAGATTGAAATTTAGCTTTCCCTACACTAACTCATGGAACCAAGAGATGAATTGTAGCATTCATTGAGGAGAAGGAAAGATATAGCTATTGAGAAAAATGACACTCATTACCAAGAGGAAGATACTATTGGATTGTTTGAGAATGGAAAGTCAAGTGAGTTTGATGCAATAGTTGCAAATTTGATGGAAAAGAAAGGTGCCCTAACTAAAGAGGTTAGAAATCTTAAGATAGAACAAGAAGTCCAATTAGTATTTCTATGTGAGGTGACCAAGTAGAAAAAGAAAGCTAAGGAAGACAAAGACATGATTGAAGATGACAAAAGAACACTAACTAACATGCTAGAAGAGAAGACACAAGAGGTAAATATGATTGCTCACATGCAACTAGAAATAATGAAATAAGTGATGATTTCCAATCATGAATTAAATGGAAAGTATATTGAGATCATAATCTTGAAGTTACAAAATGAACAACTAAAGAATGAACTGAGAAAAGAAAACATTTTTTCTAAAAGTTTCAATAATCCTAGTGAAGCCATCAAATACTTTGAAAGTGTTATTGTAAATAAGTATTTACTATTTACACTTTACTTAAGTTTAGTTAGGTTAATGCATTAGCATATTAGTTGCCATGTAGACACCTAGGATTTTGCATATTCTAATGAGTTGTCATGTAGACAACACAGTTGTTAGCACTCCAATTGAGTACATGTTGTCTACTACGTCTCTTTGCGAGATACACCTTTACATTCTTATCCTCTCATTGTTGCACATACATTCATGCACAATGGAGGATAATCCACTTTTGGTGGACATGTGCTTAGTTTTTATGCTTATATCTTTATTAACTCCTAGTCATATCAATTGCCTTTATATAGAAGGCACTTCTGTAATATATTCATCCAATTATCTAATATCCAATCATCTGATATCCATTCTCATTTGATTATCATTTGTGTCTCTTGTACTATCTACTAAGCTTCTTGATCTTGGCATTTAATTATTTCCTTAGGTAAATTCTTACATGGTATCAGAGCTATACCAAATTCTTACAAAGAGACTAATGAGATCTCCTAGGTCTAACAATGATACTACTAGATTAGGATACACCATTATTAAGTAAAAAGAATGATCTAAAAGTGGTGAACAAAGAAACAAAAAAGGTAAGAACTACATACCCACTTGTCATAATTATGGAAAGTTAGGTCATACATCAAATGTTTGTAGGAGCAACAATGCAAATTAGAACCCTAAGCAAAAATTCAAGGGTTACTATCATAAGTGCAACAAGCAAGGACATCAAACACATTCATGCTAGACAAAAACCTCAAGCACATAGAGGTTTGAAGGATATTGCCGCAATTATTAGAAGTATGGACATAAAGCATACAAATGCAAATATAATGCCAATTGGACATCAAACAAGCAGACAAAGGTACAACAAAATAGAAAATCCTACAATTGAGATTACAACACAAGGTATAGTTGCCAATTGTAAAGAGTATGGACATGTTCTTTTGAATTTCATTAGATTACATTTCAAAGGAAAATACAATAGGTGGTTAGGTGAGGCTACATGCTTTAGTTTTTTGAAGACTGGTCATATTAGCAAAAACTGTCCAACCAGATCACTAGTGCCGAGTAATGGTAATGATAAAGACAAAGAGAAGGCTAATGATGAGAAGGTCAAAGTGCAGATGAATAAATCATGGAAGAAGAAGGAATATTGTAGCACATCAAGTTTAGATGAGGTCACTTCATCCAATGGATTAGGTGATCACATCACCCCTAACTAAGTAATCAAAAGTTATGTGTGGAACTAGTATTTCAAAGTTATTTCATACATCAGTGTTAGAGTAAATAATTAATATTTAATTATTTATTCTATTGCTTAAGTTTACTTAGGTCATGCATTTATTTAATATTTTATATTTAATGCATGTAGTGGTTAGTTGGTGACAACACGGGAGTTTGTTCCCTTCTAGTTGTCACACTTATCTTCTAGCTTGTTCTACAAGCTTCCATGAGCTCTTTATATTCGGGCTCTCTCTCATTGTATCAGATCATCAAAGCCATTTCTTATTGTAAATACATTTCTTATTGTGTTTGCATTTTTGGCTCTCATGTCCGTTTAGGGTTTTTGCCCGTGCTCCATGCTTTTCCCCTTCTTGGCTTCTCTTTGATAGGTTCGCATGCAGGTGATCTTGGCGTCTTCGGAGTTGGCTTTCCTCAACTCCAACATGGTATCAGAGCCTTCCTGCTGCTTCTTCGTTGAAGAAATTTTGAAGCCATGATTTGAAGTCACAAACCCTAGTTTGTTTGTGCATTTTTTCTTCAAATCAAGGGATCAGAAATTTTTGGAGCACTTTCAGCCCAAACAGACATCACCATTGGATCCGGAAGGCCGTTTGCAGTCAGGATTCATATAAAGCTTTTCGTTTTTGGAGACAGGGCAATTTTGACGATTTTTTGAGGATCCCAGGGTCGCTGCCGTACGGATCGTACGGACGCAGAGCGTAAATTTTTTTTTTTAAAAGGTGTTTTCGGCAGCGCCATCGCCGCACCACCCGCGCGCCGCCTGCAGCGACCGCAGCAGGCAGCGCCGCCCGCTCCCCGGCCTCCTCCCGGCCGCCGCCCGTCCGCCGCCCTCCGCCAGCGGCTCTTCCTGGCTCCGCCGCCCCTGCAGCCGCCTCCGCCCGCCATCGCCGCTCAGCCAACTCTGTAGCTCCGTCAGCCGCGCAGGCCACTGCGGGGGTGACACGTGGCATGGGCGCCACGTGGCACCTTGCCACATGGACCCGCCACGTCACCCTTGCCACGTCAGCACTGCCACGTGGCAATGCCACATGGCACTCTTTTTTTGCTGCGACGGCCTCCAAGCCGTCAAATTTAATCGGCTGACTTGCTGACGTCAGCGCTGCATCATCATCCTTGCATGCACCTCTCCAGATTCACTTTTGGACCTACTTGTGGTTTTTTGACCATAACTCTTGCATACGGAGGTATTTTTCCGATCCGAAAGAAGCGTTGGAAAGCTAGTTCCGAGACGGAGATTTTGGTGTAGGTATTTTTTAGTTTTGATGCATTTTTACTACTCTTTTTTTCCGTTGAAGTTTGAAGTCCTATTTTTGACTCCGGCATGCATATCTTTTGCGTCCCATGTCTGTTTTTGGAAAACTTTATATTTCTGGAAAGCTGGTTCTGTGTATTTTTCAGAACTGTCATCTTTTTTCCTCACTTTTGGCCTCTTCTCTTTCTATCATAGTTTTGGCATTTTTTCTCTATGGTGGATATTTTGAGTGTTTTAGGCCCGAGGATCGTTTTCCTGGCATGGTTTGCTTTCTTTTCAGCTGTACTTTCTTTTGTTGCAGCTCTTTTTTAGTTTTGATCATTGTAGCTATCTTTTTGAAGCATTTTTCATTTTCGCACTGAGATAAATTGTCACTTTTGCATTCTGGGAGTCATGAACGTTGTTTTGAGTCAGGTGTACTTGCACTATTTCATAAAGCACCATGGGGGGGGATTATTTGTTTGTTGTTTTAGGCATTCTCCCTTTGTCAAGTGAGTGTCCCTTCCACAAGATTAGCCCCATGCAGAGTCATTTAGACCGTGTCTTTATCAGTGTCTGTACCTCTTTTCCTCTCTCCTCGTTCTTGGTTCGTTTGCAGGAGATTTTGGCTCACCTTCTCAGTTGCCTGTCATCACACCCCGTCTGCATTAAGGGGGGGTTATGCTGTGTTCTAATGCATCCATGGTTCGATGGTTCGATAGTGTGAACTATGTATTCAGTGGTTGATCCTACATACAAGGCAATTGCAGTGGCTGGCTACCTATGCATTTCGATGAGATGGATCATCTACCATATAGACATGCTCAGTTTGTGCCTTCTTCTTCCATGGAGGTTTCTTCAGATCAGCAGTTTGGCAGATTTGCAGCTTCTTCATGCTTCAGTGATGCTGCTTCTTCATGATCATTCTTTGTTCCTGTTTTAGGGACAATTTCCCTAGTTGGAGACTTCTTCATCTCTTCACTGGGTTCTTACCTCTTTTTGGGGGAGGGTTTTTCCCATGTGGTTTTCTCTCTTTCCTCGCTTACAGAGGTTGCATTCTTCTTGCATTGTACATGGGTACCTAAAATGGCCTCATTGCCGGGACCCATTATGCATTTCATCTTAGTTTTGTGAGCTTAAGGCATTTCCCTAAGTTGCACTTAAGGGGGGGTGTTAGAGTAAATAATTAATATTTAATTATTTATTCTATTGCTTAAGTTTACTTAGGTCATGCATTTATTTAATATTTTATATTTAATGCATGTAGTGGTTAGTTGGTGACAACACGGGAGTTTGTTCCCTTCTAGTTGTCACACTTATCTTCTAGCTTGTTCTACAAGCTTCCATGAGCTCTTTATATTCGGGCTCTCTCTCATTGTATCAGATCATCAAAGCCATTTCTTATTGTAAATACATTTCTTATTGTGTTTGCATTTTTGGCTCTCATGTCCGTTTAGGGTTTTTGCCCGTGCTCCATGCTTTTCCCCTTCTTGGCTTCTCTTTGACAGGTTCGCATGCAGGTGATCTTGGCGTCTTCGGAGTTGGCTTTCCTCAACTCCAACAATCAGTTCCAAGAATCTAAGTTCTGAAAAAATTATATATGCATGAATTAAGATGTAATCTATTGGTTAGAAGCTGGAAGAAGTCTATAGTTTTTTAATTTTTCATGTTGTTCCCAAGTGATGGAATTATGTTAGTAGTGGTCGAGCTCATTGTGGTTACCAAGTGTAGTGGAAACCATGTATAAGATGAGTGAGTGAGAAATCCTATGATAGTTGAGCTTACAACTATATAAACATTAAGAATTTATTGTCAAATATCAAGGGTTATATAGTCAAATTTTTGACTCATTTGCATTCATCAGAGATCAAAGAGAGCACACAAATCATAAGGTGAAATGAGGAGAAATATTCTAGTGTTTATGAACTATATTCAGCTATGACTTGCTATCATTCATCAGATTCAAAAGGTATTTCACTAGTGTCGAGTTTCATTGTTTGAATTTTCATGAACCCTAGATACATAAAATGACATCTAGCTCTTCTGTGAATATTAGGTGTTAGGATAAAAATACAAACATAAATAAAAATTATATGCAAATATTAAAAATAACATAAAATAAGAGATCACACATAATAGAACACAAGACACCAAGATTTAACATGGTTCACTCAATCTCTAGGCTACATCTACCAAATAACAAGTCCAATGTTATTACAATCTAGTGATTACAACCTGGTTATAATTTGTATCCCTTATAGCTCAATACCACCATAAGAAGCAATTTTTGCATCACCCATAATAAAAAAATCCCTAACCCTAAGCCCTTTTATAAAAATATTTTTGTCTCTTTAGGGTTAAAATTATGAAGTATATACAATACTTCTCTGATCAGTCACTACAATCTAACAATCTCCACACTAAACAACAATCTCACACTTAGAGACTAATCCTCTAACTGTGCCACTATTGAGATATGATTTAAAAGATCATTGTTGAGAGAGATTATTGAAAAAGGGAGATTTTTGAAGAAGACTATGTGTTTTAGTCATTGTTTTGTCACTAATGTCAAACCTACTATTTTTTGGTAAGACAATTGCTTATAATATTCAAGTACTATCACTTAGTTGATTGATGAAGATGATTTGATCAATAAGACGTAACAAAAGAACCTAGAGGAAAGGTTGAGTTATGATTCTGTAATGAAGTACAAAGATGAGTTAAGATAGTGATGACATGATGTAGTGATAATCTACTTAAGGTTACAAATGTTGGCTACATTAAGAAAGTTTAGAAGAACAAGTCACACAAAGTTTGTCTACCAAGCTTGACCGAGTGGAAAGTAGGTGCCGAGAAAAGTTAGTGCAAGCTGAGCAAAGTCAGTCCAAGTCAAGTAGAAAGTTAGTTGGAGCCAAGTAAAAGCAAATTATAGTAGATGACAACTAAAATTTAGTTGATGCCAAGCATTACTAAACTTTAGTTGATGTTGAGTAAATTCATAACAGATGTCGAGCAACATAGTATGTGTCAAGCATTAGAAGGTTGATAATACCGAGCTACTACATTATTTTAAAGATAAAAGATTCACTAAATCTAAGCCAACAAGTTTATTTTCTTCAATTTTATGAACCAAGTGGAAGATAAGGTTAATGAGCTAGTGGCACAAAATTTGAGGTAAACTATTTTTAAGTGAATTCAAATGGATTCTAGAAGAAATTTCTAGAAGAGATATGAGATATGGGATAGATACATTGTATCCTACCTAATCCATCAAAACCCTAAATTTTGACAATGGAAAATGAGTAGAAAAATATCTTCCTATTTATGGGAATCTCTAGTCATAAAGTAAAGTTTTCATGTGTGATAACCTAAGGAAGAGAAAGAGTTAAGGGTTTTGCTTCATCAAGTTACCTAAGAGAAGAGACTACAATGGCATGTTAAACAAGAGGGCTTAAAGAGATAAATGTTTGATGGGTGAACAAGGTATCAAAACTACAAAGTATGAAAGCCAAACAAAATTGAGGATTGAATAGAGATCTATAATCTACAAGAGAAGTTGTAAGTTGTATCAGATCAAAGCTCTATTGTTACTCTTTAACAATTGTATTAATCTAGGGTAAATCCTTTGGATTAAGGTTGACCTAAGAATAATTTGTAAATCCTTTAACTGAGTGGCATTCTAAGTGAATGGCTTAAAGTCCTCTATCAAGGATCACTTCTAACAGAGTGGCTAAAATCCCTTAATCAGGTCACATTTAATAGTATGCATTGTAACCTTTAACAAGGTTAGCATTTCACAGGGCATCACTTTAGAAGAGTGAAAAGAAGTAGCATGTTACTGGTGGTTTTTATCAAATTGGATTTTCACGTAAATCATTATGTTAAATGTGTTGATAAATTTTTTTTATTTCATGCTTTACATTTCTACAAGTTGATTTAACAGTAACCTACAAGTTTTAGTGATTGCATAATCTTATCGATGCATGCATGGATATGAATATTTTATGGGTTCACTATGCTATGAAAAGTTTTATTTATACATTTGGACCTTGGATAACTGATTCATCCCCCTTTTCAGTTATTCTAAAGTATTCCAACAATTGGTTTTAGAGACTTTTTCTTAAGAGGACTAGTTTTAACGTACTAGAAGCACAAAGATCAAGATGTCTAAAAGAGAAGTACCCAAGTTCAATAGAGATAACTTTCTTGCATGGAAAATTTTGATGAAGCTACACCTTAGAGGACTTGGAGATCATGCATAATCTACCATTTTAGTGGAACATGTTGATCTAGCTAGAGTCCTAACTGCTGGAGATATGAAGAAGAAGAAATAACACAATCAGGTAATTTTGGAGATTGCCTCTGTCCTAAGCTTTGCCAAATTTGATGATATCAAAGGTCTTGACAATGCAAAGAAAATGTGAGATGCCCTAGTCACCATCTATAGAGGAGATAAAAATGTTCAAAGAGCCAAATCTAAGAGTCTCAAAGCTAAGTCTGATGATATGAGAATGGAAGAAGGTGAGAATATTACTCAATATGCTGCTAGAATAAAAGAAGTTGTTAGTGCAATAAAAGGAGCTACTGGTCAAACAGATGATGATGTTGTGCTAAGAAATTTCTTGAGAATGCTACTACCTATTTATACTATTATAGTTTCTACAATTCAAGAATTGAGATGTATTCTAGAAAATAATCTAACTCTTGAAGGTCTAGTAGGTAGACTCACTACTTTTCAACTATCTAACTTTGAAAATTACAACCTAAGAGTCTTGAATCTTCTTTCAAAGCCAAGTTGTTATTGAAAGATTCTAACGAGGTGAAACATAAGAAGAGAAAGATAAAATATGCATCTAGTGACAGTGATATTGTGTGCGTGAATATGCAGCCTCTGCTAACACACACACTTCAACACGGTCTTTATTTGCGGATTCATTTTGGAATGAACATTGGATTGTTCATCCAAAAATCAACCGGCAAGGTGACCTGTTGCCTTCTATCTAAAGGGATTTTACTTTTTAGATATCCTTAAATTTGAGGTGTTAAGCAACCAGACCCTCAAAGAATGAAGGATTTAAGAAATGAAATTAATCTATATGATTATGCAAATTAATCTAGAATGAGAAATGCATTCTAATTTAAGAACAAGTAAAGGAAATTAGATTAATCATATGCATATTATGCTAAATGAAATTAAGCTAAGGATGCAAATGTATGTAAAATATGAGCAAATGTGAGAAAATGTGAGCATGAATTCCAACAACAATTTGATGCAAATTCCAAATTCATCCTCTCCCAAAATGAAGAGATGAGGGTTTCTTAAATAGACTTTCCTGGAATCCATCAATGGTTGAGATAGATTTCAATCAACGGTCAAGATTAAAGGTGAAGTTCAGTCATAAAGGAAGATTCCCAAATTAAAGGGAGTTAACTGATTTAATTCCTTTTTGATCAACAGTGAACTGAGAATTTCCCTTTTTGAACTAAAGAAGGATTTTTGGAGAGATATTTAATTTAATAAAATGAGATATGCTCTCATAAATATATTTCCTATTTAATTAAATAATTTCATTTAATTAATTAGAGACACTTTCTTATTTAATTAAATAACTATATTTAATTAATTAGGAATTACTCCTATTTAATTAAATAACTATATTTAATTAATTAGGAATTACTCCTATTTAATTAAATAACTTGGTTTAATTAATTAAAGAATAGCCTTCCATTTAACTAAATAATTTTCTTTAATTAATTAGAAATACCTTTCCCATTTCATTAAATAATTAAATTTAATTAATCAAGATAGGCATATTTATTAAATTAAATAAATTTAATCCCATAGTACATTAGCCTTAGGAGATAATTTAATTTAATAAAGTATAAATACTTTTAAATTAAATTATAATTAAATCAAGTAGGTTTAATGTGACTAATATGAGTACGTACTATAAGAATTAAATAAGAAATGTGATGAATGCAGATTAGGGTCTTTTGCATCTGACAATTAAGTCAAGTAGCGAGTTAGATCAAGAATGTGTCTAATGAAATAGGACTTTAGCAATGATCAAAATAGACCAGAATTGGTATCATGGCAATGAGCCAATTTTGGGGTATTACATTTTGCCCCTCTTTGAATGAATGTGCAAGTAACACGTTCAAATCAAAGAAAATAAGAAAGTATGATGTGCAGATAAAAAAAAAAGAGATTGTTTTCGAAATTGATTTTATGGAGACCGATTAATGAGGTTTTAAGGACTATCTCTAGAACAGAGCTTAATTCGAAGGAATCCAAGGAGAATACCTAGATACCTGAATTGAAACAGATAAGCTTTTAAGGATCATCTCCAGCACGAAGCTTAATCCTAAGGAATCTAGGTAGAACACCTAGATACCTAAGTTGAAACAGATAAGCTTTTAAGGATCATCTCCAGCACAAAGCTTAATCCTAAGGGATCTAGGTAGAACACCTAGATACCTAAGTTGATAAGATCTAATTATGAGTCATAGAATCATCCTTAGAATGAGGCTTGATCCTCAGGAGTCGAGGTTTAGACTGTCCCAATACCTGTCCATTAGACTCAGATCAAAAATGTTATAAGATGTGATCAAATGATGAAAAGATGAAGTAGATGACAAGGATCCCAGAAAGAGGGGGACAAGATGCCCCAAGTGAGAAGGACATAAAATGGGAAATAGATGCCCTAAGCAATGAGACTCAAAATGAGTTGAAATTTAGTTCAATGATGTAATCATCCTACCCCCTCAAGAGCGAAATCAAAATATGACACACCAAAAGTATGATGTATGGTCGAGTGATGAAAGATACAGAAGAAATCCAAGGTTTAGTAGAATATAGAAGGGATTATTAGAATGATTAGAAGAAATATAAAGAGATCAGAATGATCTTCAAGAAATATGAAGAGATCAGAACGATATGAAGAAATTTGGAGAGATCAGAATGATCTAAAGAAATATAAAAAGATTAGAACGATCTGAAGAAATATAAAGAGATCAGAACGATCTGAAGAAATATGAAGAGATCAAAATGATCAAAAGAAATTTGGAGGTTGATCCAAAGTGATTTCGAGATCCAAAAGACCAAGTTTGAGTTGAAAAGATTCCAAGAATTGCAAAGTATCAGAAAGATTTGGATTGCACAAAAAATTTTAAAATGCATTTTGAGCCACTTAAGTGTGTCAAAATTTGAATTCGATCCCAAAAAATGGGTTTAGAGCAACCAAAGTAGCCAAGAGGGTGATTAATCAATCATTGTGCAGTTTGTGAAAGAACATGATACTTTGAAGAGATTAGCAATCCCTCATTAGAGAAGGTGAAAGTAGATTTGCAATTGAATCGCATGCTTATGCAAGTGAAGTATGTAATGCAAGACTATGTTAAATGCAACCCTAGGCCTGGTTACCAAGCCTTGATATTTAATCATCACTGGATATAAAATAAAGCTCATATGTTATATGATTCCCACTGACATTACAATCATGGAAATATGAATATAACATACGTTATTGGTTTGTCGAGATTAAATGTAAGCATTCGAGGCACAAGAAGCCAGAATGACCAAAACATTTTTCCTTTTTAAGGTAGCAAGTTAACATAAGCATCAAAGCATAGACACTAGGATGACCTGAATGTTGCTTGCATAACAGAGACACCAAACACATGGGAGATCAATCTTATGCTAAGTACTCAGTATTTATACTATCTGCAATGACCCTTGCATTCGTAACCTGAGATAGAAGTGTGCTAGATATACTCGCAGTGACCTGTACGTTCACTTAATAGGATGAGTATTAGTATGTACTATAGCATGAAGAGTTCACTCCAAAAAACAAGGAGAAGAACCAATGTCATTGATGTATCTGTATAAAAGGAGTCGAGGTATACATGACCATTCAATATGAGATGGAGGCTCTTATAGTGGACACCCCTCTTATAGGAATAAATCAACTTATTGGAACTAAACTACAAACAGAAAGCAAAGAAAAGATCATGCCCCCAGTCATTACTTCTCAGTTGAAGATGACATCATTGAGTTGCTTGAGGAGATATGATAAAGCAAAAACAAAGCAAACAAAGAAAAATCTCAACATAAACAAGTATATCATTTTTGAGTTCATTTTTTGGATTGATGTCAAGTGTAAGTGTCCGGAACATGTTTGAAAGAAATCTCTTTAGTAGGGTGACAACAGTAGGTAGACGCAGCCATAATGACTGGTGATTGAGGTCAAAGAGGAATCTTCATGATGAAGAACCTAAGAAGGATTGAGTGACAATAGACAGACATAGCCAGGACGACTGGTGACTGACGCAAAAGAGATCTTCCATAAAGGAATTTGGAGACATGAACTTAGCAATAGTAGGCAGACACAGTTGAAACAACTGGTGACTATTGCAGAAGAGATTCTATGAGGAGAATCTTGAAGAGAGTGTCATTGGCGATAGTAGGCAGACACAATGAGGATCATTGGTGACTGTCATGAAGGAGATTCTCTGAGGAGAATCTCAAAAATAGTGACATTAGCGATAGTAGGCAGACGTAGTGAGAACCATTGGTGACTGTTGTGAAGGAGATTCTATGAGGAGAATCTCAAAAATAGTGACACTAGTGACAGTAGGCAAACATAGTGAGAACCACCAATGACTGTCACGAGGGAGATTCTATGAGGAGAATCTCAAAAATAGTGACACTAAAGGGGGAATGCCCTCGAGCTATGACAAGACTCAATCCATATATACATGAGCGAAAAGAAAGAAAGCAGGAAAGTGAAAGTGTGAAAGTGACTATCCAGAATAGCTAGAAGATGCGTTGCAAGATGGAGCATTGGGAACAAGAGGCACCTGTTTACCAAGTTTTCACCTCCTTGGTAGGATTCTCTTTTTTTGCTACCATGATGCCTATTTCTAGGTTTTCACCAATGGCACTTTTTTTTGTTTTTCAATTTTTTATTTTTATTTTTCTCTTTTCTCTTTTTTTTTTGGTGTTACGAAGGTGCCTATTTTCTAGGTTTTCACCAGGGTAACAATTTTTTTCAAGACTTTTTCTTATTTTTATATTTTTTTTAGGACATATAGATATGTACAAAGAGCTTACTAATATTAGATCAACTATAAAATCGCTTTAGGTGGAGTGTTGATAGGTTCTTTAAACACTTCTCCTTCAGTTGTAAAAAAATGATAAGCACCAGATCCATATACTATAGTGATGATGTACATACCAAGCCAATTTGGTTCAAACTTTCCCTTTTGTACGCATTTTTGTTGATTCTTGGGGTTCTCTCTCAGGATGAGATCACCCAACTGGAAGTTACATGGCTTGACCTTCCGATTGTAGCTTTGGGCCATTCTTTGTTGGTATGCTTGTAGATGATCACATGCCACTTATCATCGTTCATCCAGCAACACAATCTCTTGAAGCTGAGCTATCTTGTAGTCATCATCAGTGATAAGGCCTTTCATAGAGATTCTCAAGGAGGAATCTCAACCTCTATTGGAAGCACAACATCCGCTCCATACACCAAAGAAAAGGGAGTTGTTCCCGTTGGAGTTTTGATACTTGTTCAATATGCCCACAAGGCTGGGTTGATCTGGAGATGCCAATCTCTCCCTGACTTATAGACTGTTCGATGAAGAATTTTGAGGATCACCTTATTAGATGCCTCAGCTTGGCCATTACCCTGGGGGTAATAAATGGAATACCAATGTTGTATAATCTTGAATATCTTGCACAGTTCCTTGAGGTCTTTATTTTTGAATCGTACTCCATTGTCAGTAATGATTGAGGATGCTACACCATATCTACAGATGATGTAGTTTGTGATGAAAAGTGCTACAGTTTTTCCATCAACAACTGTGAGAGGGACTACCTCTACCCATTTCATGAAATAATCTGTAGCCGTGATAATGAACTTATGTCCATTAGAAGAGGTTGGGTGAATCTTCCCCACCAAGTATAAGGCCCATTTTTGAAATGGCCATGCTATAGTAGAGGGAATTATCTCTCTGGCTGGAGTGTGAACGAGATTCCTGTGTAGCTGACACTACTTGCAAGACCTAGTGTACTTGATAGCTTCTTGCTCCATTTTGGGCCAGTAGTAACCAACACAAATGAGTTTGCAAGCTAGTGTCAGGCCATTGGAATGAGATCTGCAAATGCCTTCATGAATGTCGATTAGTGCACGTTTGGACTCGTCGAGTTCTAAACACCTAAGGAGTGTTCCGTCAAGACCTCTCCTATACATATCGTCAGCAATAATGACATAATGTGAAGCATTATAGATTAGGTAACATTTCTCATTCTGAGTCAGACCTTCTGGAATGGTTTGATTATGAAGGTAGGAATAGATGTGATGGTAGCGGGATGATTCTTGCCCTATAATAGAATAGATCATCCTAGAATCAGGTGTTTCATAGGCTGGGTAGTGTAATACTTCCACCAAGAACTCATGTCGAAGATCATTTTTTGGAATTTGTAGCAGGGAGGCCAGAGTGGCCATGGCATCAACTACTTTATTATCTACTCATGGAACTTGCTGGAAGGTAATGTGTGCAAATACTTCTTCAGGTCATCAACCATGCACTTGTAAGGAATTAGTTTCTCATCCTTTGTTTGATACACATTGTTTACCAAGCTGATAACAAGCTGAGAGTCACCAAAGATGTCTAACTGATCCACTCTCCATTCAGCTGCAATTTTCATGCCATTGATCAAAGCCTCGTATTCAGCAATGTTATTTGTACAAGGAAACATAATCTTGTACGCTTTGGGCAATGAGTATCTCTGTGGTGTAATAAAGAGTAATCCTGCACTTGATCCTTGTTATGTGAAGGACCCATCGAAGAACATAACCCATGTATGGTGTGTGAGTGTTAGAATTGACTCATCTGAGGAATCAATGTTTATTGGTAAAAGACTCTGTATGGGCGCCTCGGCCAGCTGGTCTGCAATTGCTTATCCCTTTATAGCCTTACGTTCAACATATTGGATGTCAAACTCACTGAGTATCATGACTCATTTAGCCAATCTTCCTATGAGAGCTGCCTTACTAAGCAAGTACTTTAATGGATCTATTTTAGCCACAAGCCATGTAGTATGCACAAGCATGTAGTGTCTCAACTTCTGGGAAGCAAAGACAATTGCTAAGCAAGCCTTCTCAATAATGTTGTAGTTCTTCTCATAAGAGGCCAATGTTTGGCTCAAGTAATAAATAGCTCTTTCTTTATTTTCATTATCTTCTTGAGCCAACAAGATTCCCAAAGGATTGGTGGATTGACAAGATATTGTTTGATCTATGTTAAGCTTTGTTCACAATCTTGGCTCCAATTGAATTTCACACCCTTATGTAAGGTCTTTGTGAAGGGTTGTGATCTATCCGCCAATTGTGAAATAAACCTACAAATAGATTGAAGCCTTCCCTGTAGTCCTCTCATCTGACCGATGTTTCGAGGTGGTGGCATGTCCATTATTGCTTGTACTTTTTTTGGATCTACTTCAATTATTTTTGCAGAAACAATATATCCCAACGATTTCCCTGATGTGACACCAAATGTGCATTTCTTAGGATTGAGCCAAAGATTGAATTCTTCAATATGATCTAGCATGGTTCCCAAATCTTGTAGATGAGTATTGCGTTTAGCGCTTTTGACCAGGGTGTCATCGACGTAGTCCTCCATGGTTCTATGTATCATATCATGGAAAATTGTAGTAACAGCCCGCTGATATGTAGCACTGGCATTCTTTAAACCAAATGGCATTACATTCCAACAAAAGGTTCCCCATGCACATGTGAAATACATTTTCTCCTGATCTTCTAGCACAATTTTTATCTGACTGTATCCAAAAAAACCATCCATAAGTGAGTACATCTCATAGCCAGCCATCATGTCCACGATCATCTCAATATTAGGGAGCGGAAAGTCATCTTTAGGACATGTCAAGTTAAGATCACAGAAGTCTATAGAAACCCTGATAGATTTATCATGCTTGGAAATAGGAACAATATTGGATATCCATTCAGCATAATCAATTGCACGGATGAAACCAGCCTTTAGGAGTTTCTCCAATTCTGCTTTAACAAGCAATGCAACATGAGGGTGCATTTTCCAAAGCTTCTGTTTAACTGGTTTGATACCTAGTGCTATGGAAAAATGATGCATGATAAGATTAGGATCCAATCCTAGCATGTCAGAGTATGTCCAGGCAATTTTTTTTTTCTTTTCCTTGAAAAAGGCAATGAATTGTTCCTCCTCTTCAGGTGACAGTGACTGCGCCAGATGTATCATATGAGGATGTTCTTTTGTGCCCAAGTTAATTGGCTATGTTGGCTCTAATAACACTAATGATCTCTCCTGAAAGTGACTAGGAAGGACAAAAAATATCTCATCCACGGGTGCCTCAGAGAGGTTTTCACCCTTGGATATGTCTTTTGTTTTTACTTTTTTGGGATCCGACACTACCACAATGTGGTTTTCACCATCGGACCTCTTGTATTTTTTTCTTTTTAATTGTGTGACTGAGATATTTGATGTCATCCTCAGTCATGTTGATGCTCTACTCATTGGTGGAAGACATTACAGGTTCGATAACGTTTAGGTAATAGGTAAGAGCATAGTCATTCTGGAACATGGGGACTTTGTTAGATGCATTGGGGTTCCAGTCTATAAGCTTGGGATATGTGAGTGAGAGAGTAGTGGCTGGTTCAATTGTGTTCATAGTATAGTCATTAAGTGCATGGACCAACAATTCGAGACCTACGATGACTTCGTCTATAGGTGTGTTCAAATGCCTCAAAGTATGAATGTTAGTAATTGATGACTCTAGGACACTAGTTGAATCCGACCCATGTGGCCTAACCCTAGATGTTTCACCCACTTTGATTTGGTTTTCATAGACATGCACTTGGTCAATGTCTTTATCAGTAGTCACTTCTAAAAGAGAGTCAAACTCATATTCCTTAGAATTAGTGCTACATGGCGAGAGATTATAGAACTCTCACATAGTGATAGGGACATAGTCTCTTTGATCCTTTGGATTCTTACACAAATACTCAACATGACATGACTGACTAGATTCTCTCTTTTTTGAATGATATTTGAGTTGCTCAGCAAAGAATTTAGCAAGATCATAAGGGATAGGATAAGGATAGGAATCCTCATCATTAGATTCTTCCCCTTGAGTATTTGACTCAGCTTGTGACTCAGTTTCAAATAAACTCTCAAGTTTGGGGATGAATTTATTTGATCCCGAATGGAAAGGGACCTTCTTAAATCCTAGGCCTATTGTATCACTATTGCTTCGAGCTCTTGTTTTGATAGGATCAATTAGGCCATTGTTATTACACCCAATAGGGCCAGTTGCCTTGTAACCAAAATGCTTCATAAGCCTAAGACCAGGTCCATATTTCTTAGGAATGATTTCTCGAGCTTGTTCTGTTAGGTCCACTAGAGCCTCTTCTTTGTAAAGCCATGCAACAATGGCTCTGTTTTCACTTTCATCTTCTAAGGGAATTTCAGCCTTGACAAAAGAGCCATTAAACTTGGTCTGAGGTGTTAACATGAATGGTTTCTTTGCTTCTGAGGGCCTTCCATAATGTTGAGGGGACTTTGAGAGAGATGTTAATGACAGCACTAGTTCCATGTGGTACTCTCCCATACCAGTTTCTTTTAGTTTAAATGATTGCTCAATTTGTTTTAGCTTATTGTCATGATAATTAGTGGACTCATAGTTAGCAAGGACAAAAATTTTAGCAGCTTTGAGCATATTGCAAGTGTAGCTAGTAGTGGTAGGAATAGTAACTTCAGAGCCATGAAATGGGAATTTGATGCATTGGTGGTATGTGGATGGCACAGCACGCATCTCATGTATCCAGGGTCATCCAAATAGAATGTTGTAGGCCAAGGGAATGTCAAGCACCTGACAAGTGACATCCCTTTCGACAAGACTGATGTGAATTGGTAAAACCACAAAGATCTAATGACTTTCATTCCACTTCATCATATGCTTTAACAATGATCTTTCGTTAGGGATCAACAGAGTCCTCAGAATAATCCAATTGTTTGAGAAGAGCAGCAGAGACAATATTTAGGCCAGTGCCATTTTTAATGAGTACCCAACAAACACGTGTCTAGTGGATCATAACCTCAATGTGCAGAGGTTGATTGTGTGGGTGATTCAGCGAGTTGTCATCCTCCTCAGAGAAGGTCATAAGATAAGGTGAGGTTAGGTGACCTACCATGGATTAAAATCGCTCAAGATCAAGATCTTGAGGAACATTTTCCTTAGTGAGGGCTTTGTCCAAAATTTTCCTATGAGCAGGCAAGATTTCAAGAAGCTCAAAGATGGAAATCTCAACATTAGTTCATTTCAACTGATCGAGAACACCATAACTGATTGCAGTCAAGTTCATTGTGGGTTTTACACCTTTAGCGGATGGACCAGCAAGGGCTTTGTCTTTGTGTTGTTCAAGATTTGAAGTAGGAGGCACAGGGCCTTTGAGCACCAACTTGGCATGAGAGCGAGTAACAGTGTTAGCATAGTGTTGCGAAGACACATTATCCATTTCATTGGAAGTAGGGCCCCTCAAGAAAAATGATGTCTTGGGTTTGTCGTTATCTTGCTTTCCCTTTATAGTAATAACGTCGCAGTATTCAGAATCTACAGTTTCAACCATGTGAATGACATTGTCATCATTGGAATATGTATAGTTGACCTTATTGTAGGGTTCTGGTTTCGAAGTCTCTCCTTTTTCATAAGCTGGAGAAGGTTCTTTGAACGCCTTGTGGTCCGAGTTTTTGTTATGTCCATCTACCACAAGATCACCAGCATCAATCATGTCCTAGACTTTATGACACAAGTTTATACAGTTGTTGGTTTTGTGTCCCTTGTTTTGGTGATACTCACAAAATGAGGTCTCATTCCACCATGGTGGATGTGGTTGTGGACCATAGGGATGAGGGTTATCCATTAATGAAATAAGCTTATGTTGTAGTAATGTTTTGTAAACCACATCCAAAGGCTCCCCCAAAGGCATATACTCTCACTTGGGGCGTGTTGTCCATGAGTTTCTCAATTTGTTCCCAGACGTCTTATTGTCAGGGGGAGGTTTCTCAACATTTTTGGCCGCTTTGAGGCAATCTGTGAGATTAAATGCCACTTTAGCGGGTTTGGGTGTGACATTGTCAACAACCCCATCATGTACAATTTCTTGGTTCTTGTTGACATGTTTAGTTTTATCCTTGTTGGAAGTGGAACCTTGTTTTGTGTCTCTCTGAAGAGTGAGTTCACCTTTCTTGACCATAAATTCTTCAATATGGATAGTATGTGTAATCATGTCTTCAAAGGTACGTGGACCTTGTAGTTGGACTCTATACCCGAAATCAGGTAAGAGGTTATAAGTGAAAATGTCAAGCTTCTCCATTTCTGGGATTGTATGGGAATACTTAGTGTATAGTTGTCTCCACCTTTGGAGGAAAGTGAGGAAAGGTTCACCAACCTTTTGTTTAAGGTTGCACAGATTTCGAATATTGACAGGGTGTTTTATGTTATGAGAATATTGTTGAACAAATGAATTGGCAATTTTGTTAAATGTCTTGATACTAGGATGTAAATGTGAGAACCACTCCAAATCTTGACCACCTAGGCTTCTAGGGAATAAACGCATGAGGTAGGTAGGTTTGATCATGTATAAAATCCATAGACAAAGCACCAAATTCTCACAAGTGATCTTGGGGATCAGTAGTACCAAAGTACTTATCATATTTGGGTAGCTCTACACCTCGTGGGAAAGGCAGCATGTTTATACTTTTGTCAAATGGAAATGAACAAAGAGAATCCAATGTGTATGTCTTTGTGGGTTTCTCTTTCTCATGTAACATCTAAGCCAATTGATCTTGCATAATTTTCAATTATTTTTGGAGTTTGGAATTCTCAGTTTCTTCTTCAGGTGTGACAATGGTTTCCACATTGAAATGAGAAGGTAACTTTGCTCCCTCTTGGGAAAGTTTGAGAAAGTACTTTTCTTTCTCTTCGTTGATTAGGATTCCCATGACCTTTTGGAAATTTTTGTCTCTTCAAAATTTTTCTATGTGTTCAGGGAGTATTTCCACCTCTTCCTATTCCTCATCAGTGTCATAGTCTTTCTCTTTCTCTTTGTCATTCCTAGGTGGTTCTTGATGTCGACTATGACTACCATGTTTAGGTTCACGATTAGTCATTATAGGAACATGTTCAATTTTTGTATGTTATGTTTTAAAAGGTTCTCCAGAGAAAGGATCATACATCGTGTTTGGGAATGTAGGACCTCTACTTGTCTCAGTATCCTCTTGGTACAAAGGATTTCTAATTTGTTGCAAATTTAGGGAAAATGTTTGCTGAACTCGAGATGACCTAGCAGGTGAGGGAGATCATGAGGATGCCTCACTAGCCGAAGTGGATATAGATTGCATAATGAAAGGTAAGTGACCTCTGTCACGATTACAACCCCTAGCACAACCACGTCTAAGGTTATAGGGATAAAACACGTTGCCGCTTCTGGTTGTGACAGTCATAAACAAGGACAAGAAGCTAGAACCTAGACAAGGACTACACTAAGAATGAGTCTCAAAAAGGACAAGATAATAGTAAGAATGTTGTTCACTAAGGCACAAATGTTTTGATTTAAAGGCTAGAATAGCCAAAGATTATGACCAATGCGACACAAAGTATGAAAAGCATTAAGACAAGGACCAAAAATTACTTATGAGACGAGACTAGTCCAGGTGCAAGACATAAGTCTTTAGCTAAGTGAAGTGTCGCTATTTTAGGACTATTTACAGATAGAGAGTGATAAATAGATGCAGAAAAAGATGGCGTGTAGGCTATAGATAGGTAAAACAGACCCAAATTGGTAATGCTAACACAAAGTCTCGCGCGAGAAACCTTTACAAGCCATGCAAAGAAGTTTTCTGAATCGTGCGAAAGTCAATAATAGTGTTTTAATTTCACACAAAAAAGTTCATAGGGTCACGCAAAGACTGACAACAGAGGTTTAATTTCACGCGAGAACAAAATGATTTCGTGCGAGGACCAGATGATTTTGCGCGAGAAGGAAAACCAGTTTTACAATAGCAATTGATTTTGACAAGGTTTATGGGCTTTTTGGATCATTTTAGTAAGCAAGTAGATAAACAAGCATGTAGAACAGAAAGCAAGTGATATCAAGCATGTCTGAAAATAATGAGCAAGGGAAAAAGCAACCTTGCGCATGAACAATCAAGTGACTTAGTACGCACTGATTCCTAAGAGAGCTAATTGTGTATGTTTTCAAAAAGTTTTGCAATCATGCATACATCCCTAGAAAATAAAAGTTGGCCTCTCTAAAGTTTTTAGTAATGTTTTGACTCTATAACTTTTATGACTCATAGGGGTGAACTCCAATCTCGGCGCACCGAGGTTTCAACATAGTCCGAGAACTTAATCTTCAAGAGCTGCTGGGGAGATCTGACAACCCACAATGAACCACACCCATGGAGATTTCTTCCACAAGGACATTTATATAGCGGTTGTCAGTACCACATCAAAAATGGCTATTACCGCTCGAGGTTCCATCAACGTAGTTTTCCCTATAGAGGGATTGTCTGCTATGATTAAACCTCTCTAAAGGTGACCGACTCACAATAGTGTACCACAAGGGGACTTAGCTTTCAGATTCAAGGTCTTGACACCTTTTCACTTTTAGCCCAATCAAAGCAGACAGATTAATCCGACATGCTAAACTAAGAGTATCTCTTAAAGATCCATGATATCAACTTCTAGTGATCTATCAACCTCTCCAGAGAAAGGATGCCTCAATCAACAAGTTAAATATTCATCTATCTATGAGATGCTCAAAGTATCCTCCCCATATACAAGGAATCCTTCGTAGAGAGGAGTTTCACTAGGAACCCACTCTCTCAAGATCCACGAATAGTGTTCATGGGGCCTAATTACTATGTGTGTACAGATTTTAATTCCCGAAAGCAAATCTATCCAAAAGTAGTCAAAGAGCACAAGGTGATACACTTAACGCTTTAAATAATGTGAGGTGAGTCCAAAAATGTGGAATATTTAACCCCTCACACAAGCCAAAATGAGTCCACAACTCATAAACTAGTGAGTTCTAGAAAGCACAAAAGGGTTGCCTAGTGGAGCATTTAACGCTTCTTTCCTGTGGACCCCTCCCCTCTAACGTGGTGCTGATCTTGCAACCACAGTGTGAAATGAGGGGCCGACAGATTTAGCGAGTCTAATAACTCAAAATGGCTATCTAAATCTACCACTAGTACCTAAGCCTGCTAAATGAATACTAACGGAGATGTAAAATGAAAACATGGAAGGAAACACACACAAGCTTGACATGAGAGATGTTTTTTTTAGATCCAAACGAATTGTTATCAGTTGAGGAAGGTTACTTGGTGATCCTTGCAACATGCTTAGTAGATTTTACCTGATTTTTAACAATTCTTGTGCTATTTTTTAAGCTAGCAAAAGCGAGATGCTTTTTTTTTTTTTTTGGCTTTCTTTTGTCATATTTGGGTGGCCTTTCTTTCTTCCTTGCTGTTTTCCAAAAAAAAACCTGCAATAAAAATTATTGATTAAAATTTCAAGAATTGCATCATGAGTTAATAATTTATTTTTATTAAAACACATTAAATATTATTAAAAATAGAATTATGATCTAAAAATCCTAAAAATTTTACTGTAGTCTACAGAAAGTGTCCCAAATTGGCAATAAAAATTTCAGATCAAAATGTTGAGATTAATCTCATAAATTAATTTTTATTGTGAAAATTCATAAAAGAATTAATAAAAATATATTTAAAATTTGAAAACTCTAAATTTTTTATTACAATATCTAGACATCTTAAACTTTTAGTAAAATTTTTAGATTTTATTTCGATGATTTACTATGTAAATTAATTTTTCAATGAAAAAAATATTAACGAATTACTAAAAATCCAATTTTGATCCAAAAATTCTGTAATTTTTACTATACATGCCAGGAATTGTCGCTAATTTGCAAAAAAAAATAGACCAAAACGTGTTATTTTACTAGCTTAAATAATTCACATATGACAAAATCATTAAAAAAATATATAAAATAAAGCTTTAATAAAAAAAATCTAAAATTTTACATGTGATTTTTCCCTATTGTCTAGAACTTCAGTAAAAATTTCAGACCAGAATTCATCAAGTTGGTCTACTTTTTATGATTTTTATGAAAAATCATAAAAATGATAAAAAAAAGAATTTTGATCAATTTAAAAAAAAAAAAAAAAAACTTTAGAACATGAGAAGGAAGAAAAAGAAGAAGATTAAGAGGAGAAGAGAAAGAGGTTTCTCAAATGCTCATTTTCTCATCATTATTGGATGCCTTCTCGAAGTGTCTTCAAACCTACAACAAGACAACCCTGCAAAACAAGATATAAATAAGAAATTAAAATGCAAAATAAAAAGAATGAGGCTAGGAAATTGATTTCTCAGCCCCACGGTGGGTGTCAGAAATGTATGCGTGAATATGCAGCCTCTGCTAATACACACATTTCAACACGGTCTTTATTTGCAGATTCATCCCAGAATGAACATTGGATTGTTCATCTGAAAATCAGCCAGCAAGGCGACCTGTTGCCTTCTATCTAAAGGGATTTTGCTTGTTAGATATCCTTAGATTTGAGGTGTTAAACAACCAAACCCTCTAAGAATGAAGGATTTCAGAAATGAAATTAATCTATATGATTATGCAGATTAATCTAGAATGAGAAATGCATTCTAATCTAAGAACAAGTAAAGGAAATTAGATTAATCATATACATATTATGCTAAATGAAATTAAGCTAAGGATGTAAATGTATGTAAAATATGAGCAAATGTGAGAAAATGTGAGCATGAATTCTAGCAGCAATTTGATGCAAATTCCAAATTCATCCTCTCCCAAAATGAAGAGATGAGGGTCTCTTAAATAGACTTTCCTGGAATCCATCAACGGTTGAGATCGATTTCAATCAATGGTCAGGATTTAATGTGAAGTTAAGTTATAAAGGAAGATTCTCAAATTAAAGGGAGTTAACTGATTTAATTCATTTTTGATCAACAGTGAATTGGAAATTTCCCTTTTTGAACTGAAGAAGGATTTTTGGAGAGATATTTAATTTAATAAAATGAGATATGCTCTCATAAATATATTTTCTATTTAATTAAATAATTTTATTTAATTAATTAGAGACACTTTCTTATTTAATTAAATAACTATATTTAATTAATTAGAAATTACTCCTATTTAATTAAATAACTTTGTTTAATTAATTAAAGGATAGCCTTCCATTTAATTAAATAAATTTCTTTAATTAATTAGAAATACCTTTCCCATTTAATTAAATAGTTACATTTAATTAATCAAGATAGGCGTATTTATTAAATTAAATAAATTTAATCCCATAGTACATTAGCCTTAGGAGATAATTTAATTTAAGAAAGTATAAATACTTTTAAATTAATTATAATTAAATCAAGTAGGTTTAATGCGACTAATATGAGTACGTACTATAGAAATTAAATAAGAAATGTGATGAATGCAGATTAGGGTCTTCTGGATCTGACAATTAAGTCAAGTAGTGAGTTAGATCAAGAATGTGTCTAATGAAATAAGACTTTAGCAATGATTAAAATAAACCAAAATTGGTATCATAGAAATGAGCCAATTTTGGGGTATTACATATATAGATGAGGAAGATGTTGAAAAACTAGAAGCACTATTGGCAAAAAGATTCCATAGAGGTAAAGATAAGTTCAAAGGTAAGTTACCCATTATTTGTTTCAATTAAAATGAGGTTGGTTATATTGTTGTCAAATGCACATAGAAGAAGAACTATAGAGGTAGTATCAAGTACAAGATCTAAAGAGAAGATGACAACAAAGATTACAAAGATAAAGGAAAAAATTCATGCTACATTATTGAAGAGAAAACAAGGGATAATTATGATGAACATGATGATGAAAGTGGTGTATGTTGCAATGGACAAATCTGATGAAGATGAGGCAACTGCACTTGTGACTTGCATGAACAAAAGTAATAGATGGATCATTGACAGTTGATGCTCACATCATATGACTGGAGACAAAAGTAAGTTCATTATCTTAAATTGTTATGATAGAAATAGTGCATGATTTTGTAATGATGCACCATGTTTGATAAAGGGAAAATGTTCTATCAAACTCACAGATAAGATTTCATGTGATAATACTTACTATGTTGAAGGACTAAATTATAACTTGTTGAGTGTGTCACAACTAGACAATCTGGGATGCAAGGTTGAATTTGAAAAAAGAGTGCTAAGATATCTGACACAAATAGGGAATTGATTGGAAAAGGTGATCAAACCAGAAGTAATCTATTCTATCTTGATATAGAGGATGCTACTTGTCTTGTTGTAAAATTTGATGATGTATGGCTTTGGCATAAAAAGGTTATGTTATGTTGATTTTGATAACTTGGTTAGTATTAGTAACATGAAGAAAGTTAAAGGTTTGCCTAAGTTGAAGAAGCCTGATAATGTAGTGTGCAAACAATGTTAGCTAGGCAAAATGACAAAGTCAAGTTTTAAGAGTAAAACTTATACCTCTAAAGAAATACTAGAGATTGTTCATACTAACTTGTGTGGACCAATTGAAGTGCAAAGCTACAAGGGAGATAAGTATATAATGTTATTTGTTGATGATTACTCTAGGATGATGACAGTTATGTTTTTGAAACAAAAATTTGATGCTTTTCAAATATTTAAGTGGTACTTGGAAAGAGTTGAAAAGGAAACAGGTAAAAGTCTAAAATATTTGAGATTAGATAGAGGAGAATTTACATCAAACTAATTTGGAATGTTCTATAATGATAGAGGAATAAAAAGACATATATATGCCCCTAGAACCCCTCCACAAAATGGTGTAGCTGAAAGGAGAAATAAATCTATAATTGACTGTACTAGAATACTCATGATGGAGAAGAATGTTGCTCTAAAATACTAGAGAGAAGCTAAAAGTACAACTGTCTATACCTTGAACCATGTGCAAATCAAGAAAGGTACTTATTCAACACCTTTTGAACTATGGTATGGATGTCCACCCAATGTAAAATACTTTAAGGTATTTGGAAGTAAGCGTTACATTCTTAAAGATGTTAGAAATGAAAAGCTTGATGCAAAAAGTAAAAAAGATATATTCCTAAGATACTTCACAAGAAGTAAAGCCTATAAGTGTTTGAATACTAACACTAACAAAACTATGGAAAGTGTAAATGTGAATTTTGATAAATATATAGAAGTACATGAAATTGAACCTATGAAAAAGCCAAAAGAATAAAAATCATTTGTATACTTTTATGAAGGAATGTCTGCTGAAGATGTTGCAAATCAAATTGCAAATCAATAGAAAGTTACACCCTATGAATACAAAGTTGCATTCAGGAATTGAAATGCATTTATATGTCGAGTTATAAAATGAAGTAGATGCACATTATGATTCTGAGATTAGTACACATGAAAGAGATATTGAAATACTTGACAAAGATATACACAATGATTTTGAAGTTGAAAGACGAAATGAAGAAACAAGAACTAAGCCAAGATTGTCTAAGTATGTCAAGAGACATCATCCTATTGCTCAAATCATTGGAGATAAAGATGCTAGAACAATGAAAAGAAACAAAATTAAAAATGAAACATGCTTGCTGAGATTAAAGGAACCCAAAATAGTAAAAGATGCACTAGAAGATGTTGACTAGTATAAAGCCATGGAAGAGGAGATTGAACAAATAGAGAAGAACAAGCATGGAGTCTAGTTCCCAGACCAAAAGACAAGAATGTGATTGGTACCAAGTGGGTATTCAAAAACAAGTTAGATGAGAATGGTGAAGTCGCAAGATTAGTTTGCAATGGATATGCACAAGAAGAAGGATTTGACTATGGAGAGACATTTGCCCCTATTGCTAGATTGGAAGGAGTAAGAAATCTACTTACTTATGCTACATACAAATTTTTCAAAGTTTATCAGATGGATGGTAAATCTGCATTTCTGAGTGGCATATTAGAGGAAGAAGTTTACATAGAACAACCAGAAGGTTTTGTTGATGATAACAATAAGAACATGGTATGTAACAAAGCTCTATATGGTTTGAAACAAGCACCAAGAGCATGGTATGAGAGATTTCATAATTATCTTGTGAAGATTGGATTTGAAAAGACTATTGATAACAACAATCTGTACACAAATACAGAGAAAGGAAAAGGTATTTTTGTAAGAAAACTTGCAATAAAGAATATAATTGTTTCCACATAACCCATAATAGGTTTGAAATAAACATAGAATTAAAATACACATGCAATAGAATAGACAACATATTCACAAAAAAGTGACACAAGATATACCCTGGGAAACCCTCATTAAGGGAAAATATCCAACCTCCAAAAGCATCCATCACCATGTATTATTCAACAAAAATACCATTAAAATACAACCATGGAAGCCTTCAAAGCCATAGCCACCATCGAGTAAACTATGTGAACAAGTATGAATCCACACTTCCCATGCCATGCTTTAAAACTTCACAAATGCTCCCTTGGCTAACCTGTCAAGCCTTGTCCTACTTGACTCTTTCCCTTTTTGCCTTCTCACCACACCAAAAACTACCCATATGGCTACTTATATAGTAGAAAGTCGCACAAAATCATCAAGTGGTATTACATAAACCATGTGCTACCTAACCTATTGACCTCACATTTAATATTATAAATTTAATTATTTTCCCCATTATTAAATAATTACATGAAATAATATCACAATGTTACAATACAACTCATAAAGTATATCTCATGAGAATCTTTTCATGTTGCACTTCCATCTAGGTACAACGTTACGTAATAAAATAAAATAATACAATATAAAAATATTATGCAATGTGTGCAACACCCATAATCTCAACAATTTTGTTATCTGAAATATTTGTTGATGATATCATATTTGGAGGTCAAGATGCTTTATGTAAGGATTTTTCATATCAGATGAAGTAAGAATTTGAAATGTTTATGTTTGGAGAGATCAAAATTTTTGTGGGTTTGTAAGTATATCATATGAAATATGGTATATATATCACTCAGTCAAAGTATGTCAAGGAAATATTGAAATTTTTTAGATTAGAGGATTCCAAACTAGTAAGTACACCTATGGTGATAGGACACAAGTTGTCAAAGAATGATGATTTTGCTGAGGTGAACCAAACCATGTATAGGTCTAGGATTGACAAATTATAATATGTAGTACATAGCAGACCTAATATTACATTGTTTGTAGGGATAGTTGTAAGATTTTATGCTAATCCCAAGGAGAATGATTTAATGGTTGTGAAGAGAATAATGAGATATTTGAAAGGAACATAAGAGGCTGGTCTATACTACAAGAAGAATGAAAATATTGAATTGAGAGCCCACATTGATGCTGATTGGGCTAGAAATATTGATGACAAAAAGAGCACCTGTGGAGGAGCATTTTTCTTAGGCAAGAGACTAGTTACATTGATTAACAAGAAACAAAGTTGTACTTCACAATCTATTTCTGAAACTAAATATGTTGTCGTTGTTATAAATTGCATAAAATTTTTATGGATCAAACAACTACTCAAAGGGATGAAGGAAGAAATCATAGAACTAGTGATACTTTATTGTGATAATACAAGTGCTATCAATATATCAAAGAATCCAGTGATGCACACAAAGACAAAGTGCATTGCAATCAAGTATCATTACTTGAGAGAGTTAGTTCAAGATAAAGAGGTGAAGATGAAATATGTGAACACAAAGGAGAAAACTGTTGATATCTTCACAAAGCCATTACCTAAGGATGGTCATGAGTATCTAAGATGTAAAATAGGGGTGATACCCCTATCAAAGGCTATCTAAATAACAAGAGAAGTGCCCTGCATCAAACAAGCTGATTGTCATATGTTACAAATTGATGCAGTAGATCTTACTTTTGGAGCTGCCTAAAGTAATCACATAACTAAAACTTCAAAATAATCACAATCAAGGTGACAAAGGGAGAAACTAAAAAATTCTATATCTACATGTTTAAGATGAAAAGATGATATGTCTTTGGCATTGTTGTCAAAGAGGGAGATAGATCAAAGCTAGAATGTATAATCACAAAGGGAGATATTCTGCTGATCAAACCAATATAAATGTTGAGGGAGATATTCTTGATCAACAGTATGATTACTAATCAAGAGGGAAATATCAAGAGATTGTTGTTAAAGAGATGGAGAGTGTTAAGATCATGAATAGCTAAAGAAAACACATGTATGATGAAAATGATAGGGAAGAATGCAAGAAAGAGGGTAGAAATCCTACTCTATTTAAACAAAGGAAGATACAAGAAGGAACTTAGATGAATTCATAAGGAGTTTTGTAACCTAATCAAAAAATGGAAGTTGTCAATAGAGGGAGAAATTTTGGTACAAGTTTTCTTTTTGGTATTGTCTTACTATTTTAACCTAGTCAGTTTGGTTGAACAAGATGTTCATCATTTGATTGACTTAGTCGATTAGTTTGATTTGCCATCAATATTAAAGAGGGAATTTTTGAGATCTGATTGAAGAGATCATTATTGAGAGAGATTATTGAAAAAGGGAGATTGTTGAAGAAGACTATGTGTTTCAATCATTGTTTTGTTAGTGATGTCAAACTTGCCATTTCCTAGTAAGACAAATGCTTATAAGATTCAAGTACTATCACTTAGTTGATTGATAAAGAGGATTTGATCAATAAGATGTAACAAAAGCACCTAGAGGAAAGGTTGAGTTATAATTATGTAATGAAGTACAAGGATGAGTTAAGAAAGTGATGACATGATGTATTAATAATTTACTTAAGGTTACAAATATTGGCTACACTAAGAAAGTTTAGAAGAACAAGTTACACAAAGTTTTTCTACCAAGCTTGACTGAGAGGATAGTAGGTGCAAAGAAAAGTTAGTGCAAGTCAAGTAGAAAGTCAGTTGGAGCCGAGTAAAAGAAAATTCTAGGGGATGTAAAGTAAAGTTCAGTTGATGCAGATAATTCATAATAGATGTCAAGCAATGTAGTATGTGTCAATCATCAGAAGGTTGATAATGCCAAGTTGCTGCATTATTTTTAAGATTGAAGATTCGTTGAATCTGAGTCGACAAGTTTGTTTTCTTAAATTTTGTGAACTAGGTGGAGGATAAGGTTGATGAGCTAGTGGCATAAAATTTTAGGTAATCCATTTTTAGGTGAATTCAAATGGATTCTAGAAGAAATTTCTAGACGAGATATGAGATATGGGATAGATACATTGTAACCTACCTAATCCATCCAAATCCTAAATTTTGACAATGAAAAAAGAGCGAGAAAATATCTTAATTTCTTATTTATGGGAATGTTTGGTCATGAAGTAAAGTTGTCATGTGCAAGAACCAAAGGAAGATGAGTTAAGGGTTTTGCTTCATCAAGTGACCTAAGAGAAGAGATTGGAATGCCATTTTAAGTAAGCAGGCTTAAAGAGATAAATGCTTGAAGGGTGAACAAGCTATTAGAGCTACAAAGTATGAAGACCAAGAAGAATTAAGGACTGAATAGAGATATGTAATCTGCAAGAAAAATTGTAAGTTGTATTAGATCAAAACTCTACTGTTACTCTCTAACAATTATATCAATCTAGGGTAAATCCTTTGGATTAAGGTTAACCTAATAGTCATTTTTTAATGTTTTAATCATGTAACATTCCAAGTGAATGGCCTAAAGTCCTCTAACAATACTCACTTCTAACAGGGTGACTGAAATCCCCTTAATTGGGTCACATTTAATGGTGTGCATTGTAACCTTTAACAAAGTTGGCCTTTCATAGGGCATCACTTTAGAAGAGCGAAAAGGAGTAGCATGTTATTGGTGGTTTTCTCCAAATTGGGTTTCCACGTAAATTATTGTGTCAAGTGTGTTGATAAATCTATTATATTTCATGCTTTACATTTTTGCAAGTTGATTTGACAGTAACATACAAGTTTTAGTGATTGCATAATCTTATGGATGCATGCATGGATATGAATGTTTTATGGGTTCACTAAGCTGTGAAATTTCTTATTTATACATCTTGACCTTGGATAATTGACTCACCCCTAGTTATTCTAAAGTATTCCTATAACTACTACTCCATGAGGCTCCCATTGGATCAAACAACCCTGGACTCTGCTATTCTTTTATTTCTATTCACTTTAGAAGACCAAAAAAAGTTGAAAAGGAGTTCAACTTCTCCCTTGTTACTACTTTTGTAAACATATCCACTAGATTATCATCTATATGTATCTTGTCTAGCTTTAATTGTCCATCGTCCAAAATTGATCGAAGAAAATGGTATTGCAACTATATGTGTTTTTTCTTTGAATGTAGAGTAGAATTCTTCACAAAATGAATGGTACTCTGGCTATTTGTAAACAAGTAATTATCCCTCTAAGGGTGTCCCAATTCTTCCAATAAGAACTAAAGCCATATCACCTCCTTGGCTTCCTTTGTAGCAACAATATACTCTTGCCTATGTAGTGGATAAAACATTCATCTTTTGTAATCTAGAAACCTCTCTCATGGCTGCCCCACCAATAGTAAATGCATAACCTATAGTACTCCACCTGGTATCAATATCCCCTACCAAATCTAAATCAACATATCACTATAAATTAGTAGTAGAGCCTCCAAATTGTAAACACTTACTAGATGTTCCTCTCAAATATTTGAGAATCCATTTGACTACATTCCAATGCTCAATTCATAGATGACTCACATATCTACTAACAACTCCCGTTGTATGTGCAATATTTGGCATTGTACATACCATAGAATACATCAAGCTTCCTATAGCTAAAGCATAAGATACCTTGGACATCTTATCCTCTTCTTCTTGTGTCTTGGGACACATCTCTTTAATCAACTTCAAATGACTAGGTAAAGGTGTGCTGGTAACTTTAGCATTCTACATAGAGAAATCATGCAACACCTTTGCAATATAATCAACTTGAGATAAAGTTAATTTCTTTTTTTTCCTATCTCTACAAATTTTCATACCAAGGTTTTGTTTTGCTACCCCCAAATCCTTCATAGAAAATGCATGTGCCAACTAGCATTTCAGCCCCTTAATGTGATCCATGTTAGACCTTGCTACAAGCATATCATCAACATATAAACATAAAATAATGTAGTTGTCATCATCCAACCTCTTAAAGTAAAAAAAAATGATCTGAATGACACCTACTATATCCATGCTTATGAATAAAACTATCAAATTTCAGATACCATTGCCAAGGTGCTTGCTTTAAGTCATATAAATTTTTCTTCAATTTGCACACTAGGTTCTCCTTACCTTTGACCTTAAATCCCTATGGCCGATCCATATATATCTCTTCATTCAAATATTCCTAAACATTCATTTTTCTCTGAAACAATTAAAGTACAAGGAAAAATGTGAACTATACAAAGATATAAGATGCCTACTTTCACAGATTTTGCTACTACAAGGGAACCTTTTGAAACCTTTCAATTTCTATCATTAAAAGTAACTACGTGACCCTCATCACCGAGTTTCTCAATTGAAATTTAATTGTTATTCATCCTTCGAACATGTCTTACCTCATGTAGTAGCCAATGATTTTTATTCTACAACTTAATCTTAAATTTTCCTTTTCCAACAATTTGACAGGGTTCATTATCCCCCGAATAAACAAGCCCAAAATCCCCTTGGACATACTCAATGAAATAACCTCTATGAGGTGTAGCATGAAATGAAGCTCCAAAATCTAAAACCCATGAATCATCAACACTTTTTTAAAAATAGAAGTAAAACATCCTCTTTGGATTTGTTACTTACCACATTTTCCCCCTTGTCTCCATCTTGCTTTTCTCCTTCATTTTTCTTTTGAGTCCAACAATCTTTTTTCTTATGGCCTAGTTTCCCATAGTACTAGTAGTTGTTTGGTCCTGTTGATTGAGATCTCTTCCCTTTTGACTTTCCTCTTGATTTCCTATGATTTCCAAAATTACTTCCTCTCTTAGTCGTTCTACCTCAACTTTGTGCATTCAAAGCACTTCTAGATGTAGATTTTCTTAAAGTTTTCCTATGAGTTTCCTCACTCAGAATAACACCGATCACATCATCATATTTTAGAGTATTAGATCCAGAAATGGAATTACTCAAAGCCATTACTAAGCCATTCCAACTTTTAGGCAAAGAACACAAAATCAACAGAGCCCTAATTTTTTCATCAAAATTGATACCCACATAAGATAACTGACTAGTAACAATATTAAACATATTTAGATGATCTACAATAGATCCACCTTCTGCCATTTTCATATTAAATAAATGCTTCATGAGAAATACCTTATTTAAAGTGAAGGGCTTTTCATACAATTTTGCTAAGGATTCCATTAACTCTCTCATTATCTTCGATTTTGTAATATTAAATGCCACTGATGGTGCCAGGCATAATCAAATGCCTCTAAGTGTCTTTTTATCTAAAAGATCTCAGTTGTCATTTGTCATATATCCCTGATTCTTGATTTTTCCTTCTAACACTTCCATAAATCCTTCTAATAAAGATAGTCTTCTATTTGCATCTTCAATAAATGAAATTTCTGCCCATTAAACTAATCAACCCTCAGCTTACCCTCATCTACCATCACTCTCACTTAATCGTGAGACTCCCACTCAACTGTGAACTTTTCTGCATAGGATAACTGAAAAAAATCTCACTCTAATACCACTTGTTAGGATAAAACCATGGACATAAATAAAAATTACATGCAAATATAAAAAATAACATAAAATAATAGATCACATAGAAGAGAATACAAGACACCAAAATTTAACATGGTTCACCCAATCCTTGGGGTACGTCCACAAATAGCAAGGCCAATATTATCATGATCTAGTGATTACAATGCGTAATCCTTTACAGCTCAATACTATCACAAGAAGCAATTTTTGCACCACCCAAAATAAAAAAATCCCTAACCCTAAGCCCTTTTATACAAATATTTTGCTGCTTTAGGGTTAAAATTAGTTACAACATGTTAGCCATAAAATTTTGGTACAATTTCTCAGAGGATCCACCCTTGAACGCCTAATAGTCATGGCCTAACGACCCTGATTGTATTGGGGGCTATTGCCTCCAAAGCCCCACTCAGGGCCTAGTTTGACCCTAAACCCTACCAAGGAACTATGGAGTATGTACAATACTTTCCTAATCAGTCACCACAATCTAACATTAGGAAGGAAGGAAAATAATTTTTTTAAGTGCAATTAATTAGTAATGAAGTTAGACAATCACCCTTCCAAGCTATTCCCGGGGTAACATATAAAGGAGACCTGTCTAGTGCACTATCAATGATACCACCAAAAGTATTAATGATATAAGACATCAGATCTTGCTACACTGGATGTTGAGATAATGGGTGTTGCACACATTGCATAATATTATTATATTTTATTATTTTGTTTTTATTATGTAATGTTGTACCTAGATGGATGTGCAACATGTAAAGATTCTCATGGAATATACTTGATGAGTTGTATTATAACATTGTGATTATATTTGATGTAATTATTTAATATTGAGAAAAAGAATTAAATGCCTAATATTAAATGTGGGATCAATGGGTTAGGTAGCACATGGTTTATGTAATACCACTTAGTGGTTTTGTGGGACTTGCTACTATATAAGCAGCCACAACGGTAGCTGTTATAATGTGAGAAGGGCAAAAGGAAAGAGTCAAGTGAGACAAGGCTTGACAAGTTAGCCAAGGGAGCATTCGTGAAGGTTGGAAGCATGGCATGGGATGTGTGGATCCATGCTTGTTCATATAGTTTGTTCGGTTGTGGCTATGACTTTCAAGGCTTCTATGGTTGTATTGCAATGGTGTTTTTGTTGAATAATACATGGTGATGGATGCTTTTAGAGGTTGGTTTTTCCCTCAATAAGGGTTTCTCAGGGTATATCTTGTGTCACAATTTTTGTGGGTATGTTGTTTATTCTCTTGCATGTGGATTTTAATTGCATATTTATTTAAGATCTATTATGGGTTATGTGGAAATGGTTATATTCTTTGTTGCAAATTTCCTTACAAGTGGTATCAGAGCTATGGTTTTATTATTGCAATTCTATATTGATTCCATGGGAATGCATGAGAGGATAAAAGAAAGGGCAAGATATATCTGTTTTTTTATTGCAAATCTGAGAGTTTTGGGTTTGTTGTTAAGATGAGATGTTGGTAGATTTTGGGCATGTGAAATTGTTGTACAAAAGAATTTTTTAGATGTTTTATTTAAATGAGGGTTTTAGTGGGAGCTTATAGAAATGACCTCCTAGGTAAAAATAGACCTCACCATTGGATTCAAGTCGACATTTTCATAAATTTTGATATATAATATGCCTTAGTTTGGCCATGTTTAGAGGAAATGAAAAAGTTTTTAGTTCTAGCTTGTGATGGCCATCAAATTTAATCTTGTCAAAATTTTTGTCACAAAAAAAATGAAAAATCGTAGTGCAAATGGTAAAAAGACAGTCTTAGTAAAATGGTCATAACTTTCTCTCAGGATATTGAATTTCAGAGTTCTTATAGGCATTGGAAAGCTAATTCAGAGCACTACAACTTGATGTAGGTTTGGTTAAGTGATTTTAAAATTTTGTTAGATTTTAAGAGCCCAAAATTTAGATGTTATTTATTTTAAGCACAGATTAGGGCATAACTTGGGCACACAGAGTCAAATTTTAGACTTTGAGTAGTCAATGGAAAGCTCTTGGAGAGCTCTACACATTGGTTTAGATTTGGTATAGGTTTGGTATGATTTATTTGTTGATATATTGATCTAAACGGTTTATGATATATATTGACTATGGTAACATTGTGAGTTTATGGCATTGCATATTTTGGAGATTTAGATTTGAGGTCATTGTATACTCAGTTCATATTTCAAATGGGTCTCATGATGATATGACTATCAGTGTTTGGTTTGGATATGTATGATGACTTGTTGGATCTACAAGTTGTGTAGTGTTGTAAGTGGTCTATATTTACAGGTTGTGTTTATGGCTTGGATATGAGTTGTCTTTGCCCATTGATCTTTCATTATTAATGCATATTCAAATTAGTGACTTGGACTTGAGTCGTCTATGCCCTAAGTCACATGATTTGCTAATTTTTCTTCATGTAAAAGGGATGAGATTTTGTTACCAAGTACAAGTTTGTGGAGGATTGTGGTTGATTATTTTATGCTGATAGGTTGGACATATTGAGAGTCAGATGCTTGATTCATAGATGTGATCATGGTGCCATGGATTTTGGCATGAAATGATTGGATATACAGGTACATCCTTGATGTTCATTAGCTTGGATTTATGATTTAGTTATGGTGGTATATATTCTTAGTTGAGGATCATGTTTATTTGGTTTCTTTTGAGGATCTCATGATGTGCACTTTGAGTTCTTTGATGGTTTGATGCCTTGGTTGATTCTCATGGTTAGAGGATGGTTTTTTTCCATCATGATGTCATGGATAGCTTGGATACACAGTTTAGTGGGAGCTTGTGGTAGTGATGGGGTGATAGTGTAGGATTAGTTCTTAGTTTGGTTTATATCTTCTTGTGTTTGGAGATCTTGGTGTCACTTTTTTGACAATTTGGTTGTGTAAGTGTAGACCTAGAGGATCTTCAAGTAGGAGATAGATTTTATGATGCCATAGGTGACTTGGTACCATGGTTGAGTGGGATTTTTTGGCATTGATATATTTATTGAGTGTTTGCAGATGTTGGAGGTTTTTCTTAGATCATGTTGGTGCAGAAGCATCTTTAACATTTGTATGGTGCACTTGGTTATCTTCATGGTGTGTGAAGATAATTATATCTTGAGGACTCATGGAGTTCTTGGTTATCTTCATGGTGTGTGGAGAGGGTTCTTCGTGGTATGTGGAGATGGTTGCATCTTGAGGACTCATAGGGTTCTTGGTAAAGGTGTGGTTTATACTTTCATTTCGCATGTTATCCTTAGAGTTAGGATGGTTTCATTTTTATGTCATGGTATACTCTTGATACACATTTAGAGTTTTGACATGTTATAGTATGTTCATATGGATCATGTTGTCTCTTTTGAGATGAATTAGATCATGTTGTCATGTTTATGTTCATGAGGCCATGGTTGGAACTTTGACATTGATCTTGGTTTAGTTTCTTAGTATTCAGTACATTGATCATAAGTTGGATACTTCATGATATTGTTGTGTTGCATTTGGAGTTGGCATGGATTGATTGGTTATAGGTGCTCATGGATACTTAAAGGCAGTGGTGAAGCTGATTTCTCTTGGATTAGAGATGTGTTTGTTTATATGGTTGATGGTTTCAGCAGGAAGTCTGAGGGGTAGTCACCTGATATGGACTTGAGAGGAGATTGTTCATAGATGAGTCTTGGTTGGAGACTTGATTATCTTGATGAGCATTCTCATTCCCCACTCTTGGTCTACTTGGTGGTTTTCTACTTGAGAGGTATAGCCTATTATTTTTTCTCATGTATTATATTTATGCTTCTGTTTCATGGATATGTATCTTGAGCTACGGTACATGACTTAATTCTGAAGGGTTCATTTGAGAGATGGTTTAGCATTAGTTATCTCCATGTGCATATGTTGTTATGTTGGTTGTGTTTGGGAGATGGTTTTATATTGGGCATATTCCTTGGATTAAGAATGGTTTTATGAGTTTGATCTTTTTGTGAGAGGCTTACATCCATGATTAGTCATATGGTATGGTTTAGGTGTTGTTATAGCTTCTTGGTTGGGGTTTTATGGAGGGGATCATACTTGCATAGTTTAAATTTGGAGGTGTGTATAGAAGGACATGATACAGGTTATGATTTGCATGGTTTCTCATTGGTCTTGGTTATCTTCCTAGATGTTTAGTTTCACTTACATTGGATTTGAGATTGGTTAGAGATTATGATCACTGGTTTGTACTCATGTATGTCATGTGAGAGATGAAATAGTTATTCCTTTATCTATTTCCTCTATTGGTTGTGAAGAACTTGGGAGAGCATTGGAGATTGGTTACGATAGCTATTCTTGCAGGTTATTGGTTTATGTATTGTGGATGTCCTTGAGACTACATGGATTCACTTCTTTGAGATGTTGTGAGTGGATTGGTTATAGATTTGACATTATCTTTTGCAGTGGAAGCTTTTTTGTATATATGTGGCAAGCATTGCTCTTGAGGCTTGTGATTGTAGATTATAGATTGGATATGTTGATGATGTGAGATTCACTTGATATACCATTGGAGGTATGGATAGTTAGATGGGTTTGGCACTTGTTGTGGGTGCTATTTCAGCTATGGATAATTTGACAACTACAAATACATGTGATTACCTTTTGATCAAGTTTTTTGTGCTCGACATTTCTGTTGGTACAAGATTTTATGATCTTCTAATGTGACAGGTTGGGTGGTTTTTTATTTGGATGACTTCTATGTATGTCCAGTGGTAGTGGCATAATAGAAGGTGGCTTCATTCATGTTTGAGATGCTAGATACTTTTATTTTGTTGCACGTATCAGGATAGAGCACTTGGTCTACTTTAATCCATGATGGTGGATGAGCTGGGAGGGATTGTTCCCTTGTTCATTTATGTGGCTATGAATTGACCCTATGTAATGTATACAACAAGTGGAAGATTGTTGAGATAATGGGTGTTGCACACATTACATAATATGTAATGTTGCACTTAGATGGACGTGCAACATGTAAAGATTCCTATGGAATATACTTGATGAGTTGTATTGTAATATTGTGATAATATTTGATGTAATTATTTAATATTGGGGAAAAGAATTAAATGTCCAATATTAAATGTGGGGTCAATTGGTTAGGTAGAACATGGTTCTAGCACATGGTTTATGTAATAACACTTAATGGTTTTGTGGGGCTTGCTACTATATAAGAAGCCACAAGGGTAGTTGTAGTCTGAGAAGGGAAAAAGGCAAGAGTCGAGCAAGACAAGGCTTGACAGGTTAGCCAAAGGAGTATTTCTGAAGGTTGGAAGCATGGCATGGGATGTGTGGATTCATGTTTGTTCACATAGTTTGCTCGATTGTAGTTATGGCTTTGAAGGCTTCCATGGTTGTATTGCAATGGTGTCTTTGCTAAATAATATATAGTGATGGATGCTTTTGGAGGCTAGGTTTTTCCCTCAATGAGGGTTTCCCAGGGTATATCTTGTGTCACAATTTTTGTGGGTATGTTGTTTATTCTCTTGCATATGGATTTTAATTGCATATTTATTTCAGATCTATTATGGGTTATGTGGAAACAACTATATTCTTTGTTGCAAGTTTCCTTATACTGGAAAGATAGGAGATGTAGGAGACATGAAAATAAGAGACACATACAACAAATTATGTGATAATGGAGTTTTGAGGGAAGAATACAATATTTTTGAATAGAAAGGGTCAAATCATGCCCTAGATTTTCCTCAAGTTTTTAAGAATGATTGGATATGCATTGTCTTTATTCGTATTCATGACAATTTCATATGGTTGGAGAATGGACCCATTAAGATCATTAAAAGGATCATCAACCAATTAAAAGGGTATCCAACCCTAGGCATACCTAAAACTATGTATAGTGATGCAAATGAGGTAATTGAGAGAAATAAAGGGGCAATATGGAATAAGAGAGGGATGTCCATAGACACAATTTTAGATCCCCTAATTGACTTTGCAGTTAGAGTAATTGCTCACAAGTTCTTTCAATTAAGTAGATTGAACAATGTATCTTGCATGGCTATGGATTTGGGATACAAGATAGTGAAGAAAGATCACACTTATGACCTTGTCAAGTTATAACTTCAAGAGTTATTAGAAAACCCCGAGGCCATAAGAAAGAGAAAGAGTGCACAATGTAAATTTGGTTCACTGCTTGTCTGCATATTCTTCTATGTGTAGAATACTTTTCCAATATTTGGTCAAATAGTGTGGAAGACCAACAAGATAGTGACATTACATATTACAAATCTAATTGAGTAGCTTGGAGATAATTTTGAAACAGTAATGACAAGTTAATTTGAGGACTTCAACAAGTCTATGAAATAGAGGCTAAGAATTCTTGTATCACTAATTGAACAATACTACAATGATGTTTTCTTTCTAGATGATGTAGATTACACATATGTGCAGAAAACCATACCTAGGGTTAGATGGTTGAAGTCCTTTCCTTATGAATTCAATGTAAATGAGGCATCTATAGCTATTAAATCTTTATTGGTAGAGGAAGTTGACAAGAGTGCCACCTCATTTGGAAACTATGATAAAACCAAATCAAGAATCACTATTGATTTGAAGATAGCTATTGTTATAATGAAGAAAAACAAGCTTGTGAAGAAGCTTAAGGAGATATTTGGTGAAGGGGGAGAGGAAGAAGAAGAAGATGATGAAAATGATGAAGAAGAACATCAAGTTGAAACCCCATTGGTGCTTACTCAAGGCCAAGTAAAAGATCAAGAAAAGAATGTGGAAGGTGTCGAGGAAGAAGAAGTCAAGGAAGCACCTAAGCTAGCTAAAAAGAAGAAGAGGAAAGAAAAGGAGCCTAAAGAGGAGAAACCCAAGAAGAAGCTTGTGAAACTTTGACAATAGAAGCAAATGGTACCTCCTACTAGGTCAAGCACAAGGGCAACCACCAAACAAGTAAAGGAGGAAAATAAACCAAAAGGAAAGAGGACTCCAACAGTTGAGTCAAATGAAGAGAGGATATAATTAGATGACATCATCAATTTCATGTGGTAAGCCACAAACCCTCATCAGATATAGATAATTTGTGTGAGAATGTTAAGAATAATGCAGATTTATTTGGTTTTGTACATGTTGTATTTGATAAGTTAGGAAAGATTGATCAAAACAAGGTGGAAGAAGCTATATATGTGATGATGGCTACATTTAAGACCACACCTATAGAGATTGCCAAATCACTACCAAAGGGTCTTTATGACCGAGTTGAGTAGAAGTGGTAGCATAGTTTAACAACAAAAATATAGATTAGGGAGACTACACTTGCCAGAGTAATGCCTACTTTGGATAAGGAAATGCTGAAAAAAGAAATGAATAAATTCAAGGGGAGATTTTCCCCCAAATATAGAGCCTTTAACATTTTGCAAAATAACATTGAAGATATTGTCAAATAGAATACCCAGATATGGAAAGTCATCTATGCGTTGACAACATAAAAGCCAAGTGATCAAGTTCTTGAGGAAGTTGGAGATAAGAAAGATGAACAAGGATAAGAAGTCTAATTCAAGGATGGTCATGTAAGAGGTACTAAAACAAAAATATCAGTAGAGGCCACAACTGATGATGAGTAGTAGGATGATCAGAATGTACCAAAGGTACAAGTGCTAAGTGCTAGTCCCCCACATGTAGACCAAGTGAGTCACCATGACTCAACATACATAAAGGATGTTTTTGAAAACTCTTCTCAAAACAAATCCCTTGATAGAGGAAGACATGAAGAAAATTTTGATTGATGCCACCAGTACAACTAAATTATGCAACCATCCTATATTGGTGAGAGTAGATGAGATTGAGAAGGTAGAATTGGCATCTACAATCGAGAAATCACAAGAAACATCCAAAGTACCCCCTCAATCTATTAAAGTTAAAGAACAGGAAAGTGTTACAACTGATACACAAATTGCATTTCCCATTGTGGTATATTTGGTGAAGGATATAGTTCCACCAAATGTCAGTACCTTAGTGAAAAGTCCTTCAATACAAGTAGTATTAACTATTGAGAAGGATGGGACAACAATCCACATAGGTCAAGAAGCTAGCCTTGCACCTATCTCACAATTGCAAGGTGAATATGAAAACAAAGAGCAGGAGAAGGATAGGATTGAAGAGTCAGTTTTGACTAGTAAGGCAGAGGAACAAATTGCTATACAGACTTTGGTTACCCTACTATTTTTTGTATCACCTCCTACTAGTCAAACTCTTCAATAACCAAGTACATATCCTACACCCCTTAAAATATCAAAGCCTAGTCCTGGCACATCTAAGTATATTTAAGGTACATCTTATGGAGATGTAAACTTAGATGAGGTGATTGAACTACCAAAGTTTGATCTTGAAACAATCACCATAGAAAAAATGAGCATTCTACAGGAAGTTCTTGAAAGGAAGAAACAACAAGAGTTGCTTACAAGATCTAGCATAAGCAAAAGCAAGTACTTCATGAAATCAAAGATTTATTTCTTGATGCATACTCTCTACTAGAGTCAAGTTAGGAAAAATCAATCATTGAGCAACTAGTCAACATAGTTGATAAGATCAAGGATGAAGACCTAGATTACAATGTTAAACTTCTAGAATGGTCCGAAAAGAAGTTTCACTCTAAAGTTCTCAAAAAGATTTTTAGTGTCATTGCACTTAGATAGTTTGACTTAGCAACCAAAATGGCAGATGTGAAAAAGGTGTTGGAGAATATCTTTTCTCTACACACAAATCATTGTGATGTAAATTTTTTCACACAAGAAGTACAGATGACTATTGACTAGTTGCAAGGGGATCTACAGTCCATAAGTACAACATTGAAACTATCTCTTGGTTAAAGATAGAATCATTTTTAGAGACTACTATCTACTCAAGGTAAGCTAGTCGTGCTACAAACAAAAGATGCAAACATCAAGGTTACCTTGATTAGTATCCAGTCCATGTTGACCTCACACATGGAAGTGTTGCATAAGGAACTAGCCTTTGTTGAAACATTGATGAAAAAGGATAATCAAATTTCAACACATGATGGCCTAGTTGACCTTGCTACCTACCTAGATGTTCAATATTGATCTCTAGAGGTAGCATGCAATAATTGGGATGCAACATTGAAAATAATTACAGAGGTCCATAGAACATTTTTGGACAAACACACAATTAGTGTACCACCCAAATGACATAACTGTCAAAAAAGGTGGATTATGGTTTTTGCAATAAAGGGGAGTACAATTTTGAGTTAGGGGGAGTACTCATGCAAAAATAGGGAACATCAAAAGATCACACACTTACTCAATAGGAGTACAAAATTTGGTTATAGAAAGGAAATATCAACTCAGGGGGAGTTATAAAATTTTGGTGCAATAAGGTATGACAGTTATGTCATCAATTTTGCAAATTTTATAAAATTGTATGAGAGCCAAGTAATGTATATAGATCATCTGAGTTATGCACATAAGTTAGGTTGTATATGCATGACAAAGGGTTTTTGCCACTCATGTCAAAGAGGGAGATTGGTGATCTCATTTTAGTTTTGACAAGGCAGGGACAAAATACTTAAGTCATTACTTAATAGAACTCAATATCTGTCGAGTAAGTAGTGTATGCCAAGCAATATACTTATAGTTAGTGTCGAGCACCAGTATGTGCCAAGCAGATGGTATTTGTTGGGTACCTCAAGCCGAACAAGTTATATATGCTAAGTGATTTAGATGTCAAGTAAAATAGTGGATGTTGAGTCATCTAGGAGCCGAGTTACTTCATTAAGGATATAGTGAATGTCAAGCATCAAAGCTTTCAAGTGCTGAGTAAATAGTTTTTGACATAGTTATTTGTAATGCACAAACTCCTATGTAAACCATTTTTGTGCTAACTTAAGGATTGTTTTACAATTATAGAAGATATATATGGAGGTAGTAGTACATGCAACCAATCAGAAAAGAGATGTATTAAGAGACAAAATGGATGAATCACAATCATTGATTCCTATGTAACCGAGCTCACCTAATTCTTCTTAAGGAGGTACAACCCTAAAGAGTTTGCATGTGAGTATGAGAGGAGAAGGACAAATGCTAAGTGAAGAGAGATAGAGCATTCATGGTGACTATGGAGTTTATGGTAGAGATATGAATTATAGAATCAGTTAGAGACAATAGAGCAGAGTGCTTGTTTTATTGCAAGTTTAAATCCTCTAACAAAGCACACTTTTAGCAAGGTGTTGAAATCCTTTAACAAGGTAAGATTTAGTAGTCTTTCTAAGCCTTTACCAGGGAAAACCTTTCATAGGGTAGATCATAGTTTATGACCAAATAATTGTAACCTTAATTGGATACACTTTACAACTGCAGTAGTGAAGATTTGTGGGTATTATCTCCACTCCAGTTTTACCTTCTCATTAGAGGGTTTCTGGGTAACAAACTTATTATGTTATGTGTTATTTGTTTTATACTATGGATGAACATGGGTAGTTAGCTATTTCAATTTACATGTAAATTGTGAGATGGATGTGTGGTAAATGTTTTATGGTTAAAGTTTTGAAGTACTGATCAAGCAGAGTTAGAGCAAAGTGAAAGTGCGAAGAAGTGAATCAACCAAGCAGAGATCAAAGAAATAAGAAGACAGGGCATAACAAGGATCTAAACAAGAAAGGTGGTGCTAAATCTTTCAGATCATCTGACTGTTACTTTCTTACCATTGTAGCAGAAAAATCCCTTAACCAAGTGGACCTAACAAGTTTTTGAAATCATGTATGTTAACATCAGTTAGTGATGTTTGTGATTCCTTTAGAGCAGACCACTCTTTAGACAAGATCAAGGAGTGGTAAGGTCTAGATGATCTTTATGATAAAACCCTCTAACAAGGTCTCATTAAAAATTTGCAAGTAAACCTTTAACAAGGTTGGCTCATAGCAGAGCTCACTACAAAAGAGTGAAATTATTTGGGTTGTCGGTCCCAAGTGGTTTTTCCCCATTACAAGGTTTCCATGTTAAATCATGGTGTTAAAAGTATGAATTTTTTTTAATCTTGCAAATTGATTTTCATGATATTTACTTAATCCTGCAACTCGGTAAAAACTAGGTAACAGTAAGGTAAAAGCTAAGTTATATTTTTGATACTCAGTATTAACTTAAACAGTGACATAACCATCTAAAGTAAATTGATTACAAGATTGAATTGTGAAGTTGCATGAGATTACCAAGTTACTGCTTTTTATGTTTATGAAATTGAATTGGTATCAAAGTGTTTGAAAGTCATGTAGCATAACTAGGCATAACCAATTCACCTCTCCCCTCTTAGTTGTCTAGCACATTTGACACAAGTATTTAACATGAAAACCTTGTAAAGGGAAAATCCACTTGAGAACCAACAACCCAAATATTTTCACTCTTTTAAAGTAAGCTTTGTTAGGATCCAACCTTGTTAAAGGCTACATACACATTTTTATTGTGACCTTATTAGAGGGTTTTCACCAAATATCATCTAGACCTTATCACTCCTTGACATTTTTAAAGAGTGGCCTACTCTAAAGGACTTACAAACCATTCAAAAGAATGCTACCATATAGGATTTCAAAAATTTGTTAGGTCCACTTGGTTAAGATATTTTAAGTTACAATGGTTTAAAAGTAACAATGAAATGACCTATTAGGTTTTAGCACTACACATTGCTCGTCCAGATCTATGTTTCACTATATCTCTTTCTTCTAACCCCTTTTTGGCTGATTCTCACACTTCACACTTCAACTTAGCATTTCCTTTTCTTGATCTTCTCAATACTATTCTACTTAGTTCACCTTATTTCTTCTTCAATCAACAATATTCACATCAACAACAATTAACACCAATCAGTAACAAAAAACATTTTTTCATCCCTTTAAATAGAAAACTTTTATCATTTCAAAATCTTCCAGATTTTGCTTCTTAATCATGATCATAGATCTCCATCAACTTTAAATTCATTGAATCTAGATACTTGGGAAACAAAATTTCCCCTTGAACTTTGTGCTCCATTCCAAACTGATAAATCTTCTTTGAATTTCTTTAGCCATTTCTCTCATAACCAACCTCATCCTTAAACTTGAAACTTCTTGAACATTCTTAATTTTCACCAAATCTCAGCCACAAATTAATCTTTTCTAAATTTGTTCTTCTTTATCGTGCTTGGTGAACATAACAATTGGCTCAGTAAATAGTTATCATCAAGACATATCAACTTCAAATCGTTTAAGTTCTAACTATAGTAACATATCAACTTCAAATCATGAGAAACATTCAAACCAATATTATACTGTCAAATTCTAACTCATTCAAGTTCCCCATTGAATACCGTATACTTATCAACACTTACAATAACATACTTTTTTCAAATCCTCTTTATCAATCAAATGATATGGCACTTTACTAAATTAGCATAATGTCTATCCAGTTATGGCTTGATATCAACGACAACATAACAATTGATATGACTCTTTCACACACAATAACAACATTATCAGTTGGAGCTAAAAGAGGAAACTCATCCCCAACATGAATACTCATCAATAAGAACCTAGTAAGGGGTTTGAACCTTGTTGGTAAGAACCACAACACCATAAATGAACTATTACACTATGTCAATACTAAATATTTTCTTAGGACATCTGCTTCTTACTTGACGTGGGATTTTATTTTAAATTGGGTTACTAGGTTGCACAAATAATTTGAAGTTGATATATAAATGTCTCAACAAAATGGACTAATTTTATCCTTTCAATAATAAAATAAACTCTTTGGTATGTACTACTCATTGAAACTAAATAGACAATGATAAGAGGCTTACAAATAAAAAGTAACCACCACACTAAGCAGACTCAATCACGTATAAGGAAGGGGTAGATTATCTTGGGTATGCAATCTTAAAGGAGAATTGCTTGAATCTCTAAGCTTATAATTGCATGAACAACCTACTTAGAAATACATGTGGTATTTTGTTTGTGAGATTAGAAGATATCCCATATAAATTTGCACAACTTTCAAGTTTGTCTTAGGACTAGTAAAAATCATGTAGAAGCTTTGATGAGTTTGTCATAGATCATTTTGGGTGAAACCTAAAAAGAAGAATAAGCACAAGTTACAACAAGAACAAGTATAAATATAATATGTAGCAAGCAAATAAATTAGTTTGGTTTTTTATGCAAATTACTTTTCCTCAATTAAGTAGTAGGCATGTTTAAATGGAAAAAGAAGTATCTTAGAAATTTTAATATCTCCCCTTTGTTGAGGACAACACAATAATAAGTTTCATTTTAAACTATTATTAGACTACCAAAATTAAGCACTTTTATAAATGTCAATTAAACTAAACATTGGTAAAAAATGGATGGTGTAAATTATTTTTTATATTTTTTAATTTTGTAATTTCATTACATAAATATTTCTACCATTATTAGTTCCTTCCTATGACAGGATACTACTATTGCACAGGTTTGATGCAATAGCCTAATTAATCCAACCAATAGCATTTCAATTTTCCTATAGTTCATAAATTTGCATATATTCTAAAAATTCTTGAAAAAGTCAATTATCTGCTTTGCTATTGGCTATTGGAAAAATTGATTAGAAAAAAAAATCAAATTTATTAGAAAAAAATAGTAAAAATTACATGTGTTTTCTATTGTCACCCCTCACATGCTCTACATATATTGCTTTAAACCACTTTTAATGATGGAATCCATTCTTCTAGACAACATGAGTTGATGAAGAACACTTGCACAAATAGTGTCTAGAGAAGATTTGAGCAAAAGCCCATAACAAGCTCAAAGTTGTGTGTAAGAATGAGGAATCTATGGGGAACAACTCCGGTTCTATGAAGCCAGAAAAGAAGGCAACACAAGCGAGGAATGCATATCAAATGAATCCACTTTGTCATAATAATAGAAAATAGGGCCCTTCACCTCTTTGGGTTTTGATGGTTCCAAAGAAAGAGAATGGTTGGACTCCCACGAGCATTGTAATCACTAAAAATAGGGAAAAAAATATCTTCCCCACGGCCTCAAGACTCTACCTGTGGCTTGCTTCTCGAATCTCCACCCTCCTACCCTGACTCCTCTGCCTAAAATCCAGGAGGACAAGTGGAAAACAACCCCAATATATGGCCTCAACGTATTCAATCCTCTCCATTTACTCCCTTCTGATAAAAAAAACATAAGTAATTTCTTATTTGCACACAAATGCCAAACCAATGAACCAAAATCAAACCTTGGGCATCTACAAGATTTTAAAATTTGGGGATTGAAGAGGAAGCTTGTGTCTATAAGGTCACATAGAAATACTAGCTAAGAAATAGTGAGATTAGCACATCAGTCATTAAGTTTAACCATTAATTCCTAGAATAAATATTTAATTAAAAAATATATAAAATATTCTCACTTTTCAATATATTTCATTTCTCATTTGCTATAAATCTATTTGTTCATGTGCACACTCTCTCCCCCTCCCAATGTCTTCTTTTTATCTCTATCTAATTATCTCTTCATCTCTCTTTAAATTCATCTATATAATAGAAGTTCTCTATCTCTATTTTATTTTCTCAACATTCTTACTCTCACACCTCATCTGAAATCAAAAGCATTACACTAATGACACAAACCATGATGCTTGCCATCTTGTTTTATTTGAGTTGCAATATACCATTTCACCATATCACATGACACCTATGTTCCACTATATTATGTTTATGTTTTTTATTAAGGAAAACAAGTTTTGAAGGGTGCTTGAAGCTCTTTACAAATCAAAATATTTTCAATGAATCCCGAACAAAAAATACAACAGCCCAAGGGTGAAACAGGTCGCTAACCAAGACTAGGTGACCAAGGTGGCCTATATCATGTTTATGTTAGCCTATATGAAAAATATCATTATTTATTTGAAACAAGGACAATATAGAAAAATACATTTTTATGAGATTTTTCCAACAAGTTTTGTCATTTTCCTCGTCTCTTGTATTAAGGCCATTACTTTTTCTAATATAATTACAATTATTATAAATTAAACTAACATAACAAGACATTCACAAAGCTAACACCAAATGCTATGCCCTTCAAAGTGACATTTTCAAATAACTTACATTTGATCTTGAAAAGATTAGTCAATTTTTTTAGTCAACAATTCGACAAGCATGGAGGAGACTTTAGCATAGCTTTATTTTAACCTTGAGAGGTTCTATCCAAGGAGGTATGATCTAAAGGGGTTTAATCAAAGCATTTTGATTAAGCCCCTCAAAGATTAAAACATTCACTTCAAAAAAATAAAGGGATTTCAAAAAAATAGGATAACTCACAGATGAGAAAGTGCTTTACTCTTCCATCCTTTAGCCACGACCACAAAGGGGGAATATATTTTATAGCAATTGTTTTTAACTCCATAGTAAACTAAAACTAAAGATTTGTAAAAGACTTTAAGAATGTCATCAATTATGCATAATGGTTGATAATAGTGAGCAAAACACTATTTTTTAAAATGCCTATTAATAAATTGTTTAGTTGACCAAAAACATTGGTTGGTTTGCAAATCCCTTTGGTACAACCTTGGGCAACTTGTGAGGCCAAGACCTGAACAAGCATAACATTAAAGGAAGAGATAAGATGACAAAAATGTCTAATGACTAAGTAAGTTCAGCTATTTGACTTTCTACCCTCAATGGAGATACAAACATATGCATTAGTAGAGATGTCATTCATGGTGGGAAGAAAAATTCTCAAAAGCCTAGTGCCTTATGTACTTTGAAAAAATGCACCAATAAGAAGCCTTAACCTATTTTATAATGATATTACAAAGAATATATCAATTAATAAGCCTTGTTTGCTCCAAATGTGCACTTAAGGGGAGATTTACAATTCCTTTGGACAAAACATTACAAGAGGAATCCATTAGGGGAGCAAGCCTTCTACTATAGATCAGAATTGTCAATCTTAGAAATAGAAATCAATATTTCCTTCAGCGATGATGCTACATGAAGTCTTGTTTATGAACACTGTAGGCTTGAAAAAAAAATCAAAACCTATTTAAAAATCACATGGGAAGCCATCGAGACAATAGCCTTGTCATTTGAAACCAAAGTAACGAGAATCAGAATCGTATCGGAATCGGCACGGCCGAATCGAATCGTGAATCGGACGTGAATCGGCGATGAATCGGCAAATTTGAAAAAACCCTTTAAATGTAGAGATTTTAACAATTTAAGACTTATTTCATGCACCCTTTATTGAATATAACTTAAACACACTATAACAGCATCAAATAGAAGTTGAAACTTAACATATATAAACATGGAAGTTTGTGTTTACCACATGGGGTAAAGAGTTTTTATAAGACAACTTCACATCCAACACCTACTCCAAGTGCTTCAAAGCATATCACCCCTCTCGAAAGGCTTGCTCTATTGTTCTCTCCACCACAAACACTCCATGCCTGCAACAGCTTCAGGTCTCATCAACTGGTGAGACTTCCCACGACTGATAACCGCAGCGACTGGGGGTCTAGGGGGCAACGCCCCCAGCGGGGTCGAGGGGTAGTGCCCTCGCGGGGTCCTGGGGCAGCGCCCCGAGCACGCTCCCTGTCGCGATACAGGGCGGGGTCGAGGGGTAGCGCCCCCGTCGCCAAAACCAAATTTGCACTCTGAAACCCACACAAAACTATATGGAACAGTGTTTTTGTGATTTTCTTCTGATCCCACACTCTTTCTGGGAACCGCTGACGTTTTACTACCTGATTATGTCTTTCCATTCCCTTGGGCATCATCCGTTATGCATTCTAAACATTTTTTATTTGTCGTCGTTTTTTTTTTTTTTTTTTTTTTTTTTATAACCTATGGTTCTTCTTTTCTCTTCTCCTCTCTTCTAGTCATGCTTAACAATTAGAAGACTCTGTTATAACAAAGAGGAAAGGTAAAAAAGAAAGCAAAAAACATAAGTGATTTTTTTATTATTTCCAACTAAACATGCATGCTGTTGCCAGCCGATTTTTGACGATTTCTAATGGCGATTCAGGCAATTTTTTGAGTGAATCGCCGATACATGTGATTCAGGCGATTCACCCGATGAAATCGCCGATCACGATTTCCGACTCCAAAAAAATCGGGGTGCATGAATCTGATCGCTGAATCGGCGATTCACGCGATTTCATTGCGATTCTCGTTACTCTGTTTGAAACATAAATGCCAAGTGGAGCTCTTCAAGAGTGAGCAATGCATCACAATATTTTTGTGTAACATTAAAATGTTTGTGAGAAATAACATCAAAACATTCTTGTAAAACACCAACTCCTCAAAATCTTCCCGAGCTTAAAATATAACTCCATAATAATCCCAAAAAGCCTTGAAAAATATCATTCAGGATGGTGGTCCAACAATGACAAGAGTTGGTAGTTTTTCTCTGCACCTAATCATGCTTGATTCCCAAATATTTTTAAAAATTCCTAGCAACTTTGTCATCAACTCAAAGTTAGTGTCAACAAAGCTTGAATCTGAGTCCTGGAATATTAAGTTGTGGATCGGTTGTTTTCCACTGTATTTTGGACTTGGAAAATATGACTACAGATGGAATTATTATTTTTTTAAACTTCAAAAGAACAACAATAATTTATTCACAAAGGCTTCGGTCTAACATAACAGGGTTTAAATTTTAACACAAAGTGAGGTTCTCCAAAATTACGAGTTGTCAAATAGAAATGGTATGAAATTCATATAGAAGAGAATATATTTCACCGCTTGAAATATCGTTTTCTTAAATAAAAGAAAATCTTTAGTACATTTTTTTTTTTTGATACAAGAAGGGACATATGGTAACATGTCCCATAGTTGGTGATATGGATTTCATTATATATAAAACATCAAGTACAGAGTTGGTTACACAGAGAAGATGGACGGCATTTAACATGTTGCATAAAAAGCCATACAGCTACCCTGCAATCAAACAAAGTCAACCGAGAACCAAAGTAGCATACATAGTTGTTTCATACAAACATTATTATTATGAGTAATGTGATTGTGCTCAAATTCTTTATTTTACCAAGATCTTTGCCACATGAATCAAGAATAATGCCTAATTAATTCCATCTGGACAAATATGCCTCTTAATTGTATTCTACCCAAGCTTGTGGTTCAAGTGGCTTCTCTTTATTTATTTGCTAATGGTTCTTTTTTTTCCGGCTTTTTCTTGTTGCTTACACCCTTCTTCTTTGCTTTGATGTTTTCAGGCGTTTCACCTTCCTGATCTTCAATCCTTCTGAAAATAGGCTCAGGCTCTGCCATCATTTGGCCCATTTTGAGACCACCCCAAGTTGTATCTTCCTGCATTAACTTGCAATTAGCCATAAACAAAATCCTTATAACAGTAAATCAAATACAATGTTTTCCTCAGACTTAAAATACTTGGCTTTTATACAGTTTAAGAAGTTCAGAGAAATATGGCATTGAATGTGAAAGTCGTAGCATTAGATATGGACATGATTCAGTGTCTCATTTTACTCAATTAGGGAAAACTCAGTTTCTATGAGAAAATGAAGACTGGCTACCATTGTGATAAGTGGTTACCACAGTCTTCTGTTGATTCAAGTCTCTATAAGGTGCACATTTTCATAAATTACAAGGGAACGGTTTAGTATAAAGCAGAAACACATGATAGAATTAATACTTAATTAAAGAAAAAGTTTATTGGGGCATTTGAAGAAAAACAGTAGTAGTTTGGATAAAAAGTATGACAAGAATAATGGCTTTTGATTATTTTTTTCTTAAAAATGGAGTAAAAGTAGAATTCTTAGTGGTTCTTGTAGGTTGCCATTATGCCATAATAATCCTTTTGTTAATTAAAGGGTAGAATTCTAAAATTGTTATTTTCAAGCGGTGTCAAGTAGCGACACTTGGTAGACTTAACCAATGGTCGTGTCTAATTGTTTTCACGCTGGAACATTGTTGGGGATTGGAGATAATTATGCTATGAAAAATTATATCATTCTGCCATATCCCACATTATATGTTATGTATTCTCTTTGATTATTTCTATGATGCCATCTATGATTCATGTCTGGTACTATTGTTGAATGGTTATAATTACATTGTACTGGTTAATACATTTTGAATTAGGCATCCAGCATTTTGGCACCATTGCCGGAGATTGAACCTGGATCGCCCGCATGACAGATGGGAATACTCACCGTTGCATAGAAGGAAGGTAGGTCCTTATTTGGTTCCTTGTCAAAGAATTTAGCGCCAGAGCATGGTAGGCAGTGGCAGAGCTTCCCAAAGGGTAAGAAAGCTAGCCATCTTCAACTGCCATATGTCATTAAAGGAAAGAGAAGTCGAAACTGCTACCTTCTTTACTAGTGTTTTACTATTTAGGAGTTCTTGCAGTCTTATGCTTCCTTGTATCTATTTTGCAATGCCAAACTAATAGATGCTAGCTTCCTTGTTCAGGTTTCTTGTCTTCAATCCAGATCCTGCACATTCGGTCCACAAATTTACTGAGCTCAATCACAGTAGACCAGATTTGCCTATACTAAAGATGTGATTTTCAAGGAACATTAAGTTTCATACTGGACAGCCAAAACGAAAGAGAGGAAGACTGTGCATTTTGAAAGCAAACAAGAGTAAAAAGATGTGCACATAGAAGAACAGCAGGTTTGATAAATGGATGTAGAGGAAGAAGGTTCAGTTTTGGAGAGTTCAAAAGGTAGTGGAAACTAGTTGACAAGTATAGCTCACCTAATTTCGGTTGTGTAAATGTGTTATCTTGTTCTCATGAAGAACTTAGGTCTATGAAATTATTAGGAGACATTATTTTGCATAAGGAATTTTATGTACCCCAAACACCTGGTCTTGGCAAAAAGGAATTTGCTTTAGGAGACCATTTTCTGCTATTTTGATTCATCACTCTTCTATTTTACGTATTTTTAGTCTTATGGTATTAAGGGTGGCTTGAGGCTATGTAATATCAGAAATCTGTGATGGATCTATACATTAAATTTTGTGAATCACATGTCTTGATTCCAATCGAGGGAACAGGGTCTAACTACTCAAAAAGTTGGCTCAATCTGTATTACAGTTTAATGACAGGACAGTTGCCACTTGTTTCTGAATCACAAGTATAAAAAGAATTTCAATAAAGCAATCTTTAGTAGAATAGAGAAGATCCTGCAAGAAAACTAGGAAGAATGTATCCATTCATAAACCTGAAATCGGAGATAGACGGGATTCTACACACTATCTTCGAGCTACTAGCTCTTTCTTCTTTGTTTTACATTTTGTGTAGTTTGCTATATGGATTTTGTGTCGTAGTATGACACAGCTAAAATATTGAATAAGCTTATTTTGGAAACTCTTGTCAATATGAAAACTATAATGCTACCAGGATACATTCATTAGCCTTGGAAGAACCTTCTGCGGTGTTTGTTGGGGCTTATTATTTTCCAGGCCCTGTATGCATGGTTTCATTGATCTGTAAAGTATTTCTTTCTTGTACACAATTGTCTGGGGATTCTGAATGGCCTTAGCTAAGAAGAAGTTCTAGTTAAAGGGGAGGGATGACCGTTGTGGTTTTGGGAATTTATCATATCTTCAACTATTCTCACTCAGAAAAAGAGGTTGAGACAATAAAGATGGTCTTCATGTGCTTCTGTAGTAATGAATATAGAGATTAAATGCAAGGGTCAAAATGAACTTAGTCCTTTTGAATTACTAATGATTATTAAGAAGCACAATGAATATTCTCGTGTCTGGAAGGTTTATTGATAATTACAGAACCTTCCAAACAATGTAAGTTGGGGGACCAAAAAACAGTGTTGCTTGATAATCGAAAACCACCTATGCCAGTGGAAAATTGCATCAATTTAGACCATTATCAGGTCTATCAAACTATGTTTTTCTTGCCTCTTTCAGATACAAGAGTAATGAAAATTTTATTCCACATTCCATTATTTCATAAGACCTCTAAGTTGTAATCTGTGGAATTTCATGTCAAGATACAAGAAAAGGAAGAAGAAAATACCCAAGAAACAGCATCATATACATCCTCGGAATAGCCAAGTTGTAAATATATCTTGCGACAGAGTAAGGGAGTAACAGGAGATAGAGCAACAGCAATAATCCGCACTGTTTCTAGAATAACTATAAGATTCTGCAGAGAAGTAGAGAAGGTGGACCAAATATCAACATTTTCTTAAAACTAAAATTAATTAATAAACAATATAAACACCTAGTTATCTTGAACGTACATATTTTTGGGATCTAGTATGATCGAGGACGTATTCTCTAAAATAAAATTTCAAAAAACATATGAATCCATGTAAAGTGAAATGATTTGGATGTTTATAAACATCAACTTTTCCCATATATCAAATTGAATCACAAAACAAGATGGGTAAGTTGCTACATTCTATTGATTGATGCCTTAAATTCATTTGTTAAACTGTAGTTTGCTGCCCTTTCGTTCCTTTTAATTAAAATACTATGTTTTATATATTTTTTTGTGGTCTTCCAGGCTAGACAGGAGGTGCAGAAGGGGTTTGTTTTTTGTTTGTAATGTTGATGGTAATGTGACAAGGTAACATAGCAATGATAGAAAAATCAGCATGGTTCACTATTGACATTATATCTGTATGCTAATAAAGAAGTGTTTTTTCTTACACCTTTCCAGCTACTTCAGCATTTGAGCCTCCTTGCTTGAACAGAGACCACGGAGCACGCTCATCCATATATATATTACCAGCATTACCAATATCAATAATAGCTGCACATGCAGAAGAGAAAGAAAGATCCATGTAGTGGTTTCTTGCTTTCTCAACCTGTTAATGGTTAACAAGCAAACCCAATTACAGAGAGAAAAATGTCAATGAAGTATTGACTTTACAATAAAGACATGACAGGAAAACATATTTCCATATTAACTTTTTATGAACTAATAATAAAGAAAGAAAGAAAGAATGTAAAATAGAAAGAAATTATATTCCATTCACTGATCACCAAAAATATGTCAATGGGACTAAAAAATGCACCCAGTTATAATAGCATAGTCTTAGGGTAAAGAATTTCTTAAAACTGACAAAACGATAAACAACTGAAGTTACAAAAGGTATGCTTACAATAAGAAATATATCCTAAGCCTGAGGAATAATGCATAACTCAGAACTGCATCTCAGCTAAAATGTGGGTTCACCTCAGAAGTCTCATTCAATTTAAGTTATTAATTGTATTAAACTGCTCTTTACTGGCATAAACATGCTATACCTTAAGCACGAGCTCAAGAAGCTAGCTACAAACCAAGGTTCTTACCTAAAACCAGATTTCTTTTTTATTTCACACCTTATTCAAGCATGAGAAAGCAGCAGTCTATGATTTCTTATATTCTGCTAAAATTGCAGATGTAATTCCTCAGGTACCCAAGATACAGGATGCTAGGTGCTGGATTGGTTGTGGGGATGCCCCCATGGGTAAACAAAAAACATTTGAACGTAATTTCCACTTTATGTTTCACTGTGAAGGGAGTTGATTCTATAGAGGGGGGCACTTGAATCATTTTAGAGGGAGTTGGTGTCAATTTAGGAGCTTTGATGGTAGAATGGGTCATGGGTAGACTATTTCTCATATTTCCTTTTAGTGTCTTTTGGAAGTCTAGAAAGGAGGCTTTTCTATTACATCTGACCAAGGAGAAACCTCAGAACAAGATGCAAAGTTAGACATATGATCCATGATGTCTAGACCACGCCATTAAGATTGCATTAGAAAATGAGCCAACTGGACCGATTGCAGGCTAAGACAACAGGAAAACTGTCAAATTTGTAAACTGATAAACCAAAAGGAAATATTTTTGGGCGATGCAAGATTGCCAACGACCCAAGGATGCTCCTGCATCAGATACCCCAGGTGACTAGAAGATGTTCCAAACAATAAACCAAACCACTGTCCAAAGTAGCTCTCAGTGAATACTGTCAGTAACCAGTCTTCAGCAAATCTCATGTAACTTCGCTGAATCAACTCAGAAACACGTGATGGAAAAAATAGCATGTAGACTCACTACACATCATCCTATAATGTTTTCTAGCTTAGGTTTAGCAGACTGTGTCTTCACCGAAATTTGCCTTTCAAGCTGTTCATCAAGTTTTTCAGTGCTTAATTTGAATTTGTCCTTGAATTTCCTTGCTTCAGCTAGATCTTTCTTCAAGGCTTCATTCTCATACATTAGCAATAAGAAAATATCATCATTTATTTGATTAAAATGTGGAAAGAAGGAGAAATATTTCAATGTCTCAGATTACTTCTGCAGGCTCCTGTTTTTTATCACCGCATAGTATAATGTTCAAGGTGTAGTTTCTAGATGCCTCTTCAGGGTCAGCTAGGCTGCAAATGAATATACTCATTGATCATTTTATGTTCACTATATTGTTTAAACAATGAACTTAGAGAAAGCCTAGGCATGCATTACTAATTCTATTATTAGTATTCTGATTAATACTGTTACAACTGATACTACTAATAATTGTTGTTGTTATCATCATTATGGAGTCATTATTATTATTCATCTCCTTATGATAGTAGAAACCTAAACACTTGTACGAAATACACATATCATCAATCTCCTCTACCAGTTAAAACTCATGTCTACACATCCCTTGCTCATCCTTGCATAGCTACAATCAACATCTCCACACTTCACCTTTTGTTGATAATATTTTTCTATCAAAGCTATCAGATTTCCACAATCCATGAATATGGTATATGATTTCTGGGAAAGATTGTATAAGAATTTTTTCATCAATGTTTTGGATCATATTTTTGTTCTCATTGACTCTCTGGCATCCTGATGATGGATCATGTAGTATGATCCGAAACGTTGATGAAAAAATTCTTACACAATCTTTCCCATAAATCATATACAATATTTTTCTAATTCATCTGGTGACATCTCCTAAAATTTAGAATTCCACACCAACTGCATCACCACCCTCTCATTCCCCATGGTTGTTTGCTACATTCTAACAACACCTCACACATCCACTATCTACCCTCTCTTAGTGCACAAATCAAAAGATTGAACTGATATAAATGACACCAAATCTGATATTACCCTCCCACAACCATCTGATGGACACAAAGTAAGAAAGAACCAAACAAACCCATAAGGCCCTTTATGAAACCACCTAGCTAGGTCAAAACAAAGTCCCTTATATGACGAGCTCATTTTCTTGTGTGCTTAATCATAAATAAGATGAATTCTACCTTCTTTCTATTGAAGTTTTAAGCAACAATTACTCCCAACACTTGATATTTGTTGCAAATTTAGGTTATACCCATGCTGATATGATTGTTGGAAAAAACAGATCTTGGTCCTTATGATGCCCAAGTTAGATAATTATTCATCTCCCAATTTTTTTATGGTCTACAACCATATCAATTGTGATTGCAAATCTCCTCTGCAACAACTTCATTATAAACATTGATAGCATTCCTATTTCTTTCATTGTTCCATTCGTAGCCCATCTTGTTTGCCCTCCACCATTTAAAAGTGTTCTGATGACAACACCAAGCTAGTAATATATTTATAATGAATGAGGATCAAACCAGCTCTTGTGGGAAGGAGGTCAAGTGAGGTTATGTAACAAGTAAACCAACACTAATGGTTTCATTGATGATAAACAAGAACACGCCATCAAAATGGAAACATGTGTATGTTTGGTTGTATTGTCATGGTACTTTCTATGAAAGAGCAGCTCCATTACCTCTATATGCACCTTGTCATCACTTTAACACCATGCATTTCTGACTATAGGACTCCTTAGGGTTGTAACCATCCAATTTCAGTCTTTCAATCAATGTTGGTCCTATTGGCAATGGGCCAGCATCCCTCGCAGGATTTGTGACATGGCTTAACCACCTCCTGTGGTTCTATAAGACTATTGGTTGTATCGGGCATTGACAGGTCAATCTTTTTGTGTAATAGCAACCTTGTCCTTTCTAACAATTGGTATCAAAGCTTGGTCATAGGTTCGAATCTTGCAAGCCACGACGAGTGACACTGGGAGGGGAATTGTTGGCAGTGGGCCAGCATCCTTCGTAGGATTTGCGACATGGCTTAACCGCCTCCTGTGGTTCAATAAGACTATTGGTTGTATCGGGCATTGACGGGTCGATCTTTGGTGTAACGGCAACCCTATCCTTTCTAACAGGTCCATCCCACAAAAATTTAGCCTAAAACACACTAGTAGTTGGACAATGCCTTTGGCCTTCTCACTTCTCACAACATCTATTTCAAGGAGATATCCCAGCTCCATTTTGATATAACAAAAATGCTAGTTAAAGATGTTTCTAGTGGCATTGTTATTATTCAAGTGGCCTCTCTCAGCCCACATGCTTGATGAGAGTTATCTATCCCCGGACTAGATGGATCCCCCACTATCTAGATACAAATATAAGTCACACAACCTCATAAATATTCCTCATTTAGGAAACCCTAAAACCTTACTTTTCTAGGTAGGCTACTTGATTTTAATTAGGTCTTTAAAAAATGAATGTCTAATCCAAAACAATTAGTCTATAAATTTATGATGAGGAAGTAGTAGTGATTGTCCCTTGTTGTCAATGTATTACCCCCACCCAATTTCACCAAAGATTTGTGCTCTTTTCCACTCATGTTTTGTCAAACAATTATCATATTGTTATAATGAATCAGATGTTTTTGTTGAGGTTTAATTTTTTAGGATCCTGATAAAGTAAACAATCAAAGTGGTAATGCTTTCTAGAACAAATGATTCAACAAAAAATTATAAAGACATCTGATTGCATTAATACTTTTTCTTTGGTCGGTAAATGTTGCTTTTATATTAATTAATAAATAAAAATTACAAGCATTGATTCCACCATCTTCATCTATATTATCTATTTCAAAAAAACAAACCATGATCGTCTACCTTCTATCCCTTACCTACCTATCATTTGCCTATATCAACAAGCATATAGTTTCATTTGTGTATAGTTTAACTAAACAATCACAACTTAAGAAAAAAATTCAGATTTTTAACAACCCTATCAAGTACGATTGTTCAACTATCACTAGCATGCCTAAAATAACTAGCAATACTACGCTTTTTACCATGGCTATCAGAAGAAACCAAAACAAAGAAAACCTAACCCAAACAACTATGGGACTGTGTAACATTTAAGAAACATTGGGTATTTGCCCTTAAATCGCCTTGTGACACTTCTTCATGTAATCTTTTCCTGCACATGGAAGTTCCTCTTCCTCGTCCCCAGCCATAGCTTAGATTGGCACCCCATCCTCCTCTATTGCAGCTTAACCTTCTTCCTCTTTGGGCACTTAAGCTCTCTCATTCCTCAGCCTGTACTTTCTTCTCATTTCCACCATGTGTGTTGAATTGCATGCACCAATAATCTACCAAGGTGAATTTTTGGAGTGACCTATTGAAATTCTCCTTCAAAAACCTAGATTGCAGAGCCAACTCCAAATCCTTAGTATAGTTGAAGAGAATTTTTTCCACATCTTTTGCCCTTTGTCGCTCCTTGCCTTTGTTCTCCCCAACATGACATAAAATGAAAAACTGAACATGCCTTGGGTATATTGGGGTATGGACCCAATCATTAAATTGCATAATGAAGCCTCAACCAGAGTGTGCTAGATTTAGGAGAGTCTCCAACCCTTCTTGCCCTTCTAATTTTACACAGCTCTTTACCACCCTTTTGGTTTGTTCTACATTGTTGACTTCCAATCCCCATGAACAAAACATGGATGCAATGTCCATATTCGTGGCATATCTATTTTTAGCTATCACGTACTCAATCCCCAAAAAGCTACAAACCATAATTAGGGAGAAAAAAGCCTACGGTGAAGATGATCTTTAGCCTCTCAGTTGCAACCTTGCCCAAAAAAATCCATTTATTGTTTGGAGGATTTCATGTAGAAGTTGGCTTCCATCTCAGCACCTGTCACAATCTTTTTATTTTACCTGTTTTGTTGGCAAAATGGTCAACACTCCCCTCAAGACTTGTGACAAGGGACTAACCACCTCCTGTGGATTTTATAAGTTTAGAGATTGTATCAAACACTGACAGGTTGATCTTTTGGTCTAATGAAAACCACACTTGTAACAAGCGGTATTAAAGATTGGTCATAGGTTTGAATCCCCTCGAGTAACATTGAGGGGGATATTGTTGACAAAATGGTTAGTGCTCCCTTTGGGATTCATGACAAGGAACTAACCACCTTCTTGTTGATGTCAGTTTTGTACCACTACATAACATATAGCAATTGAATACTTGACATGGAATATCACACCCTCAATCCCTCTCTTGAAAAGTAAATACTGAGAAAAACTCCAATGTTCCTTACACCTGTGGATACTAACTCTATTATATTAATGTGATTTGCTGGTTAATCACGCAAGCGGCCTTACGTTGTTCATTCAAGGATTGTCGAACTCTCTTTGTGATGGTGATGATGTCTGGCTTTGTAAAGTATAGGAGTGCCAAATAATGTTGATGGTGATGATGATGGGGGGTGTGTCTGCCAATGATGCTTCTCTTTTTCTAACTTTCTTCTCGAATGAAATCCAACTAATGAACCACTTGCTGCTTTACCTCTACTCCTATGAATGGAAAGATTAGCAAATAGATAGGGATCAAATCTGATGAAAGCTTACTAGTGGCTCTACCTCCATAGACGCAATATTTCAAGGGAAAAAAGACTAGATTACCATGCAAGGCTTCCTAACCAACCGATAGGATGCTAGTGGCCTAGTTTATAGATACCTATCAAAAATCCACTAATATCACCATACAACTATCCATCTACTCTTACTCTTAACAACTTCCTTGAAATAAAATCTACTTTAACAACTTCAATGAAATTTAACTCTTAACTACTGGAAGTAGAAACCATGCAATAACACCAAGTGTTCTTAATCACCATGCAAGTCACAACAATGATAAAGAGAAGCAATTTTGGTATTATCTTAAGCAACAATTTTCTTTAACCCTTTGCAAATGAGAGCAAATGGCCTTATATAGGGGCCAAAATTACAACCAACCCTAATTAGGGTTGCCACCCCATCGGCCAATGAGAAGGTGCCACCTCATCAATGAACCAATGAAAAAGAAAGAAAAGTGGCAACCAATGAGAAGGCACCAAAATGGTAGCCAATTAGAATCAAACACCTATCCTACTTAAGGAGGAGAATTTTCCACTTGGGCTTACATCAAATGATCTTCTAATATAATTCTACCTTTTTCTTTCATCTTTTTAGCCAACGTAATGAACTTGGCTGGCCTGTCGTTGACTTCCACCATGGGAGGGCAAGGCGTGTGCTTCATCTTGAGTTCTGTTGTATTCATCATGTTGTTTGCTGCTTGCAGTGTCTTCTCATGATCCTCCCCATATTCTTTCGAATATCCGATAAAGGCATTGAGGGAGGCAAGGGTGCCCAAATGCTTCTTCTTGATGGCAACCTTCCTCAACTCATCCAATCTTGATCCAAATTCTATCTAAGTGACATTCTCCTCTTTGGTGTCTTCAAAATCAAGTGCAGCCCCAACATCGCTCATCATGGTTGAAATGGAAGTGTCAACGCCTAGACTGTGCTATGCAATCTTATTCTATATCTCTTCAAGTATCCTCAATTTGATAGTCAAGGCAACAAACCAAGACTCCATTGTACCCATTGCTCCATCTACCAACTTGGTTCTCTCCAAATATCTCTCCGGTAGCTCGATAAATGCATGTAGCCTAGGAATGGGTAAGTGCTTAACTGGAAGGAAATCCTTCCACTCACCTTCAAATGTTCTGAATTTATCTCTAATAGCCACCAATGACCTGAATGTCGAGATAAAGGAAGGCAGGAAATTTCGCCCATCTTGAATTATACTATTGGTCCAATCTTTGATTTCGCACAGTTGAGTCGATATCTCTTCTATGTTGCTCCCGCTATCTTGCGGAAGGGCTGTCTAATGCAATTGTTGGATACATTGGCAATCTCTCCAATACTTGTTTTCAACCTCCAACTTTACAATCCTTTCGTTTACCTTCCTCGATCTTTCTCTAATTGAAACCATGCCTTCCTAGATCTCCTCACATTCCATGTCATCTATGATTCTTCCCAAGTTATGCTCTACTATCTTATACTCCTAAGCTACAATCTCATCCATTGCCTTGGTAACCTTTGGTATAGCAATCTAAACTTTTCGGTGACCCTCATCATCGCAAACTCTCTAATACTTGTTTCCAACCTCCAACTTGACAATCATTTTGTTTGCCTTCCTCAATCTTTCTCTAATTGAAACCATGCCTTCCTAGATCTCCTCACGTTCCATGTCATCCATGATTCTTCCCAAGTTATGCTCTACTATCTCATACTCTTGAGCTACAATCTCATCATCGCTCCTGATTACCTTTGCCACCATTTTTAGAATTTGTTTATGTTTCTTGCTATCATCCTTTTCCACTAACCCTTGAATATCTTCAACAGTTCAGACAATCAACACCTCGCCTCTTGGCATAAGCATTTGCCTTAACCATAGTGGTGCAATGCATCTCCCCAATCTAGATTCAATTCAACTAGCAAAGCATCACCAACAGCCTCAGGTGCCTGGCTTATTTCCTCAATATCAATCAGCCTATCCTCTTCTTCACTAGTCATTGTCACATCATCTCCATGCTGGTTCTCCAAAAGAGGAGACTACTCGGTACTATCGCTGTAACCACTTGATTCCAGATCAGAGCTCACCTCTACCTCGACCCCTTGTCCACTTGTATTATCCCCTTGGCCTCTAGCCTCAATTATGCTCTCCCTTGATGGCGTTGTATTCCATCTCTTTGTCGAAGGTTCCTGATGTTCTTTTCTTTTCTCAACCTCCAAACCTCTCTTCTTGCTCTTAATTACTCTTGGTTGCTGGCTACTGCCTTCACCTTTCTGTTCGACTGACTCCGCTGGACCTTCCTCCTCCAGTTTCATCTTTTCATAAGTAAGGCATACCTTCTAACTTTGTAATTGCCTTAACTTCCCATTGTACCATGACTTAGTGTGTAGATCAATTGTCCTTGTAACTACTTCTAAGGAAGGATCCTGATGATCATCCTAATCCATTGGACCCAATTCTGTTCCATCCACCATATCATAATCTTCCCTTAGCACATTTTCATCATCTTCAGTTGATCGGGAATATCAAGACCTCTCCATCTGATTTCCCTCATCATGCCCACTAACAATCTTGAGAAAGCTAGCTTTCTCACGTAAAAGTCATCCTGTGCATTGGACCAAAAATCTTCTATAGTAGGAATATGCTTGAATGATTTTTAATGAGATGCCTTGATAAGATCATTAGGATCAAATCCCTGTCTTGTTCTATACCATCCTAGATGATACCATTCTAACTCCTCCGTAGCTACAAAGGCAACAGGATTGGGTCAAGTATTATTGCCTATTCCAAATGAGAAGGTAATCCCTGTCTCATCCTTAAGTTTCATCATCTTGTTATAATGCTCGAGTTGCCTAGCCAACTCCATCAAAACTATCTTGTCGGGTGAGTACCTTGGAAGTGTCTTCGGACAAACTATACTTCCTACCACTCTAATGTATGTAAATTGTGAAAATTGGATGAACCAACTCCCATACTTCTTAACTTTTTCTTTTGCTTCCGATGAGAGCCTCCTAGCAGGTGTCCCTTGTAGTATCCTTACCGCCTTCATGGAAAAGGCGTCATAAAACATCTTATAATCTTTGATATTGTGCAAATGAAGTTGTGGATAACACTCATGCACCAAACATTGCCCCAGCCCATTGCCAATCACTCCTAAGGCCTTAAGTCCAGGATTTTCATATAGTCTCACAATCAAATAGAAAATATAGGATCCTATGTAGAATTGCTTTTGAATTTGCACTGTCCTAAGTTGCAATTCTAAATTTTCACTTATAATTCTAGCCCAATCAAATTTTCTCTTTCCATTTTCAATTTCATCAATAAAGTAGTACATCCAGTTCTCGAATCGCATACCTTGAGCCACACCCATGATTCGGCTAAGAAGCACAATTAGATTGCCATACTTCGGTTTGAAATTTGACTTGGTGAGCTTTGACAACTTGGTGACTCCCTTCTTGCCTTCGTGTAACTAATTCTGCTTTAGATGAATGAAGTAGGCCTCCTGGTTACCTTGAAAGAACTTGGTTGTTTGATCCATCATTACCACTGTCATGCCTCTATGCTGGGGAATATTGAATACCTCTTCGACCACTTGTCCACTGATGTTAGCCAATACTCTCTTCCCTTCATAAAAAATGATGGACTTGGTCACAATATCAAATCGGGATGCGCATTCCATTACCAATTCTGGACAAGGCAAGGTATGAGGGAAATCTATCGCGTGTACAATTCTGCTCTTTTAGATCTTTGCCATGGGGGATTGTCCTTCCTTCAATCTATCCTTCAACTATACCATGTTCTTCGTACTAATATTGGTATCATTTATTCGCCTCACTTTCGAGAAGAAGGTGGTCTTAGGCATCATGTCTTCCTTGTCTTTTTTGGCATTTGTTCCCTTTGGGTTCTTGCTTGCACTAACATCTACCATCCTAAACACTTATTTCTGCCCCTTCATTCTAAATGATATCGACTACACTTATCAATCTCCAACCTTCTTTCTATCGATAGAATCTAACTTATTTCTACCTATCCAAGTCCTATCTCTACACTTATCGATCTTCAAACTTCAACCCTAGGGATGGGACTACCACTTATTTCTTCCAACTTCAATCCTAGGGTGGTCTAGCTTATCTCTGCCTCTCCAGATGTCCTATCATGAAATCTACACTTATATCTCCCAACCTTAGCCTATCAATGGAGTGATGAAGTGGTGGATGGTAAGTGCAAGAAGAAAAATAAGGGAAACAAACCAAGCAAAAACAAAGAATAGAATCCAATTTTAAAACCAATCTTCATCTCTAAAAATGAATAGAATTTTATGTGATGTCCCCACTTTGATATAAAGTTTTAATTATAAATAAGTATTATATATTAATATTAATAATAAATGAGTATTATATATTAATATTAATATTAAAATAATATATGTTATAGCATAATATAATATAATATATGTTATTATATTAATTAATTTAACTAATCTTATTGATATAAACATATAATTAATTATATTTATATTAATGAAAGGATGTGACTCTATGAGATGCACACATATATATAGAATATAAAATATTGAGAAGGATATCAGAGAAAATAATAGGAAATATCTATACAGTTAGATTTTTAAATAAATGTCCTGAAATGGGACATTACAAATGGTATCAGAGCATGATCCTGCCAGCCTGAATACAATAAGATAAAATAATCATAGAAGGATTTCAGTTTAGAGAACAAGATACACAAAGGAAAAGAAATCAATAATTAGGGCTCATCTACATTTTGCAGAACATCCCAAATCCTAAAGCTGGAATTATAAAGAAAATCATAGAAGGGAATGATCTCCTATTCGAGGTTAATGGTTGCATATTTACTAGAGAAAATCAAAGACATCACCTATTGCAGGGCTAAATTATTTATATCAAACATAACAGTTTATTCAAAATTGCTTAAGTGTATGAAGAAATAATATCAAGGTTATTGCATCGACAATCAAAAGAGAAGTTAAGTAGTGTCTGGATGAACACGGAAACATGGATTAAAGAATTATGTGCAGTTCTATTCAGATCAAATGGTTTGATATTTTAAGACAATGGCCAAAAATATTTATCATGAGAATGAAGCTGGCGAAGAATAATGAGAATATAACAAGCATTGGAACGCATGAACGTCTGAATATACCAGACCTTCAATTGATCAATTCGAATAAGAGGTGTCATATTCGTTAGAGGTTATTCATATCAAAATTGAAACCAATAAAAAGTTTCAAAGTAACAGCGATAACATGTAAGGAACAGCATCAAATCCCATTCACAAATGCAGGCGTGGAACGAGGAGAATATAAGGATTAACACCATGGCAAGAATGAGGATCATTATCGGGTTCTCACGTGGAGACTAACGTGGAAAACGTAGGGCAAATTAAGATCGGTTACAAATTAGAAAACAAGATCAGCATCATGATATTCATCCAAAGCATTCAAAACAACATTAAGATTATCCCAGAAAGAATTATAAAAAAATAAAAAATAAAAAACTGGATGAGAGTGTCGTAGCCCACTATTATACACAGGCAACATGCTGAGGAGGAGATGCGAAGGTTTACACAAATAATTATCAAAAAGAACTTTGCAAACATTAGCCAATCACAAACCAATCAAAGAACGTAGAGTGTGACGTAGAAGAAAGAAGGAAATGCAACTAGGGACACGAAGGATAAATTAGTGTCTACACAAAGGGTCTTTCAATCACCAGAGGATGCCAACAACTATACGTTTAAGGAGTCTATTATAGGAAGATTGCAAAGAGATACTTGAAACCCACAACTAGATTGGAAAACGCAATAAAAGAATGGAAGTCAACGTCAATTTCCTCTCTTATATATATATATATATATATATATATATATATATATATGAAGTTTATGGGCAACAATGTCTGATTTAGTTATTAAATTGACTATCACAACATCGAATAACTAGGAAGATACCCAATGATAATGCACCATAACATCATTCGTATATTGTGAATTATTATCCTGTCCAGAGGTATGGCATTAAGATGAGTCATGATTGGTATTGGTATTGACCAGTAACAGCAGTATGAAGACTAGTGGCATGGTGATAGTAATCATATACAGGAAAATAAGGACTAGAGTAATATCATTTGCTTCATTCCATTTTAATTTGTATTCAACTTCCACTACTAAGAACTGCGAAATACATGTCTAGTTTTCTCTCTAGGATGATCTCACTAGGAGCCACGTAAGGAAGCAAGGAAGAAAAATACAATAGGATAAAGCATGTGCATTTGACTATTATTGAAGGAAACATATGAATGGTTACGTGGACACCAAAGGTGGCAAAATAAATTATAATATCATTGGGAGATTATTGTCAATTGGCAAAGCATAAGAAAATTCGTTGGGTGCACACTTTATTGAAAGCACACAACTATTTGTTAATACAAGTGTGAGAAAATATTGGAATTCAAACTAAGCGTTACTTGCGATGGGAATAATAAATATTTAATGTGACTGGTGCGGGTGGAAACTTCCAAGATCAAATATCGCATTTATGACTAATGATGGTTTAAATTATTGCACACAATGAAGGAGAACAAAATATGATAATGAATAGAATGAATGATCCGAATTCACACACCCCTCGGCTCCAAAAATCATCTTTGCAAATGCATTGAGGTTGGAATTATGCTCTTACGGTGATCATTGGCATAGGACACCAGCAATCATACATTTAAGGTACGAATAGTGTATGCATATTTTCCATTAAAACATATATTCATCCACTTCAATATTTAATATTTAAGGGGATAAATGAAAAGTGATTTATATTAGTTATAAATGAAATTAAACAAAGAGTGATTAATATTAGTTTTTACTTACAAGAATATACATTAAAGTTGATAATTGGATTAATATTAAATTTTCTATTAAAGGAATATATTATGAGAGTAATTGAATAGATTAATTTCTCTAGCAAGGGAGTTATTAGAATAGTAATTGAGTAAATCTTAAACCTAACAAGATCATGATTCTCCAAGTTGAGATAAGGCCTGCGGTACAATGGACTGGGTGACACCACTCAGGGTACCAGATAAAGCTTGCGGGTACCGGGTAAGGCCTATGGTGGAGTGAATATCCCAGGGTACATCATACAAAGGCACCTTCTTGAAAATAATGATCGGAGAGAGGTAACGATAATGAGGGAGAACGGCGAGGCCCACTAATTGGGTAACAGGGCACCCCATTATGTTTTCTCCTCCTATAATTGAATGATAAGATTAAGTATCTGATATTTCAAAGATTATGCCTAAAAAGACTTCTTATTGAAAAATAGTTGATAGAATCACCTTAAGATCACAATCCTCCAATGATGAGATAAGGCTTGCGGTGGAATGGGTTGGGTGACACCACTCGAGGTATTGGAGAAAGCCTACGGGTACTAGGTAAGGCCTATGGTGGAGCGAATACCCCAGAGTACATCATACAAAGGCACCATCTTGGGAATGATGATCGGAGAGAGATAACAATAATAAGGGAGAATGGTGAGGCCCACTGGATGGGTAACAGGGCACCCTATTATAGTTTTTCCTCGCATATTCAGAAAACGATGAGTTAATAAATGGACTATACTTTTGATTGACAGGACACTAAAATTGAGACTATAAACACCTTGTCAGGAGATTGATTTATGTGTACTAATTATTTTTTGGTTGCAAGTTCACAATTAAAGAAATGCATAACGTGTGTGTTGTGTGTTTGCATCGTGTTTGCTTCGTGTCTTCATCTGTCTGCACCGTGTTTGCTTCGTGTTTTCATGTATATTTCATAAATCTTTTAGGACTTTGATATGCAAATATGTCTTGTGTCTATGAAAAAGCTCGTGTATGAAAGATTTTACTTGAGGGCAAGCAAATTTGAGAGGAGAGGACTGTGATGTCCCCACTTTGATATATAGTTTAAATAATAAATAAGTATTATATATTAATATTAATATTAAAATAATATATGTTATAGCATAATATAATATAATATATGTTATTATATTAATTAATTTAACTAATCTTATTGATATAAACATATAATTAATTATATTTATATTAATGAAAGGATGTGACTCTATGAGATGCACACATATATATAGAATATCAAATATTGAGAAGGATATCAGAGAAAATAATAAGAAATATCTATACAGTCAGGGTTTTAAATAAATGTCTTGAAATGGGACATTACATTTTACCTTAAATTTGTCTTTACCAATAATCGGGCCCTCTTCACATTCAGATCAGATCTTGGAAAATTCAATCCCGCTTGCAAATAATGATGCCCTAGCAAAAATCTAAATTTCAACTTCCTTGAAATTGCTCACACTTGCCAAGAATCAGCCTTAAATCACATTTCCCTTTCACCAAATAAAATTGCCAAATTTTGGAAGGAGAAATCGCTGCCAAAGATGGAGAAATTAGACTTCAAAAAAAATACCCAAGTCGGAAAAAATAAGATCTGCTCCAAAAATTGCCCCAGGGCAGAAATTTGCCTAAGCAAAGAGGAGAAAAATGCCGCCAAGAAATGGAAACATTTGTACCAACAATTGCCCAAGCTGGAAATTCACCTCCCTTAGAAGAAAATTGCACGTCCAAGGAGGAGAAATAAGAGGGGGGAAGCCCCTCTTATACCAAACTTTTTGCCTCTCCAAGTGGGCCGACCTATCTGGAGGGAAAACAAAATTTAGTCCCTTAATTAATGGCCCAGATTTAAATGCAACATTAAAATTACTTAGCCCTACAGTGAAATTGGCCCATTTAATTGCCAATTTTGATTAGAAATTAAAAAATAGAAACAAGGTAAGCCTACGAGATGTCAAAATTTTCATTTATTAATGTTTTGGCAATTAAAATATCATTATAATTGAATTTTAGAAAGCCAAAATCGATTTTCAATTCCAAATTACCAATTTCCTTTAATATTTCTAAAATCCTCTAGGCAAAAGTTCAACATAATTAATGAGATTTTGCAATTGAATTCGATTTCAATTTTGCAATGCAATTTCACTTTTTTACAAAATAAATCCTTTTCCTGGCAATTGAAGTTCAAGCTCCAATTTCAATTTCACTACCAAAAATTTCATTTTCACCAAAAGAATTCAAGATTTTCCAAAACGACTAAATTTAAAATTTTCATTTTGAAAATGCTCAAGCTTGTACAATTATATCAAATTTTCAAAATCTATCGAAGTCCAAAATTTGCAATTTATCCTATCAAATATCATTTTAACCATTGAAAAAATGTTATTGAATTCTGTTTGGCCTAAGGATAAAATTACATGTTCCGGAAAATCAAGTTTCGCACCAGGGGAAAACAAATCAAATCACATCCCTCCTAGCCCAAAGGCGTCCAAGGTGTAAAATTGTCAATTTGAAAACCTTTGGACAACTCCAAATTTGCTAAGGCAACCGAAAAAAAGGGGTCCCCAAAAATTTTGGGGTGATGGTGTGAAAACCTCACAACACTTCTGTGGATTCTAGCAGTTGTATTGGGCATTGATAGGTTGATCTTTTGGTGCAACACCAACGACAACTATAACATCTTCGAATTCAAAAAGGCCGCCAATGGTCCTTTTGAAAGGTTGTTATGAGGAGTTGGGTCATCATTGCCAATACTAAAAAATCTGCAAAAACTTGCAAAATCTCTTCAAACATTCATTCCATCATAGATGTGCATGGGTTCACTAGATTTCATCTACCTTCAAAATAATTGATGCGACATTCCTCCTTTGTTTCTTATGTCACATTTTCTTACATGTACCACTTGCTTACCCACCATCCTAACATGTCCAGTTTGATGCATTACCACCACTATAGTTTTTGACTAGTGGAAGGTTATTGACATTTTTTTTAGTGTAACACGGGGACGTATCCCCTCAAACCCCCATGTGCCTATGTAGGGGATGTCCTGGGATAGGGACTTGGCATTCCCAAGTCCCTATTTACCACTAGGGTTGTCATTGTGCCAATGATTGACTTTTCAATCCAAGATACAACCACTAGACTTATAGAAGACATAGGAGGAAGTTGAGCAATATCACAAACCTTGCAAGGGACGTTGGCCCACTACCAACAACCCCCCTCCCAATGTCACTAGCTACGGCCTGTGGGTTTTGAACCTATAACCAGGCCTTGATACCAATTATTAATCGCTAGGGTTGTTGTTGCACCAAAAAATTGATCAGTCAGTGCGTCACTTGTCTTGGCTTCATGGATTCAAACTAGTGACCAAGCTCTCGTACCACTTATTAACTGCTAGGGTTGTCGTTGAACCAAAAGATCAACCTATCAATGCCCAATACAACCACTACACTTATAGAAGAAATAGGAGGCAGTTAAGCCATGTTCCGAACCCTGTGAAGGATGTTGGTCCATTGCCGACAGTTCCCCCACCACCACCTTTGGGCCACCACCTTGTTGCTAGGGGTTTCTACAAGAAAATGTTGCAGTTGTAGCACTTGTGATAAAAAGGAGGTTAATTGGCTACTGTAAAGGTCACTTTTATACATAAACATACACTACAGATGTATATTTATGAGTGCATGTACATGATTTTGTACTTGTTTTGATATCATGAAACTCATTGTAATCATCTTTATGATATTTTTGATACTCATGTTGCACTTTTTCTATTATCAAGTATTTGGTATTATAATTTATTAGTTCTTATACTATTATACATCATTTCATAATTAGCATTTCAAGTACCATATGTATACTATAGTACAACACCACTCCCCATTGCCCCTTCCCTTGTCATCCCTAAATTGAAGCCCTTTTCTCCCCGTCTTGATGTCCCCCAATGCCTATGTTACATTGGTTTTTTTTGACAAAATAATCTGTGACCTCAACATTGCATTGAGGATTTGATAATCTTTCATGAAATTAAGGTGCTATTTTGCAACAATTTCATTTGACAATTTTTGCCAAAATTTGTGGTTTTAGAAAAATTTCCCAATGTTTTATCACAATAATCAAAGTTTTGGAGAAGCTGATCTTGGTCTATAGATAATAGGAGGGATGGCTTTGTTACCCGATATTATGCTGGAAAGCACACAACTTGTTCTTGTACTTGGTCATGCACAAATGTTCTACAAAAAGAAGTCGACTAATTAAAAATCCAAGTAGTGAGGGTCTCAGCAATAGGCTCATGCATAGAGAAATCTAACGAGCAATCAACCTTTTATGCATTTGTGGCCAAGAGATCTGTAAATTATGTCAACTCTTCTATAGGGTAATAAGTAGAATGAACATTAAGGGAGGGTATTAAAATAATATTGTAATGTAGAGCATAATGGCCATGTAATTTTAAGTCAATCTTATAGTAACTTTTTTGTTCTTTAAGTTGTACAGTTAGTTTAGTATCTTTCTATGTCTTTGTTTCTCAATCATTTTCATTATAGAAAAATATTGTAAATGCTTATTTAAGAATTATTCCTCTTCTTTGTTTAATATTGAGTATCAATTGACTATCATTTCAATTTTTATAATTACAAGTGTACCATCATAAATAGCAAGAACCTTATTAGTGTATACAATTTCATGATTGTTTAGCACCCACCTTAGAGTGTTTTCGTAGGACTTCATATGGCACACAAATTCGAATAAAGTACTCTATGAATTCAATTTCGTTTAAAATCAAGGTAGGCCCTTATTTCAAAGTGTGGTCCTCTATTATTCCTCCAATACAATAATTTATTTTATCACAGAGGCCCTAAGTTAGCATTTGTGGCTTTTGTATTCCTTCTTGACCTCAAAATCAATTTTACTTTGTAATTTGGCATCCCTAGTTATCCGTGGCACACAATTTAAATTTGGGCTTTGATTGGTGGGTACACAATGCCCTAGACATTTTATACTAAGTATAGAATGCCCTAGGCATTATATACCTCAAGTTTTGGGCTTAAATTTGAATCAAGGCCCCATCTTGGTAATTTAGTAGGATATTGGATTTATAGTCAACCCTCCTAAGTCTTAACCCCCAAGATATTGTGAGAGGTATATAGATACACTACCTCTCTTGACTTTAGGATCATTATCATCATCGTTTCCATGCATCTGTCATCATCAAATTCACAAGGCAAGATATTAAGCATTCAAGTAACCAAGCATTTAAGATCTAAACATCTTCTCAAGCGTCCAAGGTGTTCTCCTCCATTGATCAAAGCTTATTTCCCTCATTGAAGGCCAAGCAAAGGAATTTTTCTATCAAGGAGAACACATATATTCATCCAAGCATTTTTCTTTCTCAATCAAACATTATGGAAAGCACTATGTCCATCACACAAGTTTTTTTTTTCATGATTTCCTTTTGGGCTTTTGTGTTAGGTCAAAGCTATTGCATCAACATACTTGATAACATTTAAAGAAGCATTAACATTGCCAAGGTATGACATGCTTCATCTTTCAGATTTAGCCTCTGCTATATGACAACATGCTATTGTTTACTTTATTTCATTTTCAATGTTGATTCCTAAACATGGGTTTGACCAAGGAAAACCCCTCCATAACCTTCTTCCCTGTTTTTTTCTGTGCACAAGAACAAGTGGTGGTTCTATTGGGACTTAATTTGGAAAGTGCAGGACCTGTCAAATCAATTGTGAAAGTTTCACGAAAAACCACCAAGTCTACAACACCCCAAGCGATTTGTACCTAGGAACATAATGCCCATGATGTTTTAGTACCTGCCAAATCCACTCCAAATTCAGACTACAAGTCAAGACAACTTTCTATTTTTTTTATTTCAGGTCACTACAGGTGTCAGTCTATTTTCCACTAGTCTGTATTTTCTGTAATTGGGTCATCTTCCTTCCTGCTGTACATTTGACAAAGGGGAATAATCCGCATTGTTTCCATTTTCTTACTATACAATAGGGTCATTAATATTTTGTAGCAATTCTATCATTCTATATTCATCGCCTTCTAGCAATACCACAATTCATTTCTATTGCATCTCTCTTGTGGAATGTATTTGGTCTTGCTAGTCAGATTCCTGCTCAAATGAATTCTTATATTTCTCATTTAAAAATAAAAATATGGTAACATTCATGCACCTAACTATACAACTTACCATTATGGGGCTTTTTCAGCAGTTGGCTGATTTTGGTGACTTCTTTACTAGTTTATCTAAATTAAGAGCACTGCCATTTTTTCCTCCAAAATTATTTGTGTTGTCAAAGGCAACAAAATCTCCAAATTCAACATAGACCCCCAACGACCACCTTTTCTTATTTTGCCTCCTTCATTGTTAGGATTTCTTTTTTAAAACCCAACTTTAGAGGCTTCATTCTTGCACATATGGGCTTCTTTTTTCTAGGAACATTTTAAAAGAAGGATGAATTTCATGCTCGTTGTGATGATGCAAATGATTCTCAATTTGGACTAACAGTTTTTGGAGAAATTTAGTTTTCAGTGATCCATATATGTAATTCTCATTTAGTATACATTCCGGTGCTGCAATTTTTACAACAAACTTTTTTTGTGCTCTTCGTGACGATGAAAAAGATTTTCGATTTGGAATTCCAATTTTTTATGTAATTCTCATGTTGGAAACTCTGCAGGGCCATATTTTCTGAAAAGGAAATTATTTTTGGGCTCAATTCTCTTTTGAAAGTACATTATTTTGTATACTTCACAATGATTATTTCAGTTTCTTCTCAATCTTTAGTAGAATTCTATTTTAAACAATCACTTTTGTACATTGTAAGCATCTAATACACTTAAGGCGCATAAAAATGTGTTCACATCCCCAAAACACATGTAATATGTGTCACTTTATCATGATGCATTTGCAAATCACTACTTTATAAAGTATTATAGGGGATTTATTACGTGTGCTTTGATATTTGCAATCACAACCTTGTCTACCTTCCTACAAACATGTCTTGTTTCTACACACCCTTTTGAGTTACACATGCTATCATGTCTTCTTCACTATTTTGCACTACACTACGATACAATTTCAATAGCCCTATCGCACCTCCCCCTTGTCATCTCTATGGGGGCATTATACTATTGGTACTAATGCTTCCTTGGTTTTGCTTTGGAGTGAGTCATGTAACTAATTTTAGGTCTTATGTACTAGGTGGATGCAACAACTAGATACCCGACCATTTGGGTGAGATGGAGCTCATATCGTTTAGACACTCTTGCGCTCTTACTTGTGGAAGCAACCTTCCATCCTCAGTGATTAATTTTCTCAAGTCTTTGGAACCTATATTGTTCACCTCCAATATATTGATGTTATTTTACCTTCTATTCATTTGTTTAGCAGTGTCATTGGGATCACTTGTGCATATTGTTATGCCACTAGTATCTTCGATAATTTAATTGTTGTCTTCATTATCCATTTGATCATTGTTTGAGAGAAGTCATTGGATCATCCATATAAACATGCAAAATTGTCTCTTTGATATTGATCCCAATCTTCATCTTGGTTTTAGAAGAGGTTCTTTTGTGAAGAGGAAAGGATTATAGAAAAGGAAAGGAATGTGAAGGAAATAAGGAAGTGTATTCTTCAAAAGACAACAATGATGAAAGGATGTGACTTCTTGATAGGGTTGTAATTATGAATGGACTATGATTATATAAGAGAATATAAATACAATGGGCTTTCTTCAAAAGGAGGTAGAAATAAGATATCTTATATGATTATAAGATATATATATATATATATATATATATATATATATTGGTCATGTATTGACAAATATAACTATTGTAGTAATAATATCATTTACAATAATGAGATTGTAATATCACTTATAAAAGAAAAATTAGAAATATATATCCACATTTCAATCCTAATCCTATTTAGGTAAGAAAGGAAGATTGAAGTGTTGCCAAGAAAGGGCTTGTGTAAATTCCAAGAAATAGATCTTTGCCCCAAGATAAGGTAGGGTTTAGCGTTCCATAGGCCTTCATGATATGGACTTGGACATGTAAACTTTGAGGGAATCCATTGGTAGTGGTATCCAAGCAACCTTGTTAATACCCATTGCTTTCATCATGAGCTGGAATAGTAATAAGGTTGGAAATAAGCATTAAAGATAACTTTAAGAGTATGGTGTTACCAAGGAGGGGCTTGTATAAATCCAAGCTAATGAATCATATCTCGATATAGGGTAGGGGTCAACAATTCAGAAACCATCAGGATGCGGACTTGGACCAATAAACTTTGAGGGAGTTTGTTACATCCCAATTTTTGACCTAACTTGAAATATACCCGTTGAGGTTCGCATGAAGTTGGTAGTTTAATTTGTTATAACCTGGCAAAATGGTAAGATAATCATTATGATTTCAAGTGAAGATGACATGTTAGTTGATTGTTAATCACGAATTCATGAAATTGATATGGAGGTTAACTGTTATGATTATTTAGGATTAAATAATTTATAATTTAATTACGGAGAAATTCCTTGCAGGAAGCATGTCAAAGGGGTGGAAGCATTATCAGAAAAGAATTAGGCAGGGCATCACCATCATTGGGCAGATGGGTAAAGGACCTAGTGATTTGAAACATAATACATTTGCAGGGCTCGCATGAGTTATTTAATAATTTAATTAAATTAATTGGGTTAAATATAAACATATCTCAAAGAATTTTAATATATCTTTCATCATATTATTTTAATTAATATTTATAAACGTTCATATATGTATAAATAATTTAGCACCATTATAATTTAATAATTAATTAAGTGATGTTGCTTGTACATATTAGATTTTAATAATTATAATAAAACCTTTCATCTTGTTTCTTTCTTTCTTTTCCTCCTTTCTTTTTATTCTTTAAATCGATTTGAGAGTCTTTCGAATGGTTTCTTGTAATGGATGGAAGCCGTAGAGTAAGACTATGCTTATTTCTTAGACCCCCAAAATCATTTGAGGCAGGCAATCATTCTCCTTCAGCCTTTCAAACCATAGCCGTTGGTAATCTCAGAATGAGAGCTCAGTAACTCGTGATTGTATTTACTTGAAACATTTTCATCATTGGTTGCGGATCACAGTTTGAAGCAAGGATTCAATTCAAGACGCAAGCCTTCCAATATCACTTAAGGAGTTATGTAAGGCACCTGTAGTTTCTTGCTCTCTTCTTAATGGCAAGGTTAAATGCACTGCGATCAAGTTTTGATTTAAGTTCTGCTGGTTCTGAGTTCCTTGTCATAATATAACAATGTTAAAAGGATAAAGCCTACCATTTCCTTTGTCGTTTTCCTTGGTGACATTATAATATTGTTAAATGCATATAGCCTTTCGTATTTCCTTGTTAAGTTTGACTTTTTCCTTGTAAGGACTGTCGTTTTCCTTGTAAAGTCAGTCGATTGTCTTCTATGATAATATCCCACTGATCAAACCTAAGTCTAAAGTTTTCTTCTACCTATATTTATATCGGAATATGTAGAATTTCTCTGAAACATTTATGGTAAATGGCAAGAAAGTTACCATCCTAGTTGGAAACCAATTGCATCTTAATATAATATAAATAACTGAGAGTGAGATATTGAAACCAGTTCACCAACGAATTCACCAGGTGAAAATGCCAGTATATGGTGAAGAAGGTGAAGTGTTCTAAGCCAATTATAGTATGCTAACACCTGGGAATCAGTGGCTTGGAGGCCTGAATAAGGTGAGAAGGTGTAGAGAACTTGCAATTGAGGTTGACATCAGCATACATAAAAAAATACATAAAACATTACTTTAGCTCATGCATGCTCCACTCATGAAGAATGTTGTCAATTTGAGATCTTTAAAGGACATAGTCATAGAATGTGAAATGATGGATGTATATAATCTTCTTCAATAATTGATAGAGCCATCTGCTCTAAGAATTCCGAATACTTGGGACTCACCCAGCTGTGTAGCCAAGAAGATGGATGATGAGGTGTGAGAAAGGAATCATCAATAATATGAATCAGAATCAGTTAAGACATTTCAATATTTACCATTTAATATGAATTAATTAATAGCTCATGCATATTCCTGTTATTGTGACCTCCTGTTGCCAAGTCATATGGCGTGTCATATACTATGATGCCTAGTAGATGGCAAGATGACCCCTATCTATTCCGGGTAGGGAGGGCCTTTTTCGATAGAGATCGTATGGGGATAAGGTTTGGTCCGAGGTTGGGTGGTTAAGCCCCTGACAATGTTTCACCTCTCCCCAAGATGTCAGTCGTGTATCAAACAAAGATAAGTAATGGAGACAATTGTTATTGAAAAATAGGTATTATCACTTTTATTTATGAGGAGGTAAGATTAAATTGAGTTATTTCATTGTTATCTTCATTTTACTTTCATTTATATGAATAATGAATATAAGTATATTTTCAAATCTTGAGTTACTGTCACAGTTAAGTAATCAGAAGGAAAGGAATCCGAAGCCCTAATTGAATCTGTGGTAGCGGAAGCCCTAAGTGATATAGTGGTATCAGGAGCCCTAATTGAACCGATGGTAAATGATGCCCTAATTGATATAGTGGTATGTGATGCCCTAATTTAAAATATAGTGGTATTTAATTGAAATTATCATTTGATTTTTAAAGATAATGGTTTTTAGATGATAGTCATCATGTGAAATTGTGGACTAACCCGGGTGGTTGCAGAAGCATCCCTAGATTGGTTTCGATCTCAGTTTTTTGAGCGATCTCAGTTTTTTGAGCTATGTAGTTTTCAATTTCTATAATAATTTCATTTGATGGTATTTCAAGTTTTTAAGTTAAGAAATTTTGTCTAATTGATTTTAACGGTAAATCTTATTCACATAAACATGAATAATATAACTGTCTTCCTATGAAATGAAGTAATAACTGTATTCTTTGAGTATGTTAGATGTTAATTTAGACCCGAGAAAATGGGATGTTACATATGGTATCAAAGCGCTAGGTTCAACACTAAAACCTTGGGTCCGGCATTGATTTTGAAAAACAGAAAATGCAATGTTGAAAATGATTTATTTTGCATAACGAATATTGCAATCAAAACTGGAAAAAAAAACACACTGAAAAATCTTTCATAATAGCCAAGAAGGCCAAGATGATATAAAATGGACAAATGTATAAACTATGATATCATAACGATGAAACCTAATTAAAAAGACAAAAAGGATTGTCAAGTTGAGTGGTGGAGATCAAGTTTGTCGACCCAAATTTTGAAATCCTTGGCCAGGGTGGAATTAGGCAGATTTGTTCGAACAAGTGATCTTTGTTGATTGTTCAGACGCTTCAATTATTTTGTCGAATAACTGTTGGGACTTCAACCCACCTGAATACTTAGATGGCAAAACTAGAATGATACATATGCCTTATCCCTGGAGGGAGGGCCATTCTTTGTTGAGAATGAGAAGATTAAAATGGGTCTAGATGCCGAGGCTTGTGCAATCCAAACACAGATTTGATAAATTTTTTTATCAAAATCCATCATGATGGCTAAATTATTCTTTATGCAATTAATGACAAAAATAAATTGTTACCTATTTGAGGGAGTTCATAGCTGGTGTCTAGGCAACTTGGATAGCATCAACCATCCATCCATAAACCAAATAATCATATGATTGGGTAATCAAAATTATTATTATGGACATATTATTAAGACTTGTATACATAACAATTGACTAATTAAGCATAAATCATGACTGGCCCCAAAATGGGGACATTGCAGTGGTATCAAAGCATGATCCTACCATCTTGTAGGGTAAAAAGAGGATATATGAAAATCATTCATATGAAAGACTAATGTGAAAAGACAATGAAGATTGGAAGAGGCTTAATCATAGTCATGAGAAAAACTCAAGAATTTGAATGAACGATGTAACTTTTTGATAGGCTTGTAATTATGAAAGGTTGTCACTTTTCAAATGGACTCTGATTATAAAGGAGAATATAAATACAATGGGCTTTCTTCAAAAGGAGGAAATAAAGAATCTTATATGATTATAAGATATATTATTTTGTTAGAGTTGTAGGTGACTCTACAACACCCCCAAGATCAAATGAAAGACCAAGATAACTTCCACAAGAGAATGGCAAGACAATTGCATAAAGATGCGAGAATGCTATTGTTGATAATGAAATTGATTGACATCCAATAGATTGATTTTAAATATACATAATAGGCCTCCTTACATAGGAGAGGTGATAAGAGACAATGATAAGGAGAAGATAAGCTATCAACCACACAAGATGGAATCACATGTCCACCAAAGGTGGATAGGTGGATAATCCTCCATTATGCAATGAAATATGTGCAATGATGAGGATGATAATGTGATAAGTGCACTAAAGGTGGAATGAGATAACAACTATGACCACCCAGAGTGGAATTCTCCTACACCATGTGTTTAATTGAGGTGCAAACTCCTAAGTATCTCATTCACAAACTACTATGCAACGCATTATCCCCAGTAAGCTTAAGTAAATGTAATTAGTGAATATTAATTACACCAACATTGTTACATCCCAATTTTTCCCTAAATTTTTTTAAGCTAAATATAGCCATTGAACCAAAATAAATTTTCATGTTCAAGTGAAATTATTTCATAATAGTCGGTGTTTTATCATGGTAGTTATAGCCGTTGTTTTATTTATTCATGTTTATGTGAAATTGAAGCAATTATCTTTAGCCATTGCATCGATCTAATTATCATATAAAATTGAGTCAGTTAAATCTAGTTGTTGTGTTCATGTGAAATGAAGATAGTTAAATTTAGCCGTTGTACATTTATGATGAATGAGTTAGTATTTATAATGAAATTTCCTAACGATTTTATCTAACAAATTATGAATCATGAATTGATGTTTTGGTGAGAATGTTGTTTTAAAGGTTGCAGGATGAAGATCGGAGAGAGAGGGGAAGCATTACGAAACGAGGTCATCGGAATGGGATGGTCATAAGATTTAGTCATTAAGAATGACAGGTTTGACCTAAAAGTCACCCTGGCTAGGTTATTAGGACTTGACAATAAATTTTGTGGTGGAACTGCATGAGCTGAAAATTAAAAACAATATATATATAATAAAATAAACAAAGTTATTACTTTTATTAAATTTATCAATTAATAATATCACTTAATATTATTTTTACCCTCTCGATTAAGATCATAAATAAATAAATACAAAGTGGCACCATTACATTAGAAATTATTAATCCAATAATGCCACCTTGCAAATACATATTTATAAACTTAACCAAGATAATAAAATAATATTAAATGATATTATTAGATAAACTTTTCATCTTTCCTTTTTCTTTTCATTTTCCCTACTTTTTGTTCTTTCATATTGATCGAATTAAAGAATTTGAACAATCTTGTAACGGTAAGAAGCCGTAAGGTCTTTCCAAAGTTATATATCGACCTTGTTGTGTTTCAGTATACACACATAGATATCCAGCTTTTCTTTATTACCTTTACTCTGCCACTGAGCCATAGCATTAGAACTCATACACCTTTGTAATCAGAACTCATACATCTCTGCAATCAGAACTCATACGTCTATGCAATCAAAACTCATACGTCTATGTATTCAGAGTTTGCGTGTCTTGAAACCAGAGTATTATGTCCTTGCATCCATAAACAACTGTTCCCGTGGAATCTAAAGGAGGTGTTGAGCCCAGTAATAGTAATTCATCTGCAGGGCAGTAAGCCGTGTAAGGAGATGTTGTCTTTTCTATCTTATTTATTTGCTTTCTTTCTTAAAACTTGTTAAGATTGAGTCAATTTTTCTTAAGTTTTTATCTATGATTTCTAGCCAATATGAAAATAAGTTGTCTTCCTCATGTCATGAAACACAAGTAATCATCATAAGTTTGTCTACGTCCACATAATTTTGCAAGCATGAATATAGTTGGATATTAATGTTGTTTCAGTATCAAATCAGTCAAATGTCAGGATAGGATAGAATAAATCCAAAATTGTCAGTCCTTTGAATAGATCCTTGAAGTTTTTTTTCATTTGTAACTTTAATTTTTATAAATTTGGAAAATATGTCATAGCATCTGATAAGAGTAGTGAGAGCACCAAGGATATCACCCGGCTAATGCCAAAATGAGGTGATGAAGGTGTGAATAAAGATAAATGTTCAGGCACCAGAGAGTCACTAGTTTGATGGCCCGAATTATGGTGATGAGGTGTAGATGAACCTATTAAAAAAGAAAAATAAGAATGAAATCAGCATTCCATATTACATAAATAAAATCAAATACATTTAGCTCATGCGAATTCCATTTCTAAAATTAGTTGTCAAGCTGAGTGGTGGAGATCGGGTTCTAAACCCACATTTCGAAATCCTTGGCCAGGGTGGTAATTAGGTAGACTTGCCACAACAAATTGATCATGTTGTTCTCTTGATGCTTCAGTTATTCTTCCAAATAGCTGTTGGGACCTCAACCCACCTGAATAATGGAACAATGAACGTCCCTTGCCCAACCTCGGGGTAGGGAGGGTCGTTCTATTAATTTAGAACCCATGGGGATAAGTAAAAAAGTCTGTAGTTAGGAGGTTAAGTCTATGATTATGCTTCTCCTCTCACCAAAGTCAGAGCTTGGACAACTAATACAGAAAGTCACTCAACTAAAAACTGTATGTTCTATTTAACTTTTAAGTTAGTATTTTCTTTTCTAGCAAAAAGTTTCTTTTACTGAAAAATTAGATGTTATCTTAAAAATCCAGCTAGTTGCTCATGAGCATTTAACAACATTTTCATTTTTATAATCTATGATTAGTTTAGATTTATTTCCAGCTGATTATATGAAATATTATTTAATGACAAACTTGTTCGAATAGAATGGTAATGTAGATTAATTTCAGTTTTTAACTGTTTTTGAATTTTATGTCATGTGATTATAAATCAGTTAGTTTAATAATGAAATTAGTTAGTAGAAAATCCAGCTGTTACATATGGTATCAGAGCGCTGGGTTCAACATTAAACCTAGGGCACATCACGTTCCTAAAATCTAATAAAGTTGAAAACTGAATACAGGATTTTAGTAAGTAGAACACCCCGCAAGAAAACACGACATCCTATTTTTCCTTACCTTATTAAGAATATGACTAAGTACGATTATTCTTGCTGTTCTGAGCCTTGAGATGATGAAACATTGAACCAAGCCATACAATGAATGAAGAAGGAAAGGATTCGATGGACCCCTACCAAGAAGGCAGCATACAGGAACAAACTGATTCAGAATTGGAACGCTCAACAGAGCAATCCCCTCCTCCATTTTCATAGATCATGGATGGTACGAGACATGTACCAGACATAATCAAAAGTTGCAAAACAAAAATAAACATATTCTATGGATGTAGACTACCTCATTAGAGGAATTTTGTAAATAAAGATTGCTTTGTCGAGCAATAGATAAAATTTTGTAATTAAAAAATTTTGCTTTGTCGAGCAATGGATATAATTTTGTAATAAATTTTTTTGCTTTGTCGAGCAATGGATATGATTTTTGCAAATTTGCTTTGTTGAGCAATGGGCATGATTTTTTGTAATTAAAGATTTTCTTAGTTGAGCAATGAAAATAAATATTGTTTTTAAAAAGCAATTTTTGACAAGCAATGAGAAAACTTTGAACAATAGAAATGAAAACTTCTCTTGCTTAGTCGAACAATAAAAACTAAACTGTAAACTTTGTAAACAAACAGGTGAAAGACCTAAAATACAACATGAGTAACAACAAGAATGTGGAAAATCAAGAGACAATTCGGGAAAACCATCAAACCTCCAACAAGCTATTACTTCAAAATCTACAAGAAACACAACTAAAACTAGAACCTATGGATAGAAGAATGAGTGAGATGGCAGCCTAGATGGGGCAACATCATGAAGAAATGCAAGAAACACCCAGAGCTGAGATAGAAGTCTCAGAACATAATAGAACCTCCTCTCCTAAACAAGTTGATAAACAAAAGAAAAAGGAAATTGTGGCTGACTTATCAGCTGATATTAAGAAGATTAAACCCCCTAACTTCTCTGGTACTCATTCTGGAGAGGAAGCCGAAGCATGGCTGACAGAGATGGAACAATACTTCGAGATCCAGGACTTTTTCAGAGACCTCAAAGGCAGTTTGGGATATATACCAATTCATAGGGGAAACATCAACTTTATGGGGAAACACCAAGGTGGAACTGAACATTAGATCAACTGACATTACATGGGAAAAGTTTGTAGACATTTAGAACACGGTGGCTGCCTCAAACTTTCTATGACCAAAAACTCATGGAATTTTAGAATTTGAAACAGGGGGAATTGTCAGTTCATAGATACTGGGAGAAATTTACCAGGTTGCTTAAGTACGTACCACCCTACCAACAAGATACCAACCTAAAAGTAAGAAAGTTTATCATGGGACTGAATAACAGGATAGGGGGAGCCGTAGATGTCCTTGCACCATGAACCATGGAAGAAGCCTTGGAAAAAGTTGTTCGACAAGAGCATAAGGTTAAAAAGGATGATTCTATTCGAGACAATAAGAGAAAAACCAATTGGAATTCAGAAGGTGCTGAATCTGGACCACCAGGGAAACAATTTAGGGACTTTAAAAACAACAAACCTGAAAACAACAGCAGCGGAATTGGAGATAATCAAGGAAATTTTCATGTAAGTAAAAGCGACAGGAATAATGAGAGAAGAGGACTACCAGGGGGTTGTTTTATTTGCAAAGGGAACCACTATAGGAGACAATGCCTTAACCTCAATCAGCAACAACGCCCATCCCTGCCGCAACAACATGTAGTTTTTCAACAGAGAATTCACGCAGCCTTGGATAACAGATAGGCAAAACAGTAGATAAGACCCATCGAAACATCGGGTAAGATTTACAGCAACCCCGTGACTATTGTTATTGATACTAGAGCAACAGAATGTTTTATTTCACCTAAACTATTAAGTAAATTTCCAAAAAGCTCTGGTTTTATGGCAAAACCGTGGACAGTCGAATATGCAAACTAGACAAGGGCCAAGGTAGAGCAATGCCTGTTTGAAGCCCAAGTTGAATTTTCAAACTTCACCACAGAACTGAATTTATATGTAGCACCGTTAGGATCTTATGACATTATCATTGGAATAAATTGGCTTAGCGAACACAAGGATAAGGTAGATTGCCTTGCCAAAACGGTCAATTGTGTGGATGATCGAGGTAGATCCACAAGTATTTCAGGGATCAAACATGAAATTAGAGCCCAGCAGATTTCAGCAATGCAACTTAAGGGGTATGGAAGAAAAGGCTGTGAAATATTCGCCGTAAGAGTTGAAGATACAAGGGAAACCACATACAGGGATGATTATATTTATAAGATGGGGAAATTAAGCAAAAACTAAAGGAATAATTTGAAGAAAAATATCCCTATCTGAAGAACTATCAAGATGTATTCCCTGAGGAACTTCCTGGATTACCCCCTTCCCGGAGATTTGATTTTACCATAGACTTATTACTAGGAGTAGAGCCTATATCTAGAGCCCCATATAGGACGACCACCACAGAACTTATGGAATTGCAAATTCAACTACAGGATATGTTGGATAAGAAAATGATTCGACCCAATGTCTCACCATGGGGAGCCCCTGTGTTATTCGTAAGAAAGAAGGATGGAACCATGAGGTTATGTATAGACTATCGGATGCTTAATAAGGTCACGATCAAAAATCGATACCCATTACCCAGAATAGATGATCTATTTGACCAAATGAAGGGTGCGACCGTGTTCTCAAAAATTGATCTAAGATCAGGATATCATCAGTTGCGAATTAAGGATGAGGACATACACAAAACTGCCTTCACGACTAGATATGGACATTATGAGTTTACAATGCTACTTTTTAGAGTAACTAATGCCCCTGCAGCCTTCATGAACTTAATGAATAGTATATTTCACGATTGCCTGGATAAATTTGTGTTGGTATTTATAGATGATATTCTTATATATTCTACGAATGAAGAACATCAAAGACATTTAGAGATAGTATTACAAAGACTTAGAGAACATAAATTATATGGGAAATTATCTAAGTTGCCAATTCGGGTTCGGGGTTCGGTTCGTGGATTCGAGCAATTTTTTATTTCCCCATTTGGGTTCGTGGGTGGGTTCATGAGTATATATATATATATATATAAACACACGCACAAGAGAAACATGCATAGTTGCAAAACAAAGTCATTTCACAATATGAACAATTGTTGCTTGATCATTGATCAATGCCAAATGCCAAAGGGTTTCGGGTCCCTTCAAAACCTGTTTTTACCTGAATCTAAAAGCATTAAATACTCGTTCATTACTCTATCTTCATGATTGTAAAGAATATTATACATTGAATTACTAAATTGCAAAACATAGACTAGTTCATCAAATAATACATTGAATTACTAAATTGCTAAAGAAAGACTAGTTCATCAAGTAATAAGGATTGAAACATGATGATAGATGACAAGGTTTTAGTAGTTTATCAATAATCATAGTATCAAATGCCCTTCAAGGGTCAAATGGATCATCACAAAATGAGGGATCAATGGCTTCATCCCCAACTGCAACTATATCTAGATCTTCATCATTGGAACCCAAACTGGTTCCACTAGTCCCATATGCTGCTATATCATCGTCCCTCCTCCTTGACATAAGGGATTAGATGAGTGAAATATTTTTTATTAAGTTCCTTTGAGAGTTGCATAAGAAAACAATTAAAAAAACACTCTTTAATGTTGTTTTAGCCTTGGGTTCGCTGTGGGTTCATCTGGGTTCGCTTCAGCAAGGACCCGGACGAATCCACAGTCAAAACTAAGGACCCTGCCCGGACCTGAACCGAACCCAGGGACGAATCCGGACCCGTACGGACCCAAACCCAAATCCGGGCAGCAGGGGACGAATCCAGCAACTAAGGAAATTATCAAAGTGTGCCTTTTACGAGAAAGAAATTCAGTACCTAGGGCATATAATTTCAGCACAAGGCATAGCAGTAAACCCATCTAAGATTAAAGCAATTAAGGAATGGCCCATACCTTGAAACGTATCTGAGGTCAGGAGTTTCATGGGATTAGCTGAATTTTATAGGAAATTTGTCAGAAACTTCTCAAGAATAGCGTATCCAATCACATCACTTCAAAGGAAGGGAAAGAAATTTGTTTGGACAGAAAAATGTCAGTCAACTTTTGAGTTTCTGAAAGAAAAACTGACAACTGCACCTATTTTAAGGGTACCCGATCCGCAAAAACCATTTGTGGTAATCACTGATGCTTTAGGTGAAGGATTAAGGGGTGTGTTAATGCAAGAAGGACAAGTCATTGCCTATGAGTCTAGGAAATTGAAGAATTATGAACAAAATTATGCACCACACGATTTGGAATTAGCAGCTGTAGTTCACGCTTTACAAATGTGGAGACATTATTTAATTGGAAAACCCTTTGAGCTCTGATCTTATCATCAAAGCCTAAAATATATTTTCACTCAGCAAAATCTGAATGCTAGACAAAGGAGATGGTTAGAGTTCTTCGCAGATTATGAATTTGACATAAGCTACATTAAGGGAAAAGAAAATAAGGTGGCTCATGCCTTAAGTCAGAGAAGACATATTTCAGCAATGATTAAGGTAAAATTTCAATTAAGGGACCAAATTTTACAACATTTGGAGCATGAGGATTTTTATGCAGAAATCAGTATGGCACTTATTAGAGACCCACAGAACCCCAAGTATTCAGATTTTAACTTAGAGGAAGATGGATTGTTGAGATATCGCCACAAGATTTATGTACCCAATCATCCTGAGTTACGAAGATTAATTCTAGGGGAGTATCATTCAACTCCATATTCAGGACACCTAGGAGCAACGAAAATGTTATCTGATATAAAACCTTTATACTTTTGGAAGGGAATGAAAAGAGAGATAATTGAGTTTGTAGCAAGTTGTTTAGAGTGTCAAAGAGTGAAAGTGGAACATTGATACCCAGCAGGACTGTTGTACCCAAATGAGGTACCTGAATGCAAATGGCAAGTAATATCCATGGACTTTGTATAGGGGTTGCCTATGACCAGGAATCGACATAACACTATTTTGGTCGTGGTTGATAGATTGACTAAGGTTGCACATTTTATTCCAGAGAATTTATCCAATGGAGCACTTGAGATAGCCCATAAGTTCATAAAAGAAATTTTCAGATTACACGAGGTTCCAAAGAACATTACTTCAGATCGAGATACAAGAATAACTTTCAGATTTTGGTAGACACTATTTTCAGCCTTGGGCACTAAATTGAATATAAGTTCAGCTTATCATCTTGAAACAGATAGTCAGACAGAGCGAGTGAATCGGGTATTAGAGGATCTTCTAAGGGTTTATTGCATGGATCGGCAGTATCAATGGGAAACATACTTACCTTTGGTTGAATTTGCATATAATAACTCATACCATTCTTCGATTAAAATGACACCATTTGAAGCTTTGTATGGCCGTAAGTGCAGAACCCCAGTAAGCTAGAATCAATTGGAGGACACGGTCATTGTTGGGCTGGAAATGCTTCAAGAGATGGAAGAACAAGTACTTCAGATCCACCAGAGGTTGAAGGAAGCTAATGATAGGCAAAAAAGTTATGCTGATGCGAAAAGAACACCCAGAGAATTTACAGTAGGGGACAAGGTGTTACTAAGAGTTAAGCCTCAGAAGAGTACTATTAAGTTTGGCAAGAATGCTAAATTGGTTCCCAGATATGCAGGACCTTTCGAAGTTTTGGAGGTTGTTAATCCGGTGGCCTACAAGATTACTTTACCTCTAGCCCTTGCCAAGATGCATAACGTCTTCCATGTGTCTTGCATAAGTTTGTTAGTCACCATGAGCACATGATTGATTGGAAACTGTTGCAGATGTGAGAGCTAGGGGTGGTAGAGGTAAAACTGCTCAGAATACTCAAGGTACGTAAACTACGCTTACAAAATCGAGAGGTAACTTTGTGCAAGGTCCAGTGGGACCAATATACAGAGGATAATGCTACATGGGAAGACTATCATGATATTCTTCAGAAATATCCCTATCTATTTTCAGAAATTGGAAACTGAATATTTCATTTCTTTTATTTTAAATCTTAAAAACAGTTTGATATTATTTCATCGTGGACAATGAAAAACCTAAGGTGGTGGGTATGTTACATCCCAATTTTGCCCTAAAATTTTTAAAGCTAAATAGAGCCATTGAACCAAAATAAGTTTTCATATTCAAGTGAAATTAGTTCAAAATAGTCGTTGTTTTATCATGTTAGTTATAGCCATTGTTTTATAATTGAAGCAGTTATCTTTAGCCATTGCATCGATCTAATTAACATATGAAATTGAGTCAGTTAAATCTAGTCGTTGTGTTCATGTGAAATGAAGACAGTTAAATTTAGCCATTTATCATATGACATTGAGTCAATTAAATCTAGCCGTTGTGTTCATGTGAAATGAAGACAGTTAAATTTAGCCGTAGTACATTTATGATGAATGAGTTAGTATTTATAATGAAATTTCCTAATGATTTTATCTAACAAATTATGAATCATGAATTGATGTTTTGGCGAGAATGTTGTTTTAAAGGTTGTAGGATGAAGACCGGAGAGAGAGGGGAAGCATTACGAAACGAGGTCATCGGAATGGGATGGTCATAAGATTCAGTCATCAAGAATGACAGGTTTGACCTAAAAATCACCCTGGCTAGGTTATCAGGACTTGACAATAAATTTCATGGTGGAACCGCATGAGCTAAAAATTAAAAACAATATAAATAATAAAATAAACAAAGTTATTACCTTTATTAAATTTATCAATTAATAATATCACTTAATATTACTTTTACCCTCTCGATTAAGATCATAAATAAATAAATACAAAGTGGCACCATTACATTAGAAATTATTAATCCAATAATGCCACCTTGCAAATACATATTTATAAACTTAACCAAGATAATAAAATAATATAAAATGATATTATTAAATAAACTTATCATCTTTCCTTTTTCTTTTCATTTTCCCTCCTTTTCGTTCTTTCATATTGATCGAATTAAAGAATTTGAATAGTCTTGTAACGGAAGGAAGCCGTAAGGTCTTTCCAAAGTTATATATCGGCCTTGTCGTGTTTCGATATACACACAGAGATATCTAGGTTTTCTTTATTACCTTTACTCTGCTACGAAGCCATAGCATCAGAACTCATACGCTTTTGCAATTAGAACTCATACGTCTCTGCAATCAGAACTCATACGTCTGTGTATTCAGAGTTTACCCATCTTGCAACCAGAGTATTACATCCTTGCATCCATAAACAACTGTTCCCATGGAATCTAAAGGAGGCGTTGAGCCCAGTAATAGTAATTCATCCACAGGGCAGTAAGCCACGTAAGGAGATGTTGTCTTTTCTATCTTATTTATTTCCTTTCTTTCTTGAAACTTGTTAAGACTAAGTCGGTTTTTCTTAAGTTTTTATCCATGATTTCTAGCCAATATGAAAATAAGTTGTCTTCCTCATGTCATGAAACACAAGTAATCATCATAAGTTTGTCTACGTCCACATAATTCTGCAAGGATGAATATAGTTGGATATTAATGTTGTTTCAGTATCAAATCAGTCGAATGTCAGGATAGGATAGAATAAATCCAAAATTGTCAGTCCTTTGAATAAATCCCTGAAGCTTTTTTTCATTTGTAACTTTAATTTTTATACATTTGGAAAATATGTCATAGCATCTGATAAGAGTAGTGAGAGCACCAAGGATATCACCCAGCTAATGCCAAAATGAGGTGATGAAGGTGCGAATAAAGATAAATGTTCAGGCACTAGAGAGTCACTGGTTTGATGGCCCGAATTATGGTGATGAGGTGTAGATGAACCTGTTAAAAAAGAAAAATAAGAATGAAATCAGTATTCCATATTACATAAATAAAATCAAATACATTTAGCTCATGCAAATTCCATTTTTCAAATTAGTTGTCAAGTTGAGTGGTGGAGATCGGGTTATAAACCCACATTTCAAAATCCTTGGCCAGGGTGGTAATTAGGCAGACTTGCCCCAACAAATTGATCGCGTTGTTGTCCTGATGCTTCAGTTATTCTTCCGAATAGCTGTTGGGACCTCAACCCACCTGAATACTCCGATGGCTGGATCAATGAATGTCCCATGCCCGACCTCGGGGTAGGGAGGGCCGTTCTATTAATTTAGAACCTATGGGGATAAGTAAAAAGGTCCATGGTTGGGAGGTTAAGCCTATGATAATGCTTCTCCTCTCACCAAAGTCAGAGCTTGGACAACCAATATAGAAAGTCACTCAACTAAAAATTGTATGTTTTATTTAACTTTGAAGTTAGTATTTTCTTTTCTAGCTGAAAGTTTCTTTTACTGAAAAATTAGATGTTATCTTAAAAATCCAGCTAGTTGTTCATGAGCATTTAACTACATTTTCATTTCTGTAATCTATGATTAGTTTAGATTTATTTCCAGCTGATTATATCAAATATTATTTAATGACAAACTTGTTCGAATAGAATGGTAATGTAGATTAATTTCAGTTTTTAACCGTTTTTGAATTTTATGTCATGTGATTATAAATCAGTTAGTTTAATAATGAGATTAGTTAGTAAAAAATCCAGCTATTACAAACACACCCCCTAAGCGCAACTTAGGGGAATGCACTTAAACTCACAATGCAAGATGGGTCCTAGCTACTAGGCCATTTTAGTTACCCATGTACAATATGCAATGCAATACATGAAATGTAATATTTCATAAAGTGGAGAAAGAGAGAAAACCTCATGGGAAAAACCCTCCCCCAAAAAGAGAGATGAAAACAAGATGCATGGATGGATGGAGTATTCAAGACCCCCCAAAAACTGTATACATCATGTATATACAAAGAATGATCTCCCCATAGGAAGGAAATAAGGAGACATGATATCCCCCCCATAATGAAGAAGCTCTAATGTAGATGAAGAGTACTCGCAAGAAAAATATAATTCAATGCCTACAAGAAACATGTCTCTCCTTAGGAAGAGATAAATACATCAAATGATGAAGAAGCCACTCCATGTAAAAAGTAAGGAGGAACAAGGTCTCCATGTATGGATCTCTGAAGACTAAATAGGTCTCTCCAAGCTCAAAGATTCTATCACACCATCAAGCTGACCTATGTTGTGAAAAACCAACAGAACATGAAGAGTTGGAAAATCCAATCTCCAAAGAAGGTGAAGAAGTATCTCGAAGAGAAACCCCCCTCAGATGTATTAATCAAATCTGTATTATGAGACTCGTCTGAAAGAGCATCCAAGAATTCATCCCACCCTGCAAGATCTGAAGCATAAAGATCATCTTGTTGAATAGTAGAACTCATGTCTGAATAAGAAAGAGGTGGAGGAGTATGAAGTTCAACACTTGTCTCAAGAACAAAATGATTCAAGTGTCCAATGTTCTCCTCAAATTAATTATTCACCCTTGATAAAGGGTTAGGTACATCATGAATATCATCATCGTTATCAACAAAATGTGCAAAAGAATACAAGCGTGATGTATGATCAACAACTCCCATAGCTATGACATCTCTAGTCTCCATGTCCCTAATATAGACATAATCAAGAGTGAACTCAACAATTTTACCTTGTGCCCCATGAGTAATTTGGTAAATGGAAAGGATATTAGTGGTCAAGGATGGTACACAGTGAACATCATTAAATGTACCCTATCCCATAGGAATAGAACCTTTCCCACAAACCTTCATGTATGTATTATTACCCACCAATATAGATGGAGAATTACAAGGCTCAATAGAAGAAAACATATCCATAGAAGATATCATATGATGTGATGCACCTGAATCAAGAAGCCATTTACTTTGCTTAGGATGTGTGGAAGCAATGAGTGCTTGTCCTTTGCCTCTAGATGATGATGTAGATGTAGCAGCTGCCTGATATTGAGGAGGCACCACTGATGAGGGCAACTAGATATTGTTCTTTTGAAGAATGTAAGTAAGCTCATCAATCTTCTTATGGAAACATTTATGCTCATCATGTCCTAACTTTTTGCAATAAGCACATTTATCTCTCTTTCTTCTAGATGTTTCCTCTCTTGAAGAGGACTTGGATTCAATATTATGTTGTAAAGGACAGTCATCACCTTTGTCATGTTTCTTAGGATCCTTGTGTTGTTTGTTTCCCTTTCTTTCGGAAGTCTTTGGAGAGAAGTCATTTGCAACCAACGCTTGATACTTGGAAGGCTTCAATTGACCCATGTGTGCTAACTTTGCTTCTTCCTTTGTGAGCTAAGCTGCAAATTCATCAAGAGAAGGCATTTTGTATGCACTACCAAGAGCATACATAGTAACATAGAATGTGGAAACAAAAATTGGATATTCAAGACCTAGCTTGAAAAGAATAGATAATATCAATTGTTCATCATCTTTAGTAATACCACAATTAGAAAGGTCCAATCTATTGGAATTGAACTTAGAGAAAAAATCTTGAATATTGTCAAAATCACATGGACTTAGACCTATAAACTCATTCTCCAATTTGAATTTTCTTATTCTATTACGTTTACCAAAAATTCCTTCCAATGTAGTCTAGGCATCATGAGGATGTGTGCAAGATGCAATATGATATAACAAATCATTAGAGATGGTAGATCTAAGAGAGCCAAGTGCTTTGTCCCTTCTATCAAACCATTTCCTTCTTTCTGCAACACCTGTAGCTAGTTCTAGAGCCTGTCCAAGAATCATTCTAAGCAATCCAATACTCATCAACTAATTAGAAACTGTTTGTTTCCATTCATGATAGTTATATAGAGTGAGTAATTGAACTTTTGAAAAATCCATAATGAAATCAAATTATGACTGAAATCAATTTATAACTCCTTCAAATTACAAACTCAATTAAGAAAACTAAAATCCAAGTATTCACCAAGTGCAAATATAGCCAAAAAAGACCTATTTCCGAAAGTGATATGCCCACTCCAAATCACTAAAATCTGATTACAAATCTGGAAAGTAGAGGAAAAATCATGTACTTTCAAAAAATATTGCACTTGAAAATGTTACCAAATGTGCCCAAATAGAGCCTTGAAAGTTGCAGAAAATGGGATTTGCGATTTTCTAGATTTGGCCTTAGATGTCTGATTTAAATCAAACAAAATTTGATTTAGGGGTTTTGGGACCTCTCTATATGATGCCAACCTCTAATTTGCACCACAAGCTCCAATTTTCATCTGTAATAGAAAGTCACAAAATAGGACTCTTGAAATCTCCTCCAAATTGTGATGTCCAAATTACCAAATGCTGCACAACGAGTCAAGCCAAGATTGCACTTCTTGAGAAGAAGTCTTCACACCATGAGAGCTCTGATACCATGTTAGAGTTTTAGGTGACTCTACAACACTCCCAAGATCAAATGAAAGACCAAGATAACTTCCACAAGAGAATGGAAAGACAACTGTATGAAGATGCAAGAATGCTATTATTGATAATGAACTTGATTGACATCCAATGGATTGATTTTAAATGTACATAATAGGCCTCCTTACATAGGAGAGGTAAGGAGTATATTGATTATCAAAAATTTAATTATTACGAATTATATATTATGGATTAGGAGTATATTGACAGAGATTATATATTATAATGAATTAATAATTATAAGTATAATATATATTATACTTATAATTATTAATACAATATATAAATATAACACAACTAATTTGAGGACCATAAATATATCTCTAATAACATTAGTTATATTGAAATGTCATCTGACATAAGCAATATATATTAACACTCCCTCTTAACTAGGGAGGATGATAATGAAAAGATTCATAACAATATATTACCTCGATGTAATTTTCCAAGAAACAATGTGAAGGAAATAGAAGATATTCATCATAGTCTATCATGATCTATCTCAAATATCATAAGATATTTATTACAGAAATCCATGGTTTGTATAGGGAACTTAATCCACCGTGCAAGATATTTTCTATTGTAATCTGCATGAACATCATGAGATGTCCATCACAGTAGAAGCCCATGGTCTATTTAAGGAACTTAATCCACTATGCAAAATATCTTCTATTGTGATCTGCATCACAATAGAAGGCCATGGTCTATTTAAAGAAATTAATCCACCATGCAATTTATCATCTATTGTGATCTTCTTCAGACATCATAAAAGTGTCTTATCACAAATAAATGATCATGGTTTGTTTAAGGAACCTAATCCCCCATGCAATATATAACCTATCATAATAGAAATTAAGTTATTGTCAGATCGTCACCTTTCAATAACTTCTACAAATACAAGTCATAATCATTTGGAAGTCGTCACTTCCTCATAATGTACACAAGGCCCATGTGATATAAAAAATAATTCATTAGTACAATAATCAAATATCTTGAGACTCTTCTCAAAAATCACAACATATTAAGTTTTACCTTGATAGTGTTCCACTTTCAAAGGCTTGATCAATGATTTTGAACTCCCTCTTAATCCACTATTACATTAATTTTAAGGATATTTCATTAGAGTGGAAAATTCTCCGAGTCCAATTTTGGATTACTGACTTCAGTGAGGAAGCTTGAGGTTTAAGTTTGTCAAGACATATTGTTGCAGTGTGCCCATAGTTCAGGACATATTGTTGAAGTGCGCCCATAGTTGTCGCATATGTAACAATTTACTTTGGAGTAGTCTCTTTGTCTCTTGTGTGAATGTTTACTATTAGAGTACTTGCCCTTTTTCCTTTTTAAGGTAGTGGTGAGAATCTGAATATCACCTCCAATAGAAGTATTATCTTGAGACATTAACATGTACTCCTCTTGGATGCAACCAGCCTTGTCAAGCAAGTTTAGGAAGCTTGGATCAACCACATACTATCTAAAAGTTTTCCATGATGGTGGCAGTCCCTTTAGAGCAATCATGGCTAATTCTTTCTCATCATAGATTTGACTAATCGTAGAAAGTCGGTTCCTTAGTTCTATTATCCTCATGAAATATGAAGCAACGGATTCTCCTTTGTTCATTTTAATGTTGGAGAGATTGTCTTTTAGAGTTAGAAGTCTGGTGATATTGTTTATCTCAAACATTTTTTGAAGTGTTTTAAACATTTCATGTGTTGTGTCTAATTCAGAAATAATAGGAAGTAGATGATCCTTTACTCCATCCACCATCCATTTTGTGGCTCTAGGGTTATCCTTCTCCCATCTATTCAATTTATCGCTTGCCTTCGATGGTTGGTCAGATTTTTGAATAAATTGCTTTAGGTCATTCTCTTTTAGGATTATCTTCATTCGTAATTTCCACCCTACATAATTTAAATCACCGTTGAGTCTATCCTCTACCTTCATACCATTTACCATTTTGATAGATTAAAAAATTCAGGATATTTGAGAGCACTCGATAAATAAATCTGATCAAGATCATCTCTTAACTAGGCTCTAATACCATGTTGAAATTTTGATCAGATTTATAGAATATTTAATGTTCAAAAATGTCTATTATAATTTGAAATTCTTTATGATATATATAGATAAATTGTTCTAAGGTTTAAATCCCTCTTATGTAATAACACTAGATATTTTTTGTGAGTTTCAAATGAGAGATCAGACTCATATTATACATGACATATATAAAAAGGGTGTGACCTTACATGTACCCCTTTATCCCTAAGCAACATGAAACATAATGCATGAGTTTGATAAACAATGCACCATTTTGGTGATTGCAAAGAATAACCAAAGTTGAGAATTCCATGTCAACCCGATCACATGTGGGTACTTCGAAACATGTTTCACTATGTGACTCTCCACATCAAAGTCACATTGAAGCAAGGTGGAAAATAAGGTTTTAATTAGTGTTACCAGGATAGGACTTGGTTAGGCCTAGATTGGGCTTGGACTCGGTCTCGGTAGTTAGACTCGGCAAATTAAAAAACTCATGAAATTCAAAGATTTTTAAGGATTTTAAGTTTTTTTTCATACATCATTTAGCCAATTAACATCAAATACACAATAATTGAGATAAATAGAAGCTACTTTACACACATATACAACTTTTCATAGATCACGTAAGTATAAATTCAAATTTTTGAAAGAGATTACTTAAATTTAAGCTGAATAACATAATAGAAATCTGAAATATAGTGTAATTGTCAAATGTCTACAATATCCATAGAATATGCAATCCGTGGAATCAAAAGTTCAAAAAAAATATCAAAAGAAAGGGTCATAGTAACCTATGTCTTCCTACGAGTACGCCTAAGATAAGTCATGGAAGACTCCTAAGCCATCCTCTCTCCTCGTGGCTAAGGTTGAACCTCAGTGATATGTTAATCATGATCATCCTCATCCTCATACTCATCCTCATAATCCTCATCATCAGAGTCAAATTAGGGTCCTACATTGGGTGTCCTCATGCTCTAGCTTCCTCTATTGCCATCGCTACTGTCGGATCCCAAAACCTTAATACTCTTCCCTCAACTCTTCTTTCTCTATTCATTGTGTTTGCAAGCGATAGAACGACCTTTTTAGGTCTTACTCATGCTTAAGATACCAAAAAAAAAAAAAAAAAAGAAACATTAAAATTTTATTTTTTTGTCATTTCTAGAAGCTACCCATTAGCTAAGTCAGGCTAACGGGACTCGGCGAGTCAGCCAAGACTCGGCCAAGTCTGAAGCAAGAGGCCATTGGCCTCGTTTTTCCTAGCTCGCCTCAGGACTTGTTGAGTCCTGTAACACTGGCTTTAATGCCCGTGAATTAAACAAGACATGAGAACAATTACCATATAACCTGATCAAGATGACCAACGAATAGGACCCACTATGGAATTAAGGGAGATTATGGATTATAATGAACCCATTCTCAAACAAGTGAGATAGTATTTAGTACTATTTGGTCCATTAACCAATGCATGAATTAGCTTGTCGAACTAGGTGGTGGGTCCATACTAATTAAGATAGGTAAGGAGTATATTGATAGAGATATATATATTGAAATGAAATAATAGTTATAAGTATAATATATATTATATATAAATTAATACAATATATAAATATAACACAACTAATTTGAGAATCATAAATATATCTCTAATAACATCAATTATATTGAAATGTCATGTGACATAAGCTATATACATTAACAAAGATAACTTTACGAATATGGTGTTACAAAGGAGGGGCTTGTATAAATCCAAGCCAATCAATCATACCCCAATATAGGGTAGGGGTCAACAATCCATAAACCTTTGGGATACGAACTTCGACTAGTAAACTTTGAGGGAATCCATAGCTGGTGTCTAACCAACTTAAGTAGCATATGTACCATCCATCTATAAACCACATAATAATATGATTGGGTAATTGGAATTATTATTATGGACATAATATTAACACTTATATACATTAAAATTGACTAATTAAGTATCAATTATGACCAAGGGACATTAAAGTTTTTCTAGGTGAATTATACAGTGTTGTTAGGCTCAAGGTCCTAGAAATCAGAATTAAAAAGAGCATTTTAATATTTTTAAAGCTTCGAGGGACTAATAAAATTGAAGAATATAATATTATGTTGTTTTCTCATGTTCTTGCGCATTCTATCAATTTCAACTTCCAAGAACAAATGTGAGTTCCTTTTGTTTCACCTAAGGATGAAAACCCTCAGGCAGTATGGTTTCATGAATGAAAAAGTCTCCTAGCCTTTTAGATAAATTCTGCATAGGGATTGTCACTGTGCTTTAATTGTTGAAGATTTTCTATTTCCAATTGTTCATTTCAGTTTGAAGATTCCAGATTTTGGTATGAAAATTTCAGATATTTCTGTAGTGAGTTATTATGGTAACATTACAGAATATTTATCAGCCATTTCCACGGCTTTTAACAACCCTATGCAGGTCATACAATTTGTGGACATATTACAGGTTATAATTCTCATATCAAGCTGTACCTTCCTAGTTGTTGGTTGTACAGTTTCAAACTTTTATGCTGGTCATGCCAGTTAGGAATCAAACTCGAAAAGTAATGCACTTTTGTATCTCATCATATTAGTTGCTGCCATGAAGCTAAATATACACTTCTAGGAAGCTAGGCTAACTTTATGTAGGCTGTGCAAGTGATATTTGGTACTATTTGTTGTTGATTTTCCTCTAGAATATTAGGCTGCCACTTTCCCAAGGAAACACTGTACATGAATGAGGACCACACATAAACATGAAAGGAAAGGCAAATTACCAAACAATTCCTTGAGAGCAATTCGTGCCTGGTGTAGCAATCAGAGTTATAGCATAGAATGGTTGTACTTGTATATAGCAAGCCCTACAATCTCAAACAAGTTGTATTTTTCATCACAAGCTATACACTCCATAAATGGATGCATAGTTCAGCTAGCAAGAATTATTTTTAGATTACAATTTGGTTTTTGCAACTTATTATTCAAACATTGATTACAATCTTGAGGTTTTAGATCACTATGCATAGGCAGTACTTTACTTTTATTTTTCAAAGCATTGTTTGTCAATTTATTAAAATTTATTGAATAATTATTTGGTGTGCAAATGCTTTCAAGAATCAAATATTGTAATAAATGGACAGTTTACTGCCAATGGTTTCCATCCACTACCTCCGAGCTGAAGGGTTTCTGTCCTCAAACTGACTGAAAGCTGACCAAACAACTCTCCAAGTAAGAAAATGTAATCAAATCAATAAACCAAGCATGCTGAAATGAGCCCCTCTTCCTTCTTTTAAAGCGAAACAAGTGACTTCATATTGCCCTCTTTGTTTCTTTTTTTCCTTTTAAAAATAATACTTTTTCCCTCTAAGGAAATAAAGTGCCCATAACAATAAAGTGACATTTAATAATGTGAACTTAATTTATAAAGTCGCAATATTAATTAATCAACTAAATCTTCACGCATTGAAATCTCTGATCAGATGGACTTGGATATGCATGTGCAATAGCTCGCCAGAGAGGTCTCGACAAGACACTCCTAGTCCAACCCTAAAATGCCAAGAATACTGACCCTGTTGACTTACTAAAAATTATTAGTGTTATGAAACCCCACTGAAACAACCTCAATTGGCCGGCAACTGAAACTGCCTAAGCCAAAAACTTAACTGATCCCAAAGAATACTCAGTTAGCCCTCGGGACCAAGGCAAAACGGGCTAACAACGCAACGAAATTCACGGACCTAGATAAGGGGACATGACACAAAAATATCCCATCGTTTAGTAATTTCAGTAACTATTAATTTATATTTTAGTATTTTTTATTTCTATTTAGTATACAAGAAGTCCATTGCTATTGCAATATCCCGGAATTTATCTTGTCATCTAGATTAATGTGGTTAATGTTTTGTTTCCTATTCAAGTTCCTTATTGTGATAATAGCTACAAAGACCCACATTGCTAAAGAGAACACATTCCATTAATGTGTATTTCCTATCTATATGAAAAACTAGTAGCTTGGGTATATGAATTCCACTTTAACTTTGTACCATAAATGGATTGCACAGATGAGCATCACATTTTCTTTGTGTTCTCTAGTGTTCTATATTGCAAATGGATCATCAAGAACCGATCCCATTGAACATGGGATTCTCTTCATTCAAATGGTGTTTTCTCATAATATAAAGAAGTGTCTTCACGGATTGAGGAAAAGCCCCAACAACAACATATGAGTTCAAACTTAAGATAATCTATGCGATCCAGCTATCATACCAACATTTACAAGATAGAAGCAGAAAAACACAAGACACAGACAAGTAATGTTGATGATAATACATGAATTGTGTTCTATAAAGGAATCTTCTTGATTTGAAAAGATTTCGTAACATTTCCAGGCCAAATCCATAAATGCATAGGATAACAGAAAGTCAACCTTTCCCTATTAAAAAGCTAGTTTATGTCCCATACAGATATTATAATATCAGAAATTGATTAAGTTAAATTAAAGATGAACCTTACCAATTTGGTGACAAGTTCTTTGAATGTGTTATCCAGATCCTCTATAGCAGAGGTAGCATCAAATGCTAAGGTGGACTGGCAATTCTTTTTCAATAAGCCAAGTGTGCGGTTAAGTAAATTTCCTGCAACATAGAGAATGTGTATACCTAAAGTGGTTATGTCCCATCCTCCTGCATAACTAACCTGATTAAGAACATAGAAAAAACAAAAAATGTGCACACTTATACAAATACCAAAACATTACAATAAGCAAAGATCATCTGTGACAGCTAATCTAGTATTTAGTATTTTTATTTAGTTCCTCATAGTAAATAAGGAATTAAATGAACATTGACCATGACTATCTATTTTGAATTTAGGAAAAACACTTACCAATTATGTTGGCAAGATGGGCATTCACAATACTGATAAATCGTTCCTCCGAATAGTCCCCATCACTACCAAATTCAACCTCTCTCAGGAAGAAATATCTGACAGCATCAGATCCAAACCTTCCCACAAGATCCCTTGGCTCAAGCACATTACCCATGGATTTTCCCATCTTCAAACCATCCTAAAAAATAATGAAAGGTGCAACGACTATATTTAATATCTTTTAAGCCAAAAAGGGGTCAATATGTGTTGTGAGATATAATACCCCATTAAAGAATTTCCGTGCTTAAAATTTAGAGTATTTGAATGAAGCACAATGACATGTGAAGAAAAATACGGAAACATTTATTGATATGTGAAACCAACAAGCAAGAAGCTTGATGTTTGCAGCTGTTGCTGAGTGTCCAGCAGAAGATGTCAAAGATAACAGGAGGAGATGTACTAATGGGATATTTACAGCAGGAATATGTCATTGTATTTTATTAAAAAGTGAGATCATCATGGCCCAATTAAATACACCCCACAGATGGTGTTTTCTAAAAATTATAGATTCTCACAATTCCTGATGTAAATCCCATTTAAGTTTACCGCTAAAATAGATGACAACTTTATAAGAAAACAGAAAATCAAAAGAAAAAAAAAAAGTATGGCATAGAAACATTAACAAAGCAGATTGAAACAAAAGGGTATTAAATAAGAAAGCACTAAGGGAATAAGGAAACACATCGTAGGAGGAAGATGTAAAAATGCAAGGAGGAACAGACTAAGTTGCAATCCGTAAATGCTTAGATTTTCACTGGAGTCACTAAACCCACTCACAATAATGTATTTCATTGAAAGGGATTGCTCAAAAGATGAAATCCAATCCAATAATGGCCAACTGCATTTTGAAAATGTGATATAATTAGGTTCTCTCTATCATGCCTCTGGATTCTTGGATTAATGTGAATACTGTCCAATGGAAACAATTCCCAACCAATACTTCAAGTCTGGGCCAAAACTAATCATAAGTGTTGATTACACATTCAACCAACCTTAAGGTACCAAGCCAAGATCAATAAGATGTTTGAACTTCGAAAGCTTCCAGATTAATAAAGGCAAAATGAATGTGACAGGAACATTAAAGCATTTGGATAAAGTAGTATTAAGGAATTGAATGAATAGGTCAAAACTAAAGCCCTATAACATATGAATTTTGTTTACTAACAGAGATTTCCTGTATTTCAATTACATACTTTGAGTATCGTGCCTGTGCCTATGCCTATATATAAGCTTATTGACGAATCATTTTTTTACATTGGACACAAAAGTAATTAGTGCTACAGGACATGGGTATTTTCATATTTTATAAGGTTTGCTGTGCCTATTTCAAAGTGCATGCCATTACACTGCTACTTGTGAAATTTTATAATACCTTAATGTTCATTTGATATGTTATTTATTGATGGATGAAAAGAAGATTCTGAAGGCCTTGATAAGACTTTAACATGTCGTACTTAATATCAAATGAAAGAACATAACGCCTAAGAGAAACAAGGCACTTTCAAAAAGGTAAATTTTGTAAAACATTCTGAAAATAGACCTCACACAAAACTAACACTGAGTACATTGTAATGACCATCCCTGGATAAGATATTGCTAATTCTGTTTTTTTCCTTTTTTTCTGATCTCTTTAGTTGTTTTGGTGGTTTTCTGACATTTTATGACTCTTGGGGGGTTTTGATGGATCATGATAAATGGAAAAATGCTAGAAAAGAAAACAACAAAGTACAATGCAACTGAAAGGAAATTTGTCAGATTTCATATCTATAAAAAACCAGTGTTACCGGGAGACAGGGAGGTCTCCGGTGCTGGGACTGATACCAGCGTACTTGAAGACGGCAATTTTTTTTATATCATTTAATAATTCCCAAGAAATACCAGAGACTCCACTATGACTGATGCTGTCCCAGAAAACTGACATTTTGACTGGTCTGTTGTGTTTTAAATCCTAAACGCCAAGCAATACTGGACATAAGGCTTGCCTGGAACGTGTACGGCTAAACCTGGGTGTTTGCAATGTATGGTGTCTAAACTTCCAGATCTACAAATTCTATGTTGTCTAAACTTCCAGATCTGAAAATCCCCCACTGATATTTTTCTTTTCCAATTCAGACCTTAGAGTTTCCTTCCAAGATATTGCTTCTCACTCAAGCTGCTAATAGTGGTCTGCTCAAAGGGTACCCTTAGATGGTCTCTCACACATCCAAGTATTCAATCTTCTGAGAGTTTTCACTCTCAGAGGATTTATACAGCTGATAAACTCCTGCTGCTCAACCTCAAAAATGCCAAGTAGAAAAAGAGTTCTTGATGCTCAAAATGGCTGCCAAACTCTTTGTTTATCCATTTCTCTTTCCCTCCAAAAGAGTTTGTACATCTCTGGGGTACATGGATCTTATAAAAATTCATTTTCTCTTAGTCATTGGCCCATGGGGATTTTATTCTCATAAAAAATAATGTCCACCTTCTTATTAATAACTTATGACTTTATTCACCTACGAAAGGGTGCCATAGAGCCACTTTACTTTCATTTTAAAATAATATAAAGAAACTTAATTTAATCAATTTGATATTTATTTATTTATTAATCTAAACTATAGGCAATAATTTAATTATTCCCAATTTATTCATAAACCTCTCATCCGGTCTCCAAACTGAAATCTGCCTGACCAATAGTCCAAGGATGATGTCTGAATGCTGCAGGCTGACAGTCTCCCTAAAATGGAGAACCACCCTAAAAATTAGGAATTGCAACCAAAATCACCAAACCAATTCTGAAGATCCCCTGATGCGCTCCAATCAACTCCTAGTCAATCCCTTAAAAGTACGGATCCCTCTTAAAATCTAGGAAATTGTCTCAAACCTTCCAACATGGCTTATATAGCTCCTGCACCTCCACAAACCCCTATATAGATTCTCTATCCACTCTGCCGACCTAGAGTAACTTGTATAATACATTTGAACTACTTAAGGAGGGAAAATTACAGTCCATCCTCCTCAAGATTTCTTTTCCTCAACAACCTCAACCTTGAGTGCTGCAAAATCTGCTCTCTCCCACATTGCATCCTCTACTAGAAGATCCTTTCACTTCACTAGATATTCCCTAATAACTCTCCCTAGTCTCCTCTCTTGGGTATCAACAATAGCCTCAAGGACCAAAATTATTTACCCCTCCTCATCACGGGTTGGCAACATTATAGAAGGTATCATATATGCCCAATCGCCTCCTTGAGGAAAGACACATGGAAGATAATATGTACTCGTCTGTCAATTGGTAACTCCAACTCGTAACCCACTCCACCAATATGCCTAATGACCCTAAATGGTCCATAATAATGTGGCTTAAGTTTCTTGGCTTCACTCTTGCTGAGAGTGGACTTACTATAGAGTTGTAGCATTAGATATACCACATCCCCCAACTCAAAGGAATGCTCAACCATGTGTTGATTGACATACTGATTTTGTTGATCTTGAGCTTTCTAGATATTATCCTTTAAGGCCCTTGTGATATCCTGGATCTCTTGTAAGAAGTTCACAACACTATGCACACTATTTTTGCCAAAAAGAAATCTAAAAAGTTGGGCACATCATACCTGTATTATGCTATGAAAGGTGACATTGGGGTGGACACGTAGTAGGAAGTGTTATAGTAATACACGCACAAATATAGCAACCAGACACATGCCTTTTGCTTCTCGGATATGTAATTCCAAAGGTATCCCTGCTCCCATTTTTTAACTCTTTGTTTTACCATTTGTCTAGGGGTAGTAGTTAGTGCTTGGGGTGAGCTCAGTTCTATTGAGCCTAAACAATTGCCAAAAATGACTTATGAATTTGTTGTGCCTATCACTAACTATGCTCCTCGACAACCCATGAAGCTTAACTACCTCCCTAAAGAACAAATTTGCCACCCGTACTATTGTATATGTAGTGGCAATTAGAAGGTGTACAAATTTAGTAAGTCTATCCATCACAACATAGATGCAATATTTGCTTGAGCTATGGGCATGCCCATGATAAAGTCAATCAAGATACACTCCCACTTCCTAGTCAGAATGGGTAGTGATTGCAATAAACCTATAAGAAATGTGTGTTCTTGTTTAATCTAGTGAGAGGTAAGACACTCATCTACACATCTAAGGATCTCCAACTAAAGCCCATTCCAAGTGAATCTCTTTCAAATCTATTGATATGTCTTAAAGTGCCTTGGATGTACACCTATAGGTGCATCATGAAAGGCATGCAGTATCTATTACTTCATCTTTGACCCCAATACTAAGAAGATCCACCCCTTGTAGATGACAACATTTACAAATGTATATCAATCATCTTGTATTGTCCCATCAATGATACCACCAATCCATGTGTCAACATACTAGGCAAAAATCAAACCTTCCCAATCATCTGCAATCTCCCCACTAGAACACAAGTAGGGTCTCCTTGATAAGGTATCAATAGCAACATTTATTTTTCCTTTCATATAATCAATATCAAAATCATATGCTTGGAGCTTATGATCCATTTCTATCGACGATCATAGAGGTCCTACCAAGTGAGGAGATGTTTCAAATTGTTTTGATATGTTCTTACCACAAATGTGCTGCCCATAAGAAATTGCTTGAAGCTAGCCAACACATGCATGACAACCAACATTTCCTTATTGTAAATGTTGTAACTCGGCTTTGGCCCCCTCAAATTTTTATTCTTGAATATTATCGGGTGCTTGTCCTGCATTAACACTTCATCAAGTCCCTCACTTGAGTCATTAGATTGTAACTCAAAGGCCTAATAGAATCATGTAGTACATGAGCTAGGCATGAGCTCACCTACTACTTAAATTGATCAAAACACAGTTGTGTTTGCTCAGTCCAAATGAAAGCCCCTTTTTGTCAAATTTGTCAAATTTGATAGAGATGTTGCCCACTATGGAAATCCCTTCATAAAGCTTCTATAGAAACTAACCCAAAAAATTCCTTAAGCTTGTTCAGATTCTTGGTTGGGGACCAATTAACAATAGCCCAAATTTTCTCTAGCTCAACCTTGACTCCCTCTAAATTGATAATTTGCCCCAAATAGAGAAACTTTGTCATCCCAAACTTGCACTTGGACTCCTTGGCATACACAGACTCCCTCTCATTAATAACTTGCACTTCCTCTAGGTGTCTCTAAGTGCTCCCCCCAAGTCTGACTGAATACCAAAATGTTATCGAAGATCAAATACAACCTCTATAACTGATGCTGAAACACCCTATTTATACAAGGCTGAAATGTGTCTGGTGTATTGGCTAGGTCAAATGGCATAACCAAGAACTTAAAATGCTTTCTTCTCCACATCATTTGAATTTGAACAAGTCAATCTTGGAGAAGTAAGCGGCCCAGTGCAACTCATAAATCAACTCATCTTTATTGAGTATAGGATACTTGTTCTTAATTGTCATCTTATCCAGAGGATGATAGTCAATACACGTGAAGCAACGCATCTTTCTTAACCAATGTAATATCCCCGCTATTAAATAAAAATGAAATAACATCTGTATTTAGGGTCCCAATTGATTTATGTGTATCTTGGGCCCATCTTTTGTTTTTGGTCATTAGTATTTGATGAGGTATTTATGACCAACACGTATGATGTATGTGACTTTGATTTGTTATTTTTATTGAGAATTCCTAATTTGGAGTTCTACTCTGAGCGTCATTTTAGGAGTGAAAGATCTTCCCTATTTGGCTTGTGCAGTTTCAGTGAGATTCATCCCTCACTCCACCTACTTGTATTTCTTGGTTTCAAATTTGGAAAATTCAAAGTGCTTTCATTGTTTGATTCTACAACCATCGATATTATCATTGGCAATTGGCTTAATCTATATTATGCGACATCATTGTTAATTTCGTATTGCATCACCATGTAACACAATGTAGTAAGATGACATTGAAGCTAAGGAATTCTATGTGCTCTATACTCCCCTGTGCTCAACCCTAGTATCCCCATACAAAACCCTCCATTCATTGGACATCACTCCACCATCCAGGCCAGCCCAAACCCTCCGCACACCCCTACCAAGGTCATCGTACGTTGTCCAAATAGTGGTCATACATCCCCCCTTCTTTTCCACACCTAGTGTACACTTGGGCTAGTTTATCAGACCCTTGTGACAACTTCATATGACCCTCTCTTCCCCCACACTATACAAATCTCTCTCTTTCTCCAGCATCTATCCTCCTTTCCTCTACAACTTACAACTTACTTGTCACTGTATGAAAAACTCCCTTTGACACCGTACGATAGTCTTGTCGATACCTTGTGACAAATTTGGAGACATCGTAGGACTTCCCATTGTGTATCAAATCCCACCAGACAACATATTGGTTTGCTTGTACACTATGTCTGCGGGATTTTTGGGTTCAGGACATAACAATGATATCAAAGTTGGTGACCCTACCAACCTGTAGGAAGTGAATGCAAGTTTATACCAAGAAGAGAGGTGGTATCACTCAAATAGTAGAATGGGGGATTCCAAAGACCCCATTGCTGAAGTCTTGACTCTGCTAAGAGAGCTCGTCTACAATTAAGTCTAGATCAATGATACTCAACAACTCATGGAGGAAATTGTATGAAAATTGGCTGAAGGAAAAATATCTAGAGAACATAATGGCATAGCAAAGATTTAGTTACATGAAGGGAAAAGACTCATCCCTTGTGCTCTTGGCCCTCAGTGAAGACTTCCCCTCCAAGGACTGAAACACCGCACAAAGAACAGGAATCAACCTTCGAAGAAATGCATGAATACTTACGAGAAGATTGGAGGAATGCAATTATGGAGGGCGATATATCTCACAAAGATTAAGCTGACTTAAGAATAAGGTACTCTGGCGGTGGCAATTGTGGCTATTTTAATAATGGCCTGAAAAAGAAGTTGAGGAAGGTAAATCTGCCTCCATTTGATGAATCTAGATCAATCTCTGTTTAGGCATGGGTGATGAAGGTCGATACATACTTTCAGCTGAATCCAATGCCCAAGGAAGCAATAAAATTTGTTGGACTTAACCTAGGAGGAGTGACACACGAATCGTGGCATCACAGTATGGTTACTCTCAACTATGATCAAGTAAACTTAATTTCAAAAAATTGGCATAACTAAGGCAAATCGAGTCAGTTGACGTTTATATTACTAAGTTACAACGACTTCTATGTTGGTAACAAATATCTAAAAGAGACAACAAATTGTGTTATTCATGGATGGACTAATAGAGTTGTTGAAGGGATGAATAAAAGGGTTCAACCCCAACACTCTCTCCAAGGCAATCGAGAAAGCCTTAGGCATGGCGACATCATCGACTTCATCTTCTCAGAATTATTCACAAATCAAACCACCCCCAATTCCAAAGGAAAAAGACCACAAATCCCAACCAAAGAAACCATTGTTGGATGGAGTGACAAGTAAGGAATTTAAAAGGAAGAAACTTTGTTTTAATTGCAAAGAATTGTGGGAACCTAGGTATAGATGTTAAGGAAAATGGAAAATACACTACATTGAGGTAATGTGGGACAAGAAGCATGAGAAACCAACACCTGAAAGGGATAATCAACAAGTTTCCAAGGAGGTTAACATAAATTGCGTAGAGACGATTGTCATGTTGGTACAGCATAGAGGCATCATCACTCTTGTTGGTAGTCTGAGGTGTACCATTTTCCAAGTATGGGGAACTCTCCAAAAACATAGGATCATAGTCATGCTCAACAGTGGGCCAAACTTAAATTCATTGACTCATAACTTGTAAAGTGAAAAAGGTTTACCTAAAGAGGCCCATATGGGATTCCATGTCAAGGTGGCCAAATGAACCCTCTTCTCGTGTACCCATTTGGTCCCACAACTAAGCATTACCATGGGAAATTACACAGTGACTGACGACTTCTTTGTAGTAAATTTGGATGACATGAAGGTCGTATTGGGCATCAAGTGGATGGAGACTCTTGACGAATATACAAATTTTCAAATGAATAGAGTTCTCATTCGAAGTTGATGGCATAAAGGTTGTTTGAAGAGAAATGTCAAATGATGGCCAAAAGGAGAACTTGGCACTATGGATGGAGGCCATATTTTGACATGATGGTGTTATCTAGGCAACACATTACCTAATCTCAACGAAATGTATTAAGGGGCAACAAACTTACTACCAAAATGAGGAGTTGCAAGCCATATTGGATAAGCATGATGTAGTCTTCACCAACATTGTACTTGGCATGCCTCCACGCTAAGGCTTCAAGTATACTATTGAGATAGAGGATGGTGCCAAGCTCGTCATCACCATACTGTACCATCATCCTTAGAAATTAAGGATGAGATTGAAAAAACAATATAGGAGCTTTTCAACAAGCGATGGATCTGACCTAGTTCTAGCCCTTTCATGTCATCGATAGTGTTGGCAAAGAAGGATGGGACCCTATGGATGTGTGTGGACTACCGTGCGTTGAATAAAAAGACCATCAAGAATAGGTATCCGATTCCCAAGATTGACAAGTTGTTGGATGAGTTACACACAATCTATTTTTCCAAAATAGATCTCCATTACGGGTATTGCCAAATTCACATGAGGGAGCAAGATGTGGAGAAAATAGCCTTCCATTGTCGTTATGGGCATTACGAATTCCTGGTCATGCCATTTGGGTTGACCAAAAACTCTATCCACATTCCCATCTTCCATGAACTACATCTTGAACAAGCAATTGTGCAAGTTTATACTCATTTACAATAAGACATGAGAGGAGCATTTGAGGCATTTGGACAAGTACTTGGAATTATGAAGTTACAGTCACTGTTTGCTAAAAGCTCCAAATGTAAATTTGGAATGAAAGAGATATTATATATGGGAAACACTGTCAGTGGTCGAGGGGTTCAAGTACATCAAGAAAAGATTCAAGTCATTTTGGACTGGCCGCCTCTAAAGACTCGGATCTACGCAGATTCATTGAGTTGTGCAATTACTACAGAACGATCGTGCAAGGGTTCTCATAGCTCAGTGTACCATTGAAAGATTTGACAAAGAAGGGATTTTTCCAATGGAATGAACAGATAGTAAACGTTTGACGAAGTTCCTATTTGGTTTTGGCATTGTCATATTTCACTCAATCTTTCGTTTTAGAGTGCGATGCATCCGAAAAAGGCATCGAGGTTGTACTAATACAAGACTGTTACTCGATTGCATTTGAAAGCCGAAAGCTCTTGGGGGCTGAGAGATTGTATTTCATCTACGACAAGGAAATGCTAGCCATCATGCACGCCTTGACGAAGCTGCAACAGTAACTTGTTGGGGCCAAGTTCGTCATTTGTATAGATCACAATAGCTTGAGGCATTTTTGGGAGCAAAGGGAGTTGAATGAAAGGAAACAAAAGTGGGTAAGCAAAATCCTAGTCTTTGACTTTGATATTGAATATGTGAAAGGGGAAAATAATGTTGTGGTAGATGCTTTATCAAGGAGGCCTACCATATGCTCCTTGTCTCAGATTTTGTTGAATCCAAAGGCAAATCTGTTGGTCCAATTCTCCAGAAAGCACCTTCACATGTCAACTGTTGGATGATGAAGTGCAGGACGATAAGTACAAAATGGTTGATGATATCACTTACTACAAGACCATAATTTACTTGGGTTCATCTAATGGAGGAGTCTGGTTTTCATTTTCAATCTCTTTGAGAGACACACTCTAAGCCTTAGGAACATGATCCTCTTCCATATCTTTAGGAGGATCTTGATCCTTTATCTCATGAGATCTTTTATATCTCCTGAAAGCAATGTCTTCCTCAAAAATGACATCTCTATTGAGTTCAATTAATTTTTGTCCAAGTAGGTATATCTTGTAGGCTTTAGATGTTTCATTGTAACCCACAAATACTGCTTTCTTTCCTAAGGGTTCTAACTTAACCTCTTTCCTTTAGGCACGTGAATGTAGACAAGACATCCAAAGATTTAAGATGACATATATTAGGTTTGATGCTAGTAAATGCTTCTTTAGGGGTTTTATTGTCTAGGAGTAAATAAGGACATCTATTTTTGGATGTAGACAACTATCCTAGAGGCTTCAGCCCAATTTAAATTTTCTATGTTTTGATCAAACAACATAGCTCTAGTAGCTTCCATAATGGTCCTATTCTTTCTTTCAGCTACTCCACTTTGTTGGGGATTATAAGGTACAGTAAACTCCATCTTATCCCAACATTTAAACAAGACTCTTTAAAGATGTTTGAAGTATATTCCCTCCCATAATCCGTTCTTAATGTTTTGATTTTCTTTCTACACATATTTTCTACAACTTTGAATTCCTTGAACCTCATAAGGATTTCTTCAAACTCTTTACATTTAAGAAAGTATGTCTAGGTTTTCTTAGAGAAATCATCTACAAAAATTATGTAGTACAAGAATCCTCTAGTGGAGGTTACAGAGATTGCTCCACATAAATTAGAATGAACTATTTCTAGTACATTTTTCGATTTGCTAACACTATGTTGAAAAGTTCCCTGTGTATTCTTTCCTAGGGAACACCTTTGCATGCTCCTTCATAAATTGGATTTAGTTTGGGCAACCCAGTCAGCATTTTCTCTATCAAAGATAGGGCGCAAAAATGAAGATGCCCTAATCTTCTATGCCAAATCTCATTCGACTTAGAAGTCTCATGAATAAAGGCTTGATTTGGAATGATGCATCGTTTGTAAAGACATCTATGTCTTATTCCAATAGTATGTGATTTCTTGATAGTGAAGTTCTTTGGCCATGCCAGAACTTTGCCTTCCATTAAGGCTATTCTTTACCCTTTGTCTTCAAGTGGAGAAATGGAGACTAGTTTTCTTTTTATTCCTGGCACAAATAATACTCATGTGAGTTAAAGAGATATGCCTGATTTCAAATATACGATGTAGGCTCCAATCCCTTTGATTGGGTAGTTAGAATCATTCCCAATAGTTACTTCCTCATCAAAATTTTCCACTTAAGTGTCTAAGTGTTCTCTGAATCCCGTAATATGTCATGATGATCCATTATCAATCACCCAGGTGGTGAGTTTGTTTGAAATATGACTTGATAAGGCTGAATAGAAGACGTGTTTCTCTGAATCATCTTCTATGCTAGCATTTCCAACTTTAGCAAACGAGGCTGTTGTTTTGTCCTATCAAGAAACTTTATGGCATAATGTCCATACTTATCACATCTGAAACATTCTATTTGAGATATGCCCTTCCATTTCTTGGAAGAGCCTTTTCCAGGAAAAGCCTTTTCCATAGGCATTTTTCTTTCTTTTTCTTCATTCTTTTTTCCTTTCCTATGAGTTTTAGTGTTCAATACATGAATATCTTCATTGATGGAATTTTGGTTGATCCCTCAAGTGATCAATCTAGATTCTTCTTGCAAACAATTCATTTTTAACTGATCAAACTTAGGGAGTTTTGAATGTGTACTTATTCCCTAAATGAATGATCCCATGATGATGGGAGTCCACCTAGAACCATCAATGTTAACTCCTTATTGTCAATTTGATGACCAATTGTAGAAAACTATAATAACCCTGTTTGGTTATCGCTAAATCAAGCATCAATTTGTTTCACATTTCAATGGTTTGACATTTTGTCAAACACTTGGCAAGTAGCCCAATTACCACTGAATATATGATGTCTTAAATTTTCAAACACAATATCAGGATGCACAAGAAACTGATCACAAATTTATTTAATTTTGGCATTATAAATTTTGCATAAATAAATACCAAATGCCAATAAATAATTCTAAAATGATTCACACCAGCCTCTGAATTCATTCATCAACAAACCATATAGCAATATAATGAAAAAGAGAATTTAATTGTTGGCTGATTATAAATCAGAATTTGAAGCCAGCCTGTTTACTTTCAAACTATGTAATATTAACTGAATTTTACAAATTAAGAACCTGGTCTTTGCCATAGAATGTAATTGCAAAGTCAAATTGAAAGCCGCCTGGTCCAATTTCAATCTGGCATTCATAATCTACCCTTACAAATGTTGCCCAAAACAAACTCCATTTTGCAGACTAAACACTCGTCCAACAACAGAGAAATTATAATATTCAATTGTATAAATGCTCCTCAGCCACAGTTAATACAGAAAGAGGAGACAATAAGAAAAATCAAAAGTCCACAATACCTCAGCTGTGGATTCTCATAATTAAATCTACAATACTTTAGTTGTAGATCCCAAACCCTTATACTTCAGCAAGGGCACAAACTTCAGACTCTGAAATGTCACAAAGACAACAAGAGCAAAATAAGATAATCAAATAATTGGATGTTTTACTCATCAAATGGGCTCATATTTATAATCTCCAAATGGCACAAAGCTCCCAAATGAACTTCACTTAAGAAGCTTCTCACACACAACATTAAAATATAATAAAGTGCCAATATAATCTGACTTATTAATTGCTTTTGGCTTTGAAAATGACCTTTTCCACCATAACTTAAAATTCTAACATGTAAGGTCACTATTTCTTGTTCCCATGATTTAAAATTTTTCGTCCCGGTTCCAAAAAGCTATGATCTTGAGGTGACCAACCAAAAACACTATCAAAAATAGCAGCCTCAACGTATTTATATAAACAATAATAATTCACTCGTCTTGAGAAAACAACTGAAGAAGCATCAAAATCAAAATCTAACAACACCAAAGTGATCCTGATGATGAAAGACGATTAATGAACTTGATAAGGTGACTTACTATAAATAGATGCTCCCTCCAAGATTCTTGGAGCCCAAACCGCAAGCTCGAAATAAAAATTGAGGGCATCCTCCAACTCCTCTGACTCAACTGAGCTCATCGGAACCAACAGATTGTCTTACTATAAATAGTAAGTCCCTCAAACAGAGCCAAAACGCACCATAGGTTGTTGGAAAGCCTGTAACCACACAACTAAGACCCTCAAATCCTATTGTCAGCTCACAAGGGTCGTGATGGTGAACTAACCTAGCCAACTGCAGGAACCTGCTAAAAATGGGGACATTACAGTCCTCCCTCCCTAAGATTGCTTGTCCCCAAGCAATCCCAGAGCAAAATGAACACACAATCCAGCTGGATCCCAAAGGTAGAACTGAGTGTCATCCTTGTTGTGTACAACTCATGTAGCACTAACACCCAAATAACGGACATCAACATCATAGCTGACCCAAGGTGTTGATGGAGGCAACAACCCATCAGAACTCAATGCAACTGGAATACCAACTCTGTCCACACCTGAGTTCCCATCAAATTAATAATCACACCCAACTGCATTGTGGAGATGGTAACTAAGTCCCTTTGATGCCTATTCAATTGTTTTTGCAAGACGGGTGAATTGTTATTATTATTCATATAAATACTTTGAGGTTTCTATTTTTGATAGTGTTGTTGGTTGGTCAACTCATGTAGCACTAACACCCAAATAACAAACATCAACATCAGAATCATCTAAATATTGACCCAAGGTGTTGATGAAGACAACAACCCATCGGAACTCAATGCAACTGGAATACCAACTCTGTCCACACCAGACTTCTGTCCACACCAGACTTCCCATCAAACTAATAATCACACCCAACTGCATTGTGGAGATGGTAACTGAGTTCCTTTAATGCCTCTTCAGTTGTTTTCGCAAGACAAGTGAATTATTATTATTATTCATATAAATACTCTAATGTTGCTATTTTTGATAGTGTTGTTGGTTGGTCACCTCAATATCATAGCTCGTTGGAACCAGGACGAAATGTTTTAAATCATGGAAACAAGAAACAATGGCCTTACGTGTCAGAATTTTAAGTTATGGTGGAAAAGGTCATTTTCGGAGCCAAAAGCAATTAATAAATCAGATTATAATAGAACTTTATTATATTTTAATGTTGTGTGTGGGAAGCTTCTTAAGTGAAGTTCATTTAGGAAACTTTGTGTCATTTGGAGATTATAAATATGAGCCCATTTGATGAGTAAAGCATCCGATCATCTTATTTTGCTCTTGTTGTCTTTGTGACATTTCTGAGTCTGAAGTTTGTGCCCTTGCTGAAGTATAAGGGTTTGGGATCTATAGCTGAAGTATTGTAGGTTTAATTTTGACAATCTGCAGCTGAGGTATTGTGGACTTTTGAGTTTTATTATTGTCTCCTCTTTCTGTATTAACTATGGCTGAGGAGCATTTATACAATTGAATATTATAATTTCGCTATTGATGGGCAAGGGTTTAGTCTGCAAAATGGAGTTTGGTAATTCTGGATATCCCAATTTGTTCGTTTTGCATCAGAATTAGCATGTTGGATTGACAGCTTGAATGCCAAGGGTTCTTATATTTGGCGTGATTTCTATATCAGTTTTGGGCAGCATTTGTAAGGGTAGATTGTGGGCGCCAGATCGAAATTGGACCAGGCAGCTGATGAGAGCAATTTATGTCATATTTTAGCCTTCATATAAGCCTTTGTACTCATTTCCATATCCATTTTAACATTCCATTTTCTCCTTCTATGTTGCATATGATATGATATATAAGTAATATTTATTTTAGTTTTTAGATAAATTATATGAATAATTAAATATTTGATTGTATTTACTAGCATTTATTGTGCCGAAGGAAATTAATATATTCTAAATATGTGAGAAGGTATAAGGCAATTCAAACTTATTTATTTGTGGCTAAAATCAAGGAGAATATTGTGACTAAAATCACAGAGAATATTGTGGCTAAAATCAAGGTGCGGATTATGGCTATAATCAAAAGTAATATTATTTACTAAAAATATGGAGTGAGATTTGAACATACAATCTCGCAAAATATTATTTATCACTATTTCCACTACACCATGCATGATTAACAAAACTAAGCATATGTCAAATTCCATAACAATTTTCATTTTAAGTAGAATGGGAGACCAATGGGCTTGAACCATTGACCTCCAACTTGCAATTGCAACGTTGGGCTATGCATGTTCTTTATTATAGTATTTGTATAATATTATATCTACACAAAATCACAACCGTAATTAGAAGATGGGAGGCTCGGCAGTTTCAATCTACTCATTCTATATGGTTACCAATGTGTCACGACCATCACTCTATAATGATGGTGGATACGAACAAAACTGTTTACTATGGAGTACAAACATATGCCATGTCGATCACTTGGTAAAACAAACAAAATTGTTTGTTACGGAGTACAAGCTCGGTGAGAATGAATCCCATTATAAGAAAATTGGATGGAGGTGACATGCAATACTGACCTTCATTTTCCAACTTCTGATTCTCCACCATTGTATTACATATATTTTGCGGACATTATAATAAATGCAAAATATTATATCTACGAATCACCAAATATAGAGAGCTTGAGTTCTCTTATTTATTGTAATGAATTAGCGAGCTGGAGTGTGTAAAAAGAGACATTTTGTGTGCAGCTTTTCATTGCAGAAAACTTTGTGTACATTTGTAATATTTTCGATGGAGATAATAATACTATTCATTAGAGAAATGTAGAAGACGTCTTTGCCCCATCACCCAATATGTTGAGAAGGCAGGGCCCACTCCGAAATTGCCTGGTGATCTTTTATATTCAGTCATGTGGTATGCATTAGCTTATTTTTATTGACATTGGTGTGCATTAGTTTATTTACGTTCAGTTAGTATTAGTATTGAAATTATTGAAGCTTGTATTCAATTCACTTTCTTTATAGATTTAACAGTTGTTCAAATTCATTCATCCACTGTTGAGTAGTCAGGGATCAAAAGTACGAGATTTGAATTAAATTAATATTTTATCAGTAACTAATAATTCCTGTAGTGATTTTTGTGTAGTTCTATTCGTCAATTTGCTATTAAATTTATTACAAGAAAATGTCTTTCTTTCTGTCACCAGGAGGTGACAATTCCTATCGCTAGAATTGTGTTGGTTTGATGTTGATTTATTTTCATATATTATAAGTGCATTCATAACTGACATCCCTTGATGGTATATTGCCCAGACACCTTTCAAAAGCTTACACTCTCAGATTGACACGTATAGACCAAGCTGAACTTCATTTAAAGTAATAAATATTTCATATTATTTGCCCTAGTGTTGGCCTATCAGCAGCTTTCAGTTTGACTTTGCAATTACATTCTACAGCAAAGACCAGGTTCTTAATTTGCAAAATTCAGTTAATATTCCATAGTTTGAAACTAAACATAATCAGCCAACAATTAAATTCCCTTTACATTATATTGCTATATGGTTTGTTGATGAATGAATTCAGAGGCTGGTGTGAATCATTTCAAAATTGTTTATTGGCATTTGGTATTTATTTATGTAAAACTTATAAAGCCAAAATTAAATAAATTTGTGATCAATTTCCTATACATCCTGATATTGTATTTGAAAATTTAAGACATCATATATTCAATGGTAATTGGGTTGCTTGCCAAGTGTCTGACAAAATGTCAAACCATTGAAATGTGAAAAAAATTGATGCTTGATTTAGCTATAACCAGACAGGGTTATTATAGTGGTATCAAAGCTTGCCTTCAAAGTGTTTGACGAAATGTCAACAACTAAATTATAAAAGAATTTGGTGTTTGATAAAGTTATAACCGTTTGGGGTTATTACAAAAACTGATCGCTCAATTCAGTGATCCTCATAAAGTATGTTGTGATAGTTTCTCCCTTATTCATCTTAATATGATGGAGTTGTCTATGTGATTTGAACATGTGGTATGCAATATCACATTTTAATATAATTGGAATTATATGGTCTCTAACTGCATCCACAATCATTTTCATAACCTTTTCACTGGTCTTGATCCATTGAGTTTTCTCTAGATCATTCTTTGGTTCAGATATGCTTTCTTTTACAAATGAATCTAGTTCATTTTCTTTCAAGATTTTATAACCTTGAACTTCCATGATACATTGTCTGATGCTCCTTTAAGTCGATCTTTGAATCTGATTCCCCTTGTCATTATGAAGAATGATATGTGATTTCTCCTTTAAGAGCAAATTTATATTCTAGATAATCTTCAATCTCAAATCTAATTGATCTTCCTTAGCAAGGCTTTGACACCATGTTTAAGTAGATTAGAATGTAGATTAATTTTAATTTTATTGTCTCTAAAATATGGCTCTTACTAATCTTTATACTTCCTTGCAGGTTGTTGCAAAAATGATGAGGCAATAATCTCTCACAAGTATTGTAAAGAAAGATAATGATAATACTTATATTATTTTTCAACTTGAATCCACAAAATTCTGAACGTAATAAAGAGAGATCGAACACTTTATGACTTGCACTTTTGTTTTGTTGTACTTGTCATATATCGATATGACTTGAGGTATATATATTCCCTTGGTGAGACGTGTCTCTCCATATGGAGAGATATCTCTCCACCAACATGTATATGCACCTCTTAATTATCGGTGGTTTATGCAAACTAATTATTTCATATACGAATTGTTTATTCACCATTTCAATAAACAAATATACATTGTTTCTCATCTGATGGTTTATTGGTAATATAACAAGTAAATATCAGATTTGAATCTGATATATAACCAATGCAAAATTTACATTAATGCAATCAGATTTCCACAATCCATGATTTATAATGCTAAGTTTCTGGAATCTCTACACAATCTATTCCAAAAACTTAGCATTATAAAATTTACATTATCGATGGTAGCAGTTATATCCAATATTGATACTCATAAATAACGAAGATAATGCTTTTCAATATCAATCAAATGGATATTGATAATTTCAGATTTATACTTGGAAAAAACAGTAATGATAATCAGATTATCATGAATGATAACTTTCTTTACAAATAGTCAATAGAATGATTTATGGTTTAGTATTTATTATGTATGTATGTATGTGTGTGTGTGTATACTCTCAATGTGTATATATATATATATATATATATGCAAAAATCATAGATCATTCTATTGATAACTATCATTCACGTTTATCTAACTAAAGCTATCATTTTAACAAACTAGGGAAAGGCTTTCAGGGAAGGGACTCAAGAATGATGTCTTGCAATATATTCAGGCTTGTGCTACTTGTCAATAGAACAAATCCAAGCATACCCTACCATTTGGGCTGCTTCAACCACTGTCAATCCTAGTAGAAGTGGGATAGTATTTCAATGGATTTCATTGCTAGATTTCCCAAGGTGCAAGGGAAGGACTATATCATCAAGGCAGCCAACCGGTTGGCGAAGTATGCACATTTGTTTACTATTCCAAGCGGGTTTCAAGCTGCTCAAGTGGCAGACTTGTTCTTCTGTGAAGTATTCTGTTTGCATGGCCTTCCATGGAAAATAGTAAGCGATCAGGAAAACTACTTCCTCGACATTTTTTGATAGATTTATTTCATCTTGTGGGAACAAGGTTGTCTCCAAGCTCTAGTTATTATGTGCAGACTGATAGACAAACAAAGATTGTGAATAAGTGGCTAGAAGTACCTCAAGAATTTTCCACACAACAGAAGGCATGGGTTGACTGGTTGCATTTGGGTAAGCATTGTTACAATACCACGTAACACATATCGATCGAAATGGCACCATTCAAAGCATTGTACTGTTACAAATCTCCAACAATCGTGGATATGGCTATGGGTGACAATTGTGCACCAAAGGCCAAGGATTGGCTACAGGAATGCTTCAATATTTTGAGATCTCTCAAGGAAAATCTTTAGAGGGAACCAACACAAAATGTATATTGACAAGCACCAAGTCGAGATAAATTTTGAAGTTTGCAATTTGGGGTACCCTCTACTTCAACCTTACAAACAATCATCTCTAAAGGCACCTAGGAAAGAAAAGATGAGGTCGCATTTCAACAAGCTCTACAGTGTGATCCGATGGGTGGGTGAAGTTGCTTGTGAATTGGAGCTACCCAAAGGATATCGAATCCACAATGTATTCCACAAATCTTGCCTAAAGAAGGCTCTGTGACATGTCACTATGTCAAAGGATTTGTCGCCCATCAACAAAGAAGGGGAGTTATCTTGAGTCAATCGAGATCATTGCCACCGGGAGAAGAAGTTGGGGACACATACTATCAAGGAGTTTCTGGTGTGCTGGGAGGACTTGCCAATGGAAGATGCCACCTAGGAAGGTGAACAAAATTTTGAACATCCTAGTTTGCGATTGCTCGAGGAAAAGCAATTTTTAGAATGAGAGGACTGTAATATCCCTATCAGTAAATAAAAATAAAATAATAACATTTGTATTTAGGGTCCTCATTGATTTTGTTTTCAATCATTTTTTATTTTTTTAAATCGGTAGGGTCCTGATTGATTTATGTATATCTCGGGATCATCTTTTATTTTTGATCATTGGTATTTGTTGCCATGTTGGCACTTGTTGTGCACTTCCAAAGTTTTCCTTTGATGAGGTATTTTTGACCAACATGTAGGATATATTTGGTATGTGACTTAATTTGTTATCTGTATTATGAATTCCTAATTTGGAGGTCTACTCTTAAGCACCATTCTGAAAGTTGAAGATCTTCCCTATTTGACTTGTGCAGTTTTGATGTGATTCATCTTTCACCCTACTCTGCTTGTATTTCTTGGTTTCGAGTCTAACAAATCCAAAGCGCTCTTATTATTTGATTCTGTGATCATTGATATTATCGTTGGCTATTGGCTTAAATTTATAGTGTGCAATATCATTGTTGATTCCATATTTCATCGTCATACGATACATTGTTGTAAGACAACGTCGGATCTAAGGAATTTTGTGTGCTCTATACTCCCCTCCATTTGATCCTGCCATCCCCATACAACATCCTTGATTCAAGGACATCACTCCACCATCTATATCAGCCTACACCCACTCTACACCCCTAGTCGTACATCCTCCCTTCTTTGCCACACCCACTATACGCCTAGGCTAGTTCAACAGTCCCTCGTGACTTCTTTGTATGGCCCTCTCTTCCTCCACACCATACAACTCCCTCTCTTTCTCCACCGTACATCGTCCTTCCCTCCACACCATACAACTTGCTCTTGTCACTGTACAATAGACTCCCTTTTGACAATGTACAACCTCCTATTGTGTATCAAAGATCACCAAACTGCTTATTGGTTCACTTGTACATCGAGTTTGTGGGATTTTCAAGTTTGGGACATTACAACCAATACAACTGTGGATGCAAATGGGCTCTTACTAGGCCAAATATGCCATATCAAGAATTTCCCTAATCGTCTTCTCTATCTCATCTTTGAGCTGCCCGGGGTGTCTGAATGGGGTGATGGTGAAACCAGCAAAGAGTAACAAACAAACTAGGGGTCATTTTTAAGAATGATGTCATAATGTGAAGGGTTACCAAACTGAATGGGTTTGCAAGCACAATGGGTTTAACCATGGAGGAAACTCCATAGTTAAGTGCACTCGAGTTGGAATAGTATTGGGATGGGTGACTTCTTAGCAAGTCCCGGTGCCTCACCCCTGTGAACATCACCTAGATCCATTGAGTGCTAAGTGTTCCATTTATTGTCACGAAAGATGGATTCGTGTGAATCACTACTCATGAAATATGAGTCAATGAGTTTGACTCAAAAACTACACAATTTAATCCTGATAGCAATATCACAATTTGACTTGCTTTGGAAAAATATCTCCTGCTTATCAATAGTAGCTGTCCCAAGAGTGGTCAAAGCCATTTTAAAAACAAAACACAAAAATCCCGCAGTAAATGCAGAATGTATGACAACCCTAATATTGGCATGCAAAAGAGGAGGCTAAGCAAACAGATGCACACAAGGAAACTTGTAAAACACTAAAACTTGCAGACCCACAAATTCCTCATCTATCTTTTCATTGATACCACAAATCAATTACCAGGCTTTTGTATGAGACAAGTTGTGAATTTGATTCTTTGATCATCAAGTCATTGTTTGGTAAAACTGTTCCAATTTGATGTCTTGTGAGAAAATAAAATTTGTCTACTAAAATGTGTTTTGTAAACATCCTCAAAACCATACTGATTCACTCACTCTGATGAGACAATTCAAGGGGTTTCAAATGGTGCCTAGTGTACGAAAAATGTTGGAATATCAATCAACTCTGATTAAATGGTGCACAGACAAAACAGAAATAAAGGACCATTTTTTTATAAATGTAATGAGCATGAAAACAACTTTGAAAGGACAAATAGGATCGATTGGTATTGAAAACAAAGTTTTAGTGAAAGCAACACTATTACTATCAATGTACACCTGGGGAAGATCTTGTCAGTTGTCACAAGGTGTTTTTGCACAAGGATGAATTTCAGGCACATGTATTTCTCCTACTCTTTTGATTTAAGGGGATAAGGCAACCCCTTCTATGCCTTGAAGTAGTAAGTCTGAATCTCCATTCGCCTGCTACACTTTGCTAAAAAAATTTAAAAACTCAATCCTATGACTTCAATATGATAAACAGGTTCTAAATACAAAGACGATTTAAAAATATATTTACTGTCTTTTTCACAAGAAATACCTTTGTCAGAAATCCATGACCAAATACGGTTGCTGGAAGGTTTAGGCCAGCAGACATTAACATTGCAGGCCAGTAAACTGCATGGAATCTTAATATGTCCTGCAAAAGATAATAATGCATTAATCCTGATGAAAATAGCAATGTAGTGTCCTGAAGTTTCTTAATAGAATCTTATTTTTACTGCTTTTGCTAACTTTTATTAAATTATTACTAAAGGACAGTGCATTCAATTTAAAAATGGTCCCCAATCAAAAATAGAATCACAGGAAATTCACAATAGTTGCTCTTATAAAATATCTTGGAGAGTTTCACAATGGCAGCTGTAATAGCTTATGAGGAAAAGCTTTGAAGTTTTTAAAATACTATAGCAATCAATGAAAATACAAAAACGACATGCAGAGATGTACCAGATGAGTTTATATATGGACTATGTAATAATGAATCTATATAAAATACTGTAAACAGATTTCTCAAGCATGGAGTGATTCAGAGCAAATTCGTTTCAGTGAAATCAATACTCTACAAGAATTTTAATAAAGGAATCATGGTGATGAAGAAACCTTTCCTATAAGATGCACAGAAGCTGGCCACCCTGCTGCCACTGCATTATCTAAGGTTGGCTCATTTCCATCTTTTAACAGTGCAGATATGTATCTGTAAAGGATAGAACATAACGGTTAGATATAAGGCTTCCAATTCAATTATCAAGAAATTAGATATTTAATAGAAATGTAGACTCACATCTCAGTCCCAATCTCTCAGATCAAACTAAGATATGCATGCACACAATGCTCAGAAAAAAATTGGGAATGCCACTCACACCTTGCCAATACTTTAATAAAAACTAGATTAGGAATTATAACTAAGTAGTAAGAAGCATACCATTTATATGGATGATAAGATAGATAATTTTATTAATGTTCAACAAAAGACCAACAAAGGCATAACAAGTTGTCTTTAAAAAGAATGTCAAAGAAATATTGCTTTCGAAAAGGATAACAGGGTCATACTTAAAAAAGACAGCAAGATTGACTGTAAGGCTGAAGCCTACACAAGAGAATCAGTGTCATAAGTCAAAAAGACAGCCAGATGGACTGGAAAGCCGCGTGGTAACCTTAATTCACAGAGCGATTCTGTAGAATCCAAATCTCAAATTCTCAAGAAGTTTAAAAAAAGTTGACGTGTCATTAATAAAACATGGTCATTATGTTGGGAATCACATCATACAGAATCTGGTGAGCCTTGAGGAAGTGCTTCAAGCTTCCTTAAGATAACCATAACCTGGCAAAACCTGCAAATAGAAAACAAAGTAGTTGTACAACTGCAAAGCATAAAACTAGTAACCTACCAATAGGAACAACAGTCTTAGTCACTAATCAAAAAGAGTACTAGAGTTTATTATATGCTATGCACAATATCTTGGGAACGCATTTCTTCTCAATTTGCATTCATAATTAGTGTGCAACATGCTAATTTCCCGTAGCCAATTAAACCATTAGTTAAATGTGATACATTTATAATCATAACCGAAGGAAAGGAGTGACAGTTATAACAATTACTTTACACATTCACTAGAAGGGGATTTAGGAACTTATCTATAACTTACAATTCATATAATTGAAAATAAAATAACAATTTTAATCTAGGTTCCCATGAAATACAGTTGCATTTCCATCCGAACTATTGCATTTCCATCCCATGGTCAATCAATATAATTGAATCCTAATATCTAATGTAAAGAAATAACAGAATTTAAATACATGACTATATATATCAAAATGAAATGCAGAAACAAAAATAATAAAATGCAAAGAATGTCCCTGTGTTGTGCAAGCCTTGGCATGTGGAAGAGAGGCGAGGCATTGCCATGGGCTTAACCTCCCAACCACAGAACCTTAAGTATCCCCACACAATCTCTACCGAGAAAGGCACTCCCTACCTTGGGATTAGGCTTGGGACACAACTGTTCTGCCACTAAGCATCTTGGTGTTAGAGTGTTGGCGAGTTAGTTAACGAGGCTGTGAACACCTTCCATCAACCTATCTTCTAACTGCTAGCACTTTGACCCCTAAAGATCACAACAACAAGCATGCCACTAACCTACCTTGGCCAAGGATTTAAGTGAGCAATATATATGCCCGATCACCCACAACTTGACTTGACAATAAGAAATAAAAAATGGACTACCATGAGCTAACTTAGTTATTTAGATATGATTATTGTTACTGATTTATCTTTACTCTTTCATGCAGGGATATTTCCATTCTCACCCCTCATCTCAACCATGCTAGTCCTTATGGATGAATTCTGGGTGGTTCCATAAGTGAAAATTGACTATTGAATATTGTCACAGCCATCTCATTATGGCCAAATCTGGCCTATGGCATTACAGATAGAATTATAATTCTTTTTAGATTGTTCTTAATATCATACAGGTGTTGCACTCATCTCAAAAGTATATTGATGATACCTCTATACAAGATGGCACTCTTTGGCGGAGATTCAACAAAAATACACATTCATACTCGAAAGTGTCATTATGGGAATAGCCTTTTCAGCAGCACAATGGCACTTTCTTTTATCAACACAAATGAAGAAAAATAAAAGAAAAGATACATAGGGCTGTAAACCATTCCGATGCCTGGATTTAATAATGATATTGATGCCTTCTCTTGATAGACTGAATCTGATAAATCTACCGCTCGAACTCTGAAATAGCATAAAAAGCGAAGTATAAATCATGACCTGCCTGTTGTTGAAAGTCGTAAGGCTCGACTCAAGTACTATCTGCAACCAATCAGGGCTGAAGAAGAGTTGACACTCCCATGCAAGAAGTATCAATGGCTTTGTCCTGCAGATGGATGTTGGTAGTCTAGTCAATACAACCGTGCACACTTCATGTGACTGATAGGAATGGATATACACAAGCTTTGGTTTGAAACAATAGCTATGGGATAATGGATTCATGGCAATGAAGCAAAGTGAAGCGATGGAATTGCACACCCGAAAGCGAGAGAAGAGAGAATGAATTCCTAATCGTGAGAGTTAAGTGTAAATTGCAAGAGGCCCACCGAATGCATGCTCAATTACGCAAGAAAACTGAGGTGGCATGGTGTATATCAAGGCCATCGGTTAAAATTAAATTAAAAGAATCATTTCAAAACAAAAGGCCCGATGGAAGAAGAAGAAGAAGAAATATGAAAGGTGGCCGCTCAAGGCAAAACAATAAAGTTATTGCCAAGGTCCAAAATAACAAGGATAGCAATAATAATGTTTCATACTCATGCATTAATATAAAATACCACCCCTTTATACTTATGCTTGTGTGTGTAGCCTTATATAGGCATGTGTGTGTATACATTTTATTAAAGATTACGCATACATTATATATTTTATATCCATACAACTTAGAAGTATGATTATATTTACGGTATTACTATATTAAGACATGATCGAAATTGCAAGATATTCTGAGATCAACCACATTATGAAAGTAATATTTTCTTTTTATCATTTAATAATATAATTTCAACTGGTTAGCTCATGGTCGTCCTTTGTACATTCTTTCTTGTCTAGCCATTTCATCCCTAGTCAAGGTAGCTAGATTTCATATCTGATGGTCCGTCAGTAGATTTGGTGCCCCATTCCTAACTCCCATTTTGGCAATACTTCCCCCCTTCGTCATGCTCCTACAAAAGAAAAGGTCCCAAAGTAAAAACATATTTCCAAAATTTTCAAAATTTCAAATAAATTTCAAAATATCACAATCATTTTCAATTTCTACAATTTTTCAAAATATCAAATAATCACTTTCAATTTCAAGCATAAAGATTAACTAACATGTCATATAAAATAATAATGAACAAATCATAATTCCATTTCACGTGATCAAATGTTTTAACAGCTTTATAGGTCAATTGACTTCACATGAATTCTCAATGGCTATGAGATTATTTTAACATAGGGAAAAATTTGGGACGTAACATAGTGATCATAGCATAATGAATTACTTCTGTCACAATATGTCTATATTTCAGGTATGATGTTTCTAAAGCCCTGAATAAGATTGATGCTTATAACAAAGGTATTTGGTCTTGATTGCAATTGCTCATTTGGTTATTCCCGACTATGCATTAGTGATTTGTCAATTTGTGGGAAATATTAGAAATCGGTAGTTGTCTACAATTGTGTTTACTAGACAACCATTGATGGTTTTATATAGATCTCTCATAGAAAGGAGGGTAATTTGGTCCTTGGCTAATCATCTCTGATTTTGCATGAGCTACATGTGAATAAAGATATATTTTCCAATATAACAGTATGCTTTGTTATTTTTGTTCATTATTTCAAGTGTTAGTTTTATCAAATAGAAAAGTAAATATTGGCATCACTATCTTTTTAAGTATAACCTAATATAGCAATTTTCCCTAACACACTAATAAAGACGGGTATCTCAACCTGGTCAAGATCAAGAGATTAGACAATCTCTTAAGGTTGGCAGAACAAAAAGAATGGTGAAGAAGACTTCGGGAGGTAATCAAAGAGCTCTCATAGCACAAACTGAAATTTAAAGTCCACCCCAAAATAGAAGATGAAGTTGAAGTGCAAGTCATAGTCCTATTCAAGAAAGAAGATATGACAACATTTGGGTGCAAATAGCTAGACATCTTCTATTACTGGATGGAGTGTGGGTTGATCTTGTAGGCCAAGTTTGATACAAAGAAGAATCAATAGACCCTCCTCTCAATAGGGACAACCATCACGGTGAGACATAGTTTTAAGGGCTCTTTTACAAAAGGAGGAGCAAAATGCATAAGAAATCAAGCTTCAAGATATTGAAGAGTTGCAACTTGAAGAAGACAAAAATGAGTCAGAAACTCCAAGGCTAAAGATCAGAACATATAGAAGAGAGCTTGAAGGCGAAACAAGTGTGCAAAATACTAATGTCATACAACAAGAGAAGGATTACCACGTGGGCAAGAATGCTAGAGGAGCACTAGCACATCTTAATCGAAACATCTTGAGCAACAAGTTTCAAGCATTAGATTTGCATTAGAGTAAAACCATAGTAAGTCCACCATCAAGCCTTGATGTTGAAAGGCAGAAGTTACCGAAGTCTATAGAAAATGGGTCAAATGACCTAGCAAGGTATTTCAACAATTGCAAAACTATTTGGGTAGAGAATGGCCAGGAATACAAAGTATATTGGCTACAATCTTTTCCAGCAACCCGAAGATGTGTAGCCATCAATGAGAATACCGAAATTGAATCAGCCTCCTAAAATACGTGAGAGATTAAATTAGGACTATGAAGAAGAATTCAAACTACTTTGAGATGACAACAAAATCATTGCAGAAATCTACAACATAAGACAAGGTGAGCGTGAAAATATTAAAGCTTATTAATTGTAGGCTCAAAGAATCACTTTATGATTGAAAATAAGAACCTGCCAATAGGTTAAAGAAAAGATGGTTTATATAAGACCTTTTCCATAATAAATAAATAAATAAAAGTTGAACCACTGCCATCATTTCTTTATGTGTATATTAGAGCAATGGACATAGCAAGTGAGGACAAAATGTCCTCATAATCTAAAAGATAAATGTATGCAGATGATAGTTTGAACAGAAACAATGATAGTGGAATAGGAATAGTACAAGTTTTAAGAAGAGATTGTGAGTATTTTCCATTGATGTCAAGAACAATATTAACATTTATTTCATATGCAAATGATTATTAGTTTTCTGAATGGAAACCTTACAGTGACTATATGAAAGTTATTTGGAAATCTGCAAATGATGATGCAATTGCTTATTTGAATATGTGTATCCAGGTGTAAACTTTCTACAAATTCTATGACTGAATCAGAGATTAGATTCGACCTTCTTCTCCTCCTTTGGTCTTGCTGTGAATAACTTCAAAGTATTGCCTTTTCAATTGAATTAGAAATGTAATTCTGAAATCTGTCTTTACTTCTGCAAATCATATACAGGCAGTATTGACTAAGGAGCAGAGTATTTGTATATTGTGTGCTCTTAGACTTCAACCTCACCCATTATAAATAGAGAAACCTAGGGACATGTCCTCTCAAGGGACATGTCCCTTGCAAAACAATCTTTAACTAATCCTAGAAGTCGGCGACTTTTCCAAGGAGCAATAAGTTTAAAGTTAACTCAACACAAACTGAGTTTAGTAAAATCCAAACTAATCCTAAGTGTAGATGCCAATATCCCTAAGAGGATAATTGTAAAGATATTTGGATTACTCTAAGTCATGTAAGAACAAATTAGAGTGATTTGTTATTAGATCAGTAATATTATAAGTTACAGATTTAACACTCCCTCTTAACTTGATAATCATACTAAGAGATATAATATCTAGCAACATCAATAAAGATGAACAAGCAAGAATTGATACTCTATATCTATCTGAATCTTCTTAGCATGTGGTATCATAGAACACATGATATAATGTCATAGTACTAAACCTTTTGATATGACAAATCACTGCTACTAGTGATAACAGTATTGCAAAGAATACAATATACAGGATAAATTTGAAGAATAATTAAGTTCTTCATTTATCCAAGTTGTGATTCATAGATACTGGTATTCCTATATCACAACATGACCCTGAGTTAAGATCTACCAGAACACAGGATAAACTCCAGAGAATAATAAAATTCTTCTTTTATCCAAATTGTGACTTATAGACATAGCAATGTCTATATCACAATATGATCTTGAACTCATCTAGATCTTATAGTAGAACTCTACTATTTTAGCACATTATCTAAGAGATCATCATCTCTCATAATGTCTTTTATACAAGTGTTCATTATCTTAGAGATCGTCACCTCTTAAATAATGAATACAAATGGTGGAACCCATAACAGTCAATAGCCTGACAAATAAAATTATTTTACTGATAATTTAGAGAATACAAATGGATTACAATTCAACCATACCAAGTCTTCTCCTGAAATGGTCTATCTTCACTCTAGATAGAGGTTTGGTGAGTATGTCTGTTGTCTAATCTGTAGTGCAAATGTATTCTAATTTTACAGAATTCATGTCTACCATATCTCTTACATAATGGTAAGGAATTTCAATATGCCTGGACCTGTCATGAAAAACTGGATTCACCGAAAGCTTGATGGAACTCTGATCATCAGAATGAATAATCGTAGGATCCATAGCTTGCCCAAATAATCCCACAAGTAACTTCCTTAGCCAAACTGCTTCTCGAGAGGCCATCACTAATGCAATGTATACGGCTTCTGTAAAGCTCTGAGCTACTGAAGACTGTTTTCTGCATATCCAAGATATCATTGTTGATCCTAAACTGAAACAACATCTTGAAGTACTTTTTCTGTCTTTAACACTTCCACCCCAATTTGAGTCAGTAAATCCATGCAAATCTAACTCAACTTTCTCATATTTGAGTCCAAAATTAAGAGTGCCTTATAAGTATCTCATAATGTGTTTAACTACAACTAGGTGAATCTCCTTTGGCTCACACATAAAATGGTTTAAGGCATTAATAGCATAGCAAATATCAAGTCTTGTATTTACTAAGTACATAAGGGACCCAATCATCTGTCTGTAGAGAGTAGAATCTATGGAAGGTGCTTCTGCTACTGCTTCTTTAAGTTTATGTAGATTAGTCTCCATCAGAGAAAACATAAACTTGCAATTCCATATTCCAAATCTCTTCAAAATATCTGATGTATACTTCCTTTGATTAAGTATGATACTGTCAGAATTTTGTCGTACTTCCAGTCCTCGGAAGTAATGAAGGAGTCCCAAGTCTTTCATCTCGAATTCTCTAATTAGATCTTTTTTGCATTGATTTATAAGATGATCATCACCTATTATTAACGAATTATCAACATACAATATTAGAATTACCATATTATCGTTATCTCTTTTATAATATAAATTTGGATTGGCTTCATTCTTGGAAAATCCTAAGCGGGTGAGATACTTATCAATTCTTTCAAACCAAGCCCTTGAAGCCTGTTTAAGCCCATAGAGAGCTTTCTTGAGCCTGCAAACAAAAATGTTAGGATCAATCCTTCAGGTTGCTCCAAATATACTTCTTCTGCAATCTTTCCATTTAGGAAATGTTGTTTTTACATCCATCTGATGTACTTTCCATCCCTTCGATGTTGCAATTGCTAGGACTGCTCTTACAAAGGTATATCTGGCGACAAGAGAAAAAGTTTCTTCATAATCAATCCCTTCTTTCTAAGAGAATCCTCTAGCTACAAATCTATCTTAATATTTCTCAATGCTACCATCAACAACATGCTTTATTTTAAATATCCACTTGGAAGAAACAACATATTTTCCTTTAGATCTTGGAACAATTTCCCAAACATCATTCTTCATAATAGATTGGTATTCTTTTGTCATAGCTTCTTTCTAGGCTGTATGTTTGATAACATCTGAAGGATTGGTTGGTTCTGTTTTGGACAAATTATTCATGCTTGTTGTATAACTAAAAAATCTTTTAGGTCTTTTGCTTTCTTTGACTGTTCCAAATGGTGCAGCAAAGTCTTGTGCTTCCTCGACTATTTTAATGGCCCAAAGTGGTCTTTTTTTTGAATTTTGAGTTTCTTTAAGATTTAGATCTTCAATTTCTTCTATGTTCTCTCTTTGAGACTTAGACTCACTATTTCTTTCGGAACTACGTAAAGGAGAAGGTTCTTCAAAACTTAGGGCTCTTTTGAATACTAGATCTTCTTCAAAAATTGCATCTCTACTAAGTTCAATACTTTTCTATCTAGGTATGAAAATCCTATATGCCTTAGATGTTTCACTATACCCTACAAAAATACTTTTCCTCCCAGAGGGTTCTAACTTGGTTCTCTTTTATTTTGGAACATGGATATATACGGGGCACCCAAAAATCCTAAGATGACTTATATTGGGTTTAACCTTAGTAAAGACTTGTTTAGGAGTTTTATCTATAAGGTAAGAGTGAGGGCTTTGATTTTGAATATAGACAATAGTACAAGAGGCTTCTGCCCAAAGATAATATTCTAGATTTTGATCAAATATCATAGCTCTAGCAGCTTTTATAATTGTTCTATTATTTCTTTCTGTTACCCTATTTTTGTTCTGGATTATAAGGAACGGTGTACTCCCTCTTAATTCATGTTTCTTTACAAAACCTTTTAAACAAATCTGAGGTGTATTCTCCTCCATTATCAGTTCTAAGAATTTTAATTTTATGTCCTGATAAGTTTTCAGTTAATATTTTGAATTCTTTAAATCTCATTAGGATTTCTTTTGATTCTTTGCACTTAAAGAAGTAAATCCATGTTTTCCTAGAGAAGTCATCTATGAACAAAATATAGTACCAAAATCCTCCAAGAGGAGGAATAGACATAGGTCCACATAAATCTGAATGAATTAATTCCAAAACATTATTTGTTTTTCTAGTGCTATCATGAAATTTTGGTGTTCTTACCCAGTGCACACCCTTTGCATATGCTTGAGTGGTCTTTATTTAGTTTAGGTAGACCAATAACCATTTTCTCCATAGTTGATAAGGTTTTGAAATTTAGATGCCCTAATCATCTGTGTCATATTTCATTTATGTCTATAGCTTCATGAATTAAGGCTTGAATAGGTCAACTAGATTCACAATTCAATTCATATATATATCCTTTTCTCTAACCAATCAACTTCGCTTTCTTGATTGAGGAGTTTTTTGCCTAGGTTATTACTTTACCGTCCACAAATGCAATGTTATGCCCATCATCTTCAAGTGTTGTAATTGAGATTGGATTTCTTTTTATTCCTGGTACGTAGAGTACATCTTTGAGAAGAAGAGAATTTCCTGATTTTAGTTTCAAGGTGCAGTTTCCAATTCCTTGGACGGAATGTGTTGAGTTATCACCAATGGTAACTTCGCAATTAACCTTTTCTAATATAGAGTCCAATGCTTCTTTGTATCCCATTATATGTCTAGAAGATCCACTATCAATTACCCATGCTTTACTTGAGATTTCATTTGATAGTGACGTATACAATACACGATTCTCAGGATCATAGTTATCTTCTTCCCCAATAACATTTGTATAAATTCACTTGTTGTTTAGAATTCTTAGGACAATTAGATATGTAATGTACAAACTTTTCACATTTGAAACATTTTATCTTGAATAGATCTTTCTTGGGTTTTCTATTGTTTTGATTTCCCTTTTTCTTCTTGAAATGCTTCTTCTTGCCCTTATAGGAGTTTGTATTAACAACATGAAGTTCTTCATCTTCTATTTTCAATTTCCCTCCTTTGTTTAATTTTTTGGATTCTTCTTGAAGACAATCCCCCTTAAGTTTGTTGAAGTCAGGTAGTTTATCGCTGGCACTTATTCCTGGTGCAAAAGTTTCCCATGAATTTGGTAATCCATTTATAGTCATTAGTGTTAATTCTGTGTCACTAATAATGGTTCCTATACTTGACAGTTCATCTCTAATGCCAGCAACCCTTAGGAAGTAGGAATTCATTGATTTTCCTTTCTTTATTTGTATGTGATTTAATTGACTTTTCAGTGTAAGAACTCTAGTTGCATTGTTGACCTCATATGCATTTGGTAATGCATTCATCATGTCAAATGTTGTTTGATGTTTTGTAAGCATGGGTACGATATCATTTTTTACTCCATCTAATATGATTTGAATGGCTTTCCTATTTCCTTTGCTCCCGATAGATTTATGAGGTTCAACTGGAGGTTGTTTGGATGCTTTATCAACAAATTGTTTTACTTCATTTTCTTCAACAATCATCATGATTCTGAATTTCCAAGCATCAAAGTGTTTTTTCCCCATCAAACCTGTCCTCGGGTCTGATTGTGTATGCCATTTGAAGGTAGGAGAAAGGTGCTAGATTTGTTTAAGGTCTGATTACTAAATTTGCAAAGCCTAAGTTCGACTACCAGAGCTCTGATACCATGTAAAGTTTCTACGAATTCTATGACTGAATTAGAGATTAGATTCGACCTTCTTTTTCTCCTTTGGTCTTGCTGTGAATAACTCCAAAGTATTGCCTTTTCAATTGAATTAGAAATGTAATTCTGAAATATGTCTTTACTTCTGCAAATTGTATATGGGTAGTATTGACTAAGGAGCAGACTATTTTGTATATTGTGTGCTCTTAGACTTCAACCATACCCATTATACATAGAGAGACCTAGGGACATGTCTTTTCAAGACATGTTTTTTCAAGGGACATTTCCCTTCCAAAACAATCTTTAACTAATCCTAGAAGTCGGTGACTTTTCTGAGGAGCAATAAGTTTAAAATTAACTTAACACAAGCTGAGTGTAGACGTCAAATATCCCTAAGAGGATAATGTAAATATATTTGGATTACTCTAAGTCATGTAAGAACAGATCAGACAGATCTGTTATCAGATCAGTAAGATTATAAGTTACAGATTTAACACCAGGCATGGCAAAAGATTTGACAGAATGAATTTGTGACTACAGCCAAAATAGGACAAATACCTTCAAGCAGAGCAAGGACAAAAACAAAACAAATTCCTTTAAGCGAAGCAAGGAGTATTGAGCTGCATCAAACCATTTTTTAATGAAGTTTTGTTTATATATGTTGTTGATAAAGTGTGATGGTCTTTCCCACCCTATAGAAGCCGGGCATGCAAAATAGCACAATTTATTTCTTAAAAGGATAGCAAAATGACAAATGAACTTTCAATATATATGTTGGCGCCGCGATATGTATATGAAAACATGTTTTTTAAAGCATAAGTATTGGGTGTTGGTTACCTGTGTGACAGCCCAATAAAAGACAAATATATTGGATCCGTATGCTTTGATTTGCCACGTCAAAGCAAATACTATAGTTGTCCAAAGTTGGATGCTTGTGGTGTAGCCCATAAATGACTTAGGTGTTGTGATGACGCAATTAATGGTTTTTCTGTCCAAATAACTTCTGTATCATCGTATTGTTAATATTGAAACAAACAATTAAAGATCGGTTTGAATAGCGATAGTTTGAAAATAAGTTTTCTAACTTCTTCACGTTGAAGTATGTAGCTTGAAAAGAATTTTTTGTATTTTCATCTACATGTGTTGTTTATCCTTGCCTACGGATACTAAGTTTGATTGCTTCTTTCAGTGCTCAAGTTATGCGTGTGTATGCTTCAACTGTGTCTATTATTTGAAGTATATGCCTCTGTTGTTGACGTCTTCATTCAGCTGATTTTTATTTTTAGTGTTTTGACCATTATGATTATCTGGTTCCTCTCTCTATTATTCTCTAGAAGAGTTACATTCTTTGGCTATCTATTATATGCCTTGACAGCTCATGTTCGTGTTTATCTTTTTGGCTTTGCGTGATCAATATTTTTGTGATCACTCAATGATCAGATAGGCACAACATATTATCATTGGCTAATTTGATCATTGAGTGATCAAAATTTGTTTAAGGCATCAAAGAGGCAGACAATTTATAATCATTTTTGAAAATCTAATAACGGATATATTTTTAGGTGTGGCTGGGATTTCCCTCGAGTAGGAGAATTTTCCCAGGGTAAATATTGGTGTCATTTGTTCGTATATTTTGCTTACTCTCTGTTTATTGCATGTGATGCTATTTTGGTTCAAAAATTTAACACTTCAAAGTTAGTAGACTCTTTCCTACATCTATATAACTTGTTGAATTTGTGGGAGTGCAATGATATGATATGATCAAAACAAAAGTCTGATATGTTATTTAGGATCATGTTTTGAGAAGTGTATCAGAACCAAAAGTCTGTTATAAAGAAAAGTAGTTGTTACATCCCAATTTTTGACCTAACTTGAAATATAGCCATTGAGGTTCGCATGAAGTCAGTTGGTAGTTTAATTTGTTATAAACTGGCGAAATGTTAAGATAGTTAGTCGTTATGATTTTAAGTGAAGATGACATGTTAGTTGATTGTTAATCGCAAATTCATGGAATTGAGATGAAAGGTTAACTGTTATGATTATTTATGATTAAATAAATTATAATTTAATTATGGAAAAATTTCTTGCAGGAAGCATGACGGAGGGGTGGAAGCATTGTCAAAAAAGAATTAGGCAGGGCATCACCATTACTGGACAGATGGGTAGAGTGCCTAGCGATTTGAAACAGGATACAACTGAGGAACTGCATGAGTTATTTAAATAAATAATTTAAAATATAAAACGTATCTTAAAGGATTTTAATTTATCTTTCATCATATTATTTTTAATAAATATTTATAAACGTGCATATAATATTAAATGATTTGGCACCATTGAAATTAAATAATTTAATAACGTGATGTTTATAAGTACATAAAAGATTTTAATAATATTTGAATTATAATAATATTTAAATTATTATAATATTCGAATTGCAACCTTCCAACTTTATTCTAAATGATAACACTTGGCATAATTAATCGAGTTAAACATTTGGCAATTTGAGTTTTAATCTTTCCAACTTCTCTTCCTTATTTTTAAATTTGAATTTTCGATGTATTCAAATGGTCATCTTGGAATTCAAAGGGATTTCTTTATAACTGAAGGTAGCTATAAGGTCTGGCCCAATCTATATTATGGATTCCTTATGGTCTTTCAGCATTCTTTTTTATGCACTCTTCAACAGCCTTCTTATTTCCTTAAGTAGTCAATATCCCTGTTTTTAGCTCTAGCGATTGAACCCAATTCAACAACCATTCTTGCAATTGATCCAAGTAACATCATCTTCCACAATTTATTGATCGAGACAGGCAACTTACATAAGTGCGGCTCCTTTCAAAATCGGGTGATAGAGAGGGAGTCACGTAAGACTTCTAATCCGAATCATAAAATCGTTTATACTTTCCTTTACATTTTATGTTTGCAGAACTGGCAGATCAAAACATGGTTCCATTTATTATAAGTATGTGAAAGTAGAACCCGACTATAAAAAGGTTCATAATTTCTCAATTGCAAAGTGTATCAATCTTTCTTTGAGATATAAGGCAGCGAACTGAGCTTGAAGTTTGTTGTTTTCCATTAGAAACTGTCATCTTCTTAATGTGATTTAAGGCAATGATATTAGTCTATTATAACCCTTTCAAGATTGTTGTAAAGACTGCCGACTATCATATAAATAGCCAAGTAATGATTTATACTCAAGTCTGTAGTTTCTTAGATAATCGAATATGAATCTTCTGCATTTTATTTTTTTCCTTGAAATCTATCATCACAGATTTAATCATTTACAACCTGGTTTAATGTGGAACACCAAGGAATTCACCAAGCAAAATATGGTGAAGAAGGTGTAAAGTACCTGAGTGAAAATAATCCGAAGGCACCAAGGAATCTCCGTCTTGTTGGTTTGTCTATAATACTATTGTATTTCATTACAAAGGTTATCGTTTTTCTTTTTGTGGTAAATGACTATGATTAATGCCTGAATCCTGTCATTTTTCCTTTAAAAGTTTGTCATGTTCTTTGGAAGTCTGTCGACTGCCTTATACAATAACATTGCAATGGTTATATTCAAAATCTGACATCTTCTTTCATATATTCGAATATTTAATTTCTCTGAACTTCTTTTTAAGTAAGTTATTACCACAAATGAAATCAATTACATTCTGCTATAAATTTAAATAACCGAAAATGAGATAAAGAACCCAGAACACCAAGGAATTCACCAGGTGGATGCCAGTATGTGGTGAAGAAGGTGTAAAGCATCTTGTGAATAATAATCTGAAAGCACCTAGGAATCATCGGCTTGATGGCCTAAGAATTGTGAAGAGGTGGAGTTAAAGAGAAATTGGTTATGATTAATTTAATTAATTAAACATTCAATTTGAAATCTTTTAATCACAGACTATGAGATGCTAGATGCATGTAGTCTTCTTGAATAAATTGACAGAATTGGTTGTTCTGAGAATTCCTAATACTTAGAACTCACCTGGCTCTATAGCCAAGAAAAAGGGTGATGAGGTGAAAAGAGGAATCTGTAGTAACACGAATCAGTAATTAGTTATGACAATTCAATATTTATCATTTAATATGAATTAATTAATAGCTCATGCATATCCCTGTTAATATGATCTCCTGCTGCCAAGTCGTATGGTAAGTAAATTACCAAGAAGCCCAGTGGATGGCAAGATGACCTCTGCCTATTCCGGGTAGGGAGGGCCTTTCTCATTAGAGACTGTGTGGGGATAAAGTTGTGGTCCGAGGTTGGGTGGTCAAGCCCCTGACAATGTTTCACCTTTCCTCAAGATGACGGACATGCGTTAGACAGAGATAACTATGCATTCAATTGTTTATCGGAAATAGGTATTATCATTTTTATTTAAGAGGAGGTAAGATTGAATTGAGTTAATTTCATTGTTACCATTATTTTACACCTAGATAGATTCGTGAATTGTTTTCATGAATATTGATTATAAGTATTTATCTAATCTTGAGAAACTGTCACAGTTAAGCAATTCGGATGGAATGGAATCTGAAGCCCTAATTGATTGAGAGATGATTAGAACCCTAAATGATACAGTGGCATCGGAAGCCCTAATTGAATCCGAGGTATCGGAAGCCCTATTTGAATCCGTGGTATCGGAAGCCCCAATTGAATCCGTGGTATTGGAAGCCCTAATTGAATCTATGGTATTGAAAGCCCTAAGTGAGATAGCATTATCAGAAGCCCTAACTGAACCGAAGGTAAACAATGCCCTAATTTTACCTAATGGTATTTAATGATAATTGTCATTTGATATCGGTTTAACAAATGTTGGATAGAAGTCGTTTTTGTGATATTGTTATAGAGGTATTTGTGGACTAACTAGGTGGTTGCAGAAACATTCCTAGTTGATTTCAATCTCAGTTTTTCCGAGGTATGTAGTTTTCAATTTTTGTAATTATTTTCATTTGATGGTACTTCAAGTTTTTAAGTTAAGAAATTTTGTCTAACTGATTTTAACAGTAAATCTTATTCACATGACCCTGAATGATATAACTGTCTTACTATGAAATGAAGTAGTAACTGTATTCTTTGAGTATGTTCGATGTTAATTTAGACCGGGAAAACGGGATGTTACAGTATTGAAGATAATCCGTATAGACTCTTCATTGAAGAATCAGAAGATGAAAACCAGATCGCAAACTGTCAAAAGATTGTTGGAAGATAAACATCTGGCAGATTGAGTTGATTTGAATATTGACGAAGGTAATAGTAATTATTTAATATTTCTTCTATCATTCAGGTTTTATGTTTGAATTAGAAATTTAGAGAGTCAGAAGATTGGGATAAATTTATTTTTAAGTATCTATGTATCAAAAGGCTGTTCCAGAGTGGTTCAACTTTGAACTGTGACTACAAGGGTTGATTATCTTCTGTTGCAGTATTCTTTATATTTGGTTCAGTTTGTAAAATAAATTACATATATCTCAGATTTGGATTCATTGGATAGAGGAACAAATAATCAGTTACCAGTATAATGATTACAAGACTTTCTAAATTCATTTATAATTCACAAATTTGTAATTGATTCAGATTTGGTCTGAGATATAATTGTCTTCAAATTATCTAATTGTTGTAAAAGGATTGACGCTCATATTCATTGAGTTGGTGCTCGCTTTTTGGAAGAGGTGTTGCTATAAGTAGGGGCTGTTGCTCCTTAGGGTTGAAGCTCTTAAAGTTGTAACTGGATTAAAGAATCGTGAGGCTGGATTAGGACAGTAGATCCTAACAGCATTTCTCACCGCTGTTTTCTCCTGCATTCAGTTTCCACGCCATATTCTTGTGCATTGTGTTTTGTGTTTCTTGATTTCATGGTGCTTTCCTATTGTTCTGATTTAATGCTAAGTTCAAATTGATTAATTTGAAGAAGTTTGGATTAAGTTTGACTTTGATTCTAAGATTCATACACTGCTAATTCACCCCCAATCCCCCCCCCCTTCTTAGTAGTGAATCTGTGTTCTACAGATACATGCTTCAATAATGAAGGATCCAAAAGCAGTGAAACAAATTAGAAAAAATCCAAAGGAATTGTGGTGTACTAATTGCGACCATGACGATCACACCAAAGCTAATTGTCCTAAGAAAATGTTTCTGAAATTTGCTAAGTGACAGATCATTCAATAAAAGAGTGCTTGTATAATTTGAAGAGTAACCTCAAGGAGAGTAGTCCACTCCACTTAACACTTTGCCAAAGCAACAAAATGACATGAATGCATCTCCAAGCAGCTCTTGAAATCAAAGAGGTGTAAGTCAAAGACAAATATAGTACGGCTCGAAAGACTGTTTGATGTCAACAATGTGATGAATGGGGGCAGTTGAAAACCTAAAAGAAAATGAAGTTATTGTGCAAAAAAAGTGGACCTGGAGATCATAAATGTGTCAGATTTATTAAGCAAAAGGCCAACATCAACATAGAATTCATTTCCAGGTGTAGCGTTTCGAGTTGTTACATTCATTCTGGGTGTAGCATTTGTTAAGATCAGTGTGTTGAAATATAAGTCAGTGCACTGCCACTTATGGACTGTTGTAGCTGCTTACAACCCAGCTGCACCTTTTCATCATCAGCAGCGAGCCAGGCTGCACCAAGATTTTACCATTCACTACTTTGTGAGATTATTTTTGGTCTAGTATTATCATAATGCTATGTAATTTCTGTGCGGTTCTCTCCCAAAAATCTATTATGTTGTAGTTGTTTTCCATTTGTAAATCTGGAAGGCATAGCTGTCAAATGGCTTTATACTGATAATATAAGTAAATTCAACAAACTATGATATTGCTATCAGGATCTAACTGTGTAGTTCACCACCAGATCCCTCATTGATAATTGCACTAACATTGTAACAAAGATTGGATGGTGGAGCTGCCAAGATCTGCACTTCTTATTGCATTTGGATAATTGCATACCAAGGTTGCACGGGTACGTGGGTACGGGAACGGGTACGGGTACGCATATTTTCCAAAATAGGGGACGGGGGTACGTGTGTATGCCTATTTTTTCTATATTATTAATATTTTATAGAAAATATAAAAATCAAAATATATGTCATGAGTCATGACATTGAGCATTCAAAACAAGAAATTTGAAATATATATATATGCTATTGCTGAATGTTTAATGTTTAAAGTATTTTTCATAGTAGGGGACGGAGGTACTTGGGTATGTCAAACTTATTTAAAAATTATACTTTTATATTTATAAAAAATCTGAAATTATGAGTCATGACAATGGTTTTTCAAAACAAGAACAGTGATAAAGTTTGCAAATGTAATGTATTGTTTTCAGTTTCAGATTTGCTATATGTTTGAAATAATAATACATGATAAATGCTTAGATGCATAACAAAGAAGGCAGACTTTAAACATGAACAAGAGGATCCTAAATCATATAACAATGACATATTGCAAATGATAAACTTATGACTTGAACAGTGATAAAGTTTATTGTTAATGAGTATCAAAGTTTCAAACTGATTTGGTATTGAATTAAGTTTGATAAACAACAAGCTAATACAAAAATAAAAAACCAAAATCAGAATCTTAATCAAGGTCCTTAGCTATGATGCTCTCCACCGAGTACCCGGTACGTGGGATACGTGTACCCGGTACTTCGGTACGTGGGTACTCGATGGGTACGAGTACCAAGGGTGTGGGTACGAGTACCCATGCAACCTTGTTGCATACATTACTCTAGATGGCATGTCACTGGAGTCAAACATATTTATTTTCCAATTTCACATAAATTTTAAATTGTACAGCTTGCCTCGAGTAAATGAGTTTAACTTCCTATCATTCACATGCCAGCTATCATATGATCTCACCTTGCCCACATCTAGATCTCGATGATCAAAAGTGCTCCTGTTTGTCTAGGACTTTATACAGTTTGTATAGTTAGTTAATATTCCAGCTTCGGGCATTACAAAAAATTTGAAAATGCTTAAATGTGAATGCACGATTTTGAAAGGTTTGGAGGTCTATTGCAGGATGGCTAAAAAATAAAAATGAAAAATGTTTGCCCCTAAACCCTGTGAAGGAAACTGACCCAAGGTATTAAAAAGATAAAAATAAAAATCACTTTGAGCCATGCTAGATGGAAGAGCAACATTTTTTAAATATTAAATTTTTTTCCCAATTAAATTCTTAGTAATTGAATAACATTTAAACATCTAGATTGCTAAGACAAACCTATCTCCTATGACAGTAGCAGCAACAGTATAAGATACAAGTGAATGACTCCACATAGAGCTCACAATGCCACGATAAGGGATAAAAGCAAAAAAAAAAGGTCGTTTTGCACTATGAATCTCATAATGGCAGAGAACTCTACCTCTTAACATAGTGTGAGCTTCATAAAGCAATAATTAAGGAGTTACTTACATATATTTATAATATATGCCAACACTATATCATATAATTTCTAACATCATCATCTCGCTAAAATTTACATATTGATGCACCTGTCTCCCAATCCTATGTTTTACCTTTAAGACCAATACTCACCATAATATACAATAGGGAATTTGAGCTATTAAAACCACTAGGCTTGGCATGCTTACCCATGCATATGCCTTACTGCAATTCCTATGACATAAAGAAGTCCTAAGATTTTCCACTCTATTAAAGGTTAAGGTCAAAAGTTATAGTCTTAGGATTGATTCTACTATACATCTAAACATTTTACTTAGTATAGGCAAACTAGGTTTTAAATAAAATTTTAAATTTTCTAATACACCCTTTTAACCTATTATTCCAAATGATTAAGGTACGGATTTATATTCAATTACCACCCTTTACTACTTCTATGAATTTAGTCAACAATCTTTAATCTACGTTCAAAGTAAATAATAATATTTATGTTGTACAAACCTTATCTAACACATTTATTTAAAAGCTTCATTTATATACCTATTAAGTAATATATAATATAATATATAATAATTTAGTAATATATATAATAATAATTTAAAATTCACTTTAAACTTTATATTTTACACACATATATTATATAATTTTTTTTTAAAAAAATAACATACACAAAATTTAACATATAATAAAACAAATCTAAAATAAAAAATATATATATAAAATAAAATACATTGTAAATAAACTAAATAACATCTAAATTAAAAATACTAACGCAATGATTTTCCTGTCTTGCAGGCATTTGCAAATGTTTTTCCCTCAGAGCTTCCTAGTATGCCTCCACCTAGAGTGGTTGATTTCCACATTGATCTTGTGCCAAGAGCTGAGCCTAACTCTAGGGCACCATATAGGATGACCACACAGGAACTCAGTGAGCTCAAGATTCAGTTAGAAGAGCTCTTAGATAAAGGGCATATTCATCCTAGTGTGTCACTATGGGGTGCTCCAGTCATCTTTGTGGAAAAGAAGGATGGATCACTTAGGTTGTGTATCGACTATCGACAGCTAAACAAAGTAACCATTAAGAACCGATACCCAATACCTAGGATTGATGACCTTTTTGATCAATTGAAGGGTGCCCGTATCTTCTCAAAGATAGATCTTAAGTCAGGTTATCTTTAGTTGAGGATAATAGAGAGTGATATCCACAAGACTACTTTTCGTATGAGGTATGGCCACTATGAGTTCACTGTACTGCCATTGGCCTCACGAATGCTCCAACTGTATTCATGAGTCTTATGAATGGGGTATTCCATACATTTCTAGATAAATTTGTGGTGGTGTTTCTTGATGACATTTTGATTTATTCTCGAGATGAAAAGGAGCATGAGGAGCATTTGAGATAGGTAATTCAACTTTTAAGGGAGAATCAGTTGTATGGTAGTTTGAAGAAGTGTGCCTTCTTCAGACCTGTAATACATTATCCAGGCCATATTATTACAGGTGATGGGATCTCAATCGACCCATCTAAGATTCGAGCTATTATGGAATGGCTAGCACCCACCAGTGTCACGGAGGTGAGGAATTTCATGGGATTGGCTGGTTATTATAAATGCTTTGTTGCAGGTTTTTCTAGGTTGGCTCATCCCATTACATCTCTTCAGAGGAAGGGAAATAAGTTCAAGTGGACAGAGAAGTGTGAGATAGCCTTCCAAGAGCTCAAGAGAACTCTCACTAGTGCACCGATACTTGCAGTACCTGACCCATCAAGGGATTTTGTTGTGTGTATAGATGCTTCTTTGGATGGCATAGGAGTAGTTCTTATGCAGGATGGTCGAGTTATTGCATATGAGTCTAGAAAGCTTAAGACTCACGAGCTGAATTATCCTACTCACGACCTGGAGCTTGTAGCAGTAATTCATGCTTTAGTAAGATGTCGGCATTTTCTCTTAGGTCACCATTTTGTGCTTCATTCAGATCATCACAGTTTGCAATACATCTTCTCACAACCAAACCTTAATGCTAGGCAAAGAAGATGGATGGAGTTCTTATGTGAGTATGATTTTGATGTTCATTACATCAAGGGCAACGAGAATGTGGTTGCAGATGCTCTGAGTAGGAGACAACGTATGATATCTTCCATGACTACTACAACAGATTTGAAAGAGCGCATGTTACGACATTTGCCCGAGGATAAGTTATATGCGGAGATTTTTTAGATTGCACATTCTCAAAGACCCCTAGTGGGAAAGTTTGCAGACTTTTCTTTGGAGCCTAATGGCCTTTTATGTCATAGAGGACACATTTATGTACCTTCTTCGAGTGACCTGTGAGAGTTCATCATTTTAGAGGCTCATCGAGCACCATATGCAACACATCCTAGTGTCGAGAAGTTACATTCAGACTTGAGACAATTGTATTTATGGCCTGGGATGAGGGTACAGATTGCCGATATTATTGCTAGATGTCTTGAGTGTCAAAGATTAAAAGCACAACACAGCCATCTAGGGGGACTTTTACAGCTGCATGAGATACCTATGTGGAAGTGGGATGTGATATCTATGGACTTTATTGTTGGCCTTCCTATGTCTTCTCGTCGTCATGATGCTATCTTGGTGACAGTTGATACATTGACTAAGGTCGCCCACTTCTCACCTGTTCGAACTACCTTTACAGCACCAGCAGTAGCGCAAGTGTTCTTACGAGACGTCGTCAGACTTTATGGCATTCCTCGTAAGATCATTTCTAATCGAGACTCTCTTTTCACATCTTCATTTTGGAGTGAGTTTCATACAACTTTGGGTACTAGTCTTAATTTCAGTGCAGCATATCACCGTCAGACTGATGGACAAACAGAAAGGGTTAATCAGGTATTAGAGGATATGTTGCGAATATATGTGATGGACCATCAGGTCAAGTGGGAGGAGTACCTTCATCTTGTGGAGTTCACCTATAATAATAGCCATCATACTTCTATAGGTATGCCTCCTTATCAAGCCTTATATGGTAGACCTTGCAAGACTTCGTTGAGTTGGGATAGGAATGAGGATAGAGTATGCACTGGGCCATAGTTAGTCAGAGACATGGAGCAGCAGGGTGATTTGATTAGGCAACATCTTAGAGAGGCTCAAGATAGACAGAAAAAGTATGCTAATGCTAAGACGGCAGACAAAGAGTACATGGTTGGTGATAGAGTTTTTTTGAGAGTGCGTCTGCACAAGAGCCCGATCCATTTTGGAAAGGGTTCTAAGTTGGCACCTCGATTTGTTGGACCATTTGAGATAGTGGAGAGGATAGGACCAGTTGCCTACCGTTTAGCTTTGCCACCTAGCCTGTCACGTATCCACGATGTGTTTCATGTTTCAGTATTGAGGAAGTATATTTATGATGAGTCTCACATTATAGATTGAGGTTCTTTACAAGTGGAGTGAGATGGACACATAGCTCTGGAGCCCATTCATATTTTGCGCCAACAGACCCTAACACTTCGAGGCAGGGAGCTAGACCAAGTTAGAGTCCAGTGGGATTGTTATGGTGAGGTCATGGCATGGGTTCATGACTAGGTGGGGAGGATGTGAGGCCTCACCCTGGCCCATCATAGCATATCATAGTAGTTTATTTGCATTTTAGATGCTTTATATTTTGCATTGCAGATACTTTATATTTTGAGACCTTGTTATATGTTGGACTATTTTGGACTGTTACTCAGACTATTGGATACTATGGGACACTTTATTTCATGGTAATCATTTATGATGTTAGAACTTATCTACGGTGCTTGATGATTAGTTACATTCATTTACTTGGTTGGTTATTTTATTGAGTAGGAAGTTATATTTGAATATAAATGTTAGATGGATTATATATATGTATGAAAATCATGAAATGTGCAAAAGAGTCATGTCATGTTTAGTTCGATAATGGTAGTATTATATATGCACAATACTTAGAAATGGTAAAATGTTATTCAATTGAGAAATGCCTTATGTTTTGATTCAATTATGGATATAGAATTGATTTGAGGATTTATATATGCATATGTTTTATTTATCTTGGACTACTGATATGTGGTTTGAGTGTGCAGGAAATATCCATGGTAAAAAGGAGAACCAAGACTATAACTTTGTATTAATTGAGATTGCCAAGGTTAGATCTAATGAAAAGATCTTAACCTCATTGTTAAGTATTTTACTTTGTGAACACAATGTGAATGGATGTTTTAGATTAGATTCCTTGTAGTGCCTGCCCTCGTTTACATTTTTTTTGGACATTGTTGCTATTATTATCAGACTATGTTAGACTAGCCTTATGATGATGGATTAGTGGTATTGTTTTGAGATTATCAGACATTATGTTATGGATTCAGTTGGTATATGATGAGATCATTTAGACTTTACATTTCATGTATGCATGATGATCATTACATTGCTTTCAGTTACTGTTGATGATTAGTTAGATGGTTTATTATCTCATGTGCTTTATTATGGATACTTACCCCATACTTGCATGTGTATGGTGTGCGTGTTTTCTTATTGTATGGCGTTTCTGATATGGTTAAGGGAGTCGTAGTCACCTGCTTAGTCGGGATCTACACGATGCACCACTGCCTGCCATTGCCTGTTTAGCTTAGCATTATATATATTGTATGCACATGCATGGTTTTTCTGCAGGTTGCAGGTACCGGGTATCGACTTCCCTGAATTGCCAGGATGAGCGTACCCTATTATACTATCTCAAAGATAAGAGAAGGGAGATAAATTCTCAAGTCCAAATCCCAAACCCTTAAACCAATTGTCCTAGTGAGGTAGGACAAGTATCTGGATATGTTACCCACCGAATGTATCAGATGACATATTTCGTGATTTTTAACGCTTTAGACTGATTTTGTGTGAATTGCTCTATGATGGGTTTTCATATTTTATCTTAGAGGTCTATGGTGAATTTTCTATTAATTAAGTCTTAATAAATAGATTTAATTAATACATTAATTATTTGAGAAAATTAATATAAAATATCATGGTTTTTGATATTTTGATTATAATTAATTAAAAGAGAATTAATTGAGGAAAAAGAATTAAATAAAAGAAAATTAGAAATTAAAATTAATAATAAAAACCCTTAAACCAATTGTCCTAGTGAGGTAGGACAAGTATCTGGATATGTTACCCACCGAATGTGTCAGATAACATATTTCGTGATTTTTAACCCTTTAGACTGATTTTGTGTGAATTGCTCTATGATGGGTTTTCATATTTTATCTTGGAGGTCTATGGTGAATTTTCTATTAATTAAGTCTTAATAAATAGATTTAATTAATACATTAATTATTTGAGAAAATTAATATAAAATATCATTGTTTTTGATATTTTGATTATAATTAATAAAATAAGAATTAATTGAGGAAAAAGAATTAAATAAAAGAAAATTAGAAATTAAAATTAATAATGATTATAAAATAATAATAAAGTAATAAATAAATGATAATAATAAAAGTTATAAAAATTAAAATGAAAGTTATAAAAATTTAAATAGAAATGATATAAAAGTAAATTAGAGTTATAAGCTTGCATAGGAGTTAACGCACCTTTCTATTTCTCATATGTCAAGCACGGGGGTTAGTGCATCAATTAAGCACATGGTGTCTACAACCCTATGACTCATCTAGAAGGTTGGAAAAGACACATGCTTAGTTGGTGACACCTTCTAGCTGTTTCTAGAGACATTCTAGGTGTTTCCTGAGAGCTCTTTATATTCAGGCGTTCCTAGAAGCTTAGACATAGCGTTTGGAGAGCATTTGGAGCATTGGAGGACTCAAGACCTCTGAAGAAGGGAGGAGCTTGCTCTGCGGGTTTTCTGAGGAAGAGCGAACTAGCATCAGAATCTGGGTAGATTCTTGTTATGCTTTTTCCGCATCTTGCATTCCCTGTCTTCTTCGTGTCTTCCATATGTCTTTTGAAGATTTTCCTATTCTAATTGTATGCATTCTCAATATGGGTAGTTAACTTTATTTGAGAATCTTATATGCATAGATTTGAAAAGAACACGGGGCTAGGGTTTAAATTGTAGCCAAGCCATTAGATAAATTATTGAATAAATCTGAGATCAAAGGTTTATAGGAAAATTTTGAAAATTAGAATTTCTTATTTATTTTTGAATCTGCATACACATATACATATATATATACAATTATATATATATGTATACATGTTTATATGCTGTGATATTTGAAAAAAAAACTCTGCGTGTATATATATATACATATATACCTTTATATATATATATATATATATATATATATATATATATATATATATATATATATATATATATATATATATATTTCTTGAATTAAAAATCGAATGATATTGTACCATGATTGATTGAATACGTTTTAAAAACGTTATTCAAGAAAAACTTGATAAAAATCGAATTCGCATATATTAAATGGCGAATGAATCGCTTATGCGATTTTTAAAAAAAATAATAATATGCAAAAGTGGGGGGGGACGAGAGCCGCGCCCCCGTACCCACTGCGGTCGCAATGTACCTACTGTCGCAGGTACTGCGACGGCAGGGGTACATAGTACCCACTGACGTCACAGGCCCTGCGACCGCAGGGTCCTGCGTACTGCTGGTGGTACATACTTATATATGTGTGTTGGTATAACAGTCGTTTCATATGAAATCGATTTTCATTGTTATTAAATTTTCATATGTTATATTGTATCAATCGAAATTATTGTAATTCGATTTTATTAAATGCAAAATTAATAATTATTTATATATTTATATATGTATATATGTAATATGTAAATATGTTATTAATAAATTTGAATTATTATATAATTGATAAATGATTTATATCAAAGATTCATTTTTATAATGGTGAACTCTTGTATAATATTCAACTATTAAGATTTAATTAATTGTTTTAAATTATTAAATAAAGTATATGAAATTTAATTGGTAGTTTGGTGGGGAACGTTTTCAAACAAATATTATAATTGGAAAATGGATTTTAGACCTATTAAGGAAAATTTTTATCCATCCAAAACAATACATGTGTTAGGAAAAATGTACAAAATGTTCCTCCATTCATTCTCCAAACATAGAAACACAAACTGAGACCTCCACATTTAAATTCAAGTTTGTAAATTTAGCAAAACCAAAACATGTGTTTACATTGTGTATTCTTTATGCTATTGTTTTGGGCTTTGGGTTGACTAGTGTTGACCAGTTATAGGACGTCTACCAGAGGCTTGGGGGTGATGTGATTGTGATGTCATGATGATGTTTTAATCTCGATCTTTATAAATCCAACCATGGTTATGTGATGGAATGCTCTATGTAATGTTTGTAATTACTGATTGTTATAGTTGAGATTTTTATGTATGAGACACTTGACTTAACCATTTTTTTTGGTTCATCGATCAGTTATCCTTGGTTATTTTCTAGTCGCTATGATGGGATTGAAATGTGGATTTATTCTTGATGATGTCATGTTGTGACATGTTTTAACTCAACCATTTTGGAGTCTTCGATCAGTATGATTCAGATATATTTTGGTTATTGAGAACCAATGGATACTTTTGATTATCAGTGATACTTCAGTTGCCAATAGAGAGCTGTTGTGATCATGATTTTCTATGGATGCTTGCTCATGGAGATTTGATGCTTTTATGCATATTTGATGATTTTATTATGGATTATTTTTTGTGATTTTGAGATTTATGATTCCATGAGCTTAGGGTAAGATATCTGCATGTAGTGTCGGGAAGTGGCTTGTAATGGGGGCCAGGGCCCTAAGAGGCTGCTAGGGTAACTCATTGTAAGTTGGATTAATAAGTGAAAACATTTACACCTAATACTAACTGAATGAACCTAAAAAGATAACTGTTTTGTTCTCGCCCATGCCTTGAGTGCTTGTATAGACTAGGATGGGAGTAGAGAGAACGCATGGTTGCGACCTTGCATTCCATAGTATGCCTCGTCAGTATGAGAGGATACTAATGGCCGCATGAGATCAGTATGGACCCGTGGAGTTTAGCTAACTGCCAAGGTAACTTGTACATGATATATGCGATGACACTTTCCCGCTTGCATAGTAGGTTCCTACATGTCATTGTGTGCCTCTGGAATTAGATGTCGGTTTTGTGATGGAACCTTTGAGTTAGTATACTTTTAGGATTCCTGGACTGGTAAAGATTTATGTTGTGTTTTGGATAGCCTGTTTGGGACTTGAGATTATCTCCTCAGCACGGTGGGAGTGGACCACTTAGGTACCACGTGGTCAGGTGGTAGTTTTTTTCCACTCTTATCATTTGAAATTCATTGAGACATCGTGGCTGATGCGTCCTTCATGATGGTGGATATGTATCCTTTCATTGATGATTAGCATATGTTAGATGATGTTATCTTATGCTTATATTTGCATGTTAGATTACTTTTTGCATATGATATAGTATATGTTAGGAGTGACATTCCTACTATGTTAATACCGATGATCTCTTCGGTGCTTTGGAATGTTACGCACGGAGGGATGGCTAGGGCCCAAGATGGTCTAATGATGCTATTAACGGTTGGGAGGAACCGTGCACTTAGTTTATTATGTTTGATCTTTTGTGATGGATGTTTATATCTTCTATGATGATGTATCATGTATGACATGTGATTATCTTTACTTTGATGTATCATGGATTAGAATAGGATGATGTACCTTATTTCACATATGTATATTCTTTTAAGCTTTTCATACCCTGTGACATGTACAGTGGATGATTGAGCATTTGAAATGTAATGTATAAACATTGGACTTATCATTATTATTTCATGTGGTTGTTATATTTGATGGATTCAATAATGTTAGCTGATTAAGATGTAGTTCAACATTAAGGGATCCTTAAAGAATGTAATCTGTTATGTATGTTATGTTTACTTTCAGATGGACATTGCTATTGCTTCCATTATTGTGTATAAGTTATATGTGTGATTTGCTTTCATGTTTTAAAAAAAAAATATGCTACCTAACTTAGTGAAATTCTAGGTTAATCCTTTGGATCCCTTGGCGGGGCATTACATTTGGTATCAAAGCCCGAGTTTCTACATTGGGAGCTCTGGGTATTTTGGAACAGCTAGAAACTTGAAACTAGGTGAACTGAAAACAGAACTTGAACTGTTACTTGTGTATTTTTCATACTTCAACACTTAGTTTTCAAAACTGGAAATTTTACTTAAACCTAAACATAGGTAAACTGAAATTGAACTTAGTCTATTGCAAACACGTGTCTTCTAATAGTACTTTGTACTGTTGTAGGATGGTATCTGGGACTAGGTCTTCTGTTAAAGACCGTGGTAGAGGCCATGGTTGTGGCAGAGCTATCAGTGTCAATGAGTCTACCCATGAGGGATCTGCTCATGAAGAGAGCAAAGGAGAGCACGCTAGTAGGCAGCAGGAAGAGAGCTGTAGAGAGGACCAAGCTGAGTCTGAAGAGGTTGGTTTGAGACAGATGATGCAGACTATTCTTGAACGTCTACCTCCTGTTCAAGAATAGCCCAAAGCACATCAGATAGAACAAGAGCATAGACCCAGGTCTAGGAGCCCTCGGAAGGATCGTCAGAGGTCCATTGTGTCCACTCAGATGAAAGATCTTTCAAGATCCAAGGTTAAGCCTTTCAATGGGCAAGGTTTTGGTTATGTGGCCGAGCAGTGGCTTATTTCCCTCAATAGGATTTTTTCCATGCAGGATTTCAACAGCAATGTTAAGGCAAGATTTGCGATCCCTAATTTAGAGAATTTTGGGGCCACTTGGTGGACAATTGAGGAGAAGAAGCTAGGAATCGATATGAGCAGTGTCACGTGGGAATTATTCTTAGAGAGTTTTCGTGAACGATTCCTACCAGAGGAATGGAAACAGCAGAGGGCAGATGAGTTTCATAATTTCAGACAGTACACTATGTCAGTGACCGAGTATGAGCGTAAGTTTTATGAGCCCATGACTTTTTCGGGGTTCAGTGAAAATTCAGCTCAGTTGACACAGCATTTTATTAGGGGTTTGAACAACCGTATAATTGGGGGTGTCAAGGTATTTGAGCCAAAAACCCTCAAGGATGCAGTACGTCGAGCTATCCTTGTTGAGCAAAGTGTCAACCTTGGTCAAGGAGGTTTTGTAGGAGCACTAGCAGCATCAGGATCTAAAGGCAACTACAATTCAGGTGGTAACAAGAAGTCTTCTTTCTCTAAGGGGAAACAGTATTAGCAGCAGTCTCAGCAGACGCAGCAACAGAAGGGATCGAATTCTCAGGCCCAAGGTGGTGGCAAAGGTTCTAATTCCAAGAACAACCGCAATGCTCAACGCAATAAACAAAATCAGTCCAATCAGCCAGCTCAGAGCAGCCAGTCTTTTGTTAGCAAGAACAGTCGTTAGCAATCAAATGTACCACCTATGGGTAGAGGATTTGGCAGAAATACAGAATGTTATTCATGTGGTCAGATTGGACATTATGCAGCTCAGTGTCCACAACGAGCACCTCAGTTTTCAGGACCTAGGCCTACAATTTCAGAGCCTACAGTGGGTGATGCAGGTAGAGCTCATAGAGTTTTTGCAGTAGTAGATCACCGTCAGGCAGATCATCAGGGGACAGTGGTTGAGACCACAGCTGCTATTCGAGGTATATCTCTTTCAGTATTGTTTGATTCAGGAGCTACAGATTCATTTATTTCAACATCTATAGTTTCTAAGTGTAAGTTGGATGCGGTGAAGCAAGATCATGGTTGGCAAGTGGAACTAGCCTCAGGCATTAAGGTCTCCACAGATTCTGTAGTTCATAAGTGTGGGCTTAGCTTAGGAAGCTTTGATACTGCAGTGGATCTTCGAGTCATACCCCTTGGTTCCTATGATGTGGTTTTAAGCATGGACTGGCTTGGATCTCATAGAGCCAGTATGGATTGCAGGAAGAAGACTATTATGTGCCAAGATGACCATGAGAATGATGTGAAGATAGTAGGGATACCAAGGCCTATATCTCTGCGGATGATTTCTGCTATGCAATTGAAGCGAAGTTTCCGTAAGGGATGTCAGATATTCGTTGTTATGGTAAATGATCTTGATGAGGAAGATCCTATGAGGAAGACTCTAGATCACCCGATTTTACAGGAGTACGCAGATGTCTTTCCAAGTGAGGTTCCAAGCATGCCTCCAAAGAGGGACATTGATTTTAGTATTGATCTGATTCCTGGAGCGGAGCCTATTTCTAAAGCTCCTTATCGCATAACTACACAGGAATTGGGTGAGCTACGTCTTTAGCTAGAGGAACTTCTGGCCAAAGGGAGCATTCGACCCAGTGTATCACCATGGGGAGCTCCAGTGCTCTTTGTGAAGAAGAAAAACGGTTATTTGCGCCTTTGTATTGATTACAGACAGTTGAATAAGGTGACTATTAAGAACAGGTATCCTCTGCCTAGGATTGATGACTTGTTTGATCAGATCAAGGGAGCTACAGTATTCTCCAAGATTGACCTTAAGTCAGGATACCACCAGCTTCGCATTAAGGAAGCAGACATTCACAAGACCGCTTTTCGAACTCACTATGGGCATTTTGAGTTCACAGTGGTACCTTTTGGGTTGACTAATGCTCCATCGATTTTCATGAGTTTGATGAATGGTGTGTTCCGATCTTATCTGGATAGGTTTGTACTTGTGTTTCTTGATGACATATTGATATATTCTAAGACTCCCCTGCAATTGGTATTGCAATGTTTGAGAGACAATCAGCTTTACACCAATGCAGCTAAGTGCAAATTCTTCAAATCGGAGATTCAGTATTTAGGGCATGTCATTTCAGGTGATGGTATTTCAGTGGATCCTACAAAGATTCAGGCGATAATAGATTGGCCTACACCGACTAATGTGTCAGAGATTCGTAGTTTCATGGGCCTAGCTGGTTATTATCGCAGATTTGTCCAGAACTTCTCTAGGATAGCACATCCTATCACCTCTCTTCAGAGGAAAGGAAAGAAGTTTGTGTGTACTGAGAAATGTGAGGAAGCTTTTCAGAGGCTCAAGGAGCTTTTGACCAATGCACTGATTTTAGCGGTACCTGATCCAGAAGGTGATTTCATGGTGTGTACAAATGCTTCTCTAGAAGGGATTGGGGCAGTGTTGATGCAGAATGGATGAGTGATTGCGTATGAATCACGCAAGCTCAAGGATCATGAGCTAAACTATCCTACGCATGATCTTGAGTTAGCAGCAGTAGTTCATGCTTTGACAAGGTGGAAACACTTCTTGTTGGAGCATAGATTTGAGCTACACAATGATCATCGTAGTCTTCAGTACATTTTCACTCAGCCTAATTTGAATGCTCGCTAGAGACGATGGATGGAATTTCTATGCGAGTATGATTTTGAGGTTAAGTACATTCAAGGAAAGGAGAATGTGGTGGCGGATGCTTTGAGTCGCAAGAGACATGTGGTATCATCTATGACTCTTAGTGTGGATTTGAGGAATCGGATTCTTCAGGCACTTCCTACGGATTCTTGGTATCAAGAAGTGTGCAAAGAGATGGATTCAAGAAGACTTTTGGAAGGTAAGTTTGCAGGTTACGTTCGAGAATCAGATGGTCTTTTGAGACATTTGGGGAGGATTTATGTGCCATTACTGGATGAGCTTCGCACCTTGATTTTAGCAGAAGCCCATTGTACACCTTACTTAGCACATCCAGGTGTCAAGAAGATGCATGCTAATTTGATACGTTTGTTCTTTTGGTCTGGGATGAAGCGAGATATTGCTGATTTTGTGGCTAGGTGTCTTGAGTGTCAGAGAGTTAAGGCAGAACATCAGCACCCGGCTGGACTTTTGCAACCAAATCTCATTCCTTCTTGGAAGTGGGATATCATCTCCATGGATTTCATAGTAGGATTACCTATGACTATTCGACGTCATGGTCACCGTAGATCGGTTGACTAAGGTGCCGCATTTCTCACCAATCAGGTCCTCCTACACTGCAGCTTCTGTAGGTAATGTCTTCATGCGTGACATTGTGAGATTACATGGTATTCCTAGAAAGATCATTTCTGACAAGGATCCTGTATTCACATCCGCATTCTGGACATTGTTGCAGCACGAGCTTGGAGCGCAATTAAATTTCAGTTCAGCATATCATCCTGAGACTGATGGTCAGACAAAGAGGGTGAATCAGGTTTTGGAGGATATGTTACGAATGTATGTGATGGATAGGCAGACACATTGGGAGGACTATCTCTACCTAGTGGAGTTTCCTTACAACAACAGGTATCATAGTTCTATTGGCATGGCACCATTTCAGGCATTATATGGACGTCCTTGTCGTACACCATTGAGTTGGGACAGCCTTGAGGATCACATCCTATTGGATCTTGAGATGCTTCGTGATATAGAGCAACAGGTAGTGCGGATCCGTGAGCACTTGACTACGGCACAAGATAGGCAGAAGAAGCATGTTGATGCTCATAGGACTGATAAGCAGTTTGCTGTGGGTGATAAGGTTTTCTTGAGAGTGCATCCGCGAAAGAGTCCGATCCGATACGGAAAGGGTTCTAAGCTAGCACCTCGCTTTGTGGGACCATTCGAGATTCTAAAGAGGATTGGCCCGGTTGCTTACCGCCTTGCTCTACCGCCCAACCTAGCTCGCATTCACGATGTTTTCCATGTTTCAGTACTTCGGCAGTATATTCCTGATATTGTACATGTTCTTGATTGGAATGCATTGCAGGTAGAAGACGGGCAGCTGGCTTTGGAGCTGGTTCGTATTCTGGAGCAACGGGAGTTGACCCTCAGGGGTCGAACCATCGAGCAGGTAAGGGTCCAATGGGACCCTATTGATGATTCTTCAGCTACATGGAAGGATGCAGCTAGATTACGGAAGTCATATCCCTACCTGTTTGTAGGCTTCCAGGAATAAGCCTAATCCAAGGGGGGGTGGATGTAGTGCCTGCCCTCGTTTACATCTTTTCTGGACATTGTTGCTATTATTATCAGACTATGTTAGACTAGCCTTATGATGATGGATTAGTGGTATTGTTTTGAGATTATCAGACATTATGTTATGGATTCAGTTGGTATATGATGAGATCATTTAGACTTTACATTTCATGTATGCATGATGATCATTACATTGCTTTCAGTTACTGTTGATGATTAGTTAGATGGTTTATTATCTCATGTGCTTTATTATGGATACTTACCCCATACTTGCATGTGTATAGTGTGCATGTTTTCTTATTGTATGGCGTTTCTGATATGGTTAAGGAAGGGAGTCGTAGTCACCTGCTTAGTCGGGATCTACACGATGCACCACTTCCTGCCATTGCTTGTTTAGCTTAGCATTATATATATTGTATGCACATGCATGGTTTTTCTGCAGGTTGCAGGTACCAGGTATCGACTTCCCTGAATTGCCAGGATGAGCGTACCCTATTATACTATCTCAAAGATAAGAGAAGGGAGATAAATTCTCAAGTCCAAATCCCAAACCCTTAAACCAATTGTCCTAGTGAGGTAGGACAAGTATCTGGATATGTTACCCACCGAATGTGTCAGATGACATATTTCGTGATTTTTAATGCTTTAGACTAATTTTGTGTGAATTGCTCTATGATGGGTTTTCATATTTTATCTTGGAGGTCTATGGTGAATTTTCTATTAATTAAGTCTTAATAAATAGATTTAATTAATACATTAATTATTTGAGAAAATTAATATAAAATATCATAGTTTTTGATATTTTGATTATAATTAATTAAATGAGAATTAATTGAGGAAAAAGAATTAAATTTAAAAAAATTAGAAATTAAAATTAATAATAATTATAAAATAATAATAAAGTAATAAATAAATGATAATAATAAAAGTTATAAAAATTAAAATAAAAGTTATAAAAATTTAGATAGAAATTATATAAAAGTAAATTAGAGTTATAAGCTTGCATTGGAGTTAACGCACCTTTCTATTTCTCATATGTCAACAACACGGGGGTTAGTGCATCAATTAAGCACAAGCACATGGTGTCTACAACCCTATGACTCATCTAGAAGGTTGGAAAAGACAAATGCTTAGTTGGTGACACCTAGCTGTTTCTAGAGACATTCTAGGTGTTTCCTCAGAGCTCTTTATATTCAGGCGTTCCTAGAAGCTTAGACATAGCGTTTGGAGAGCATTTGGAGCATTGGAGGACTCAAGAACTCTGAAGAAGGGAGGAGCTTGCTCTGCAAGTTTTCTGAGAAAGAGCGAACTAGCATCAGAATCCGGGTAGATTCTTGTTATGCTTTTTCCGCATCTTGCATTCCCTGTCTTCTTCGTGTCTTCCATATGTCTTTTGAGGATTTTCCTATTCTAATTGTATGCATTCTCAATATGGGTAGTTAAATTTATTTGAGAATCTTATATGCATAGATCTAAAAAGAACACGGGGCTAAGGTTTAAATTGTAGCCAAGCCATTAGATAAATTATTGAATAAATCTGAGATCAAAGGTTTATAGAAAAATTCTGAAAATTAGAATTTCTTATTTATTTTTGAATCTGCATACACACACACACACACACACACACACACACACACACACACACACACACACACACACATATATATATATATATACAATTTTATATATATATATATATATATATATGTATACATGTTTATATGCTGTGATATTTGAAAAAAAAACTCTGCGTGTGTGTATATATATACATATATACCTTTATATATATATACATACATATGTATATATATACATATATATTTTTTAAATTAAAAATCGAATGATATTGTACCATGATTGATTGAATACGTTTTAAAAACGTTATTCAAGAAAAATTTGATAAAAATCGAATTCGCATATATTAAATGGTGAATGAATCGCTTATGCAATTTTTAAAAAAAATAATAATATGCAAAAGTGGGGGGGGACGAGACTCGCGCCCCCATACCCACTGCGGTCGCAGTGTACTTGTTATCGCAGGTACTGCGACGGCAGGGGTACATAGTACCCACTGACGTCGCAGGTCCTGCATACCGGCAGTGGTACATACTTATATATGTGTGTTGGTATAACAGTCGTTTCATATGAAATCAATTTTCATTGTTATTAAATCTTCATATGTTATATTGTATCAATCGAAATTATTGTAATTCGATTTTATTAAATGCAAAATTAATAATTATTTATATATTTATATATGCATATATATATATATATGTAATATGTAAATATGTTATTAATAAATTTGAATTATTATATAATTGATAAATGATTTATATCAAAGGTTCATTTTTATAATGGTGAACTCTTGTATAATATTCAACTATTAAGATTTAATTAATTGTTTTAAATTATTAAATAAAGTATATGAAATTTAATTGGTAGTTTGCTGGGGAACGTTTTCAAACAAATATTATAATTGGAAAATGGATTTTAGACCTATTAAGGAAAATTTTTATCCATCCAAAACAATACATGTGTTAGGAAAAACGTACAAAATGTTCCTCCATTCATTTTCCAAACTTGGAAACATAAACTGAGACCTCTACATTTAAATTTAAATTTGTAAATTTAGCAAAACGAAAACATGTGTTTACATTGTGTATTCTTTATGCTATTGTTTTGGGTTTTGGGTTGACTAGTGTTGACCAGTTATAGAACGTCTACTAGAGGCTTGGGGGTGATGTGATTGTGATGTCATGATGATGTTTTAATCTCGATGTTTATAAACCCAACCATGGTTATGTGATGGAATGCTCTATGTAATGTTTGTAATTACTGATTGTTATAGTTGAGATTCTTATGTATGAGACACTTGACTTAACCATTTTTTTGGTTCATCGATCAGTTATCCTTGGTTATTTTCTAGTCGCCATGATAGGATTGAAATGTGGATTTATTCTTGATGATGTCATGTTGTGACATGTTTTGACTCAACCATTTTGGAGTCTTCGATCAGTATGATTCAGATATATTTTGGTTATTAAGAACCAATGGATACTTTTGATTATCAGTGATACTTCAGTTGCCAATAGAGAGCTGTTGTAGTCATGATTTTCTATGGATGCTTGCTCATGGAGATTTGATGCTTTTATGCATATTTGATGATTTTATTATGGATTATCTTTTGTGATTTTGAGATTTATGATTCCATGAGCTTAGGGTAGGATATCTGCATGTAGTGTCGAGAAGTGGCTTGCAATTGGGGCCGAGGCCCTAAGAGGCTGCCAAGGTAACTCATTGTAAGTTGGATTAATAAGTGAAAACATTCACACCTAATGCTAATTGAATGAACCTAAAAAGATAACTGTTTTGTTCTCGCCCATGCCTTGAGTGCTTGTACAGACTAGGATGGGAGTAGAGAGAACGCATGGTTGCGACCTTGCATTCCATAGTATGCCTCGTCAGTATGAGAGGATACTAGTGGCCGCATGAGATCAGTATGGACCCGTGGAGTTTAGCTAACTGTCAGGGTAACTTGTACATGATATATGCGATGACACTTTCCCGCTTGCATAGTAGGTTCCTACATGTCATTGTGTGCCTCTGGGATTAGATGTCGGTTTTGTGATGGAACCTTTGAGTTAGTATACTTTTAGGATTCCTGGACTAGTAAAGATTTATGTTATGTTTTGGATAGCATGTTTGGGACTTGAGATTATCTCCTCAGCACGGTGGGAGTGGACCACTTAGGTACCACGCGGTCGGGTGGTAGTGTTTTTCCACTCTTATCATTTGAGATTCATTGAGACATCGTGGCTGATGCGTCATTCATGATGGTGGATATGTATCCTTTCATTGATGATTAGCATATGTTAGATGATGTTATCTTATGCTTATATTTGCATGTTAGATTACTTTCTGCATATGATATAGTATATGTTACGAGTGACATTCCTACTATGTTAATACCGATGATCTCTTCGGTGCTTTGGAATGTTACGCACGGAGGGATGGCTAGGGCCCGCAATGGTCTAATGATGCTATTAACGGTTGGGAGCAACCGTGCACTTAGTTTATTATGTTTGATCTTTTATGATGGATGTTTATATCTTCTATGATGATGTATCATGTATGACATGTGATTATCTTTACTTTGATGTATCATAGATTAGAATAGGATGATGTACCTTATTTCACATATGTATATTCTTTTAAGCTTTTCATACCCTGTGACATGTACAGTGGATGATTAAGCATTTGAAATGTAATGTATAAACATTGGACTTATCATTATTATTTCATGTGGTTGTTATATTTGATAGATTCAATAATGTTAGTTGATTAAGATGTAGTTCAACGTTAAGGGATCCTTAAAGAATGTAATATGTTATGTATATTATGTTTACTTTCAGATGGACATTGCTATTGCTTCTGCTATTGTGTATAAGTTATATGTGTGATTTTCTTTCATGTTTTTTTTTTTTTTAAATGCTACCTAACTTAGTGAAATTCTAGGTTAATTCTTTGGATCCCTTGGCGGGGCATTACATTCCTTTCTGTGAAAATTGATTGGCCACTCGTAATGTTAAATGCAAATTTATAGTGTCACTTGACACTTGTGTTGTTATGTGTTTAGTGGCAAGTCAGATTGAGTCATTGGCAAAAGACACCCAACCTTATTCCTAACCAGTTAAAAATGTTTGAGTTTTCATCCCTTTGCATAAAATAGCTTATGAAGGTTTTAATTAAATTAAATTTCGGATTTCAAGTTTAGGGTGACTTTAGAGGGCTTTGTTTGAGTCTTAGAGTGTTCTTTTAGTGAAATTAAATTACCTACATGTTAATACTATATGTTAGGGCTTTAATTTTGGCTTTACTGGAGTTAAAATCTCTTTTCTAACACTTGTAAAATCTCATTTCTAAAGTATTGCGAAAATGGAAGAAGCCTTACCCAAAATTCCCACCTTATCTTCAGTGAGTTGATAATTCCAACCAAATAGGGAAACTTAAGTGGAGTTGAAGTGCTTGTTCTCTTTTATGATGGAGAAAAATTAGGAATGTTCTTCTTTTAGAGGGAGATTGGAAGATAGGTGGACATTCACCCACTCTCTAGTTTTTAGAGATTTACGGTTTTGGAGATTGGATTAAAGGAAGGATAGAGGGCTCTTCTCAAATCGGGTCATTTACCATAGCTTGGAGAAAGGTTGGAGCTTTTGCCATGTTTTTGAAATTATTTGTTGTATTGTTTTTCATAAGATTTCTCTACAGATGCATATGTGTGTTGTTCGTTGTTCTTGTTGTATTGTTGGGTGTGAATGAATTTCTATTGCCTTATTTTTATTTGATTTGAGAGTATGATGTTATAGGTGTGGAAGGACATCACTCACCCTTGGGAGAGAAGAAGTGACCTTCGAGTGAAGGGGTTAGTTGGGCTTATCCCCCGAGTGCAGAGTCTCTTCCCTAGAAGGAAAAGGGATAAGTATGTAGTATGGGCTGCATGTGCCAATACCTTGTTATGCACTTTGGAGGTGATAAGGGGAGAAATTTTTGTGAGAGTTGGTATTTATTTTGTATGCCTTGTGAAGGCAGATTTGGTTTTCTGTATTTGGCTTCTCCTCGGGGTTTTAGGCACACCTTCACCCATTTTATTGGTTCCTCTGGTAACCTACTGTGTAAGCTCAAAAGGGGTGTTAAATGTTGTATCTTGTATTATTGATATATATGTGTGTGATTAATTGTTACGATGTTGGTCTTGGTTCTCCCAGCTCGGTGGGTGGTCTCTTAAAGACCTAGGCTGGGAGGTGAGCTCTCCATGGTTTATACGGTCGTTTTGTACAGGTTTTCTAAATAGATATGTGTTGAAAAAAAGCTTGGAAGATTTTTTACTTTCTTTTGGGGATTTGAAGATGATTATTATGGACATTTGTAAAAGTTGCGTTTTGTAAATGATCAGAAGTAGATTGTCATGTAATTTGTAAATTGATGTAAGGATCCAATTATGAATGTAACATATGAAAGGACTTTTCAATACTGTGAATATATTTTAGTTTAAATATTCTTAAATTGTTTTCAAGAAATCAAACTGAATATTATGTGCATATGTGTGTGTGTGTGTCTTGTTCAAGAAAATTTAGGCATGACAACCTCGTATTATGAATTTTGTTTTAGATGTCATGGATTTCATAATCCAGAAGCTCTGTACACCTAAAACACATTTAAAAAACATTGTTTCTTTACATTGAAATTCACTCTGATTGATGTATACATGTGTATGAGATCAAATCAGCTTCTATTTTATTAGTTTAATGCATCTCTAAAGTTTAATTCTTGAAGGGTGAAAGAGAAAAATTTAAATCATTAAAAAGCTCTACATTTAATAGTTTTCTTTAATTTGCTGAGTCTTAGAAGAGTCTAAGCACAAATCCTGAATCCAATTCAAAAACAAACTGGCCAAATCTGAATATTGTAACACTAATTGAGAGACCAAGAGATCAATTCCATTTTAGTGATGGTTAACATGTCAAAGAAGCCAGCAATAATGCACATGGAGATCCATCGAAAGAATCTCATTAACACAATATTGATGGCAACTTGGCAAGTCTAAAATGAATGTATTTCTAGAAAAGACTCAAAAAGTCAGCAATTTGACCATTGGGCATCCCCATTTTCAATTAGCATATGCAAAACAACAACAAATGGAAGTTTTGATGACCCAAAAGGTACTTATTGGAGCTCAAACATTTTTATTAAATTTTGTGCTGTCTCATTAAGAAAGAAAGCATACCATGAATTGTTGGGTCAAGGTCAATTGGTAGAAATCAAGGCTTACCACAAACAGAAAAAGAACACAATCTTGATTAAAAACAAGGATTGTAAATACATAGTTGATTTGAAGAATCAACTAATAAATGATGAAGCAACTTTGTCAAATTCAAACTCCAAATAGACATGATCAAGGTTTGAATATAATTTGGAGTTCCAATGAGGATTGAAAGATGAAACAAATTCTCTTCATGGCCTATTTCACTAGAAAATGAAGAATTATGACATATTTTCATCAAAGTGCAACTTTATTGAAGCTATGGAGATAACAAAGAGGACCCAAGATTGTAACATGACAAGCAAAAAATGACGAACAATTTGGAAAAGTTAGAAAGGTCATATGCATCCAACAAAGTATTTATATAACTGACTCTAATGCTCCACCAAGGGCACCCAACTTCATTGAAGATCCCAAAATTCAAGAAGATAAGCCTTAAAATACCAGAGTTCCATAAAGTTTTCAAAGGGGGGATGTGGGGGTGGACTGGGGATGGGTTCCAAGGATAGGGGGACCAAGGGCCAAAATTTGTGGAGGGCAAAGGGATGACAGAGTTGTGGTGAGAAGCATTGCATTGACATACAAATTGAGGCGAATTGAAATCTCCAAGGCTAATATCTCCAATATAACATCTTTGCAAGTGCCCAACGTAACTTTATTGAAGCTATAGATATAACATAGAGGAACCAAGATTGCAACATGACAAGCAAAAAATGAACAATTTGAAAAAGTTAAAAAGGTCATGCATCCAACAAAGCATGAATAGAATTGACTTTGATGCTCCACCAAGGGCACCCAACTTCATTGAAGATCCCAAAATTAAAGAAGATATGCCTTAAAACACCATAGTTCCATGGAGTTTATAGACAAGGGGATGTAGGGGTGGATTGGGGATGGGATCCAAGGACGAGGGGACCAAGGGCCTAGATTTGGGGAGGGTGAAGGGATGACAAAGCAGTGGTGGGGAGCGCGACATTGATATACAAAGTTAGGTGAATTGAAACCTCTAAGGCTAACATTTGCAATATAACATCTTTGCAAGTGACCCATGAAAGAAAAAATAGTTTGCACAAAGTTAAAGGTTGCAATCAATATGTAATGGCATGTGCCATATGTAGTGTCCCTAATTTTAATAAAGTAACTTAATTAAATTATTAAGTGGTCTCAAAAATTAAGCAATATTATAAAGGACTTCTATAATTAATTAATTTAGTTATAAAATAAAAGGGGGCCAAAACAATAATATAACAACGATATATTGATATTGGCCCATGGTAACTTTCCGGGAACTTCTTGAAGGCCTTTATAAGGTGATGGTTGGTAGCATACAAAAGCATTGTGAAGTTTATTTCTCTTGTATATTTGCAATTCAAGTTGGAATTCATATCTATGCAGTTTTGGATGTGCAACACCCTCCTCCCTAATTTGCAGTCACAATTTCAGTGGTTCACAACCACTCTAGTCTATCGTTGCAGTTATTTCTCAAATACTTCATTGTTGGATCTATCTCCATCCTGTGGAAATATAATTACAAATGTTTAGTTTGTGGGCATTCAATGTTCTTAGTGTATACTTTGTGTTGACGATTCATTCTTGTATATGAAATAATCTTATTGGCAGAGGAATTATCTGCAATTGGATCCTTCATTAGAAGCAACATTCTCATATAGAGTGTTTGGAGGTATGCGGCCTACTTTCTTGTATGAGTGGAACTTTACTGTCTAGAGCCAAAGGGTACCAAGTGTCGTTGATTGAGGGTTGACACTGTTAAAGGGAATTTCCCCTTTGGTACTTTTCCCTCGGGTATTTTGCCTCTTCCATTGGGTCCTTCTCTCGAGTATTTCCCTTGGGTACTATGCCCTCATGTATTTCCCTCAAGTACTTCCCTCAGGTACTTTTCCCTCGGGTATAGTATGGTTTTGGCACATTATAATGGTATCAGAGCTAGTGGATTTGATAGCCTATCAGGAAATTCAGATCAAATCATGGCATACATTGATGGACTAGAAGATGTGTTTAGGGAGCTCTAAAGAAGCGAGCGGAAGCTCTACCTAATACTAGCAAGGGGACAAAAGCAGGTTGGCAAGACACTCGAGCATGAAAAATGGAAGAATGAAGGGGAACATGTCACGCACACCTCAAATCAATACAAGAAAGACGATGTTAATTTCCCCTCCAAGAATCAACTAGCTAGAAATGCATCTGCGCACTTTGAATGAGTCACTGAAGAAAATGAGGTAGGATTGGGTTAATGGTGGATGACAAACAGACATATCTCTCAAGGACAACATAGACCTAAGGATGAGGTACCCATCCTCCAAAGGTGATAGAACCTACAACATCAACCCTAGACAAGTAATCAACATTGAGGTACTTATCACCATGAGCCCTGTTTCCTGCATTTTGTCACCACAAAATGTTGGTAACAACACAAAATATTTTCAAGCTAGTTTCACATTTCTCTAAGCTTGAATTTGATATTTAATTGTTTAATGTTGATCAACTGATCCATTTCAATTCAAATATCAAATTGTTTAAGGCCTTCGTCAAATCTTTTTCATTTTTCTTTCTGTCGAGCCTTTGCTTGATTTTTGAAGCCTTCATTGTTCGTTCTTTGCTTTTGAGTTTGCATTTGCTTGTTTTTAGTCCTTTGGTCTTGCTCATGTCATGCCTAATTTCGTTTTTGCCTTCGATTCAGTCTAACCCAGAGGTCAATCAGAGTTGTCAGTCAAGAGTTATGTCAGTTTTAGTGCCTCAAAAGTGGACATTTTAGGTGCAACAGCACGGATTTAAAATATGATGTTATATTTTCAATTTGACATTCACTTTTTGAAAAATATAACTTATATTCACTTTTTGTTATGTTTTTAAGTTATTTTAACTTTAAAAAATTTAACTTAAAGTGACTATAGTGCACTTTATGTTATAATTTTGAATGACTTTTTAATTTTTCACTTAAAGTAACTATATAACTATATAGTTTCAATTTAATTTTTTATTTTAAATATCAAATGTTTATTTAAATGTTACTTTAAAATGATGTTTATATATTATATTTCATAATATGATAAATAAATATTGTTTATGACCCATTTTGTAACATTTTTATAATTTTTAGTGAAATAAATGGCTTAAAGTCTTCATATGTGGACATTTTATATGCAATAACATGTAAAATCCATCAAAAGTGGACTTTTAACATGTCACTGCATATAAAGTTTGCTTTGGTGAACCTTTTTGATGTCATTACATCAAAAGTCCATCATAAGTGGACCTTTTTGATTCTATAGCATGAAAAGTGAAGTTTTTATGTTTAAACATCTAAAAAGTCAGTTGCATTTTAAAATATGCTTCCTCCTCCAAAAAGTCTGATTTTACCTATAAGCATGTTTTAAAAATATGTAATGGCACCCAAAAAGTGTAATTTTGGAGAGATGTATATTTTTAAATGTGTATGTGACCCAAAAAGGCCCGATTTTGGAGAAAGACATGTTTTTAACATATGCATTAAGCTTCCAAAGGTCCGTTTTTGAAGAATAAAATGCTTTTGCCCTCCAAAAATCCAATTTTGATCATAACTTGAGATTTTCTCAATGAATTTGCAAGAGATTTGTCCCATTGGAGGCGTTTTTGGTTGGCAATGATTTCTCTTGCCTCTAAAATGGATTCATTAACCTCAAAAACATTTTTGAAAGCTTCATGATAGATCACATTTTTGGAGAAATTTGCAAAAAAATCCATTTTAAATGCATGTTTTTCCTCCCAACCAAATCAATTTGGCATATTTTGGAGATTACACTGCATTGTAGTTCACATTTTGGTGTTTAATGATCAAAAAGTTTTGACCTTGCAACATGAGGAAAAACGGTTTTTGCCAAAAACGTCTCACAAGCATGAACACTCAAAAACGTTGGAATATGGAGCATGAATAGGGCACATTTTGGCATCTCCTAACAACTTCTCCTATTTTCTGCCCTCTCCCATTCGAATTTGTTTTTCAAACATTGGAGCATCTTTTCCCTTCATTTTTGGCACATGTAAATGGACTCTTTCTTTCTTGCTTTAAATTCATGTTTACCTTACTGATTTTATGCAAGAAATTACTTGATGGTTGCCATTTGTGAAAATCTTTGCCATGGAAAGTGCATTTTTACTTTAAAAATGAAGTTTTTGTTCATTTTCATGTTTTTGGTTCTTTCCCAAGTCTCAATTTCAAATTTGAGTGTTGAAGTGCATTGCATCTTGGTATATTTGAGTCTTTTTCCAAAGGTACATTGTTTCTTTTGTGTTTTGTGTTTTGTGCTTGCACTTTCACTCATCTCATTTTCCGTTTCCATTCGCACAACACAATTACACGAGATGTCTTATGTGTAATTGCATCAAAAAGGTCCGATTTGATTAAAAGTCATATTTGAGAAGTCAAAAAGATGTCATTTTCACCTCCCATGTACTTTGACTTCTCCTTTTCTACCAAAAATGATTATAAAACTCATTAGCTCACTTTCATTCTCCATTTCCGTTCCTCCATATGCATTTGCGCCTCCATGAGCAAATACATATTTCCGTATGTTTCCATGCTTTCCATCTCATCTTTCATTTGCACTTAAATGTGAACTGCATCCTCCACCCGCATTCACATCTCATTTCACCCTCCACCTCCCGTTACATGTTGCATTTACATGTACTCATTTTTCATGCAATAATGTCTTAAAAACACTAAGTCACTTTTGAAATCAGCAATTTTCATTTGCATGCATTCCCATGCATTTCATCTTCACACATTCTCATTCCATTCCATTTTCTCACTTTCATACCATTTCATTTCGCTTTCCGTTCCATTGCATATGCATATGCTTTCTCTTTGAAGTCAATTTGTCGGATTTGTGAAGTCTCCAATCCATTTTCGAATCTTCACTGCTGATCCGAAATTCACTTGTATGGAGATTCCTTCTAATGATGTATTTGTGTTTTGGGATTTTTGTGTTGCAGTGCAAGCACAAGAAATGTCCTCACCATCCAAATCCAAAGACAAAATGAAATATCAATATGATAAAGAATTGGCTCATGCTACTCCTTCAATCATATCTATTTTGGATAACGTGTTGGACACAAAGATTGGCCATGTGGACATTGTTGATTTTCTACAAAGAGTTGAAGCTCCAGGTAGTAATGAAATGAAGTGCATTAAGAGAAGCAACATTCACTTGATATCTATGTTTCCTATGGCGGCTATAGAACCTAACTTCATTTATGGATGTGCATGGCGTTTTATTCCTAAGACAAAGACTATCAAAGATGCTGACAGCAAGGTTATCATTAGCCTAGATCCTAAGGTTATAGAACAAATCTTCAAAGTTCCACATAAATCAGAATGTGTTGATTTGAGTAAAGGATTTGGCCTGTTGGAATGAGCAAAAGAGTAATTATCAGAAGTATGTCAACCTTTACTAATTAGACAATAAAAGAAGTAATTTCTCCAGATGGCCAAAGACCGTTCATTGGTCAAATTTCAAACAAGAGTATAAGAATCTCATCATCCTTCTCAATCGGATTTGTGGCCTTTAAGATTCTACTGCTTTTGAGCCATGGATGTATAAGTTCATGTTTCAAATTATAGGGAATAAAGAACACATTTTTTGGGGAGAACTTATTAGTACTACGTTTTGCCAACAAATATGCAATGTGGGAACATTAGTACCCTTCTACATGAATTCTTATCTAGTTTACATTGTTGCTGCCATGGGATCTTTCTTTGGTCTTTCTACCAAAGGAGATCATTTTCAAGTTCCTATTTGGGATTGCTATGACCAAATCACTTTGGCAAATAGTAAATTTTACTATAGAAGAGTCCAAGATGCCTTCTTCGGACATTTACGATGCCTGTTCGATAATCAGTTGTCTATCAAAAGAGTATTTGATGCAGCATAAGAGAAGGTGAACCAATACGGTTGTATTTTTATTCAATTACCAACTTTCACATATTTGAGAGTTGGATATTTCAAAGGAGATTCGTATACCTTACCTAGGTATGCTACCAATCGAATCATCCTAATGGAGCTAGCTAGACAGCTCATGGACATGCACTGTGATCAGTATGCTTTGCAAAGGCCTAGTTTTGGCATTACCTTGGCTAAGCCTTTGGCTATTGACAATTATTCAATCATTTTTGTACCTAAAGCAAAGAACATGGAAGCAGAGTTGCAGTTGATTACCTTGAAGAAGTTCAAGGCCAGATTTGATTTTGACTACCAAGAGATGAATTCTCATATGAAAAGAGTTTGCACTCATGTTCATTGCATCGAAGACATCTGGATAGATATGAGGACAAAACTTGACATCATGAAGATGGATTATTGCAAATTAACCTTGCAGCAGATAAATGATCTTAACATGTTGGAAATCCCTTCAGATTTCCAAGTTGAAGATGATGGCAACATTCTTGTTCCGGAGTTTCATCAAGCTAGTTTTGATAAAAGTGCTCTTTTCCTATTCAATGGCAACAAAAGGAAGGTATGTTTATCATGGCTAGATTTCAATCCATCTTAATCAACACCAACAAATGGTGGAAAAGTAAAGGCCTTAAAAGAGTAAATCCTAAGATGGGGCTGGATTGTGGAAGTTTTCGTTCTCCTGGCAAGAAATCACAACTAGAAATTCCAAAGAAAGATGGTGTCTCATCTTCTGATGCTAAGGGTTCCCTCAAATTCAAATTGAAGGGCAAAAAAGGAGCTAAATCATCTCAAGTTCCTGAACCGATTCAAGAATCAGTGGAAGAATCAGAAGAGGAATTGGAAACAGGATCTAATAAAGGGGATTCAGATGAAGAAGGGGAAATCACAATTATATCTCCTCCGATTCTTGCACAAGCTTGTACATCTTCTATACATGAAGAACCTTTTCTGCATGAGGTTGATGATGATGTGGATTCATTCTCCACCATTTTTACTCCTTCCATTCCTGTTTCGGAGGTTGATATCATGGCTCTTCCTATTTCCTTTGCTACTCCTCGCATCCCTACACATGAACAATATGATCACTTAGCAGATGTGTTTGAAGATTTTCTGACTCTTACCAGTGGTCAAGTTTCCCAACTTGATACATCTTTGACAAGATTTGAGTTTTTCATTATGGAGTCTTCTCAACATGTTCTTATGCCTTCAATAGTATAGACTAAATCTTGCTCAGTCACTACAAATATACAATCTGGATCAATGCCAATGGTTTCCACTGTATTTGTTTTTGCGGATAAAAGTTTCAGTCTGCCTGCATGGTTGAGTAAAATAATAACAAAGAGAAGGAAAGTGGTTGTTCCTCCTGACAATCTTCCTGTTAAGAAGACTAAATCCAAATCTTTGAAAGATAAGATTGTTTCCAGAATTTTGGTTGATTCAAATAAAACCAAATTTGTTGAGGTTGTTGAACCCTTGGTAGATAAACCTGTTGAAGAACTTACTCGTTCTGACTACAATTTTACTAAGGTTAAAATTGGAAAGCAATCACATTTGAGTTGCTTGCAAGATGATCAAGATGCATTGGCTAATGTATCAAAGTGCAATCATGAGCTTTGGGAAAAGAAGAACCAGCTAAAACAGGAGGTCTCTCGTTTGAATTAGATTATCCAGAAACAATCTTCTCAGAGTGTTGTTATGTCTCAAACGTCTAAAGAGAGAAGGTTGATTGAAGTCGCCGAGTCTTGGATACAGGAAAACATTTCTGAAGGAGTTCGAGCCATCACAAAGATATTTGTCGTTCTTAGGCGTGTCAAAGAGATGAATGAAATGGAGCGAAACTTAATTTCTTCTTTGACTCAAGAAGCAGATAACTTGAATGAAATCCTTAATAATTGGGATGAAATGGTGAAATTCGATTTGGATGCCTTGGTCTCATGTGACATTCTTCCATCATGTGAAATGTTCTTCAGATTTCAAGGGCTCATTGGTTATAAAGAGAAGACATTAAGGAAGCTGATCACAAAGTTGCAGGTGGCCTTTGGAGATTGTCAAGCAATTGAGACAAGTGTTACTTGTGATTTGGAACAAATGGGATGTCGTGTTAATGATGAATATGGTAATCTTATTACAACAGAGATAGTAAATTCAAAATATATAATCAGGATCAATGCTGATGTAGATTCTAAAGATTTTGGTTCGCATACAATGAACAAGTTTGTCTTATATAAATCCTTGACGAAACACTTGTTAGATACTATAGGAGCAAGTTCGAAAGTTGTGCAATCAACATTTGAAAATGCAGTGAGAGTTGAAGCCATATCGAGGACTATGAAAATTGCTGATCTTCCCATAGCGCGTGACATCATTATCAAATTCAAGGCACTGAGAAACAATCTCTAAGATTGTTGTTTTGTTTTTATTTCTTGTTAGTAGTTGTAAAAAATGCATTACATGAAAAAGTATAATTACATGTAATGTGAGTTACATGTATGTAAAAAGATGTAATGCGAGTTGCATGTAACCCTTTTTTTTTTTTTTTGTAGTGAAACTACATCAAAGTTGGTTGAGTTGCTCCCACTTTTTCCTCCACCTTTTTCTCAACTTTTGTGCTTATATAAAGGAGTGCCCCCTCATTGTAAAATCATCATTATCTGTATGCAAGAGAGTTCTGGAGAAATAGTGCCAGCAGAACTTTGTTTGTGTAAGCACTATTTTGAGAGAAAGTGAATACAAACAAGCATTTGAGACTTAACTTTGATTAAGTGAGATTGTTATTTGTGTGAATTGTAAGCTTTGTCTATAATTCATCTAAGTTGTCTTTGATTCATGTTATCTTGTGTTATTGGTAATTGTATCTCGTGAATTGAATAGAAAAGAGTTAAGAAGCAATTGAAGCCAAAGCTTTGACCAAGAGCAATTGTGGAAGTGTATAGCTAGAAGTTTTACCTATAGCTTATATTTTCTTCTTAATTCACAAAATAGCTAAGCATTCTTACTTTTAGGAGTCTTTATGCCCTAATTGTAAAGTTTTTCCATATAGAAGTAGGATCAGACTTAGAGCCAAACTAGTACATTTTTAACTAGCCTTTGAGTTAGTAAAGGTTTATCGCTATCACTGTTCCAACTCTTGATAGAAGTGTAGTTAGAGATTCACCCTGCCCATTACTCGCTCTATGAGTAAGTGGATACTTTCTTAAAAGATAAGAAGAAAGGATATTGGTAACACCCATTTTATAAAATCTCTCAACTTCTTGCTTACCTTGAGTTGATCCAAGGAACGGTGAGAAGAGGGAGCCTTCCCTTTAAGGTAGGAGAGACTCTATCTCACATGTTGTGGCTGGTCATCCTATTTTGCAACTGAATTTTTACCCAAAACTATTGATTGCAAAATATCCACCCAACAAGCCCTACGAAGTACAAAGCTATGCATGCACTGCAACCACAGGAGGATTTGGACAAGTAAGAATCAGCAATTACCCCTTCAAATGTAATACATCCAAGTTTTCAAGGCAGCCAATAAGGTGAAGAAGATGCTTGCACAAATTTCATTGAACCAACACTTGTTAATCAACTTGATGAAAATAGGGGCTCCATCGATTATCTTTCAAATGAGCAGGCTCTACCAGTGGTCAATCAATGTAATACAAATGCAAACTCTACCAACCATCCCCTGTAAGAAAAATCACTATGGTTGGTCGAATATGAAGTTTACACTTTGGCTAGGCATGAGGCATGTATGATTGCCTTCTCTACATGTACGTGGCTTGCTTGTGGAAACAAGTTGTACCTAAGCTATGAGATTCCAAATGAGATTGATAGGTATGACAGCATAAAGGCTTTGGATTTGAGAATCAATGTGCTTTATAATTGGCCTTAGTGGGATACTAATGATTTTGGGCATGGAAATGTTTATATCAGAGTGGAGTAGCGGAAGCTTGATGCATATTTACTCTATTCACCTACATCCAACTGTGTGTATGTGATCATGGTGCAATATAGAGATTTCAATACATGTAGCTACTAACGACCGTGCATGGTTTGGGATCCTAGAGTTTGTGGATTGCTTGAAGACAAGCAATCTTTGGGTCAAAAGCACTATAATGTCCCCAATTTTAATGAATTAAAATAAATTTAGTTAAGTAGTCCCAAAGGTCAAATAGTATTAAAAAGGGCTTCTTTAATTAAGTAATTTAGTTATAAAATAAAAGAGGGCCAAAATAGTAATATAATAATGTTGGCACATGGTAACCTTCCAAAAACTTCTTGGACACCTTTATAAGACAATGGTTGGTAGCATAGGAAATCATAGGGGAGCTTGTTTGTCTTGTGTATTTGCAATTCCATTTGGAATTCAACTTGTACGCAATTTCGGAGGTGTATGACCCTCCCTAATATGTAATCGAAGTTTTGGTAGTTCATAGCCACTCTAGTTTGTCAGTGGCAATATTGCTCAGACATTACTTTGTACTTCATTGTCACATCTATATCCATACTGTGGAAATATAATTACAAATATTTAGTTCTTGGCCATTCATACTCTTTATTGATGATTCATTCCTATATCTACAATAATCTTATCTATGATTGGATCCTTCATTGGGAGAAACATTGTCGCATGGAGTGTTTGGAATTGCCTGACCTACTTTTTTGTATGAGTGTTGTTGATTGAGGGTCGAAGGTGTCAAAGGTACTTTGCTCTTAGGTACTCGCCCTCTGGTACTTTTGTTACATCCCAATTTTCGACCCAATTTAAAATGTTCATATAGCCGTTAAGGTTCACATGAAGTCAGTTGACAGTTAAATTTGTTATAATCCTGTGAAATGGTAAGATGGTTAGTCGTTATAATTTCATATGAAGATAACATACTAGTTGATTATTTATCATGAATTCATGGAATTGAAAAGGCGGTTAGCCGTTATGATTATTTATGGTTAATAACTTGTTATGATAATATGAGTTAACTACGAAGAATTTTCTCGTAGGGAGCACGTCAAAGGGGTGGAAGCATTGTCAGAAAATAATTGAGCATAGGAGCATCACCATTACTGAGCAAATGGGTATGAATCGTGAATCACCATGGTTGTGGACCTAGTGACAACATAACAAGATACACACATTAGACACGCATGAGCTATTAGATAAATATAAAAAAATATTAATGATCTTAACTTAATTAAAGTACATACCTTTATTGGATTATGGTTGATTTTTCAATCACATCATTATAATACATATTTATGTACATAGACAGATATAAATTAAAGGTGACATTAGAATTTTTTTTTATACAAGATTTTATCTATTTAATATGTACATTTAAATGCATGTACAAGAAGATAAAATAAATCTTCCAAGATGAAACATGTATTTAGATATACATATTTAAAAGGTACGATCTTGGATAAACATGTACTATGTGCCATCTTAATAAGATATATTTGCATGCAAGTAAATAAATATGTTTATAATATTCTTTTGATTTATAACTTTCAAGTTCTTTTCCATATTTATTCAATTCTTTTTAGAAACCGAAATGTACACTTGGAAAATGATATTGGTGATTCAAGAAGTTATGACTTACGACTTCTTGGAAGCCTTTAGTATTTCAAATGCCTCCTTATTTATGGAAATCGAGTGGGACCATTGATATATTGTTCTTCCACGATTTTACCCTGCTCCTTACATTTTTTTTTTACCTGTATATTGCAAGTGATTCAGACCAGACATAGTCCATATCTGTTCTAAGTTTTCCATTCGGAATTACTCATGTCTAAGGAGCCAGCTACTTGAAATCAAGCCAAGGCTCACGTCTTCCATCCTCAAACCAGGTTATGTGGTCAGACTTTCATAATTAGATTGTTTTATATTTTTCTTAAACTATTTTCGTATTTGCAGCAGGAAAGAATGTGTCATGAAAAATCCATACATTGCTTTTGAATTGCAATCGAATGGATATTCGATAGTCCAACCTCTCTATGTTGTTGAGTCAAGACCAAATGTGCATGATATGTTCATACATCTCTGTTTTACTGAAGTATATATTAGAATCGAATTATATTTCTTGCAAGCCATTAAGATCATTTCTCAAGTCATAAAGACTGTGATATGACATGCTGAAAAATGTAATACTCTTACACCAGCTGAGGTTTAGCAGAAAGAGATGGTTTATTCTAAGATTTAAACACCTAGGACTCACTTAGCTGTATGGCTAAGGAAGAGGTGAAGAGATGAAAGAGAGAAATCTCCAATAACATGAAACAGAATCAGATGTGACATAACAATATATTATTATTAAAAGGAATCATTTAATAGCTCATGTATGTCAAATTCATTTTTTATTGTCAAGTCGAGCGGTGTGATTAAGTATCGAGATGCTCAATGGCTGACAAGGTGTTTCATGTCTATTCAGAGTAGAGAGGGTCTTTCTAGTTGGACAAATTGTGGGGATAAGTTTAAGGTTCGTGGTTGGGAGGTTAAGCCCTTGATAATGTTTCCCCTCTCCACAAGATGTTAGGACGTGCATCAGACAAAGAAAAGTTGAGCATTCAAACATTTATTGGTAACAGGTATTTTTACTTTTATGATATTTATATAAGTAGAATATATGATGGATTAATTTATATCGTTGAATTTAGTTATTTCCCTTGATGAAAAAAACCTTTCTCATCAATGTAATTGGTAACCAGTTAGATCGGTTGACCTTTCAACTGAATATGAAATATATCTATTGGATTGTTATTTCAATCTTTTATTCATAAGAATAATGATTATGAGCATCTCTTCTCATCTTATGTTATTGCCACAATTAGCAATAGGAAGAAAATGAATGAAACAAAGGTATCTAATGCCCCCAATGATACAGTAGTATCTAATGCCCTAAATGATCCAATGGTAATTGATGCCTCAAATGATATAGTGCCCTAAATGATCCAATAATAATTGATGCCCTAGTTAATGTAGTGGTATTTGATGCCCTAAATGATACAATGGTATCTGACACCCCAAATGATACAATGGTATCTGATGCCTTAAATGATCCAATAGTAATCGATGCCCTAATTGATATAGTGGTATTTGATGGTAATCGTAATTTGATTTTGATATAGTGGTATTGGATGGTAATCATCGTTTGATCATAAGTGGTATTTGTGGACTAACTAGGGTGTTTGCAAAAGCATCCCTAAATTGATTTCGGTTTCAAATTCCATGGTATGTAGATTTTCATAGTAGATGGTGTTTTCAATTGTTAGTTATGAATTTTCATTTAACTGATTGTAATTGTTAATCTCATTCACATGAACATAACTAATGTAACTATCTACCTATGAAAATGAAGTAATAATTGTATTTCTTTGATATGTTAGTTGTTAGTTAAGACCCGGAAAAAGTGGTTGTTACAACTTCCCTCTAGTATTTCCCTCTAATGCTTTTCCTCCGCATACTTCCTTTAGGTATTGTACGGTTTGGATACATTACAATATTATCAAAGCTAGTCATCTTGCCACCTTAACGGGGAGATTGAAAGTTTGGGGGTTTGGATCTTAGTACGGAGCCTACTAATGGACAATGGTGGTTGAATGTAGTACAAAAGATTGGCAAAGAGCTCAATGACAGTGTTGATATTCCATTAGATATATTGGAGGCATGTTTGAGTAAGGTAGACCAATCACCTTCAATAGTTATACAAAGGATCAATTGAGATTGCCTTAAGGTAACCAAGATTATTGAGACACCGTGACAAGGAAATTAAGCTAGCAGTTGCTTCATGCTTGAACGAGGTTTTGAGGATCTCAAACTCTTGAGTACCATTTGATAATGACACCGTGAGGGACATATTGCGCTTGATAATTGACAACTTTCAAAGCCTTGACGACAACGATAGCAATCCGTCCGCAAGGAGATTTAGAGATCTATACAAAAATCCTAGTAACTTTCTTTTGGATTCAAGATTACAAGATTTGATCCATGATATGTTTCATCGCTTCTTGGTCACAATCAAGGAGTACCATGATAATAAGGTTTCTATTTCCATGGAGAGCCTTACAATTTTGTGTATTGAAGAGATGGAGGTAATATTCCAACCAATCATAACTATGCTATGAGTTGTTCATAATCTATAATGTATTCCTTCTAATGCAGCATGTAGATTGGTGATTAAGGTATTCAAGCATTGTGAAGAAAAACTAGTCTCATTTGCACAAGTGTGAGGAAGTTGGTGATGGCTATAAGAGTGATGCACTACATGAGGAGGATGAAGACATGATCATAGGATCACTAGAATTCAAAAAGAATCACATCTACATGGGAAGGAAAATTTGTAGATGAGCTTTGAGATGCTAGACCAAAAATTTTTGCGAAGTGATTCCTTGGCATGATGGCATGATAGCATAGGATCAAGGCATCAATGCGTCTGATGATTGGCTTTGATGGGATTGTGATGACTCTAAGCATGGAAACACCTATATCAGAGTGGAGCAGCGGAAGCTTAATGGAGATTTACTCCTCTAGCCTACATCTAGGTGTGTGGATGTGGTCATGTTGCGGCATGGAGATTTCAATGGATATGGCTATTGGTGTCCGCGCATGGTTTTGAACTCTACAGTTTGTCAAACAACAAACAATTTGCGCATTGCTTGAGGGCAAGCAATCCTTGAGTCAGGAGGGTTGTAATGTCCCTAATTTTAATAAAGTAAGTTAAATTAATTATTTAAGTTGTCCCAAAAATAAAATAAAATTATAAAGGACTTATTAATTTGATTAATTTAGGTATAAAATAAAATGAGGCCTAAATAATAATATAACAATAATATAATGGCGTTGGCTCATGTTAACCATCCAAAAACTTCTTAAAGGCTTTTATAAGGCAGTGGTTGGCAGTGTAGGAAAGCATCATGGACTTTATTTATCTTCTCTATTTACAATTCAATTCGAATTCAGTCGTATGCAATTTCATGCAAGGACCTCCCTAATCTGTAATCACAGTTTCAGCGGTTCACAACCACTCTAGTTTGTCATTAGAGTATCACTCACATATTTCTTTTTGTAATTCATTGTCAGATTTATCTCTATGGTGTGGAAATATAATTACAAATATCTAGTTATTGGCAATTCAATGTTGTTGGTGTAAAACTCTATGTTGAGGATTCATTATTGTATCTGCAATAATCTTATCAATGGAGGAATTATCTATGATTAGATCTTCCATTGGAAGTAGCATTGTGTATAGAGTGTTTGGAAGCATGCAGCCTACTTTTCTATACAAATGGAAGTTTACTGTTTGGATCCGAAGGGTCCTGATTTTTGTTGATTGAGGGTCGAAGTTGTCGAAGGTATTTTCCCTTGGGTACTTTCCTCGTGTACTTCCCTCGAGTGCTTGCCCTAAGGTACTTTGCCCTCGAGTGCTTCCCCTAGGTACTTCCTTTGGGTACTATATGAATTGGGTGACTTACACCATATAGAAAGCGACCAAATGACATCTGAAAGGTGGTGATGGTATGGGGGCGCATTTCTCTGAAGCCCCCAAATCTTGATGTTAATGTAAATTAAATTGATATCAGATGTCTTTGGTATCAGATAGCATTGTATACAGAGTGTTTGGAAGCATGCAGCCTACTTTTCTATACAAATGGAAGTTTACCGTTTGGATCCAAAGGGTCCTGATTTTTGTTGATTGAGGGTCGAAGTTGTCGAAGGTATTTTCCCTTGGGTACTTTCCTCGTGTACTTCCCTCAAGTGCTTGCCCTAAGGTAGTTTGCCCTCGAGTGCTTCCTCTAGGTACTTCCTTTGGGTACTGTATGATTTGGGTAACTTACACCATATAGAAAGCGACCAAATGACATCTGAAACAGAGGTAGCAAAGGTGGTGATGGTATGGGGATGCATTTCTCTGAAGCCCCCAAATCTTGGTGTTAATGTAAATTAAATTTATATCAGATGTCTTTGGTATCAGGATTCTATGATTACTAATCGCTGTCTTACTGTTTGCAGATAATGATCAGAATATATTGATCTTGGTATATTTCAATTGTATGTGAATTTGATTCAATATTAATAAATACTAAATACTAAAGTCTGATCGCAGAACTCTAGATGAGGCAAAGCATATATCGATTTCTATGCTCTTTTGCCTGATCAGGTTTCAGAATAAATATGCTTATGAGAGGCCATGTATTGGGTGCACGTGTCTCCGCAAAGTGGAGACATGTCCACACAATACATTTCTCTTCATTTGGCAACTGATTAAACTGATTACAAATCGGTGTTTAGTTGTTTGTCTATTAAACATTTATCTATACTAGTTGCTGACCTTACAAGGTCAATAATCTGAATTAAATCTGCATATAACCCGATGCTGTGATCATGACTCGGTCACTATATATAAGGTGAACATGGAAATAATAATAAAGAAAATGATCAGAAATATTGGATGATAATAATTTGTATTGTATTGTTTAATATATGCATCAATATAAGCAAGATATATTGGAGGGTAAGTATGTTACATACTGATTATTATAATCCAATCTTTATCTGAACGAAGCTATGACATCAACACTTGGAAATGTCCCAGTACATGGGACATTTTTTTTGGTTTGGGGGGCTGTATCCCTACAGAACAATACAAAATACTAATATTAAAAATTTATTTGATTCAAAACCTACAAATACTTGTCCTAACAAATGTTAGGAACCTGTACATGTTGTAAGTTTTGGCATGATATCGAGCCCAAATGTGAAGAAACTTAACAAGAAAATTATAGAAAAGAGAGAAGTACCATACAATGGGTTGGACAAACAAAAATGACATGGGACAAGAAAATAATAGATAGACCCCCAAAGGGAAAAGAGGAAAAGATAATAATAAAAGAGATATATATTAAAAAAATTAATACAATGCTTTTTTATTTCCCTCCATAGAACTACTAAGAAGCAAATAAATAATAATTAATGAAAACCACTTGTTATCATATGAATCCCAAGGAAATTATGAAGTCTCAAATTCTTCCCTGTACCACAATATGACTACCAATAGAAAAACAAATTTAAATTGGAGTTTCTCAATTTCCTACCATACAAAGACCTAAGGCAAGAGAAATCAAGAATTATGAATTTTCACTTTTCATCATTTGCAGGACACCACCATACAAACTTCTAAACGGATGTATATTACATTTGAGGAAACATTAAAAAGTTCCAATCATCTCTTGCCACCCCACAATATGTTGCAAGGGACTATCATATGATTTGCTTCACTTAATTCTTCTATTATTCGACGCAGCTTACCTTGGGTACCTAATATTTTAATCTTCAAACATCGGTACATCCATCAAGCTCTCTTCATACAGTTGCTACAAACACTACTATACTAGATCGTACAATCCTTGCCAACAAATCACTTTGTACAGCTTCTTGAGAAACTCCTAATTGTACATCTACTCCACTTTTAGTTGTACAGAATGATTAGGAGCCTTCTAATTTAATTATGGGTTGTTGATGATGTACAATCTACTATTTTTAGCTTCCTTGTGTTGTATGACCTGCTCACAGAAATTGTACCAAACGATCTACCACATTTTTATCTCTTATTGTTGTTGTATGATTTGTGTCTCATGCTAAATTAATCCATGAATCTTCTAAAATACCCAATGGACCTCTATTGCAAATGCCAAATGCGAGCCTTCCATAGTTGGTTCTTCCTCGGATTAGGACTTTGGCAACAATAGCAAATTTTTCCCAATGCCTACAAACTTGTGAATTGGGAAAGGCACTTTCCAAGCCTATAGGACAACAGTATAACTACACCAGACTTCTTTGATGAGGTCGATTTTGAAGTGCCTATAGTACCATCTAGATGTAGTGCTCCATTGGGTGACAAATTTTAAAGTCTAGTATGCAATCAGATTGGATTCCTTGTTTGTATGACCTGCTCATAGAAATTGCATCGTACGATCTACCACATTTTGGTCTTTTAATGGTGTTGTATGATTTATGTCTCATGCTAAATTAATCCATGAATCTTCTAAAATACCCAATGAACCTCTACTGCAAATGACTGGCCTTCTGCAGTTGGTTCTTCATCAGATTAGGACTTTGGCAGCCATAGCAATTTTTTCCTAATTCCTACAAACCTACGAATTGGGAAAGGCACTTTCCAAGTCTATAGGAGAATAGTAGAACTACACGAGACTTTTTCGATGAGGTTGATTTTTAAGTGCCTATAGTACCATCTAGATGCAATGCTCCATTGGCTAACACATTTCAAAGTCCAGTGTGCAATCAGATTGGGTTCCTTGTTTGGTTTGTCCTTGGCCATAATTTTTTTTATCGCATGGCCACTAGAAATTACAATCTCCCTGAACTTGATTGCATTCTTCATGCATCAAATCTACTAAGATTACTGGATTAGACATTTCCCTTGTCATTTACAAGACAACGTTTATTAGGGTGGGTATGTAATTAGGGTATTTTGTCTTCATTATGTTTGCTCATTTGGTTATTCTCATTGTGTTAAAGATTTTTTTTGGCTTTTGGGAGTTACTAGAAATCAATTTCTATTAGGTTTCAACAGTTGTGTTTTACTTGGCAACAATTAAATGTTTTGGATAGATCTCTCAGTCAAGGAAGGTATTCTAATCCTTGGTTGATCGTCTTTGTTCTACATCTATAGGAACTACATGCGAATGAAGCTGAGTTATTACTGCTCTATCTGATACCCATTATTATTTCAGTTCACTATTTCAAGCACAGTTTGTAAACTCTACAAGTACCCTCCAAGTTGTTGAGTATTCACTACTTTTATTGTTGGGCAAGGTTTCACAACTTTAACCTATGATTTTATGGACACAAAAAAACATGGGTAAAAATGTCAACACAAGTAAAATACAGGTTGAAATGTGTTTTCCACATTCTTTTGCTATAAAATCATGCATGTTCTCTGACGAGAACTAAATTTTTAATTTAATACATTTTGTAATTGAATTTTTCTAAAAAAAATATGCTGCTTCAAGATATTTTAAGTGCTTTCTAAGTTGCCAAGTTTTTGTCTAGTATTTGCCGAGTTGAAAGTTTTGGGCTTGCTGAGTACTCTCCGAGTCCGAGTCTACAAACTATGATTTCAAGTATTAGTTTCATTAGATAGAAGAGTGAACAATGGATCATACAGCATATCCATGGGTATAACTGTACAAGTTGCATCCAAACCATGTTTGTTTTTCGAATTATTTTCTTAGACAATTAATCTCCTATTACATGTGCAATTTAACATGCAATATGGATAGAAATATGTTAAGATATCTTCCCTTGGGGTAGAATTGTTATTTCTAACTAAATACGAAAACAAGTGTTAGCGTTTTCCTTTTTCCTTTTTACGACAACTCAAAACAGAATGGTGTGTGAAGAATCTCCCTGCAAAGTTGCAGGAGAGGATTCCTAATCTAAGCTACTCACAAAATATAAAATAAACAAACTAGACAACTACTTATGCACTCTATACAATTTATCTTCTAGGTTTTGCATGTAAACAAAATGCTAAAAACAACCTAGACCTGTTTTTTTGATCTCAGAGGTAGGAACGCAAGACTGAAAGTTATTTATCTCACCATAAGTATTTTTTTTATTCTACAATTGAAGTATAACTTGTGGATTCACATCAACTATAGGATTCAATCAAACGAAGAAAACAACACTGCCAATAGTAGGAACAAAGCATGAGATTGAAAAGGAACAATAACACAAAACCATGCAAAGTTACTCCAAATGATAGATGGTAGATGCTGTTCGAAGTTAACCATAAAATTTCTTTACTGTTGTCTCTATGAAATCTCACACTTACAATACAATAATCTAACTTCTCAACTTGAATGAAAACTTTTGCAGCATAAGCCTAGAAGAAATTCTCAATACATTTTATATGCTCAAGGTACTTATTCAAAATTCTGTAAAAGAAGCTTCTAAGGAAAATGGAAGATCCCCAAGAAAAGCTGACATTTTTTTCCAAATTTGTTTGTTTTTATTGGGAGATGCTTTTGGCTTGTTTGCAGTGATTTTTTAATATAGTTTCAATGCCAACGTTTGTTTGAACTTTGTCACATGAAGTATGCAAATAGGTATGTAAATGAATTAAACTTCTATCAGACTCTGTATTCTTTTACTTTTATCAGTATATATGTATGTAAGAGGATCTGATATGTATCTATTCTCCTGCAGGTATTGATTCAATAATGATTTGAATGGAATTATAATTTCCAATTTAAATACCCGATCTCCTTATACTATGTCCAATCTCTTCTTATGGAAATTCTGATCTGCTGTAAGATCTCCTATATATTGCTTTTCACTGTCGATGTCTTGCTTGATATGATTCATCTTTCTGCAATAATGGAGAATGATCTGATATGCAAGTAATATATCTTTGTGACTATGTAAGCAATATATCTGCTGTGGCAAATGATAACAAACTGTAAGTATAATCAATCTGCAGGAGAAGTAAATACATTTATTGATTTCGATGATTTACTTTCCTTCATCAATCTTGCATATATAATATATTCAAGGGTTGCAATGAGATCAGTCATGATCTTTCAACTTCAGGAGACACGATTAGTAATAGTTAGTATTCACTAACTATTCTGATCCTTATGAACTTGATTAGTTAGTGAATACTAACTATCTTTACCATCAGCAATTTGACTGAATATAATGCCTGATCTGAATATGTATATGTATGTAAGAAATTCATCTTAGTTAGATGATCGTACTGGTTCAAGATCAGTGAAATGCATGTTGAGTTTGCTATGATATGCATATGTATGTGAATGTATGTGGAACATACATTCACATACATGTGCAGTTGCAGTTCTCAGAGATCTGACCGACACTACTCACCAACAAGTTATGATGTTTGAACTTAAAATGCAAAAGAATAAATGACTGATATGAAAGATCAGAACTCTAATTTATTACAAACAACAATGCATTTACTAAAATGAAAGAATTAAACACCACAACAGGAATAGGCATACCAGGAAATTCAACGCCCACTTCAAGAATGGGGTTTTGTATTGATAAAATCACAATAGATTGGCATCAGGCTAACTAGGTGGCACCAATAAGTTTTATTTGCATTGCTAATAATTAATTAAAAGAACGTGTGATGGAATCTCTAACTCCTCTGCCTAACCTGCAGGCAAAATCACCCTGCCATCTAACAACTGTCAATATGCATTACCCCAATCCATCATAAGTCAGTGTTATCAGAAAGAGCCTCGCTAATAATATTCTGATAATTCTGATCTGAAAATTGCTGCACAAATTGCAAATTGCAATCCAGAGTGTACAACTACAAGAGAATGAAAGTGACCTTAGGAAAGGATATGGATGGTGTGGAGGAATCTACAGATGGTAGATATGATTCCAGCCTTGAAAAATCTGCCCAATAACCTGTCCTCTAACTGCTGTAAACTGAATTAATACCTGAGACTTCTGTCGATCTGCCCAATGGTGAATCCTAGATGAATTCACTCCTCTAGAAAAGCTGGGGTTCCCTCCAACCTTCTGATTTTCAAGCAGTTCCTTTCCCAAAAGCTTCTATCTTCTGCTCGAACTCTTCCTTGGAGCTCAAACTCAATTATCAGCTGTAAAAGAATGAATGGATGCTCAAATGAAACCCCTCAATGATTTTTTATTAGCCTCCAAACCCTAGTCGTCCACTTTAGGGCTTCTAACTTATTTTTTTATATAGTTTAAACTTTACTTCCTCCTAAATAGTTTGGCCCATTTAGGGTTTTATTTATCACTCTTAAAATGTCCTTTTAAAAACAACTTGACCCTTATAACTTCTAGGGGTACATGCCATGGGGGGCCACTCCGTAACATGTTATTATATTATTAAGTGATGT